>CM042477.1:22815000-24015000 GCA_023621385.1 Quercus gilva
AGATGGGTAGAAGAGCTGCCGCACGTCCTGTGGACTTATTGAGCTACGCCACAGCGGTCAACAAGGGAAATACCTTTTGCCATGACCTATGGAGCTGAGGCTGTCATCCCTCTAGAAGCAAACTTCCCAACGCTGAAGACGAGCTCCTTCACCCCGAGCAGTAATGATGGGCTACTAGGGAAGAGCCTAGATCTAATTAATGAACGAAGGAAAAAGGCAATGATCCAACTGGCCTACTACCACCAGAAGCTCAAACGGGAATATGATGCTAACGTGAAGCTAAAACCACTGGCGCCAGGGGATTTAGTGTTGAGGAAGGTTATGGGCGCCGCCAAGAATCCGTCCTATGGGAAGCTAGGACCCAATTGGGAAGGACCATACCGAATTACCTCAGTGATAGGAGTGGGTGCATACTACCTAGAAGACTTAGATGAGAAACCTATACCTCGTCCTTGGAATGTAAATAACCTGCGAAGGTATTATTATTAATAAAAGCATTTTTGTTAATCCAAACTCTAAGTCTATTATGATTGTATGTCTCGCGCCCTGGCAACCATCTAAGCACTAGACAGAACCAAGGCCTTGCATAGTCCTCAGACTCAAGCCTATAGGGAAACTAGTCACTTCAAGAGAAAACTAGGTCCTATACAGAACCAAGGTATTGCATGGTCCTCAGACTCAAACCTGTAGGGAAACTAGGTACTTCAAAAAAGAAAAATCTAGGTCCTAGACAGAATCAAGGTATTGCATGGTCCTTAGACTCAAACCTGTGGGGAAACTAGGTGCTTCAGAAAAGAAAAAACTAGGTCCTAGACAGAACCAAGGTATTGCATAGTCCTTGGACTCAAACCTGTGAGGAAACTAGGTACTTCAGAAAAGAAAAAACTAGGTCCTAGACAGGACTAAGGTATTGCATGGTCCTCGGACTCAAACCTGTAGGGAAACTAGATACTTTAGAAAAGAAAAAACTAGGTCCTAGACAGAACCAAAGTATTGCATGGTCTTCAGACTCAAACCTGTGGGGAAACTAGGTACTTCAAAAAAGAAAATACTAAGTACTAGACAGAACCAAGGTCTTGCATGGTATTCGGACTCAAGCCTATGAGGAAACTAGTTACTTCAAGAGAAAGCTAAATACTAGACAGAACCAAGGCCTTACATGGTCCTCAGACTCAAGCTTATGGGGAAACTAGTCACTTAAAGAGAAAACTAAGTACTAGACAGAACTAAGGTATTGCATGGTCCTCGGACTCAAACTTGTGGGGAAACTAGGTACTTCAAAAAAGAAAAAACTAGGTCCTAGACAAAACCAATGTATTGCATGGTCCTCGGACTCAAACCTGTGGGGAAACTAGGTACTTCAGAAAAGAAAATACTAAGTACTAGATAGAACCAAGGCCTTGCATGGTCCTCGGACCCAAGCCTATAGGGAAACTAGTCACTTCAAGAGAAAGCTAAGTACTAGACAGAACCAAGGCCTTGCATAGCCCTCGGACTCAAGCCTATGGAAAAACTAGTTACTTCAAGAAAATTCTAAGTGTTAGACGAACCAAGGCCTTGCAAGATCCTCGGACTCAAGCCTATGGAAAAACTAACTACTTCAAAAAGAACCTAACTGTGGGATAGAATCAGAACCATGCCTAGTCCTTAGGTCATCTGCTTTGACAATGATGATCTTTCCTATAACGAAATCTAAGGAATTAAGTCCATGAGCATCACTTAAAGCGTTTTAGGATGCCATGGACCTAGTATTGGTTGAACCCACGCCTGGGGGGTTCCCTCTATCCATAACCTTGAATGTTTATTAAAGGGCCAAAGGATTTCGTTACTTTGGCCTACCTTGGCTCTAATTCAAAAGCAAAAGAAGAGTAGATTTCCATTGACATAAACATACTTATGTTATCATAATTATAGCTGTAATAGGCAGAGGCACAATTGGAGTTAAAATTGGGCAAGTGAAGAGGATAAATAGCGCAAGTAAGGGAAAATAAAACGCATACTACATTAGATCCACAAAGGTTACACAATGTTTGAAAAACACATATGGCGAAATGCCATTACACTGTTCAAAAAAAAGAAAAAGTGCCAAGGAGCCTACTTCTTCGACTTAACCTTTTTCGGCTGGTCTTTGGCCACATCGGGGTCCTCAAGGCTCTGACTCAAAGAAATGGCTTGCAGAAGCACCGCGGAGAGAACTGTCCCCTCGGCGAGAGAGGCCTGGCCGTCAGACGAGGGGTTTGCAGCCTCCTAAAGTGCTTCCTGGTTAGGACCTTCGGCTGTTTCAATTACCCCAGGAGGATTAGCTTCCTTAGCAGACCACAGCCTCCTCAGCCTCTTCATTTAAGGCAGCCCCCACTTCCTCAGAAACCACCTCAGCCTCGGAGCTAGATGGGGCAAACTCATGGATGGCCAGCGGGTAGTACACATTCTCCACCTTCCACAGGTCAGACGAGGCCTCAACGCCAGCTTGCCTAAAGGCCTCATTCCAAACCTGGGAACAGTAGAGTGGGCATACACCAGGCACTTGAGCCTTGAGGGCAGCCTCTGTCTCGACCACATCTGAGTCATAGGCCGCCTCCTTGGCCTTCTCCTTAGAAGCCAGGGCCTCAGCTCTGCCAAAATCTGCCTCATCCTTAGCCCTTAGAGCTTCGTCCCTAGCAAATTCCGCAATGCCCTTAGCTCCCTCCACCTCAGTCGCTTTCTCCTTCAGATCGGTGATCTGCTCTCTCGCGATCCTCAGTTAGTCCTCCGTCTCGAGCAGGTGCCTCGTCTGGTCCTCGGCCTGCCTTTGGGCACCTTCCAAGCCTGACAAGGCGCTATCCCTTTCCCTAGTCATCTCCTTAAAATCCTCATTGGCCTTCTTGAGGTCGGCCTCGGAGATCTTAAAGGTCCGAGAGGCATCCAGGCGCTTGTCACGCTCACTATCTAAGGCCCTACTCTGGCTGTTAACCTTCTTCTCCAGCCTAAAAGTGGCCTGTAAATTCTGCCAATTGAAACCAGCATGCAATTAGTTTGAAACCCAAGAATAAAATCCATAGAGTCAAATGTCAAAAGTCTTACCATTCCTAAGTACCTTTTAAGGTCGAAAAAGACCTCTTTACTCCTCAGGCCCCCCAATTTGGCCATATCTGCAAGGAGCAGCAGGGACCTCTCCAATGCGTCAGCCACGTACGTGCCTTCGCCCCCTCGAAAGTCCCTAAGAGAGGCATCGTCCCTCAAAGGCTCCCCATGAAGCATTGGGGCGGGAAGCCAGGCCTAAATCTCAGACTAGACGGAGACCTACTTATCCTGGCCTTGGGGCCCTATCTTCAATTGTTTTAGGGGCCGCCGAGCGTCGTCCTCCCCCTGGGGTGAACGAGACTTGTCACCTTCCATAGTCCTTTTGCCTTTGTCCTTCTTTTGCTTAGGACCAATGGGCTCAGGCCTAGGTGGCAAGCTCGGCTAAGGTGGAGACAATGGAAGCCTAGGCTGGGCAAAAGTTGACCTGATCTGGGCAGGCTGAAACTTAGGAGGAGGGGGAGGAAACTTGGGCTGAGACTTCCGCGGCTGCCCCTCAATCAAATCAAGTAAATTGGTTTGGGATTTCCACTTGTAACCCATCTCTAATCAATGAGAAGTCTCCGCGGATAAGAAGTCTGCCTCGGTTAGGTTGGGATCACCCAAGTCTCCAAAGGGATCCTCGGACAGGTGGACTTGTTCAAATCCACCAAATTCATCCTCGGTCGGACCCAAACTAGCAGCTCCTTCTTCTGTTTCTCTATCCTCTCTCCCAACCTCCACAACCTAGTGGGTGGCAAAAGAGCTCGCCAATGGGGTACCCTCTGGAGTGGAAGATTTCTCCGGAATCGAGAAACCGTCCTCGGATACAGTAATCTTTTGAAGCTGAGGATCCTTTGCCCTGATCACGTACTTCGGCGCCCCGAACGACTTCTGAATAGGGTCGTATCCTAGGATCTTGTGAGCGGCCCTAACTTGGTTATCGGCCTCGTTTACAAAGATCTCTACCGTCAATGCAATCTCCAAATCCGCCTTATTTACTAAATGGAAGTACCGCTGAAAAGCGTACGGATCTGCAGAAAAGAGGGCATGTGTGTGTCAGCAATCAAGCACTGCAAACTTTGATAGCACAAAATATTAGACCCCCTCTTATTCTAAGGCAACCCACCTGGTATCCCCTCCTCTGTCGAACAGTAGAGGCCGTCGTGCTACTCTCTAAACACAATGAGAAAGTCCTTATCCAAGCCCTTGTTGGACGAAGGGAGGCACTGGATATGCCGCACCCTATCATCCCTCGTCTTCATGTAGTAAGACTTGCTCTTTAAGTGCTGGAGGTTGTAGTACCAATTCACGTCATGATGGGTTAACCTCAGCCCCATCTTCTCGTTTAAGGCGTCTACACAGCCCAGAATCCTAAACATATTGACGCCACATTAGGTGGGGGCTAGCCGGAAATGCCTAAGGTAACTCATCATCACCTGACCCATGGGGATCCACATACTACCCTCTAAGAAGGCGATTATGGGAATCACCACCTCGCCCTCTTGCCTCCTAAGTCTCCACTCTCCCTCTTCACAGTACCTTAGACCTACGTTACTGGGTATCCTATAATTAGCGATGAACTTCTACATCACCTTTTCAGACTCAATCAATTTCTTGAACCTACCCATCCCAAGAGATAACTAAAAGACACGAAGAAAGAAGTTTAGAAGAGGGGAGAATGCAATTTAGAGAGAGAGAAGAAGACTTACAGAAATGAGGAAAAGCTCCTCGGACAAGCTTTTTATGCTGAAGGGAGTCGTGAGTTTGGTTGGAGATTTGACCAAATTCAGGGTATGTGCGCAAGAACTCTTGAATGCGAAAGTAAAGAGGTGAACTGGTTCAAATGGGTATTTATACCCCTAATTAAAAATAACCGTGTGAGTTTCCCCCCCCCCCCCATAAAGTCAGGAAAATTACCACCGTTCAATCATCATCACATCATTGAACGTGGGGAACATGATGCCGCCAAAATTTAATGAAAGCGCGCTCCGCATACCGAAGCGTCAGGAACGTGCATTGGACAGATGAAAAGACTCTGGCACTAATGGAGGACAAGACTTGGCAAGCTATGGTAAAGGCCCGAGGACATCAAAATCCTCCTCTCTGCTCGAGGAGTTTGACAGCAGGATTTTGAGGGGCTATTGTGGAGACAGGGTTTTGATAACCCAGCCCACTTCATACTAAGCCCAAGGCCCACACCGAGGAGGAAGAAATGTCCGAGGAAGAATCGAGGAAGATTCAGTTACCAAGAAGCACTACCGAGAACAATCTTGTCCTCGGCCAGTCGAGACCATGGAGAGGAAGAACAAAGCACAATCAGAGGTAGCCCTTTAGAGCGTCTCCAAAGAAAAGACAAGTACAATGGGTCAACCACGGAAGCATGGTGGAGGAGCAATTCCAGGAAGAACTGTCACCTCCACATTAAATGTCCACACCTAACGTTCTGGCCGCATTAATGAAGAAGTAGCTCCTAAGCAATGCTGCCGTAGTTGCTGCAACCCACAAAAAGAAGGGGAAGGTGACTGATGGAACAAGCATTTAAGTGGTGACCTACATGACCAACAAATGGAAGGCCAAGATTAACCAAAGGGGGGATATATAATGTAAGAAGTCCCCTAAAAAGGGGGACGGGATTTTTAGAGAGAGAAAATGTTGCAACACTTGTATCAACCCTATAACCAAGTATTGAAGAAGCAATAAGAAATTCTTGCCCTTACTCTTTAGCTTAATTAAGTTCTTGTCATCCAACCCATTCATTACCGTGTTTAGTTGTTGCAATCCTTATTAAGGTCTAGTTCTTGAACCCATACTCTACAAATTCATTGTATCGGGCTAACGGGGCTTGAGTCCATTCACCCCATAGAGGTAGTGCTCAAACCCGATCCCTACAGATTCCTAATCAAATTTGGTTAGGATTATGGATTCCTAAATAAATTTGGTTATATAATTTTTTTTTTAAAGGATGAATATGTTGGTAGAGTCTATTGGATATAAAATTTAAATCCTATTGAAATTAAAAATGATATATATTTGTTGAGTCTCATTTGATATAATTATAGAGTTTAAAGCCTATTGAAATTATAATTTCTAATCAACTTAATGGGGATATATTCCCTTTTTTGGGATAAATCTATATACTCCATCCATCTCAATTTGTTTGTCCTATTTGAAAAGTCAAACTTTTTAAGGAAACATCATTTATTGTCTTGTCTACCTTATAAAAATGTATTAGTTTACAAAACTATCCTTAAATAAAATAATCAGCTTTTTTTTTTTTTCAAAAGAGTTATTCTTAATGAGGCAACTAAAAAGGTGTTCCAATTAGATTGATTTTTTAAAATATTTGTTAGTTTTCTTTTCAAATAGTTTTGAAAATAAAGTAGGGGTATAATAGAAAAATTAGTAAATTAATGACTTTTATTTTTAGAAACAGGACAATATTTTGAGACATCCCAAATTGAATAAAGGACAAATAAACTGGGACAGAAGGAGTATATAATAATAGGTAAAGCAGAGAGAAAATTCAATTAAATTTCAAATCAGAATTCAATTAGAGTCTAATTTTGCTCCATATGTCTCATCTAATCTAAACTTTAGAATTTTATGCCGAGTTAATTTAGTATAGAAATTGAATTTTAATTAAAGTTTAATTTTGCATCACGTGTTCCATCTAATCTAAATTTTTAAATTTTTGTACCAAATTAGTTAATTTAGTGTAGAAAACGAGAAGTGCGATATAATAAACCATAAAAAAACATAATCATATAACTAAAAAAAATTCAAATTTATAAGTCATCTATATATATAATAATAATAATAATATAATAGGTGAAGCTGAGAGAAACTCATATTAAAATTCCAAATTAAAGTTCCAATTTTGTGCCATGTGTCCTAAATTATTTATTCTTAAAGAGTTTTATTTCTTAATTTTAGAATCAAATGTGAGACCACATCATAAATATTCATCCAAGTGATTTACTAAGTACAAAAATCAAAGAGTCTAGAATAAAGGAATCGTAAAAAAAAAAAAAAGTGCTTCACAATAATAATAATAAAAAATATCGACAATTTACATTTTATATCTAATAATATCCTTACATAATTCTTTAAAGAGTTAACAAAATATAAAAATCACTATCAGTAGTATTTAAATTTTATATATATATATATATATATAAATTATATTATGCATCTTATTGTATATCTTTAAGTATATCCATGCATATACATAGAGTTACAAGCTAATTTATATTAATGGAATTATTATATAGTTTGTTGAGATTATCTAAAAATTACCTGCTTAGGTGATAATTAATTTAGGTATAGTGGTTGTACAGCGCCAAACAACTAAATTTAATTTTTTGAAAAGAAATTTAATAAAATTTCTGCAATTGGTGCTATAAAATCAAAAGAATTAAATCAAATTAAACAATATAAATAAAAAATGCTAATGTAAAAAATTGTGGAGAGGTCAACCAAAAGTCAAAGGTTTCGGTTATATATATATATATATATATATAGATAAATAAAAACAACAATTTATTAGTTACTACCAACTAGTATTGCTTTTTATCACTTTTTAATCAAATTTTTAAATAAAAACAACAACTTATTCGTTCTCATATATCAACTATTGCTTTTTATTGTTTCTCAAAAAAAAAAAAAAAAACTTTTGCTTTTTATCATTTTTTTTTTTTTTTTTTTTTTTTACTAATGAGAGTTAGCTGTGTTCTTTGCAAGAAATTTTGATCTTGCGTAGGGCCAACTCAAGTATATAAGTAAGTGCTGCAATAGCCTGTTGCCCCCAAATAAAAGAAGACCCTACTTTTAACTAATATAATATAGGGTAAATTACAAAATATACCCCTAAAATTTGAAATTGTTTGAATTTTACATCCTAAAGTTTGAGAAATTTAATTTTACACCCTAACGTTTAGTTCCGTTAACAAAACCCCACTCTCCATTATTTTAAGGTGTTAAGTGACACACATGCATGCTAACATATTTTATTTTTGCCAAAGCATCCATTCAAAGCTGGCAGCTCTTAAACTATAAACACAAAAGTCAAAACACAAGATGTGCAACACGACATCGTTTTACAACCATTCAACCTATTCCCAAATCAAAACCCCAGGTACAATGTTGTTTCGTTGATTGCAACACTAGTCTTCAATCTCTTAAACCAGCTTGACTTCTCAAGAACAAACCGAATTGTATGTGAAAATTGTAAGTTGGTTCTTATAAGCCTACCATTTTTTAGCTATATGATATAGATTAGTGTAATATTGTTGTTAATAGAATTAACCAACCAACAACAACCCCCCCCCCCCCAAAAAAAACCCAGCAACCCCCAACAAGCTCAATCAACAAAAAACCCAACAAATCTAGATCCAAACTGGCATGAAAAAGTGAAAGAGAGAGAAAGCGCGAGCTGGAGAGAATGAGAAGAGAAACTCAATGTCGGCGTGAGCGTCGCCGCCACCTTGGACCTGATCTAGAACTATCAACGATGGAGCTTTGAGTTGGGTTTGTAGCCTTCATGGGGACTGCTATTAGGTTTGATGGGTATAGGGGTTTTGATTTGGAAATACCGGAATAGGTTGAATGGTTGTGAAATGTGTTGCAGATCCTGTGTTTTATGTTTATAGTTTAGGAGAAATGGTGTCATAGGAATACCATGGAGTTTGTGGTTTGAGATGGGGGAAACGACACCATTTTGAGAGCTGGCAGGAGTCCTTTTTGTCAATATCGGATTTTGTCCGACTTCGTTTCACGCGTCAAAACAAAGACCAAGAATTCAAAAAAAATTGAAAAAATGTGCAAAATTGCAAGTTTCAAAGCCAAAAAGGGGTTAAAAAAAAAAAATACAACATGATTGGATGTTGAATCAAAGGGTCACAATATTATAAAATAAAATAAAATAAAATAAAAAAATCCACTTTTGTAGCAATTAAGGCCAAAACCCTAATCGGGTATGGTCAAAAAGTTGACTTTTTGATCGAAACGTCCGATCACATTGAATCTTGAACCGTCTAGTAGAAAATATTTTTCCCTTCAAAACGATAGTTTACGGGCTAGAATCACAGTTAAAACGGATGATATATCGTCAAAATACCAAAACCCTAATAAAATCCTCACTTTTTTTTAGGAAAAAATAGGCATTTTTTTACCCAACTTTGCGCAATATATAAACTATACTGATTGAACAAGAACTAGAGCGATCCAGCTAGACTATCTTTAAGAACAAGGTCTTAGCTATTTTTCATGAAAAGGGCTCAACAATACCTACCCTAGAATAGAAGATACAAATTTTTTAAGAAAAAACATCACAGAATTTTTTAACACTGCGTCACCTTCCTTCCAAGCGCGATATCTCAACAACCATAGCTCCAAATCAGACGAGATCAAAACCGTTGGAAACTAGACATCTAGAGCTTTCCATTCATATAAAGTTTGAAGAAAATGGAGCTTGAAATGGCCACCAAAAAACTGCATGAAGATCAAACCAGAAATTAGAAAAAGATGAAATAGGCTGATGAGGTGGCAAAATGGAAGGCTAGCTAGGTGTTACATGCTTATCTAGACCTTTTACTATAAGAGAAAGGTCAAGATTAATAGGAAATTTCTTTTTAACTCTTTACTTGATTAGAAATAATTCTCAATCTCAACTCTTAAGGAAAACATTTTAATTTCCACGTAAGTCTCTCTATATATACTTTAATTCTAATTTTTTATATAATTTTTTCTTTATCCAAAACTGCTGTATATTCATTATATGATTAGATATTTCATTCTAACTTTTTTTCTTTTTTTTTTTAAATACTCATTTTTATTCTTTTTTTTTTTTTTTTTTTTGAGAAACACTCATTTTTATTCTTATATAAATACCATCTCAATGTATATTAAATTTGTCCTTGGTTGTGTGTAGTGTTACAATCAAAGAGTTAAAAATATCCTTTCAAATTTTTAATTTAATTTATTTAGATAAATAATTTAATTATATTATTGAAATAAATAGTTTAATGTACATATACTTTTCTATTAAGTTGTGCATTGCACGGGTATAATACTAGTGCTACATAGGCAACAGTTGAGAGAAAGTTAAGTCTTAAAATTATAGTTGTTTTGCCGAAAAATGTTGATTCTCATTTTTTTTTTTCATTTATTGTTGGATATTTTATTTTTCTTACATCTTTACCTTAGATGTTTTTTTAGAACTCTACTTTTAGTTGTTTATAACTAAAAAATGAAATCAACGAAGAATAACAAATATATTTAAAAATTGTCTATAAAAAATATTTTTCCATAATGAATGAAGACGACCAGTATCAGAAATTGAAGCCAAGTTTGCACTAGAAGCCTCCTCGATTTCTCTTTGAAGAAAATAAGCACTTCGAATAGAGAATCTACCCGCCCTATTTTTTATCCAAATCAAAGAGTTAGTAGGCCGTCTGATGCTTAAGCAAATAGATTTAATGATTTCAGCTTCAAATAGAAAGAAAATAGAGTCAATCATCTGGGTTGAAATGAAGAATTATAAATAAGATCTGAAACGAGAACCTCTGGAGGAAGAATAGATCTAGGAGAAATAACTTTCTGATTAGATGACATAGACAGCTACTTATCTTGCCAAATATTAATCATTGATCCGCTTCCAACTCTCCAAGGACTACCTTGTACCAAAGGCTACTGCTTTGAGCAATGTTTTGCCAAGCATAAGAGGCATGAGGCCCAAAATATCTAGGGAGCCACTGTGAAAGGATGTCACAGCAATGTCGCAGGATCAGCCTATGGTGGTTTACTGGAGGCTTTGATAGAAGCTGCAGTCCAAGCCAGGAGATATGGTTTTAGCCTGATTTTGGTCCTGAGCAGCAGCCAAAGACTTATCCAGCTTTTCAGCAGGAGGATTGTAATCCAAATTGGCAAGAAAGAACTACTTTTGCAGATATTTTATCTTGGAACCAGTCTGGGCTAGTCTTTAGGTTTTTTTTTTTGTGCCTACTTTTGTGCTCAACAATGTATATACTATAGCTACTTTGGCTACCAGCTCCCCTATGCACTATAGCTAGTCTCAGTCATCTAGCTTGTAAGCTGTCTCTTTTTGGTTGCTAAAAAAAAAAAAAAGGCATGAGGGAATTGGTGTTTTAAGAAAGATTCATTCGGAAAATATATAGATTTGAACTAGGGCTGTCCACGGGATGGACCAGGTCGGGTTTGTGCCTAACCTGGACGCGACCCGACATTATCGGGTGGGGAAGATTTCAATCCACAACCGACCTGAATGAAGTTTCAGATCAACCGGTTGGGTCGTATTGGGTTTCGGGTGTGAATCGGTCGATTTCAGGTTTTCTGATATTGTCAAATTTTGGCCGAAATCTGGTCGGATCTCGTCAGATCTGGCCAGATCTAACGAGATTTGGCCGACATTCCTTCGAATCTATGAAAACCTTGCCGAGATTTGGTTTAGTTAGAGTCGGGCTTACCGGACTTTTGGCTGAGTTTGAGTAGATCTGGGCTAGATTTCTCTGGATTTAAGCATATCTGAGTGAGGAAGAGAGTAGATCTTGGTTGGATTTGAGCGGATCTGAGTAAAGGAAGGCGAAACGTGGCCGAATTGGAGCTGAGAAGCGCTAGATCATCGCTGGATCTAGGTAATTTTCGGCCTTCTTTGAGTTTTTGTGGGCAAGTCGGGTGGCTCGGGTTTTTGAGGACGAAACCCGCCACTCGACCCGCCGGAGTCGGGTTCTGAGGGTTGAGACCCGTCACCGACCTGTTGGAGGTGTCAGTCCAGCTGTGATGGGTCAGTTCTGGTCGAGTTGGTCAGTTCCAGCGAGTCTTTAGTTTGCCTGAACACCCCTAATTTGAACATTTTATAGAAGAGAGAGTCTTGGCTAGATTAAAACATTTCAAATCCCAAAACCCCAATCCTCCATTTTTCCCCTTTGAGATTGTACTCTTGGTCTTTTTTTTTTTTTTTTTTTTTAAGGAAAAATAGTTACAATTATTATGTACAAAGCTACAACCAATACTTTTGCTTGGGAACAATGACATATTTCTATTGCGTTACTTCAAAGTTTTATTAAAAATTTGAATTTGTTTATGCATGGATATTTGACTTGATCACATCACATTTGATATGTTTACATATTTGGGAGAAATAGTTTGACTTTGATGTGAGTTTTATTTTTTCCTTTTTTTATTATTTTAAATTGTAGTTTTGTTGAGTTTTATTAATTTTTTAGATACATTTCTTAGTATTTTTTATTGTACGGTAGAAAAATTGGGTTTGAGAAAATTTGTTTAAAACTAAAAAAATAATTTACAAATTTTATATACTTTTTAATGATACACAAAATATTATGAATAAATTTTATTAAAATTAATATTTTCACTAACTTACTTTTAGAATTCTTGAGAAAAAAAATGTATTGTTTTCATTTTGGTACGACAATTTTTTTTTTTTTTTTTGAGAATCATACAACAAAAAATATATATATTACATTTGTGATTGCTTTTATAATAAATGAAAATATGATTATGAAATACCTTACTATTTATTAAATTAGTCAAAAATACAAAAAAATAAATTTAATGAGGCTATCCTAAAAATATTATCATGACCAACCATTGGTCCGCGGTTGGTTTGCACTAAAAAAGCATGAATATCATACTTCGGTGGACTCAGACTGATGAGCATGCTCATCAATACTGGTTTGCGCAATACAACCAATGCATGGATGAGGTCCGTACCGGAAAATCTCCATTCCATGCTGCTAGCTAGCGAGTTGGATCCTCAGATACATGATCGCTTTTCCATTCAAAACAATCTCTTTCTTGTATAAAAACAAGAGAGAATAAGCAACAATATCTTTGCAATGGGAGCACACTTTAACAGCCCACGAACAAAAGAAAATGAAAGATCTTTTGAATCTTCTTTCATTCAAATCAATGGGCTCTCCAGCAGCTAGAAAGCAATTATCAACAATTATGGATACCCCAGAAAGGCCTGCCCAAATGATCTGTCTCAATTTTCGGGCATGGATGTTTCAGAACTTTCTTCATCCGTAAGCTCCTTGACTGTAGAATATCTTATGAGTTTGTGCATTGAGATCATAGATAGCATTGTTCTTGAGCTCAATTACTGGAGAGACATAGAGTTTCACTTTTGTATATTAAGATAGACAAAAACCTCTTGCGCATATGATAAATGCCAGTATCATAAAGATGCAAAGAAGCATTTACTTGCAGTAAAGAGTAGATTGACTAGAAGCCTGGTACTTATTGCTTCCATTACAGAGAACTGATGTATATAGTAAGCTCCGCAGTGCGATTCACAAAAAAAAAATGCATTTTTTTTAGAAAAATACTCAAAAGTTAAAGAACTCACTTTGACTAAGTGTTAATTTCTTGGTTAAATTGCACTTTTAATCCTCAACCTTTAACCTATGTTTCAAAATCATCCTCATATTTTAAAATGTTTAACTTTAGTCCTTACACTTTCAAAATTGTTTAAAAAAGATTCTTATCATAATCTAATTGATAGAATATATTGATTTGGCAAATGATTTCTTGTCCAGTCATCTAAGTAACCTTAGACTCATGAATTCGATTTGCTATGTCAACATTTTTTTTAATTCATAAGATGGTAATACGGATCTTTTGGAAACATTTTAAAGTACAAGAACAATTTTGAAACAGAGGCCAAAAGTTAAGGACAATTTTTTTAGAGCAGCAATCGTCTATTTTTTTGCCACATTCCTCATATTATACATCAGCTAGAAGTAGAAAATCCTTCTGTGTACAACGTTTTTGTTATTCTGGATTCTGTATGAGCCATCCAGTGTTTCCTTACCCTCACATTCTTTTATAAATTTTTTGTTGTTTGGCTAATCTATATTTGGATATATGACAAGGTATCAAATTGAGGAAATGTATGCAGAGATGAATAGAAGAAAAGTGTGTAGAATGATGAAGGAAGCCAAAGTGATCAGAGAAGCCACATAAGCATCAATTATCCAAGATTAAATGTGACTTGAAGCTGAAGGAAGAAAGGTATAGAGTAAATGGGCATTCAATAGGGAAACAATCACATCCACAACATGGTTATAAGCAACAACTGTACATAGTGAATGATAATGTTGGGGGTTTCAAGATTTGCAGTTCTCTTAAATTTATCATGATAATTTTGTCACACATAACCGTACTGTATTGAACCCATGGGGCCACCTTTCTTATGCACGGTAAATGGGTCCTGAAAACTCTCATCTGTGAGAAGCATCGATCAGGTTCTTGGGATGCTTCTGTTGTTCAAGTTTGTTTGAATTCTCATCTGATTTGAACCCTGAGCTCGATTAACATCTGTCCTGTACCAAAGTTGATGTGACTTAAAAGGCACATCCCCTTCCACTTTCCCTGCACTTGTTCCAACCTTATTTTGCTCAGCAAGGCACTTTTGTCTGGCCTCATTCTCAATCTGCCTCCGTAATGCCGGATTCTCAAGCATTTTTAGCTCTTTCTCCTCCTCAGGTCTATGTTTCCTTTCCTCTTGCTCCACTCCATCATTGGTTGCAGGACCAATAATTTCAGGACTAGAAGGATCATCTCCACCATGTGCAGCAAGAAAGGAACTGAAAAAGCACAGCACAGGTGAAAACAAATTGAAATTTATTTAAGCCTACGGAACGGGAGCACATATGACTACAAAGACTTACATTTGCTCCACATTTTTCTGCTGCTCCTTGCTACCTCCAGTTGCCTACAATAAGCGAATTGTATATTTTTGGGACATTAGTTTGCATAATAGATTCTCTATATTGTGGGAACGGGAACTTTCTGTAGATCTTATTATCTTTCTATTTAAAAAGTTATGTATTCTATCAACCATAATTAAACCCAATCTCAGCTGCTTTTGTGTCTCTGGTTTCTTAAATTACTATTCATATCCAATTTTTCTATTCCTTGTGAAAAAAAAAATTGTTACATTGCTGAGAAAAGTTTATATGCAATTAACTAGCTGTTATGATAATCTCTTTCAGTAAGTGCGTGCAGTCAATGTATGTTGTATTTCAAATGTATTAGATTGCTCAATTTATTACGTCCTTACTCTTATTCTTGTAACCTTAATCCACATTTTCCTAACTTGGATACCTCTGAAATACCCATTTATTTTACACTATCTTCAGGTTTTGTTTCTCCTCTTAACTCTAGCTCCTCCATATCTTAAGTCTTTCCAATTCAAGTATATTTGTTCAATTTCTGTCATCTTATATATATATATATATATATATACACACATACATACATACATCTGTAGATGCTCTTAGTTTCCCACTTTTAGTTCCTGCCCCTTCTCCATTTTTTTCTGTTGAATTTATACTTGCGTAGCTTTAGACAACTGCAACTACCACAAAAAAGAAACATAACAATAACTTGTATACAAGACCTTTAAATTCTATCTTTCTGTGATTTTTTTTTTTTTTTTTTTTTTTTTTTTTTTTTTTTTTTTTTTTTATCCTTGGATTTTCCCTGTTTGTGTTTTGCACCACCACCTTTGTCAGTGTTCTTGTCATTGAGACCAATCGCTGATAGCAATGCTTATGTTGCAGATTTATGCTTCTCTTCAGCTTCTTTGTTAGCCAGATCCTCCAGGCATGCCTATAAAAGAAGAATATTATCCCAAAAACATCAAATCATAGATGGGAAAGAAGGTAACCATATAAAAACCTTTAAAAAATACAGCACAGAAAATCCAACACTAACCCTCATGAATGACTTCAACAGGGGAACCATAATTGATCGGTAGTTTTAAGCAGTTACTATATCAATTTTCTTCCCCGTCTACTGCATAGAAATAGTGGTCGTCCTGATTATAGGAACAAGTTTGTAAAGCTGAAACAACTGACTTCAGATTCAGTCATTCTATGGAATATAACAGTTCACCAAGTACAGTACTTAAAGTCACACACAACACTACACAGAAAGACACTGAATTCCACATCTAACAACTTTTAAATCTCACAGGTTCATACCTTTACAGCCATCTCATCAATCCCATAAAAGTAATTCAGATATTTTGTTAATAGTTGAAGTGGCACCAATCAAATCCGTTGTCACATGAGTTTGTAAAACCTTTTGTAATAAATTTTGTAGTAGTTTTAGCATTTTCCGTTTTAACACTAAACCGGCACTGGTAAAAAATCATTGCATTTCTATACCTCCAGATGGTATTGCATGTGACAGCAGCCAGGATTTGGAAATCATACTTACTCATATGCTCCCAAAAATGAAAAGGCTAACCAACTCCATACTCAAATCAAGGCCCTATGATTTCAATCCCCACTTGGTACCAAAGCATGCTAATTTGGCTACACTACACTTTTTGAAAAAAATGAACATCTGTCTCACATTCCAAACCACAAAATCAGCATCTAGAATCCACTAATCTAGACTTGAAATGCAATCTCCCTTTTTAAGGTAAAGCCTCCACATCAATCCTTCATAATAAGACCTTAAATCTTTCATGAATTTTGCTTTTCCACAGCATATTTCACAACTTACTCATTACTCTGATAGGAAATCTTTGAGCTTGACCCAGTCTAGTGTTATCATTGCTGCCATTAGAAAGAGAGAGAAAATTTTCATCTAAATATGAGGATTACTACAGTTAGTGTGTTAGGAAAAAAGAGAAGATGGCTTCAATGCCTACTAAAAGAGTAAAAGCTTATGCTTTTTGATGACTTAAAATCTCAAACTTTCTTAAGTTAAAAAAAAAAATGATTATAAATAAAACGGAAACTGAAACATTAGCATGGTGCCCATTAAACACAAACAAATTCTCTTTCCAGTGAAAATTGTCAATGAAAACCAGATTAGAGGGCAGAGTACCTATAACATTATTTACAAAATACAATCATGGCCGGTGCAAACAGTGTGGCTGATGAATGAAAATAACTCCACATGCCATCTTGATTGGTTAAATGCAATTGTCATCATACATGACACAAATATGCAAAGATCATTAAATAACATAAAGTTTAACCAAAAATTAAAACAGCTCTTCTTCTGGGAGGGATGCAAATTGGCACAAAAGTATGACTTGATACTAGATATACCATTCAATTTTGTAATATCTAATCTTAATTATAAAATATGGATCCATTTAAAAATGGAGCGGATCATTTTCCAGTTTTGATTAATGTATTTGCATTGATTGTATGTTTGTATTAATGAGGGTTGGGTTTGAATTTGATACATAGATGTAAGTTATTGATCTGTAGCATTTTCAGAGTGCTGGTCCTGTTTTTCAGTTGTGGCTAGGAATTGGTTCCCGCTTTGGCCTGGGGAGTTGCTGTGCATGCAGCTGCTTGTCTTGGTTGGTTAATTATCCGTTGTATATCTATCTTTGTTTAATGAAATTGGACTCATTCACTCCCAAAAAACAAAGGTAGTCCCTTTCCCTCTTAGTCCAACAGTTCCAAGAAAAAACGATAATTGAGAGAAATTGATACAGATTATAAGACATTATAAGACTATATGCAAAAATGTGTACCAAAAGAGAGAGGACCGTGCTGATTTAACTGTTAACTCAGGTGCATGCATTTCTAACTTCCCTAATTGTTTCTGCAGATCAATCTTGCTGAACAAGTGGCTTCTTTCTTGTATACTAATCCTAGAATATCCCTTACTCAAAAACATTATACACACTGCATCCATTTACATCATAGAATGCATATTTCATCTTTGAAAAATATCAGTGCTTCATTTTTTTTTTAACTACTCAAATTCTATACAATTTTCTCATCTTTGAAAAATATCTGTGCTTCCTTTTTTTCAACTACTAAAATTCTATTCATCTGTGCTTATCAGCCTCAGGTTCCAGAGCTCAGCAGGGTGCTTTCATTTGGCCTCATTCTAAATCTTCCTCTTGTGCTCCAAATGCTCTTCAAGCATTCTTTGCTACTCATTTTCCTGCAGCTCCGCACCACTTCCAATAGCCTACAAATAAGAGAACTATATATTGTTAAGACATTTATTTCACAATAGCTTCAGGCTACAACTATAATTAACCTAAAAAGAAAGACAAGAATAAGCACTATTAAAAAGACCTTATTTCTATCCTTGGATTTTACCTGGCCTGGTCTTGCATGCTGTGATGACAAAACTTCCACTGCAGCATTAGACTTTTCTACAGAATCTCTTTCAGCTAAATCCTCCAGGCTTGCCTGTAATTTAATAATCCCAAAACTAAAAAATCACAGACCAGCAAAGGGAACCCAAGTATTGAAAAAAGTGGTCCAGAGAATCAAACACAAACCCGCATGAATGACTTCAACAAGTCAACCAAAATTACTTGAAAGTCAAAAGCAGTCGTCTTCTCAAGTTTCTTCCGCGTCTGCGCCACGATTGTATCAAGTGCCAGAATTATTACATTGAGTCTGTTCTCCTGCAAACATTAAACAGAGTTAAGACTCATTCATCTTAAACGAGAGAGAGACATTAGCTATTGTAATGTTGACCTCCTACCATTTTGTACAAGTGTGCCACCAGCTTGTGGATTAACTCTTTCACGTGAATGTCTCCTTCAGCTTTTGTTAAAATCCACTGCATCATATCAACCTTCGTCGTGTCAAGCTTCATCTTCTCCTGTGCGGATACAGATTTATTACTCTGCGGATCAGACCCTGGATTTCCTTCTCTTCTCTGATCCTCTTCATTAGTTGAAGTCTCCAAATTCGTCAACAGTTCGAGGTACCTCCTGAACTCCATTTTTCTATTGCACATTTCCTGCTGCAGGTGTAATTCAATACGAAGAAGCTCGAAAAGCTTTGTGGCTTGACTGTTGATGGTTTCTCTTAAAGTTTTCCAGTGGTTTAATCTCTCACCAGTAACTGTGGCATATATCTCTCCAAGCGGCTCGTTCAAGACAAATTCAGCCCCTCTAATTCTAATCCTATCAACAAATTCGTCCCTATCTTGGCCCGTTACAACCATATTAGAGAGACAGTCTAATTTGCATGATTGGTTGATTTCTTCCAAAACATCCAAAACGTCATGCAGATCAGTTTCATTTAGAAAACACACCGATTCTAATTCCTTATCAATTTTATACGTATTCAATAAAGTTCCTGGAATGCGTTTTTCTATTCTTAACGTGATCAATTTCAACAAATTGTTCAAAAGATTCTTATCGAAGCACTTACTTTCCAAGAGACACAAAATTTCCAATCGAATGTCTTGCATGATGAGGCTCCGCTCCTTGGCATCATCATCTTCATCTATATCACAACGAGGCCATTTACTGGGGAGAAAAGCTTCGGACTGGGTTCCTATTTGGAGATGATCCATCACCATTGCTTTCTTTGCAGCAAAAGTGTCCACAGCGCTCCAGAGACCAGATTCTACTGCCCTACTAACTGAGTCATCAACACGCTCTGGCAAAACAGCTTTTGACTCCTTAGAAACAATACTTCCTACATGAGTATTTATATGAGAATTGAAGTCTGGAAACTTCTTTCCACAGCAGAAACAATCCCAAAAGACCCAGGTTTCCTCTTCCTTCCAATACTCGACCGCCTCTCTCAACAACGCTTTTGCCAATTCATTTTTTTGGAAATAAGATTCAACCTCTTTGATGTTAATACTCAATTCGTTTTGTTGATCACTTTTCTTGTACTTTGGAAAACCCTCTTTCTTGAACTTTTCTTTTTCTTCATCTGGCCTCATAAAATCCAATCTTGCCTCTGAAGCTATCTGTGCCATCTCTGTACACCCATCTACTAGCAATTGTAGATCTGGGTCTGGTTGGGAAATTGAGTCAGGTTCGTCCAAGATTTTATTGAGGTTGAATTCGTTGCATTCACGAATCAACGATCTAAGTTTCTCTGTGTATTGCTTCTTGATAGGTGATTCAAAGTTAATTCTATCAACATCATTCAAAGATTCATAGCATACGTGGAACACTGGTTCAAAGCTTGAACCGGTATGGTGTGCGGCTAGTTCACTGATCAAATGAGCATGGAAGGAGAGAGAGGAGACGTCTGGGGACAAAACAAGAACTTCTTTAATACAAGCAATAGCATTTTGTAATGCTTCCAAGTACACACCTCCTCCAAGTGATTTCTTGGTTTCAAGGATGGAGGTGATGAACTTGAGGCCTTCCTCGTGTTGCCCAACTTGGAGTAAATGCAATGCTTCTGTGTATTGGGTTGAGGGTGATGAAGATGGTGGTGTGGGATTAGGAGTAGGAGGTTTCATTGTTTTTGAGAGATGGGAATGGGATAGAGAAAAAACATAAAGGGAGAGATAAATACCAATTGCTTCTCCCTCCATTATTCATTTCAAATAACTGTTTTGGGAGAGCACGTGCATCAGTTCCAAAACTCTAACATGTCTTCAAAGTTGAGCACGTGCATCAGTTCCAAAACTCTAACATGTCTTCTAAGTTTTAGGGTCTTGTTGTGCTCTTGGTTTCATGGTAACATTCAATTACTCTATTATCAAAACTAAATCCATTACAAATATAAGTTCAATTTTTTTTTTTTGCTAAACTACATATATAAGTTAACAAATTCATAAAAGAAAGCAAAGCAAAATTATGGAGCATTTCTAACTGGTTTTTTACTTTTCAAAAAAGCTGGATGCACCTAGTAAATAATTATTTGATCAAACAAAACTTCTTCTACTTCTTTTGTTTTCTTTTTTTTTTTGGTAAAATTTATGTACTTTCTTTGGCACGTAGGGATATAACAGCACCCAAAAGTTTTGTAAAAATAACAATCCTCTTTGTAATAAACCTAACAATTATAATAAGGGGTAGAATTAGGATTGCATAAGTTTTAGCCAAATCTATAGAACAATATAAAGTAATAAATAAGTAAATAATAACCTCTCTCTCCAAGTTATAAAATTTCATAATAGAAATTACTATTTTATTATATTTTTAATTGATACGAAAACAATAGACACCTATTGCTATTATTTTGTCAAGTGAGGCAAAAGCGTAGGTGTAAGTGTAACAAGAGTTAACCCAGGTGGTTTGGCTGAGTGGTTTGGCACTCGGTCTTAAAGTGCTTGTCCCAGGTTCGACTGATTGTGCTCTCCAATTCGAGTCCGAATACCTGTACTTTGAAAAAAAACTTTTAGGCGTGAATAGTGATTAATCTTTGGTTAAAAACTTTGAAAACACACTATGGAAAACCAAAAAATAAATAAATAAATAAAAGTGTAACAAGAGTTCAAATAAATTACTTGTACTACTACTAACCAAACATTATTAATTAGTGTTCGTTTGATTAAGGGTTTTTTTTTTTTTTCAAAAACATTTATTTTGTTTATTTTGTTATTAAGCATTGCTTTTTATCTTCTATTTTATTCAAAAAAAATTTATTTTGATCTAAATAAGTAAAGAAAGTATCTTCTAAAAAAAGAAGAAAGTATCAAAGTACACTAAAAAAAATTAGGGAAAATAAAAAACTCTAATTATTTTTTGAAAAAATAGATTTGAAATTCGCAGGGTTCTATCATATATTTCAACAAAAACCCCTCTCCTATAAACCCTAGACACTTATTGCTATTATTTTGTCAAGTGAGGCAAAAGCGTAGGTGTAAGTGTAACAAGAGTTAACCCAGGTGGTTTGGCACTCGGTCTTAAAGTGCTTGTCCCAGGTTCGACTGATTGTGCTCTCCAATTCGAGTCCGAATACCTGTACTTTGAAAAAAAAATTTTAGGCGTGAATAGTGATTAATCTTTGGTTAAAAACTTTGAAAATACACTATGGAAAACCAAAAAATAAATAAATAAATAAAAGTGTAACAAGAGTTCAAATAAATTACTTGTACTACTACTAACCAAACATTATTAATTAGTGTTCGTTTGATTAAGGGTTTTTTTTTTTTTTCAAAAACATTTATTTTGTTTATTTTATCATTAAGCATTGCTTTTTATCTTCTATTTTATTCAAAAAAATTTATTTTGATCTAAATAAGTAAAGAAAGTATCTTCTAAAAAAAGAAGAAAGTATCAAAGTACACTAAAAAAAAATTAGGGAAAATAAAAAACTCTAATTATTTTTTGAAAAAATAGATTTGAAATTCGCGGGGTTCTGTCATATATTTCAACAAAAACCCCTCTCCTATAAACCCTAGATAAACCCAGACACACACATTCTCTCTGTCTCTCTCGTATGCAAGTCTCAGACATGAGAGCTCTAAGACTCATCTTCTACACCAAAACCCAGAGACTGCACCGCCTCAATCCTTCGATTCCCAATTCACTCTCTTCTTTTCCCCAATTTTCCCGCCACTTTCTTCATTCCACTCCCTCTCTCCACCATTCCAACTCCACCGCCGAAACCGCCCCTCGCGCTTGGTCTATTTACGACCCTGCCCCTGGCACCGACGGAAATGGGAATGCGAAGAAGCCCAATTTGGACATAGTCGGGAACAAGAAGAAAGGGAAGGCGAGATTCTCTTGGGTCTGCGCCGATTGCGGCCACTCCGACGGGCAGTGGTGGGGCAGCTGCCGCGAGTGCAATGCCGTTGGTACCTTGAAGCGGTTTTCGGAAGGTGGATCGGCTGAGGTTTCCGAGGGGAAGACGTGGCTCTCGCCCAAGGCCGGAGAGTCGCGGCCGATGCGGTTGACGGACGTCAATCGAGGGATCAATCAGTTGAATTGGCGAATTCCACTGTGAGTTTGGTACTCTCACTCTCTGTTTGGTTGCTAAGAAAATCACTTCATTTCCACCAAGAAAATGTGTCTCATAAATTGCTGACTTGGATCATCAATTTGATGACGTGGATCATCTTGTTGTTTGCCACATCATCAATTGGATTGGTACTTGTTTTGTAAAATTTAATTATTGTTTGATTATCCTAAAAAAGAAAGGTCTCTTTTTTTTTTTTTTATTATCAAGTTCTTTGAAATTGATGGGGGAGTGTATATTTTGTTTATTTAAGAATTGCATAGTAGTTTTCTTCTTAAAGATATGTGATTTTGTGTTTTGTGATTCATATTTAGGTATGGACCCTTTGGAAACGAGGTTTCTAGGGTGCTTGGTGGTGGTATTGTACCAGGTTTGCGATTTATTGTTTTTATTACTTTTTAATTTTTTTTGCTTTGTTTTCTTTACCTTTCTATGACTATGATGAGTATTGTTAGCTAAAAGTTAGTAGAACATAATATTGACATCATGAAATTCAATTCATGTATGTTTGATGGGTATTGTTTAATGTCAATTTAGCTTTTGGGAATGATAAGATTATGCTATTTGGCTCTATTTCTCTGTGGCTTGTTGACTGGCTATTGCTATAGTTGCTGCCTCAAAAGGGAAAAAAAAAAAAACACACACACACACACACATTCTTTTAATAAAATTAATTTTCATTGGATTTTAAATATAAAAATCATAAGTTAAACAAAATTATAATTTCTCTGATCTATATTTTTCGGTTCATACATCAGCAATTCTTTTGGTTTCTGAATTGTGATTTTTGAACACAAACATCCTTTCTTGCACAGTGGCCTTGTTTTGATTTATACAATTAACAGCCGTTGGCTATTTTTTTGGAAAAAAATTTGGTGTTGAATTATATAGAAATGGTTTTGAACTATTTTTCACTAAGTTACATTTTACTTAATGTTTAAAAGAACAAATTATATACAAGCCTCTGCCTTGGTTATTAATCTGTCAAAATGAATCCTGTTCTGCTATTTTTTAGCCTGTGATAAATTTTTTCATTAGTTAGTTCTTCTGCTCCCTTGACAAACTATTCTATTAGTTGAATGTTTGAGCTTCTAATTCAAAGAGAGTTCAATGCTTATTTTAGCTGTGTCTTTTTGGGTTTTGAAGGTTCTTTGGTTTTAGTTGGTGGTGATCCTGGAGTTGGCAAGAGTACACTGTTGTTGCAGGTATAAATTTGTTGAGGATCAAATTTTCATCTATGTAGCTTTACATTGTGAGCATACAGATGACATTGTTTGTTAAAGTTGCTCAGAAATACTTGAACTTTTTATACCTGGCTGCACTCGTAATTATTATATTTCTCTACAAATGGTTTTATTCTGATATCAGTTCTTACTTATAATTCGAAGATTGCTGCTATGATAGCTGAAAGGAATGATCTTGGTCAACCAGCACCAGTTGTGTATGTTTCTGGTGAAGAGGTTAGCGTTTGTAAAACTTCATACTGGCTTGTTGCCTTGATGAAAGCAGAAAACTTTATTCTGTCAATACATTTTTGGTCGTGTTTTGGCTTCCTAATTCTTGGTTGGCATATTATTTTCCTTGTTAGGTAAGAAGCACACGGACATGAAATAAGGGTCAAATTTTTAGTTTTAATTTTTAACTGATGGTTTAATTATACTCAATTAAGTTGGGGAATATTGCTTCTATTTCTTTTGAAATAGACTCTAGTCCTCTTATTCTTGAAATGGTTTCCATGAGCCTGTGATGTGTTGACTCATGATGGAGTTAAATCTTCAACTTAGTGTTTCTAAAAATGGAATTTGTGATTTCACCATGCTTGTGTGGATTTTTTTCACTTTCCTTGGACCTTGCTATGTATCTGGAAGTAACTTTAATGCTGATTCTCCCTTCTGGCAGAGTGTTGAGCAAATTGGAGACAGAGCTGACCGTTTGAGTATAGGAGCGGATGAACTTTTCTTATATTCTAATACCGAGATTGAGGTGCATGATTCTGGACTTGACAGTTTTTGTTTATTTATTTTAATGATTATTTTAATTTCAGCCAATCATGTTGCTTGTACTCAGATCATTCTAATGATTTATGTAATTTTATTTTGATATAAATCACTCTTGTTTTTTGAGTTTCAAATCTATGTTGTTGGATTTCTCATTGGGTTACATAGTGTTGATGTAAGATATCAGCATCAAGTGGCAGAAAAAAGACAAGTTTCATTAAATCCAATATATAATATTATAAATGCTAAGTGAATGTTTGAAGAGGACATTGATGCAAGGTGAAAACTCTTGTTGATTTAAGATGAGGTGCAATCTGACTTGTGAAAAAAGAAAAAAGAAAAAAGAAAAAAGAAAAAGATGGGGTGCAGTTTGTCCAGTAAGTCATGCTTAGAAAATACTAGTTGTAAATATCTATCAAATGCTTGATAAGTATAAAATTGCTGGTCTGCATATCTGGAACATTGGTGAATGTAGCCTAAAATAATTGGTGCGTTTGCCTGCTTTCAGGACATATTAGGGAAAAGTCAGCCCCTCTCACCTCGGGTTATAATTGTCGATTCAATTCAAACAGTTTATTTAGAAGGTGTGGCTGGAAGTGCTGGAGGGCCTGCACAGGTTAGAAGTTTCAATCCTTATACCATACCAGGCAAACAAAAAAAACCTGGTTTTAGCTCAAGATGTTTGACCCATATGGGCCGGCTAGTTCTGTTCTGCTTTTTTCAAGGTGATGCATACAATGGAATAGTCCTAGGCTCCTAGCTCCCTTTTCTGTTTGAATGTGTTTTTTCGATTTGGTAATGTATCCAAATCCTCTGATTTTAGAGTATTTCATGTAGCATTTATATTCGCACTAATTTCTCTTTTAGGTTGTCAACAACTCAAAAGTTTTTCAATTTGAAAATGATTTCTTATATTCTTACCTTCTCTCAGATTATGAATATAATAATGCACTTTGGACCAGAATATAACTTTTTAAGTGCACATATTTGCTGTGATATTCTGTGGTGGTTTCTGGACAGTACATATACTGGCTTCTGAGATTGCCCTGATCCATGACAGGTGAAGGAATGCACATCAGCCTTGCTGCGTTTTGCAAAGAAGACTAACATCCCCATTCTTTTGGTGCGTATACATTGTCCAAGTCTGAAAGGAAGCCAACATTTGACATTTTTGGATGCATATTCATCACATCTAGGTCTGAGTGTTTAAGCACACAACTAATCTTTTATTTTATTTTATTTTTTATTTTAATAAGACAATTTAATGTTTAATGTTAAATCCTTTAAGTTGCATTTGTCAGCATCTGGGGTTTAAAATTGTTTGGCATGTCTTTAGCTAGGAAGCACGGACACGGGCACGGGTTCTGGTATGACATGACAATTTTTTAAAAATTAGGACTCGGCACAGTAGGGATATGCATATTAATTAATTATTAAACTTAAATATATTTTTATTTATATTTTTAAATATTATTAAGAATTTATTTTTTCATATAATGTTAAACAGATATCAATTTAAGAGCAATAATGGATAATAAAGTGAATTCATGACTAATAATTGATGTTTAGAAATTAGAATACAAACCAAGAATGAGATCCAAAAGTGTAAATAAAAGATAACTAGATAAGTGTTCAAGATTGATAAAAAGAAATAAAAGATAGGTGTCCCCCCCAGCATCCCAGATGTGTCCTGTGTCCAACACAGGTACGGCACCCTAAATGAAGTGTCCATGGTTCATAGGTCTTGCTTCATTAAAAGTTGCCAAATTTATGGTTGTTTTGAATGATAAGCACTTGATGATGGGAGCAGATGATTTACCAATGAGTTCTAGCTCAAATGGTACATTCTCCTCCCATAATAATGGGATAGAGGGTGAGGTTATGGGTTCATGATTCACTGGGTGCCTATATATCTTACCAATAAAAAATAACTCCAATAGATTTTTTTTTTTTTTTTTTTTTGTTGATGGTCAGTTAATCATTTTTTACTTCATTATTTGGTGGGTTTTCACCTGTGTGTGTTGGTTATATTGTGTTTCTGTTTAAATTTGAAAATCTTTATTATATTGCCACTGTAAAAAGAGACTATGATCAACAATCTGCTCTGCATGAAATTGTTTCAAGATTCTCTTGTTCCATGCCATTTTCTTGTCAGTTATTAGTTATTACCACTTATGTCCTCTTGTTTTGAATAAACACGAAAAACAATAAAATACAAGCAACACAAGATACAAAATTAATATGGTTTAATAAACTCTATGCCTAGACCCATAGGCAACATCAATAAAAAATTACTATCACAAATATGAATTACAACCTCATCCATAAGCTCTCACAAATATAAACCAACCTAAATCCACAATACGCCCAAAAGTGCTCTGGCTCCCTTTTGTTGGGAAAGGGAGCTCGCTAATGTCCTTAACAAAAGATATGATTAGTTGAGTTTAAGCAATTTTTAAATTCTTGCTCAAACTCAGCTTCATAACCAAACCAGTTGCATTCTCTACAAATTATCCTCTTTTCTATCCATTAGTATCTTTCCTCTTCTGCTGTTGAACTAAAGGCTCCTCTTTGCTTTTGCTCCTCTATGCACTTCACGTATCTCTTCCTTCATTACCACCAGAACAATTCTATTAACTTATATAACGTTGCCTCTTATAGAATATTATCCATAGCCAAAATACCAAAATAATTCAAGCAACCTAAAGAAATTATATTTCTTCTAAGTTTTGGTACATGTCTCACACTACCCAAAATCTTCACGCCCTCATTGAACATCTTAATTTTTATTGTACCTGTTTCTATTACTATACATTCCACATTTCTAATAACAGAACTTTCATCATAATCATTTTTTGTGTCAGACCCGCCCCTATTCCTAAACATATACCTATCTTTATCACTACACATACAAAAGGAGCTGGCAGAATCTAAAACCCACAATTTTTTTTAATGGAATCTGTATTTTTGCTAACTATAAGAACATCGCCACTATTTTGTATTTTCATCCATGATATCTATTGCAGCAATTGTTGTATTTGTGTACTTCTGCTATCTTGACTTTTTCTAGGTCAAGTTTTAACTTCTTATGTTGATATTAGTTATGTTGTATCTGTTGACGATATTAGCACTAGACTTTGATCTTGACTTCTTTATATCAAAATTCTTCTTGCACAACATACTCCTACCCTTGCTTGATTTGGATTTCACCAAGTACCATAGGAAGGTGAAAGTGAGTCTAAAAGCAACAGGGCTTGATCCTCCTCAATCTTGGTATTTATGTTCGAGAATGGAGTAGTTAAATTATAAAAGCATACATATGATTCTTAATTTTAGTAATTTCCTCCACAAGCAATTGATTAACTCTTTCTTCAAGTACAAATTACTTGTAAATGGCTTTTAACATATTTATCTTCTTTAACATTTTTCATTTTTCTTAAGGTGAAATCTCGTTCAACACACTATACTTCTACGGAAAGACTTAAATGAATAGTACCCACCACCTTCATCTTAAGTTCTTCCCATTATTATTGGAAATAGTGGCCAGCTTTTGACTTCTTACCCAATTCCTTAATTAATCCTCATTGCACTAAAAATACGATATCGTTGATAGTGATTTGCAAAGACTAAATTGTTTTTTTCATCAAAGGCTCCATCACCTTTGTTCATCAATGTGGGATCCCAAAACTAACAAGTGAACCTCCAAACTTATCCTCTTATGGGCTGAACTTATAATAGTATGATTGATAAGTTGGATATGCAATACTGAGCATCACCTGAACTCATAACAAGTGAACCTCCAAACTTTATCCCCTCATGGGCTGAACTTATAGTAGTGTGACTGATAAGTGGATATGCAACGCTAAGCTTCACCTTTGTTTAGTATGACTGATAGGTTGGTTATGCAATGCTAAGCATCTCCTTTGTTTTGGCACTCGAGTAATTTTCTCAAGTGTTTTAACTTTTTATTTGTCTTCTTTACTTTAGACATGCATAAGTGTAACCTTTTCTTTTTCAGAGTATGATCAGTTGATAATACGGTATTGTATTAGACTGATCTGTAGGCTTTTCTTCAAATATTGTCTATGAATTGTTAAGTTTTCAACTTTTGTGATAACTAAGTAATGCTTTTCTGCTCTTTTGTATTTCAGATTGGACATGTGACAAAATCTGGAGATTTAGCAGGACCTCATGTCTTGGAGCACATTGTTGATGTTGTTTTATATATGGAAGTTGGTACCTTGTTACCTTTTCTTTTCCTGCATAGTTGGTAAAGGTGGCACCTGGTCACTTTGTAGTCTACCTTTTTATATTTTCTTTCACTAGTGCTAGGAGCCTCATAGCTCAATTGGCACCTCCTAATGTTTCCAACGAAGACGTCTAGGATTCAAATCCACCTCCCCCCCCTTGGAGATCGGATATTCCTTGCATTGGAAGCCATCAAGATTTTTACTTTATTCTCACCTGAGTGGTTTTATTATATCCTGCCTTGCATGCATATTACTAAAAATAATTAGCTTCTTGCAATGTATGTATTTCATGGTTAGTTGGAGCTTCCAAATGTGATGGATGTGCTAACTATGCTATGATGTCAGAAATAGATAACTGATATTCTCATGTCAATATTTAGGGGGAGAAGTACTCATCCTATCGTTTGCTTAGATCTCTGAAGAATCGTTTCGGATCCACTGATGAGGTATTCCATCAAGAGATGCTGTTGCTTCAATTTTATTTATAATATGTATCCTACATCATTATGCTGTTTATGCTTCAAATTACATTCTACTTAAAAATTGCATACAGAACCATTTAGAATTAACTAAATGGGCATATTGCCCTTCAATCCTTATCTTAACATCTTTTGGTTGGCAGCACTGATAGTGATGATTGTCATGACTGTATTAAGTTTTATTTTTGTGTTTGAAGTTGTTTCTTTATATTTTGGTTGTGCATGCTTTTCTGTCCATGGCTACACTAGCTGACGCACTCAAGTCATCTTGAGCTTATTGATTTTTTTTTTTTTTGAGAGAATTGAGCTTATTGATGTTGATTGAACGAAGTGGTCTGTCTTCAATCTTTTTTGTGTAAGTTGTGTAGTTTATCTCACATGGTCTAGCATCAGAATGAAAAAGAACATGTTGACAAGTTATATAAGTTACTTATCAAAAAGGCACGGTAATCAATAAATAAAGTTTCATTTTGAATACATTTCTTAAAAAAAAGTAGTATCCATGCACAAAACTTCCACTTTTCTTGTGGGATCTGGGAGAGGTCATGGTTGGGCAACCTTACTGCAATTATTTTTGGAGAGGCTGATTCCTGGACTCAAACCTGCGACTTGTCACTTTTGGTGGAAGGGATTTGCCATTGTACCAAATCTCGACCTCTAGCAATGAATTGAATGCATTTCTTACAGAGCTCTAAGTTAGTTTAAATTGACAATAGGCTTTCTCCTTGAAGTTTTTATTTTCAAGTGTAGCGCTTATATTACTTAGGCAATTATGTATTTTTTGAGCCATGATTTTCTTAGAATAGGGGCTAGAGGATGCATATGATTTTCATTTTTGTAAAGGTTATTCACCTAAAAATTGAATGGGAAGGTTTACTCAATAGGAGCTTTGTCATACTTCTAAATATTACTAGAGTTTCTTCAGTTTGTGTTGATGATAGGATTAATGCTTGCTGTCAGCTTGGAGTATTTGAAATGTCACAATCCGGGCTGCAAGCTGTTTCGAACCCCAGTGAGATGTTTTTAAGTGATCAGTACTCAGATTCAGAGTATTTAGCTGGACTAGCTGTGGCTGTGATTATGGATGGATCTCGAACTTTCCTAATTGAAGTTCAGGTAGTTTTTTGGTAATTTTGTACTTCTTTTTTAATCCTTTGTTGCAGCATACATTTAACTTTGACATGTTTCTACAAACTATATGAAATGGAAACAAAAGTAGCGCTAGATCTCATTCTAGCTAGAGCAAATCCTTTAATTCATGAGGGGCTCAGTAAATTAAAAAGAAAGAAATTTGGATCCACAAGATGAAAGAAATAAACTGATTGCAATTTTATTGATTATAACTTCAATAATTTTCAATTGATTTGCAACATTAACTAGCAATGAATTGAAAGACCAAGTCAAAATTATCTACTTCCAGAAAATCTATAGACTTTGAGGTCAATGAATAAATGGAATCCAAAGACTTGACTGTAATAGGCTTGCTATCATATTCGACTTGTCTAGAAAATTTTTGACTGACGTTTGAATATCTATGTAGGCATTATGTGCATCTGGGTCAACAGCTGCAAGGCAAGTTAATGGCATTCAAGCAAGCAGAGCTGACATGATTATTTCTGTAAGCAATGCTCTGGAGTTCTTTTAATATACATGCTCGTGCAATATCTACTATACAGATCTCTATCTTTTTGCAATGTTTCACAAAATTTCCTTGGATGTTGAGAAATAATTAAATTAAACATTCTCTTTGTCATGTAATCTGACACCCACCTTCTCAAATTGTAGTTTTCAAATGCTCATTGCCATCGTGATGTTTTACTCTCATGCTGCTAGTGCTTTGCAGGTTACAGTTCCACTTTGTTTGTGAGATTACAATGATTCAATTGAACCTAGCATTTGTATTTAGCAATCATATTAGGCCAACCTTTGATTTGTTTATAAAGTCAATTAGGCCAATGTGGTTGTTCATGCATTGACCTAAGGACAGGGTTCAAACTCAAGACTACGTGCTCTAATATCATAATAGATTATTGATTCTTCCAATAGTTTAAGCATTTAGGAAATTGTGAATCTAATCATTTAACTATAATTCTAACCAAGATCTTTCCTCAGCTGCAAGTCAAACTGTTGGGCTTATTTGAATATATATATATATATATATGATATATTTTTTAATTTAGAATTCAAAACAGAAAAAATGTAGTCTTAAAAAATCTTTTTTTGTTTTTTGGAAATATGTGTTATATTTTATTTTCAGCAACCAGAGGGTAAGGCCCACTTTGTCACTAAGTTATTGCTTTTCAGTTTTTTTTTTTTTTTTTTTTTTTTTTAAATAAATAATTGAAATCACTATTCTAGATGATCATCAAGATGACATTTTACTTTTTGGCAGTGAACATAAAAGGTTGCCTTAAATGAAGGTCCACACTTGTAAGCTTACCATCTTGAATCTCTTATACATTGTAGGTTCTGATGAAGCAAACTGGCCTAAAGCTTCAAGAGAATGTAAGTTGATGTTTCCGTAATAGATAAAGTTTTGTCTTAAATCGGTTTGGATGAATATCCTTTAACCTAGTATGTGGCAACCAGATGACCATCAACATGCATTTTAATCGAACGACTCATTAAGTATTTAAATAAGTCACATGACTAAATAAGACGTATAATTAAAAATGCATGTGGATAGTCATTTGATAGCCGCATATGGATTGGAAGAGAATTTCATCCCTCCACCTCCATAATGGTTGTTCCCCAATTTAGTTTTCTTCTCTATAGTTATGTGACTTATAACTGGGTTTTCTGTCATTTAATTTCTTTTGAAGTTTTTCCAGGATTGAGGCTTTCAACTGAAAAATATTAGTGAAAACTTTATAATGTTTTGAGGACAAGGTAACAAGGGAAAACATAATGACTTATTTAAAAAAAAAAAAAAAGTGCAGAGCTATTTTTTAAGTTTATGAAGCATGATGAGGGCAACACGTTATGCTTTTAATAACAATAGAATCAGTTTTTTTAATATACAGACAAACACGTGAATATAAGAGAAATATCAGTTGAAAATAACATTCAAATTATGTTTGGAAGAATTTGAATATATGCCATTTAAACAAAATACTATTATTCCTTACACAGCAGATCCTGATAAACCCTACTTATCCTACACTCATGCCCAACCTCCGTGACATACACGGCTGATCTAGGAAACTAGCACAGTAAGACTCTAAAAATTTTGACACCAGACCATTATTCTAACAAATTTATTGAAAAATCTGCACATCACCTTAAACTGCTAAAAGCTTTAATGCGTTTTCATTTAAGAGTACTATAGTTAGTAGAAGTATTCAATCACATGAATTTTTTTTTTTTTTTTTTTTTTTGGTTTCAATGCAAATCCTCCATGGTGACTTTATTGTTGCCATTGGTGTAATTTTTTAAATACCGAGTCCTTTGGTGCCTTTTATTCAGAGATTGATGTATTTCAGAAAAAAGATGGTGCAGTTGATTATTTGATTATGAAATGTGTTCCCTTGTATTTGGCTATCTCTTGAGCTATGTTAAGTATTTGGGCCTTTATTGATCCTTTTTCCTTATATAGTTAATGTGTTTTAACTCGATGGTACTAGCTAATGTGTTCCCTTGTTTTTGTACTTTTTACTATAGGCAATCTTTTTAAATGTTGTTAGTGGGGTGAAGCTGAGTGAGACTGCTGGGGATCTTGCAGTAGCAGCAGCAATTTGTAGCAGGCATGTGTTTTATGATCCAGTTCACCTCATTACCTTTTCCCAACTTTCATGCTTTATTTCTTTAAATTAAATGTTGGATTTTACATACTTTATGAGATTTTCATAGCAAATTTTAAACATCCAACTTGATGTATATGTTAGTATGTTTGATCATTTCTACAAGTTTTGCGATGTTGATTGAAATAAAAATAAAAATTGCCTCCTGCAATACCTTCTTTTTTCACTCTCTTGCCCCTTGGATGTATTTACTGATTATGATTATTTTTTTCCTTCTTTTTTTTTTTTTTTTTTGTCTCCAGTTTTTTGGAGTTTCCTATTCCAAACAATATTGCGTTCATTGGTGAAGTTGGACTTGGCGGTGAGCTTCGCACGGTAAGCAATATGGTTCCATTTTATTGGTAATAATTGTTAACATTGCTCTAATAATTTATTTAAAAAAAGTTACTTTCAGTAACAAAGTTTCAGACGTACAATCTCTGTTGAACTCAGCCAGTTTGGTAGCATCTCCTTCCCTGTTTCCACTTATGGAATCTTCTTTCTATTCCATTTGTGACAGTTTCTTTTGTTGCTTATATTGCATTCAGTTGTATATTTCCTATGCACAAAGTATATCCTCCAGCATTTCCAGATTTTATTTTTCTGCTAGCCCCTCTGAAAAAAAGAATGTAAAAAGGATTTCAGGCAGGCCCCACCAGATTTTACTACTTATGGATCCGTTTGGATACAGCTGAAAACTGAAAACTAAAAAACACTGTAACAAAATAATTTTTAAATGTGTGAATGGTACCGTTAGACCCATTTTTAATGAAAAATTTGCTAAAAAGTGAAGTTTGTGGGTCCTGTGAACAGTGCACAGGACTCACTGATGTGCTGAAAAGTCCAACATTACGGCTACTGTTCATGAACAGTAGCCGTTTTGTCTCTCAAACACGTGCCAAAAAAAAAAAAAAAGAAAGAAAAACGCCAGACGCAGACGCGCTGGCTTTTCAGCCGAATCCAAACACAGGCTTAGTTTTTGTTTAGTTTGTTTAGTGATACTGCAGTTTAGCTGAGTTATCACGCTCTTCATGTGTAGAACTTATTGGAGTTTGGACTGATTTGTGAATGGAGCTGAGCCCAAGTAACCTTTCTGATAGTAGTAAGCCTAGAGCTAGGCAAAGCAACTAATTCCATGCACGAAATGTTGATAAAATTATTGGATTTTGTTGATTGGTGTTTAGAATTCATTTCAATAATGCAACACCAAAGTTTATAAGTGGACCTTGTCTTAGCAGTTCATATGAGATTTGCTAGCATTGCAGCTAGCACATATATTTGGAATGCTTTTTCCTTCGTTTATTATTTTCCTGCTTAAATGATACTTTTGATTTTTGAAACTGTTTCGTTTCAATATTTTAGGTACCTAGAATGGAGAAAAGGTTAAACACAGTGGCAAAACTGGGCTATAAAATGTGTATTGTTCCCAAATCAGCTGAGAAATCTTTAGGATCTCATGGTTTTGAAGGAATGGAAATCATAGGCTGCAGGAATCTGAAAGAAGTTATTAACACTGTGTTCAGGTGAAATGAAGATGGAGATCAGGTTTACTCCTTGTGTTACATTAAGATTTGTAGAAATTCTGTAAATCTTAGGTATGAAATTGTTACACATGAAAAATAGTACAATTATTACAACTGCATAGCAAAATGAATATATTGTTTATTTTGGAGCCCTTTGCTGATCCCTAATCAATTATATTGTATTTTGACTATTTTCCTTTATGTATTTAAATGTGCTGTTGCATTCCACATCAGTCCTTGGTGTATCATTGACAAATATGTAAATGATAAGATGCTTCATGTTCAAAACTTTGTCAGAAGAATGATAGTGCCAAAGCTAATAAAATGTTGCTGGAGAAACTTCACAAGAATGAGCATCTCATGCCTTATTCAAGCGAGTGGTGGCAATAACAATTTTAATTGGAAAAACTTTTCCTGTTGAGAATGATGTGGTTATGTTAGTAAGGAATAATGTTTGCTTGCCAGTTGCAGTGGTGTAAGCTCCTAAGCAAACTGACATTTTACATGACAGAAGTATTTGTTTAAAGATTCCTTTTGGCCTTAGTAAACTTAAAATAAAACTTGTTCATAGAGTCAGAGTGATGCAAAGGATTGTTATTGAACTTAAAGAGTTCCACTTATCCTGTTGCTTCCTTATATATTGCACATATTATTCCTCCAGCCCATTACAAGATCATTGATGATTATAAAACCTTTTTCGTGTATTTAACATTTAAACAAATCAAATAATTATTAAGCAAGTTATGTAATAAAAAGTACACGCATATAATCTTTTTATTTTTATTTTATAGATATGATAATATTTCAAACCTGTGGCGTCCATTTTATAATAATTGTTTTTTATCATTAAGTCAAGACACTAATTGATTTTTAGTGTAGATCGAGGTTGAATTCTAGATTTTTTATTCAACAACAAAAGATTTTACTTATTAAACTAATTAGAACCCAAGTAAATAATCTTTTGAGTTGTCATGTGGTATATTTTGGAGTAAAATTGTGTCCTTGCTGGAAATGGCAAGATTGACTTGTATTTGCTAATCACTAGAGTCTTATAGATGGCCTTGCTGGCTTAGCATTCAGAGCTACGAACTAGGGTTTTCTCATGGAAAAGGTATCTTTGATTTAGGGCATCCTAAGAGATGGCCTTGGTGGTACCAGCCTTCAAAGCGAAGGCCTATCTTTCTCATGGGTATGCTTGGTTTAGGGCAGCAGGGGGGAGGAAAAAATTGCCATGACATGTTTCCTCAAGATCTTCGATGTTTATAACTCTCTCTCTCTCCAATCTGATCTACAATGAAGTGGAGAAATGCACGTAGGCACAGACTTTAAGTGCAAATATATCTATTTAGTACTTATGAAATGCTCAGAGATAATTGTATATTCCCGTATAATAATGTCATAACCACCGTTCATAATAATATACAGTGGTTCTTTATGAAAGTATTGTAGCCCCTATCTATGGTAGGGTAATTTCACACTAAAATTATATGAATCACCACTGGGTATAGGGTTCACTGGGTAGAACTTATATCAGCATGCAACAAAAAGATAAAGAAAAGGGGTACCCCCAATGACAGATAACTTAAAATTAGCAGCTGCTCAAATTGAATTGGTGCTGCTAGTCACTTTTGGTTAGCCATTATGGCTTAAATGGCTGTTCCCATTTACTAGCAGGATTGGTGGTTCTTCCTCTCTCGTGTCCTCAGTGACATCTTTCAGGTCTCTATGCTTAGTTGCTGTTGCCTCTAAATGGTTCTCCCCATTTATTGATTGGATTTGTGGTACTTCCTCATTCTCATCTCCAATGACATCTTTATGGTCCAAAAAGCTTGGCTGATTGGTTGAACACAGCAGCCTTGCCCACATCCTGTCAGTTATCACAACCTTGTTTTGTGTCTCGATCACCCGCTGCACAGAAAATTCGATTTACTTGAGCAAACTAGTCCGTATGAGTTTTAGAAAAAGAAAGTTGTAGTTGCTAGTAATAAAACTGATATTGCTCCAGCTTTAATTAAAAGAGCTCATCTCTCACTTAATCCACTGGAATTTTTTTTCTTTCTTTTTTGGGTAAGTTGCAACTTCCCTTTGGCAATATTTAAAGAGGAAAAAATTAGGCCTGATATTATCAAATGTCAATTAAATATGTTCAATTTACATGACATCGTAAACTGGACCTTTGTTCAATTGGGCTTCCTGGATATGTATAATGTAGCAAGAAGCATAGTTTCAGATTGCTCGCACATGCAGGGGCCATACATATGCATTTCCAGCAGTTACGTGCAAATAGCCCATAGAGACAACTAAATATGATTTAAGGGAAGACAAGAAATTTGTTTTGAATCAAAGAAACTCACCCGGAATGGTATGTAAGCATGTCTTCCATTAACAGGGCCAACTGTGAAGCCTGTATACCCTGCCATCGCACCATGAACTGCACTGTGTGCAAGGAGGGTGCAATAAACATTATCAGATGCATTGCTTGGAACAGCACGAATCATGTAAGTGGGATCTGCAAGCAAACAAAGTCTTATCATTTTCTAATCATAGTGAAGGACAAACTGAAAAAGAAACATATAATAAGAAGAAATTATTTCAATAACTAACCTATATATTTGAGATTTATAGCCATCTTCCGTTTCTTGAAGTGATCCTGAGCAACAAAAAACCTATGATTAACTTGGAAGAACTTTTCATATTTGTAAACTAGTCACTGGTAATTAACAGCATTTCTCTGAAAAGAAATAAAAATTATAAGCCCCCACATGATTTTCTATATATCATATCAATTGAAGTGAGTGACACTCAATTCACCATGTTGCAGTGCTAATTGCTTACTATTTGTCAAACTGAAAAGGGGCACCTTATACAGTTGAATAACTTGAATTACTTCATAAGTCTCAGGTATCATATCCCAAAGCATAAAGGAAATTATAGGCAAAGCCTCTAATTTGAACTTAGAAGTCACTACACAAATACTCCTCTTACAGTTCTTTCATTGCTAAATCAAAGCTGATATGTTCACAATTGCAAGGCATGGCAAAAAAATATACATTTAACACCAAAATGAAATAAAATATCCTAGAATTTATACCTTAATCCTCTGAGATATCCATAGACCCACATCATTGAGTAGCTTATTACCAGAAGCATCCTGTTGGTCATTGGCGCGAATGCTTTCAGAAAGCAGCTCTTGTCCTGCGCCTTCAGCCATTACAATAACCATGTGTCCATGTTCTTTCAATCTTTTCTCAATGAATTCAAATAGCCCACCAGGTCCTTCAAGATAAAAGGGTGACTCGGGGATCAAGCAACAGTCCACATCTCGGCTAGCAAGAGTAGCATACATAGCAATGAATCCTGCTTGACAAGAATGAGGTGAAGCTAATTTAAGAAACATTGTTTCTCTTTATAATGGCTGATTTAATTAAGAAGATTTTATGAAAGAGAAATGCCTCAAAAAAAGAAAAGAGGGGGGGGGGGGGGGGGGGGTGGTGGTGGGGGGAGAGATGCTTAATGAGAACACTAATTGACCTGGATGCTTAATTACTAGGCGGACATGCCCCATTCAGCAATCGGCACCCAAGGTTGATCAATGTGATCATTTAAGAATGCTTGAGGCTTGCTCAAGTAGAATTAAAGACAACCAAGTAAAAAGTGAAAGAAGTTAAAACAGAAAGACTTAAATAAGGAGGAGAAATCTTAATATTGGTATGGATTAGTAGGAAGTGATTTAGAATTTAAATTTTCTATTCCTTAAAATGACAAATGCAAAAAGATGAATTTTTGCTCAGAATGCTACGATTTGCCACGTGAATCAATGATAAATCTAAGAATAATTAGCAAATTATAAATATAGCTCAAATAACAAGAAAAAATTCCAAGTACAGGAAAAAAAATTGGGGGGGAGGGGGTGGAAGAAAGGCAACAAGGAAAGAGAAACTTCTTAGAAATTATGAAGCCGTCCACATGCATAGATGTCACGAAATCAATGAAAAAAAAAAAAGAAATGGAATAAAGATATATCCTAAATAGTGGCCCTAGTTGTGTAGCCATGAAAATTGAATGTTCATTACTAAGGAAAGTCTTTAGCTCTCTTTTCAATGTAAGCTCATTTCACTGTAACATTAAACACAGGTTCAAATCAAACCAACAATTTTTCAGGTGTGACTTCTTTGATCTGTTAAAATAGCTACTAAAGGAAAGAAGCTTACCACTGTAGCGGCCCATTAACTTGACAAATCCAATACCATTCTCAATGCTTTCTGATTCAACATGGGCTGCATTAATAGCTCGTTGAGCCTCCTCAACTGCAGTGTCAAAACCAAAGGACTTGTCTATAACCTGAACCAAAAAGGGCATAATATTCAATATTGAGTCAATTCCAACATCATATCAAAGTTTTGGATCAGAAGATGGGTATAAATAAAACTTCAGATGTTGAGCTTGAGAACTACCGGAATGTCATTATCAATGGTCTTTGGTATTCCTGCCACCACAACTTTAAGGCCACGCCTTCTAATTTCCTGCATTCATAAGTTATTTATAAATAACTAAATACTATGACCAGCAATTATTCTAACTCAATTTTATAATTATCTTTTTAGCAAAACTCACACATAATCCCATCATTGTAAGACTTGTTTATCAAAAAAATCATTGCATCCACATTAAACTGAATTACCTCAAAAATCACAGAAGCCCCTTTCTGAGTTCCATCTCCTCCAATTATGTAAACCTGAGATGATATTTAAAAAGAGGAAAAAAATCAACATATGGGATTAGTTTGCAAAGGTAGATGCAACAATGTAGAATGCGGTCAGATGTATGAATTAAAAAGGGCAGACAAATTAACCTGATTAATTCCCCGGTCCTGAATGCTGTCAACAATTTTAGAGGTATCATGGCCTCCACGTGATGACCCAAGGATGGTGCCACCACGTTTATGGATGTCATTCACCACCTTTGGTGTCAAAGGAATTGTATTTCGAGCGTAAAAACCTCGGTAACCTCCCTATATGTACAAAAAGACCCTTTTAGTCAATATTGTATAATTATGCATTCTTTTTTTAACACTATCACAAATAAAGTACTAACCAACACCAGAGTTGAGTCATAAAATCAAAGTGTTGGTCTCCTTTTGGATGTCAAAAAGTTCAACAAGAAGGAAAAGAATATAAGAAAGAATGCTATCGACAACATTTTCGAGCATCGTCAGCATTCTACCTTCCTTTTCCTTGTCCTTCCCAAAAACCCAAACGAAGTCCGAGACTGAATTTTAATGTAAAGACAGAAGCGTTTGCTCACCTCAATCCCAAGAACTTTGTGGACACCATACATGTGGTATAATCCACATACTATTTCCCTAATCACTGTATTTAGACCAGGGCATAGACCACCACATGTTACAATACATGCATGTACGTCCTCTGATTCAAAATACACCTGAGAAACATTCAAAACATGTGCCGTTATTCACAATAACATGGAAAGAAGAATATCATGAATTCTAAGGAGTAAAAGTCTAGACCTTTTGACGAGGTCCAGCACGACGAAAATGTGTCCCTCTTGGACTATCCTTCGCAACAACAATCTATACAAAGGAACAATATTAATTAGAAAACTATACACTTGCATTTCAGTAAAGCCATTAAACAACAGAAAATCATCAGAAAGAACAACCAGTACAGATCATTTACCCGTTGAGCAACCGTATCATCTACATTAACAAAATACTGCCTGCTCAAATCAGAAGACAATTTTAAATGAATCATCAAATCTGTTTATAGCATCCGGGCATAAATTAACCATCAAACATGGCTACCGAAAGAAGAATTTATGCATCAACTTACTTAACAACTGAATAGGCAGGATTGTCTTGTAACGGATTCGGATATGTCTGCATGATAACATAATATAAAGAATAAGCTACATCTCACATAAACTCCTTTCCTCTTCAAGTCAAATTTAATAGAAGTAATCACAGTGCTTATAAAAATTCAATTTTGATTACGGACAGCTCTTTGAAATTTATTTTGTTACATTGTCATGAAAGTGATCACAGTCTAATACTTTTCTTCCCAATTATTAAGTTTCTTTCCTTCTTTCTATTTTTTTCCCTCTGTTTTTCTAGTTTATACACATTAAATACAAAAAAAACATAAAAAAATACATACATATATATATATATATATATCTCTCTAAAACAAAAAAAAAAACAAAAAATTGAAAAAAAAAATCATGATTTCTCTTAAAGCTTATTTTCTAGTGCCTTCTTAGAATTTTTTTTAATAAAAAAATAGTCCCTATTAAAAAATAAAATAAAATAAAACGAATTATCTGACTTTCTTTTCAGTTATATAGTTACCCCTTGAAAAAAAAGAAAAGAAAATAATTAACACTAAAAAAATTTAACTCCTATAACTATTACATAGTATTAATTTCCAAAAACATAAGCAAAAGCAATAACAATAAAAAATAAAAATAAAAAACCGAAAAAAAGCTTATTAATTCCTTTTCCTTCTCTTTTAATTCAGTTCTCTCCGCAACCAAACAGGCTGTAAATAAGAGAAAATTATAAATTTAAGAAAGAAAACTTCGTAAATTCTATTTCCATTTCTTTCTTCTGTTTTCTCTGCAACCAAACAGACTCATGCAATATTATCATATAAAGCAACATCCAGAGTCATAAACTGATAAAATTCCTTGCTCTCTCTCTGTTTTGTTCTCGGAGACCAGACAGACTCTCATGCAGTAATTACGTATAAACACAGACCGAAAGTCATAAAATTCGTTTCATTTCCTTTATCCCTTTCGTCCCCTCTGTTTTTCTCCTCCACCAAACAGACCATCAGAGAGAGAAAGATCAGTTAAAGTTAAAAAAAATTTAAAATCAAAATAAAAAAGTTCAAAAATTGCTTTTCATTTTCTTTCCTTTCATTTTCTCTGCAATGAAAGTCATAAAATTCATTTCTCAGCAACCAAACAGAGCCTTAGAGAGAGAGGAAAAAACAAGACTTTTTTTTCCTTCTCTGTTTTGTTCTCGGCAACTAAACAGACTCTCAAGCAATATCATCGTAAAGCTCCAGACGAAAGTCATAAAATTCCTTTCATTTCCTCTTTCCTTTGCATTCCCTCTGTTTTACTCGGCAACCAAACAGACCATCAGAGAAAGAGAGAGAAAAGCTAAAGTTATCAACTTCAAAAAACAAAAAAAAAAAAAAAATCAAAAATCAAAAATCACTTTTTCCTTCTCTTTCCTTTCATTTTCTCTGCAACAAAAGACCGATAGTGATAAAAAATAAAAATAAAAAACATCATTTTTTTCCTTTTCATTTCTCAGCAACCAAACAAAGCCTTAAAGTGAGAGAGAGAGAGATACGGACAGGGAGGTCAGGAATGTAATCGGTGAAGTGAGGAACGTCCTCAAGAACATAACCAGCTTCGCCAGAGACGATTTTGGGCTCGGAGTTGACGGAAATTGCCAAAGTGCCCTTGTAGTTGTTGCGGTGGCGGGGAATTGGGGTGTGATTGGGTGTGGTGGTGGTGTAGGAGTTGGTGGGGTCGAAGCAGCGGAACCTTGGTGCGGAAAGAGAAGCAGAGCTTGAAATCGGAGAAGAGTCCATTGACTGTTATGTAATGGCGCCAGCGCTAAACCGAATACACTACCTGCCCCCTTATTTGTAGGCACCGTTGGTGTGTTGACTTTTTTGGTACTTTTATTTTTCACACAATTCAATACATGTCTATTTCCAAGGTAGTCTTCTTCTTTTTTTTTTTTTTTTTCTTTTTTCTTTGGGTAAAATAAGTTTAAACTTGTACTAATTAAGTATAAACTTTTTTAAAACCGACGAACTTAGTCCTTAAACCTTTTTTTTTTTTATGTGAAACCAGTCCTTAAACCTAATCTAATCCTTGACCTAGTTGATCGGTTTTGAAAAGTAATAGACTTAGAGCATGCACTTTTGCCCACCTTTTAAAATATTTCATATCAAATTATTTATTTTATACTATAAATTATTAAAATATTAATTTTTCTTGATTTTTTAAATTATTTTTCTTTTTTCATTCACAACAAACTTTGTCAACTTTCTTCCTTCATTTTCAAAATATGTAAAGAAATAATAAACAACGAAATAAAAAATAAATAATGTCAATATAAATTTACTTGGTTATTATAACAAACTTGTAAATTTACACAATTATACACAAACTAATGTAAGTCATTTTTAGACAAAACTGTATAAATTCTATACATTTTTTTATTATATATGAACTAATGTAAATGCTCTTAGTTAGTATTAGCCAGCACTGAACCAAAAACACTACGTATTGGTTTGGATACAGCTCAATGTTGCGTTGCGTTTTTAGCTTTTTTTTTTTTTGCCTGCATTTGTTGACTTTGAGAGACAATATTTACTGTTTACGAACAGTGTATACACTATGCATACACTGTTCACGCATTAAAAAATATTAAAAATGAGTCCGACAGTACTATTCATACATTTAAAAATTATTTTGCTACAATATTTTCAGCAACAATCAATTTTCAGCAACAATAAATTATATCCAAACAGACCTTACATGTCCCTTATTTGTAGCCACCGTTGGTATGTTGACTTTTTTGGTACTTTTATTTTTTCACACAACTCAATACATGTCTATTTCGAAGGTAGTCTTTTTTTTTTCTTTTTTTCTTTTTTTTTTTTTGAGTAAAATAAGTTTAAACTAATACCAATTATAAACTTTTTTTAAACTGACAAACTTAGTCCTTAAACCTAATTTAATCCTCGAATTGTTACTCTTTTTTTTTTTTTTTACAATTATTAAAACCTAGTTGATTGGTTTTGAAAAGTATTAAACTTAGAGTATTCACTTTAGGTCGTGCAAAAATTCCTATCTAACTTATTTTTTCTGTTTTATATACTTTCCTTTTAAAATATTCAGATTATCTATCTTTTTTCCCTATTAAATATTACTAGTATATGTCATTAAAATATTCAGATTATCTTTTTTTTTTTTTTTAAGTTGTTTATTCTTTCTTTACATATTTTAAAAATGAGGAAGGAAGTTGATAGAGGTTTTTTTTTTTTTTTTTGTGAAAAGGAAAAAATTTGGATATTTTATAAGGAAGATAAAAAAATATATGCTAAGTTATGATTAAATATATAGTGGAAAAAAAATAAAACAATAGATTTGTATTTGGTACATACCTACTAGTAGCTGCAGCTATTTGTTTTATTATTATTTTTTGTTAATTGAAGATGCATGAAAGAGGATACAAATAAGGATGTAATGGAAGGGAAGGAATCTCATGCAAGATATTTTTTCATCTGTCCCGAGTTCTACATCCTTGGAGGTTCATATGTTGAACACATATTGTGTGAGAAGTGGAATACATACGTTGTATGCAATAATTTTTCTAAGGGAGGTGAGTTGGAGTTTAACATCTTTTTTTTTTCTTTTTTTTTTTTTTCTCCAAAGGTGGTGATAAAGATATTAACTTAGTTTAAATACTGAGATGCTCTTCTATTTTTTTTGGTAAAAATTAATAATTTACATTTATTATAATTTGGAAATATATATATTTTTTTATTTTTCAAATAAATAAAAATAATAAATTTTATAGATAAGATAAATGTGTGAGGAAAGAAGGCTAAGGGGCTGTTTGGTACCTGCTTTTAAATAATAGTTTTCAATGTTTAAACAATAATAACATTTCTAACACGTATTTCTATAAAACTTAAACAAGTATTTTGACAATATTGAAAACTGAATAACAATACTTAAACACCACTACCAAACGGGCCCTAAATTTTTGGAGTTCTCTTAGTTTTTTATTTTTTATTTTTTAAATTGGAGATGTTTTATTCTTATTCTATTGAAAAATGAATAAAAAAATGCTAAATTTTAGGGAATAAGAAGATGAACATGAAGGGAAAAAAAATCCTACATTTTATGATACAAGATAGAATTTCTACTCAAACCTAATCTAAGTGTATATGTGTGTGAAGCTCCCTCCTGAAAACTTAAACCCCGGCCCTTACCCTTCCCACACCTTATACTTGTGGAATAACCACCGCACCAATCATTTATTTTTTAATCCAAAATGAAATTTGTTATTTAACATTTATGACATTATTTTTAAGAGAAGTTACCTTTCATTAATGAGGGATTTTTGAACCACATAAAAGTCCATTTTTTTTTTTAAGAAACAAACACTCACACACACAAGGGAGAGGAAAAGGGGTTCTAACACAAATTAATGTCCAGTTGAAAAAGGGGAATCCCCTTTTATACATATATATATATATATATATATATTAAATAGAATTCTGTAGTGTTTATTTTTTTTGTCCTTTAAAAATATTTTTAATATGTAATCGAAAATAATTCAACAATAAAACAAATTCTTTATAAAAAAATAAAACAAATTAAAGTTAAAAAAAATTAATTCAAATTCCATAAAAATAGAATACACTTTTCATACTAAAACAATAACAAGATAAATCTTATACTTAAAATATAAATATTCCCTATTCAAACTAAAATATAATGTTTCTTACTATATATATTATTAAAAAAAAAAAAAAAACGACTCTAAACAATAAAACTAAGGCTATATAGGTAAATTAATAACTTTAAAAATTCAAAACCCTTAAAATTGGAATACACGTAAATATATAGTTATATACTTTTTTTTACTCAAACAGCTCAAATGAAATTGTGAGTTTCAGTTAGCTCAACTAATAAAGTTTTTAATGGTTGAATAAGATATCTGGAGTTCAATCTCTGCCTATACCAAAAACCTATTGGTATATTGGTCTAATGATAAAAAACTATTATTAGAAGCAGACGCTATAGGTTGAAACTATCAATAGTAGGTGAAAGAAAAGAACACTTTATGGTCTGTTTGCATACCGCTTATTACTGAAAATACTATAATAAAATAATTTTTAAATGTGTGAATAATGTCATGAGATCCAGTTTTAATGAAAAATTTACTGAAAAAAGTACTTACGGGTCTCGTAAACAGTGCATGGAACTCACCATTCAAAAAAGCATCGCTAGAAATTGTGTAAAACGTGCTTCCTAAATGGACACTTAGTGCGCATGAAAAGGTTAATGGTTTGATAACTATAATTAAATGTAAGGATTAAATAAAGGTGAAACCTAGATTAATGTCAAAGGAAAAAGAAAAAAAATGAGAAGACAATCAACTCATAGTAAAGTCTCTTGTCGTCAAATGAAAGATCTTAATATTATTATTTTTTGTTTATATATAAATGATAGCAACAAAATCTTCTATTCTAACTATATATGTGTGTATATGTATATATATATATATGAGAGAGAGAGAGAAGAATCATTTATACTTGTTGCATGAATTTTCTCTTTAAATAATTAGTTTTTTAAAGTAAAAAAAAAAAATAATTTTCTATATTATAAATCCACTTCTTTTTCCTAAAAATTAAATAAAATATCAATAAAAGTACATAAAAGCTTATGTGATGTAACTAAATATATGACTCTCTAAAGTTTTGAGTACATTACTTAACCTCTGTGGTATTATTTTGTCTATAAAACTTCAAACATTCGTGAAAATAAATTATGAGTTGATCAGATGATAACATATATTCATATTTATAGCACAATTTTTTCATATAAAATATTATCATATGGACAATTATATTACACTAAAAAACTTTCGAAGTTAAGTGTTACACTCAAAAATTCAAAGGAGTTTTATGTTTAAAAACAAAAAACAAACAAAGTCTTGTGTTCGTCCAAACCACCCCCCCCCCCCCCCCCCCAACCCCCCAAAAAATACTATTGTAAAAGTTTAGCATCTGTTCAGCTTATTTGCTTAAATGTGTGACAAAAGCGATTTAAGCAAATAAGCTGACTTATTTGGGGAAAAAAAGTTAGTTTATTTACTTAAAACCATGATTTGTCTCACATTTGTTTGACTAGAAACAAGTTATATATTTTTTTTTCCTTTATAGTAATAATTTTGCCATTGAGAGGAAGAGACTGAATGTTTAAAATTTTGAAATCAGAAATAGGGGTAAGGTTGTCCTATTTGATTTTCTCATTTCCCTTTATTTTTTGGTTTTTATATGTTAAGCTTTTTTAGTAAAAAAAATTGATAGAGGTAGAGGTTATATATAGAAGTAAAAGTTCCAAGTGCACTCTAAAGTCAAGCAATGACGTTTGTCTCACAATGTTTAATGTAATTTGCTGATCGATTATATAATAATAATTTTTGAGTAACATGTATGAGGAGTACAAGTTTCTAAGGTTAGACTTAGTTGAAATTCGTATTAATATAAACGATTTTACGTGTGGGCAATCAATATGTTATGCATCTATAATAGCTGCGGGTAGGTTTTTCCTTTTTTCCTTGAACATCTATATTGAAGAAAAATTGTTCAAGATAGTAACACTAGTTATTAATCCATATTGCAAGGTCGCATTCTGCATATAACCTAAAATTCGAGATAAATTTAAGCTACATTGTGAATGTAAACTTTTCCTCTTTAAAAAAAAAAAAAAAAAAAAAAAAAAAGAATATCGTAACTTTATTGAAACAAAAATAAAATCGATACATCATAAGCCAAAGCAGACTTAACCATGCTTGGATTTTCCTCTGTTCAAGTTACATATAAATCAATATTCTTGGCATACTATGCCAATATATGAGCCAGACGATTACTCTATCGCTTTACATGAGATATTTGTACCTGTCTAAAGTTTTGCAACTTTTAGTGAATAACTTCGATGATTTTTCTCCTTTATTGTCCATTTGAAATATATTTATAATTTTGAAAAAAAAAAATTGCATCATTTTAAAATAAAAGTCGGCCGGGTTTCCTCCTTTATTGACCACTTGAAAAGATATTTATAATTTTGAGAAAAATGGCATCATTTAGAAATAGAAGTTAGGTTTCATATAGTTCAATTTCTTATTTTGATGAATGAATGATATACTTTCATTATAGGGAAAGAACCAAAAAAGAGGTCGTTTCAGCCGTCTCATTGAAACGTCATGAACGTGACACTTTCCTTTTTTTTTTAATTATGTTTAGGTGAGAGATAACGTGCATTAAGCATACAACAAAGAAGGTGAGGCTTTCCCCATCAAAAAAAGAAGAAGGTGAGGCTTTAATATATATATATATATATATATATTGTTAGGATGTATATATAGGCATATTATTATAGCTTTTTTTTTTTTTTTTGTTGAGAATAACATAATATTATAGCTTAATTATGATCTTTTTTTTCATTTTTTTTTGTTGTTGCAATTATTCGCTAAATTATGGATATTCATTCAATGATGTCGTACCTGTCAAGCAACTTGGTTCCATCATTCATTTCCATCTTTTGGTTGAGCTTTTGAGCCGATGTATATACAATAATACAACAAAATATAGATTAAAATTTTATTTTTAATTTCTCTTTCTTATATCAGCAAGAGCAACCGCAAATAAATATATATAAGTGATTCTCTTAATTAATAATATACTTATGAGTCTAGTGCTTTGATTAATTGTGTGGCTCTTATATTTTCTCCTTCAAAGTAAAAGTGCATTCACTTCGCTAAGACTATTGCATCAATTTTTTTTTCCTCGAGAATCATTGCCTCAAATGTATTTACTGTTGAGTCCAATAAATTCAATAATAAATTTTTTCATAACATTTTTATTAATTATTTTGAAAGTATATATGTATCACAATAAAATACATGTTAATGGTTGATCTATATAAAAGTGAGACTACACCAATAATAACTATGATTTCCTTACCATTATTTTACGGATCATCCCAAAAATTAAAAAGAAAAGGAAAAAAATTGTTCTATGAAAAAACCATTCACCGTTTATGTATAATTTTTTTTTTTTTTTTTTAATTTTGAAAATTTTTACGTCGAATTAATAAAAGGCAGCAAGACATCAAACACTCGAGCTAATTCATGAGAGATACATGACTTTGGTAAAAGGGTGAGACCCGTGGAGAGGTGATCTGATACAGGTCGGTTCGATTGTGGATGAAATCATGAAAAGTATTGAATTGTTGAAAACCACTAATTGCCACCTTTATTGGACTAGAAAATTCGAAAACAAATGTCGTAAATATAGAAAATGTGGATAGCTAGATTCAGTCTAGGATACATGTCCTCCATCCTCCAACATGCAAGTCAAACTTTTCAAGTCACACACAAGATATTTAGAATATTGTGTTTATCAATTAAGAATTTATTTTGCATGAATAATCTTTTTTTCTTTTGAAATTATTTTTTGAAGGTCGAAATTCCATTTATGAATGGAAAGATTTTTAGTTATTAGATAACTACAAAGTGCATTTTACATAAATTTTTATAGTTTTGGTTAACATAAACTCATAAAATATTCCCATTATAATTATTTAAAACTATATTATGAACATTTAATGAGTTTGACAAGAAAATAATATATGGAGTTTCTTATGTAATACTTTCCATGCTTGAATATTTATACATAATTTAGTATGTAGAAAATAAATTATTACCAAAAAAAAAAAAAAACTGAGATCAATTTTTTTTTTTTTTATATCTTTTGAAATGTAACAATAATATGCTTCTATATTTTTTCCTATTCTATTAAACTCTTGCTTTTTATTTTATTTTAAATTTTCTCTAATATTATTTTTCTTTTATAAGTTGTAAACTATAATTGACATTGATAAAATATACTTCTCTCAATTTGTTAAATCAAATTTCATGCAAAGCATAGAAAATTGATTTCCTTTTTTAGAAATAGATAATTGATTATTAGTTGGATTCAGATCCTCTAAATTTTCTAGGGTACTTTACTAAATAGATTTTCTTAAATCTCAACCATTCTTTAATGATTTAATGGTCTGGATTTTGCTATGTCGTCATACCACTAACAATAATCTTAAGTATTTTGCTTGCAACATTATTTTATTATTTTAAGAGTGCTGTTAATGGAATACTGATATGACAAAATCTAGACTTTTAAATTATAAAAGAGTGGTTAGGATTTACGAAAATCTATTGTTAGAGTACTCTCGGAAATCTAGAGGATTTGAATCATACTGAAATATGCAAAATCAAAAGGTAATTAAGAAAGTTATTTGCTATGATATTAATGTAGCACCTATCACACTCATTAATTGTAAGTTTTTTGAAGTAAAATTGTCAGTAATTTAAGTATTTTATTAACTGGATAGTAAGAAAAAGAGTGGTGGGTAAGTATTTAAAATTTTACTGCATTATTTTTTCAAGCTAACATGTCAATTTTAAATATAGAAGTAAAAATATTGTTCCTTATGTTATTGATGTGACATTAATTGTATTTACTGTTATCTGAGGAGATTGTGAAGTAAAATTACTAATAGTTTTAGCATTTTACATCAAGAAAAGCTGACGGCTTTTTATTCTATTCTTTGTTCATGAGACACCTTGAAAATCTAATGGGCCAATGGTGTGGTAAATTAAATTTAAGAACTTTGAGTTTATATTACATCGCAGACCAATAAACCTCTTACCCAAGTAGGGATAGACCCAAGAGAGGGCCCAGGCCCCCTGCCCCTAGGCTAATGAAAAAAAAAATATTAGGTATATTTTCAGCTAAAAAAATAAAAAATTATATTTAGACCCCTCTTCTATGAAGCTTAACCCCTCTCCTCTCCAAAACATTAGCCTAACCCATTCCAGTCCAGCCTAAACTCTTGTAAATCATCAGCCCAAAACATATGGATGCTTATTTGTTAATATTTTTATTTTTAGAAATGCTATGTTCATAGCATTTTTATAATATTTTCATAACAAATGTTAAGTGATAGGTTGTTATTGGTTATTTTTGGTGGGTAAAAATGTAATTTTAGTAGTGGATTCAAATTACAGACAATAATAATTAACCATTTATGATTTGTTGTAAAAATATTTTGAACATTGTATTTTGTTTTTGCTTATATTTTGACCCTCTTACTTAAAATCCTGGGCCATTATGCACCCAAGTACTTGGGGGTGCTAATGTCAATTTAAGGAATATGGAAGTACATAGTTCTACAATTATTATGGAACATGGCATGTAAGTCGTAATGCTCATAAATTTTGAGCTAATGTTTACTTCACTATGTTTTTCTTAGGCTGTGTTTGTTTCGCGTAAAACGTTTTCTGGAAAATACATATTTTCCGGAAATGCTATTTTCCGAAAAAGGAAAATATTTTTAAGTGTTTGGTTGAATTATGAAAATTGTGGTGGAAAATATTTTCATGTGTTTGGTTCTATTAGGAAAATGCTATTTTCCGGCGGAAAATTCCGGCAACAACACAACAACAACAACATCAACAACAACAGCAAATTCCGCCAACATCAACAACAACAATCAGTTCATCAAAAAAAAAAACAACAACAACAATCAAATTACAAAAAAAAAACAGCAACAACAATCAAATTAAAAAAAAAAAAAAAAAAAAAACTGAGAGATCGAGGAAGAGAGAGCTCGAGGTGCGATGGCGCGATCGAGGGTCTGGGTCTGGGTCGAGCGGCGTTGGAGCGACGGCGCGATCGAGGAGGCGAGTGGGTCTGGGTCGACGACGAGGTGCGATGGCGCGATCGAGGTGCGATGGCGATGGTGCGATGGCGCGATCGAGGTGCGATGGCGATGGTGCGATGGCACGATCGGCGCGGTGCGATGGCGCGGTGCGATGGCGATGGTGCGATGGCGCGGTGCGATGGCGCGGTGCGATGGCGAGGTGCGATGGCGATGGGTTCTCTCCTTTCTGCGTTCTCTTCGAGTTTCTCTCGGCGTGGAGCTCCGGGTTCTCTCTTCTCTGGGTTCTCTCTTCGAGTTTCTCTGGGTTCTCTCTTCTCTGGATTCTCTCCTTTTTGCGTTCTCAAGAGTTTCTCTCGGTGTGCTTTGATGTTTTGTGCGTTTTGTGCGAGACCCGAAAATGGTTTGAAGGTAAAATAAGAACGTAAAACCATTTCCGGGTCAAAGGCGTAAATTCGGTCAACGTTAAAGCTTATTTTCCGGAAATGGGTTTTTCACTTGCCTTCCAAACACTGGGGTCTGGGTGAAAATGATTTCCTGAAATCATTTTCACCCAAACCAAACGGAGCCTTAATTGTGTGTGGCAACCTCTCAAGCATGTTGCATCATGCTTGGGTCATGTTTCATGCTAAACAGAGAACCTGTACACATCCACATCGCATGCTTTATTACACGAGATCTATATGTATGTACCTTTCCCTTTCTAGTATCTAGTTTGTACTAGATAATTCGTTCCCAATTGATGCACTAATAGGTACTGATCTGGCTGCCATAGTTAAAGTCCGCATGCGTGCTACAAAGTTCAACTTGCACAAGTAAAAAATTAAATATTAACCATAAAATATTTTTCATCGCATAAACTAAGATATTTGCAAAGCATACCATGACCTATTGCTACAGTTCTCGAATTGTTTAGGTTAGAAATTGAACACCAATCGTTGTCAATCTTACAATTTCCTTTTGACTAGAATTCATTTGGGATCTGTTTATTTTGCTGAAACTGAAAACTTTTTACTGAAAGTATTGTAGATAAAAGTAAAAGTTAGCTGAAATAGTATAGTGGAACCCATGAATAGTATTAAAAAGTGTAGTGGGAGTCATGAATAGTAGCAAAAATAAGCTGAATAATAAAATAAGCTGACTTTTTAATTTGGAGCCAAATGCACACTATGTTAGCTACCCAAATATGCATTTAAATATTTGATAGATGATAGCTTTTCCAACTTTCCTTGAGCTGATTAGGGTTCGTTTAGGATCCACTTATGTTACTGCAACTGAATACTTTTTGCTAAAAATATTGTAGATAAAGGTAAAAATTAGCTGAAATAATACAATGAAACCCTTGAATAGTACCAAAAGGTATAGTGGAACCCTGAATAATAGCAAAAACAAGTTGAATAGTAAAATAAGTTAGCAAAAATAATTTTTGCCAAACAGACGCTAATTTTTCAAATTATCAATACTAAATTTTGTTTTATAGGGGCAATCTGAAAATCAATTTTGAAAAATCCTCATTTTCCTTGTTTTTTACTATTGACTGGGTTCATGTCAATAAAGAAAATGTAGAGAAATTAAAAGTTTTAACATTTCTTGAAACAATGGATCCCTTTGTACTTGGGATTCTCTTAAATTAATAATTATTATTTACTGCATCACTTTCAGCTTTAATATGAATTTTGAGAAAATGATTTTGGCCCCCCCCCCCCCCCCCCCCCCCCCCCGTTATAACAAGTGGCGAAGGGAGATATAGCCATATAGGTGATGCAGCATGCATGTGTGAAAAGAGTTGTTGTTACTTGTTACCATAAAGAGTAAGGATATAGGTGATTTGATGAGAAAATACTAGACTAGAGTTATTTTAAATTTTATATATTAATCTTATAAATTGATGGGTCAAATATTCAGCAAAAAAAAAATTTGATGGGTCAAATTTTAAATGTGAAATAAAAATAACTGAATTTATATTCATTATTTTATTGATATGGAGCCAATCACATTGATGTATCATGTAAATTTGTATGTTTTTTATAATGAAATTAATGATAACTTTAACATTTTCAATAAAATACCAACCATATAAAATAAAAAATTGTTAAATCCTATTGGTCAAGGAAAAAAAACCCTTGAAAAGTTGAAAAGCCAATTTCTCACCCTTTTGCCAACAAAGTTCGGGACAATGCAAACAGAGGTAGAGCACCCAATAAAATGTTGGGGCAAGAAAAGATATCCACCATTAAGTTTGGTATCCATTTGACACAACTTAATTACTTTAAAAAATATTTTTGGAAATATAATATAAATATTATATATTTAAAAATGTTAATTTTTTAGTGAGTTTAGTTAGTTCAACTAGTAAAATCTCTAATAATTGAATAAGAGATTTAGAGTTCAATCTTCATCTACACCAAAAACTTATTAATATTTTGATCTGGTAATAAAGAGTTATTATTAAAATTAAATGTCATAAATTAAAACCCTCTAAAAATAAAAATAAAATAAGTTAATTTTAAAATTTTGCGGTTTCCAAATGGGCACAAGAGCCAATGCCTGCAGCAAAAACCAAAAGACACCTCCGTAAAAATGCTGTAGCACATGCCTGATTCTCTTCCTCCAACGCTGAGTTGATTTCAATGTCATCCATTACATTTAATCGTACTAAGTTAATCTTCCTATTTTTTGATTGATTTCATTGTTGTCCTTGCTATCTAAATAGGAATGAAATTTTTTCTCAAAAAAAAAAAAAAAAAAAGGAACGAAACTTAACTTTTTTTTTTTTTTTTGATAACCGGAACGAAACTTAACTTGACAAACGTAAATAGCCACACTTTAATTTTAATCATGGACCATATAACATGGTACCATACCTCACCTAAGTTGGTGCACATTACAAGAGAGAGAGAGATTCTTCTTTAACAAGCTCCGACAATAAAGTGTTCTCAACTGGTAGCTGGACAACTTGGGTTAGAGCATTTACATCAATATGTGCAAAAAAAATTTCATTTTGCACATCTAAACCCTACTTTTTCTATTTTATATACTTATTTTTACAAAACACTCACATCAGTTTGTCTATTATACACATTTATTCAAATAAAATATTTATTTATTTAAAACTATGAACAATAACTGTGAGAGTGGGGTGAGAAAGGAAATGAGAAAAAGAGAGTGAGGAGAGAGAAAAAAAATTATTTGCACAGTGAACAGTAACCGTGTATATATGCACAATTACTGTTCATTTACAAGACCATTGTGTATATTTAGACATTTTTACAAATACTAATGTGGGAGATTTTTGAATTAAAATGTATAAAATTAAGCATTTTTTATATTTTAAAAGACTATCTACGAGCTAGTGTGGTTGCTCTTATGTAGGTGTAAAAGTGTCACATTTAAGTAACAGTAATAATTGTCGCAAAAAAAAATTACTATTTGTGTTTCTATAGAAGGTTAAAATGGTCAAGTATTATTGTTTGCTAAAATATGCAATATTTAACTACTATTTAAAAAATATTTAATATTTTATCACTTTTTTAAAACTCAAATTTAAAAAAATTAAGTTTACTTAAAAAATTAAGTTTACCGTGAAAATCGAGTATTATAAAAATCGTTTGTAAACATAACTCGAGCTGAGCTCGAGTTCTTAACAAAAACTGGACATCAAGCATAGGAAAAAGTGAGGACCTAGTATTGTAGGGGAGGGAGTGTAAAAGTTTTACTTTGTTGTGTGAGTGTAAAAGTCTTTCTACTTGTCTCAGTAGTGTAGGAGCACTTAGATTTCCATGAGAAAAAGCTGTGTGCCTTTGGTGAATTAATTTTTTTTTGTAAATAAAAGTGTCTTTGTTCACGTGTTCTAGTAAGAGACAACAGTTAAAGCAGAATAAGCGATAAAACATATTTATCTAAGGTTGTATTGTATTTTCCTATAAAAATGTTTATGTCAAATTTTTAAAAAATTCGGGCTTTTAGAACTCAAGTTTTATGAAAAATTTAATTTTCACAAATTTAAGTTTTAAAAAGTGATATATTATTAAATGTTTCTAAATAGTAATATTTAGCCATTTTACCCTATAGAAAGCAGCATAAAATTTTCCAATTGTGGTAAATACAAAAAAAATGCATCTTTTGGGTTCTCTGAATAAAAAGATCCTAAAATAATTATTTTTATCTACTTTACAAATAAATAGGCTCCCGTGTATACCATGGGCGGCTAGTTAGAAACCAAAATCAAAGACCCAAACAAAGACCCTCCTATTGCAAAAGCCTAAAAGGTTCCGTCTGGTAGCAGTCAAAGTTGTAATTTAATGTTTGACTTGATTAGTCAGAGGTAAGTTAGTGCGACAGCTCGGTCTCCTGGCGTATCAAGTCGGTCAGGACACGTGAAGCATGACTAATAAGACGCATCAAGTCAAGCCAACCCCCTTCTCACAAAGCATGACTAATAAGATTCTTTTTTTCTTTTTTGGCTTTCAGCATGACTAATAAGATTGAACATGTCAAGCCAACCTCCTTTCATAAAGCGTGACTAATACGATGCATCAAGTCAAGCCAACCCCCTTCTCACAAACTCCCATTGGTCGACGTAAAAGATCAGCTCCCTTCTTTTTCATTTGCCCTTTTGATGGTGCCCTAGGTTGAACCGTTGATCAAACTACATTATAATTCTTCGTAAGTCATAATAACAAATAAATATATGCTAGAAATTGAAGCAAACAACTCAGGGGTTTAGCTGAGTTGGTTGGACACTCGATTTCAAGGTGTTTGTACTGAGTTTGACTGTGTTTGCTAATTAGTTCAAATCTGATTACCTACGCTTTGAAAAAATTATCTGGGCACTAATTAAACACGGAAGATTTTTATTTTATATTTTGTATTTTTGATAATTTGATTATAACGACAATATAGAGAGCAATTTGAACCATGGTGCATAAAAAGGAAAACATATAATTTCACTGAATTACAAAAACTTTTGACAATACAAAAGAGTTTATTATTTAGGCTTTATATTTTTTAATAAAGAATTGTAGTTAAATTTCTGAGTGATGCTAGGAATAAAACAAGTTTTACTATATAACTTTACAATTTTTTTTTCTAAGATGAAATAACTTTTATAAATTGATTTGTCATTAATCCAAAAAATATAACATCTCAGTTTGTAATGGTTATGTATTAAAATTTGTAATATCTTTAGCATATTCATAAATTTCTTCTTTCTAAATTTTCTTCCTATCATAATTTCAATAATTTGGAAAAAGTAATTTAAGGTTTTTTTTAGAACAGCCAGATTTTGTTATTCGGAAAAACAACACTAAAATAAACAGAAACTGTCTAAGTCTAAGTAAGCTTTGGCAGAAAAAAAAATTGCAAAAAAGAAATGTTTAATGTCTTATGGTTTTACAAAGTAGAAATAAGTCATAATATGACAAGTATACGAAGAAGAAATAAATCTTCCTTCAAAAAATAAATAAAAGAGGAAATAAGTCTTAATATGATTGATATAACGATAAGTTAAATGGGAATATACAAAGAAAGAATTAGATCTTATATTAATATTAACGTTATGGATGCTGCCCAACAATTTCTTTTATTTTTTATTTTTATAGAAGGATGTGCGAACCCGTTGAGCTAAAGGATTTCTTGATGCTAGATGCCCAATCATTTAATTACATTCAGATTGTTTTTTATAGCATGATCGTCTTATGAGAATGTGGTGTTTGTTTGGAAAACTCGAAATGATGAAACCACAAGCATTAATAGGAACTAGCGAAGTACCTATGCGATGCACAGAAAAACTATTGTGTATAAAGATATAAACTATTATTTTTCTCTTCCTCTTTGATTGTACATTAGAATTCCAGTTTTATAGTTTCCTATCTTTGATATGAAACATTAAATTATGTAATGAAAAATAGAAATCAAACTTAAGTTTAAAATAAAATAAAGAATTAAATCTTTAACATCCTCAATTATCCATAAAATGTATGAAACACAAATTTAAAGAACTACTTAATCAATATTTCAAATAAATTGAAAAAAAAAAAAAAACTTTAAAAAGTGTTTTTTGTATCTTCTTCCTTTCTTGCTTTGTAATAGTTACTGAATATGTCCTTTTGTTTTCCTTGAGTGCAGATGTTGGTGTGAGTTACACAGTACTTTGAACATCAACTTTTTGAAACTTTGTAGAATCAACACCTTGTTCACTTGATAAGTTGCTACTACATTCATTTGAAGTATCACTGATGTAAGCCTCACAATAAAACAGGTTGATAAATGTATTACAACATAAACAAATTAAATATCTAATTTGTAATTTTGCTATATTAAAAATTACGTACTTTTGACATTTTATCAAGCTGAATTGCTTTGTCAGTATTTTCAAAAGATTCAAAAACTTTCTTGACAGTGTAGAATTCCTATCCATACTTAAGATTATAGTCATTTAGTTGTATTTGGAAAACAAATTATATTCCATTCAAATTTTCTATTTGTACAGGAAGGATGACTTCTTTCGGCACCTAACAAAAGTAATATTTTTCAAATTATACACTTAAGTAAAACTTGGACAAAGATGTTCTATTGAAAAAAATTTTGTTCATAGCAATAAACGGGGGTTCTACTGATCCATGTTTCCTATGGATGTCTCATAATGAGGTATGTACAAACTTTTTTGTTGATTGGAAGTAAACTTAATGATAAATGCTGAATATTTTGAAGGATAAAATGTTATACATAATGGTCGGAAGCAAAACTGATTTAGTGATTGTGAAAATTTTGCAAATATTTGACAGATTCACCAATAAATTATAAATCATTCCTTGGAAGTTGATTGTATCAGCAGCATGTGTGCCCAGTCCTTTGCTGCAACAATATTTAAAGAGAAGGCCAATAATATTTGATTGAAAAGTTCCATCTTTTTTCAATAATTTTGAAAAAGATTCATAGACCCAATAGTGAAGCCCTTTTTGGACAACCTTCAAGAAGGTTTCGTGATGGCCAACTATCATATATTTTATACATAAGTAGGCTAGAAAAATTTAAAAAAAAAAAAGAAAAAAAAAAAAAAGAGGAAAGTAGCAAACCTTTTGTGGTGGCGTTGATAAAAGGCAAAGATTGAAGAGGCGGACTATAATGCACGATTGAGAGAGAATGAGCAGTGATTAATCTGACAATCTGTATGAATTTCAAGCAATATATTTATTCAGCAATCTAGCCAAAAGAATCCAATTTTTAGCCAACATTTAGGAAACAGTAATAGAAGAAACCATTATGTTCAAAACTCTAATCATTAAAAAATCAAACCTAATCAATATCCCTTAAACTTTCAAATTGATAACCTTAGAGACCATTATGATTCAATTAATCTCCTTTCTACTATATAAACCGATCTCACCATCAATACCAATCTCAATTTCTAACATATGAATCATAAAAAATTCAAACTCATAGCTCAATTTCCACAAAAAATATTCAAATTGATTAAAGCTTTTCTTTCATAAGACAATTGATGATAACCAAAACAACAATAAATGAAATTTTCTGGTAGTTAGAAGCACCAACAACAAACAGGCAAAAAATTTTCAAAGTTTCAATTTTATACTCTTATTCAAAAGAATTATAAGAATTGTAGTAGCAACATAATTGCTTCAACTCTAATTATCTCTCTGCAATAGATTCTTCCACAATCCGAGAAGCTTTAATCTATATTTTATTCAAAGAAGTGACTCAAGTGAGCAATATCTTAGCCTCATACAATTCTCCTTTTTCTAGTTTATGAATGCAGAGTTAAAGCAAAGAGAGGGCAAGTCCAAAGTGAGTGATTTTCCTTCACAATAAGATACAATTAAGGACCAAAATGGGTTATGTATGAACTCCATATGCCAATTTAGGAATATGTCCCATCATGCTTGTTTCCTAATGATATTGATTTAGTTGAGAAGATATTTGCTGAGAATGTTCACTCAAAATTAATAAAATTTTCTGCAATGACATTTGTGGCTTCATTAGAATAATCATTATTGATCTCCATCACATGAAACGGTATCTACACAAGGACAGAGCAGAAGCACTGCCACTCAAGTAAGCAATGCCTCCCCTATGTCACCTAAGCTATCAACAGCAAAACCTGTCTGTCTAAGCTTGATTGCATCCATCAGGTAATACAAATCAAATTGATGTAAAATAATTACTCTTTTTGTATCTTTTTTGTGCTACACACAATGCAAACTTCAAACGTAAAATTCAACCTGATGAAGAATCAGATATGTTGTCTACTACTGAGAAGGAAGACTTCCCACTGGTTGATGACAAAGATCAACTCAGAGAGCAACAAATCAGAGGGTATACATGATGTGAAAATTGATGTTGTGCATCTACTATCGATTAACCTTCCATGATGCTTGAAGTGACAAAGCTTAATTATGTGATAAGCAAGAACTGTTCCAAACCCAAAACTCATTTAAACTACAATTCAATCAAATCTAGAATACAAAACAGAGATAGGAATACCCCTAATATCAGCATAAATTTCAAAATCAAAACCGAATTTAGACATTGGCAACCATACATGAACCCATATAAGAATTCACAAAATTAAATCCAAAAAAAAAAAACTGAATTGAAAATCCCTACCTGCAAAACAGTAAGAATCCAAATAATAAATTGACTGTCCTCATCTTGTAGTTGTATTTCCAAATAACCCAGATAACAAAATGCCAAATCTCTACCTGAAAAACAGTAAGAATTCAATTTTAGCCAACATTCAAGAAACATAAATAGAAGAGAAATAGTGCAACGCAGAAAGTTTGAAACAGTATAGTGTAGTGCAGATTTTTATGAAACTCATGGAATCAATTAGCTGACTAACCACCAGGGCTTGTTGAACCACTAAGCTCTCCTTAGCAATGGGTTTGAAATTATGACCATGATACCCAGGAGTCTTCACATATATATTAAAAAGACAGTTTTATTTATGATCCCAATTAAGCTCTTTAAGATACATGATGCACAAATTATTTTGGATAGTGACAATAATAAGTACTCTCTAGTATAATTATTTACATAAAAAGAATTGGTTCCAAAAATAATCACCACAATCTATTAAACAATAAAATTTCAATATAATCTTGGAAAATCTCTCTCTCATTGTCATCTCCATTGTTGTACATTGTCATAATACCTATAGCTACATGGGGTTTGTGATTTGCACCGAGTCCTTTGCAATTCTCCTCTCAACCAAAAAAAAAAAGGTATTTTAGTCATTTTGGCATGAAATACGAAAGGAATCAAGAGATTTTGTTGTGTTTTAATAACAAAATGGACTACAAAGGGCTATTTTCTTATTTCCAATAGTTGATGGTGTACATTGGTCTATTGAATAACGTTAAAGATACAAGCTACTCTACAAACTATTTTACAAACTATTGATGTGATAAGTAATTATTAGTAAATGAAACAGTTATAATAATGGTGGGCCTAGATAAAAACTAATAAAATGTTGGCTACATCAACATTTTGTAAAAATGTTATAAAATAATTTGTGGCTGTAATATTTTATTTTTATAGTTTAGGAAGGACATTGTGAATGGCTTAATAATTAAAGGGAAAAAAGTGATAACTAAGGCCTTGGACACATGATGGAAAACTACTCATTTGCTTTGGGCTTTACAGGAAATTATTGTGTACTTCCGAAATACCATAAATGCGTACTCTCTTTTCTCACATGAATGGTTGGTCCCACTAATTAAATTCATGGTGGGACTTACCATTTATGTGAGAGGGGAGAGTACGCATTTAGAGTACTCCGAGAGTGCCTAATAATTTTCCGGGTTTTACACGCTCAGCATAATGAGTGTATTACTATTGGAATTCATGTACTTTTTGGGATATGCCTTTTGGAAATTTGTAGAAAGCAGTCTATAAAATTTGTACACAAGACCATTGTCTATGTTCATGAGCAGTGAGCAGCTCCATTAGCCTCGCGATCAATGTAGTTAAACTTCAAGTTCTTATTATACGTCTTCAAATAACAGAACTCACCTCCTATCCTTTTTGTTGGTTGGTCCATTCAGTGTGCATTGCACCAAAATCTTTAATCGGATGGAATTCGTAAGCTCAGTAACGCTGAGTTCTTCCGTTGATTAATAAACTTGAAAGTGTATAAATTCAAGAGCCGACTCTTTACATATTTACTCTAGCTTGGTTTGAGTTGATTATCATATACACATATGATATGAAGGCTTAAGATTATTCAAGTTAGGTCTAGCTACAACAACTTGTAGGTTCTCCTAATATATATGATTGTGATTAATGAATTATTTGTTTGATTTTCGATTATATGCTGTGCCATACTTACTCATGAAGAAAAGAAAATGACAGAGTGATCTTCAATTCTATTGTCTTGGCATAACATGAAGCTTCCGGCCACTAACTCATGGAGTACTTAAACTATCCTTCTTTCTAGTTGATTGTTTGACACCTTTGTATGACCTTTTTTTTTTTTGGCAAATAACACTCCCCTCCCTTGAGGTTTAGAGAAATGACACTCACTCCCAAACTTGAAAGGAAAAAACACTCCCCCCCTGAGATTTAAAAAAAAATAACACTCCTCCTCTTCTGTTAATATTAGTAACGGAATATAAAGCATATTATAAAACATGTTGCTTATGTTGATTTTTTAGTCTCTTATAGTACCTTTCCAATTGATTTTTTAAAGTTTGATGATCCTCTTAAATTTTTTAATTGCTCCTCTCTCTAACACTTTGGATCAAAATTTATGAAATAAAACAATTTGTTGAAACTTTCAAGTTTTTATTGTTTAAAAATGAGTTTGAAATTTTCAAAGTCACTTATCAATATTGTAAAGTTGTAATTTACAACTATGTTTTGTTGGCTTTTATTCCGTGCCAAATTTGATTGTAATTGTGTTCAATCGTTTAAACCCTGTATTTGTTGTGGGATTTGTTGTAAGGGATGTGTGATAGAGAGTGTGTATGAAGGCTCAAGCATTTGAAGAACTGAAGGATTCTCGCGGGTATATCGCGACTTAGCATCCTGCGAAGTAAATCATGTGCCAGGCACATGCTGGAATGCGAAAGGTCAGGCCAGGTGGAGACAACTGTGTCTCGCGAGTATCTCGCGGGTAAGGCCTTCCCGCGAGACACCCGCGAGACTAGCTGTTCTGCCAGCCTGTACTTTTTGAGTCACACCTTTTGCACCTCTCCTATATATACCATCATTACCCACAATTGTTGAGGAATGCTTCAGAGAGAAAACCCTAGCCAAACACATTGGTAATTAGAGATTGTCTTCCCCATCTTTCTCTATACATTTGCTTGTGGTATTTCCTCAACCCTTCCCTCTCCATTATCCATATCTTTGAGAGGTTGATAGCCCAAACACTTACCACACCTTGTGAGTGCTGTGTGACGTTTTGGTGCTGCTGGGAAGCATTGGAAGAAGCCTTGAATGACAGATGCAACATGGAGCTTGTTGCGGGATCCGGATAACTAGGACAAGACACGGTTCCGAGAAGCCTTGTTGGAGTAGGAGCTTGGAGGGCTTAGGTACAGCGGGTAGACTAGGCTTGAAGGGTCTTTTGCTAACCCATGTATCCCAACTGATTGTCTAGTGGATCGATTTCCGCTTGGAGGGCGGCGGAGAGGTTTTTCGCCGAGTTCTTCGGTTTCCTCTTCGAGAACACGTCTCGGTGTTTTCTGTGTTTGCATCCTTCTTCTCTACTCTTGTTTAATTCCATTATACTGCTGTGTTGCTTAGTTTATAGATTAGAGTAGCTTACTTGTTCATCCGCTCGCTTTTACACTATTCCGCACTTTGTATTAAAGTTGTGTAAAATCTATTGAGCCGTAATTTTAATTTGGGGGTCTAAACAGCTCGTGTGTTTTCAACACGTTTTCGAGCTTTCAAATATAAAAACTTTCAGAGTCAATTTTGGGAATACATTATTAACTAAAGGGTACATTAGTGCACAACATTTTTAACGCCAATTTAACAGAGTTTAGATAAATAAATGTCAAATGGGGAAAATGTTTTTTTCCTTTAAGTTTGGGGATGAGTGTCATTTTCCCAAACCTCAAGGGAGTGGAGTATTATTTGCCCTTTTTTTTTTTTTTCCTGCTGAATCCTTTATCTGCTGTCTTGTTACTATAATTAAACTACCGAAGAAGATTTTATTAAGTGGACAGGTGAGGCAATACCAATCAGTATCAATAGCTCTACCTTATTTTTTCTAGAAAAAACCAATATCAATAGTTAACAGACATCCAAAAGCCATAGCACTTTATTTATAAGATCAACGCTTATGATACAAGAGAGCAAACCGAATTGATACTTACACAACACAATACTGTACTGTACATAAAGACTCGAAAATATATAATACTACATAGAATTATATATAAATATAAGTACATGGTAACATAAGGGAGTTAGTGATAAAGCTGGCAATTTTTGTAATAGACTTGTGGTGCCTTAGTTGTATAATACTTGCATGGTTTACCAAAAAAAAAAAAAACATAAGGGAGTATTGATATAGTCATGTGCTTTAAAACAAGTTTAGGCCTTCAAGCCCTAGTAGTATTAATAGATCTGATAGCTTCGACCTTTTATGGCTAATATTACTTCTTCCTTTTTTTTTTTTTTCTTTTTTCTTTTTTTGTGGGGAAATCCAATTGTTACTGAATCTTTGATAATTAGAGGATGTTCAGAACAATTTATTTGGTTTTTTTTTAATTGAAAATACTATAAATAAAAACTAAAAGCTAAATAAAATAAACTTTTTTTTTTTTTGGTGTGAAAGTATCGTAGAAAAATAAAAGGTTAAAGAGAAAGTCAAGTAGGACCTATTGGACTTGCAAACCACACTTAGAGTATCTACATTGGTGGAATCATAAATTTAGTAATATGACTTTACAAAAAAACTAATTTATTTATCTTACCTTCTCACTTTATAAAACACCAAACATTAGTAGTTTTATTTTAGTTTTTAACACAATAAAATAATATAAATAATACAATAAAATAATATATCCATTAGAATAAAATAATATATTCATTAAAAAGCAGTGTGAACACATGAATAAAATAAAATATTTAATATAAAGCAGTGTGAACACACAATTTAATAATACTTTTTTTTTACCTATGAGCTACCGTGCACAACCACTTTTGGCTGTGCACTGTAGTTATGGAGTCAAATTATTTAGCTTTAGTTCTACCAATGTAGTTATAAATTTGTATTTGGTAATGCTAAAAATAGCAACATAGCTTTTTAGCACCACTAATACTAATGCTCTTATATTTAAAAAAGTAAACCGACTTATTATGTAAAGTAAAATGTGTGTGGGCTTGCAAATAGTAGTAACTAGTCGTTAACCCGTGCGATGTACGGATTAGTTAAACAAAAGTTTTAAATTTCCACTTTGCTTAAAGATATGATCACTTGAAAAATAAAGTTACAATTTAAGAGGGGGGGAAAAAATACTAATACCAATAATGTTAGACATGCCATGTCTATCATCAATGGCATCCTTTCTTTAATGAAAATTCAGGTTGTAGGGACCCGATTTGAACTCTTAGCCCAAGAGGTGTATGGACTCAAGGCCGAAAAGCCCAAAACAATAAATTTGTAGAGAATGGGTTGGAAAACTGGGCTTTAGTAAATTAAGCAACAAGCCAATGGATTTTGATGACAAAGGGGGAAAGGTTATAGACGTTCTCTAAAGGAAATAGTCCTCGGCCAAGTCCGAGGAAACTGATTCTTCTATATTGCTTTTGAAGTGTTATTACAATTATGGTTCTAGGTTGCTACAGTGTTTTTCTCTTGATTTTCCACTCCCCCTTCCTTTAAAGGTCTCTTTCATTATATATCTCCCTCCTGGTGATCTTGGCCTTCCACTTGTTGATCATCCAAGTCACCACTTGAGTGCCTGTCCCATCAAACACCCCTTCTAGCTTTTTGTGAGTTGTGGTAGCCAAGGCGGCACTGTTCAGGAGTCTTCTCCACATAAATGCGGCTAGAAAAGTAGCTGCAGTGCATTAAATGTGGTGGTAGTAGTTTTTCCTTAGGTACCTCCTAGCTTCCACTTTTTGGTACGCTCGAGGTGTACGTTCCTGTCACTGGAGCTTCCTAGAAGGTCGTTTTGATCAATGGGATCCCTATCAGGTCCGTGTTTAGCTTGTTCGAGGTGGTATTCCTCCTCAGACCACCTTCCCAGTCATATCATGTTCCTGAAGGTCTGAGCTTAAGCCATCAACTACTGTTTGATCGTCCATATTCTCGGCCAAGGCCCAAGGCCCAATACTGGTTTTGGGCCTTTACCCCACAAAGGTCTCAATCATTTTTTTAATATACTATAATCCCTCCCATTGTTCAAATTGTTTGAAAAATCCTAGATTTTTTCTTGCCATGCATATAAGATGCAACCAAGAAACCCAAAAATAAGAAAATAAAAATCTTAGTAGTTTTTACATAGAAAACAATAATTAATTACACTTAGAAATGACATTGACACTCAAAAAGAGAGTCATTAATCTAGAGCAATAGGTTTTTAATCTATATATGTTTACCGATACCACTTCTTCATTGAGGAATTTTATCAACCATGTTATATACAACCCCCCCCCCCCCCCCCGGCAACCTTTCCCTTAAAAAAAAAATTCATGAACATTGCTAAAATCAAATTTTGAAGGGAAGATAAATTGAGCCTTGTGAATTATCCATTTTTTGGATAAATAAGTTTCATAAGCTTTTACCTTATATTGAATACAACAAAAAAAGAAGAAGAAAAGAAAAGAGAACGCCTTATCTAAAATCTCCTCTGAAATAAATTGGGATGATATACAGGTGATTCAACAAATTAATCAATATAAAGTTTTTCATTATCTACCAAATGATTACGTCTGATATTCAAACACCATTTATGTTGTCATGTTGAACCCTTGAGAAGTTGATTCATATCTCATCCTCATCTGTGTTATCAAAAAGCAATTTGCGAAAAAAGAGAGCAACCCATGGACACAACTTTCAAGACAACATTGTTAAGAAATTATCAATATAGATGAAAGAAACGTAAGCAAAACAAATTCAAAAGATATAATTTACATGTGCAAAACCTAGGCCAAAAATAAACTACTACCAAAAATTAGGTCGGAATAAGACATCATTTGCATGTGTCAAACCTAGGCGCGACTTACTCCTTTGAACTTGAAGTTTGAGGTAAACCTTTATATAAAGACTTGAAAATATATAATATATAGAATTATATATAATGTACATAGCAAAATAAGGGAGTATTGATACAAGCATGGGCTTTAAGATTAGTTTGGGCCTTTGAGCCCTAGTAGTATTAATAGATCTGACAGCTTCCACATTCTATGGCTAATATTACTTCTTCCTTTTTTTCCTTTTTTTTTTTTTAGTGGGAAAATCCAATGATTACTGAACTTAGATAATTAGGTGATGGTGGGAACAACTTATTTTGTGTCTTATTGAAAGTACTATAAATAAAAATTAAAAGCTAAATAAAATAAACTAATTGTTTGTTTTTGTGAAAGTACCATAGAAAAATAAAAGGGTAAAAAGAAAATCACGTAGGACCTATAGGACCTGCAAAATATACTTATATTAAAAAAAAAGTAAACCAAATTATTATGTAAAGTAAAATGTGTTTGGGCTAGCAACCAGCATTTTACTCTTATTATAGTCAACTAGCATTTTGAGCAGGCAACATGAAATAAGCTAATGTTTTTGCAAAACCCATGTGAGACCCGCAAACAACGAATAGGTTAAGCTAAAAGCCAGCTTATCATTAGTTCCCAAATGCATCCTTAGTATGTATAAGACTATTAAGTACAAAGACCACATGACACCTCTTGGATAATTAGTCTATATAAGACTTGACGTAATCTATATAAGACTATGTGGTCCAATCACTCCAAACCTCTATTTCTACTCCATATTAGCCTATTGTAAATGTTGTTATTGGGGCTAGAATTATTTTGAATTCCTTTGTTGATTGGATAAGTTAACCCATACTTTTAAAAACCAACTTTGTTGTCCACATATTGCTAGGTCGGGTTTTTTTTAGTAATAGTGTGAGAAAGCTCCTCATCTCCTCCATCCCCAATTTTTGCCTAGGGTTATAGGAGAGAGATGGTCCTAATCCCCCGATGGCTTGATGTTTTTTTTTTTTTTTTTTTAATAAGTATTATTAGGGTTTTTTGTTTAGGCATGTCAGCATCTTCAAGTATTTTAAAGTCATAAATAGATATTTGAGGTTTGTTAAGACAAACTCAAATTTGTGAAACTTTAAATTCAAATTTTACTGTGAATGCAAAGATTGATGAAAAAGCTTGGGTGCACAAAACAGATAGTATTGCAGAATGCAAGTCCAAATTACCAAGAATATCAGATAATAAAAGATAACCAATTTAAGCAAACATTTAGAATTTCTACAAAATTAAATTCCCAAATGTAAATAAGACAACCAAGTAAATCATGTATTTAGCATTTCTCTCCATAATACACATATAAAACCTGATAATGGTTGAAACTTCAAAATGGTACTAACTAACAACATGACAAGCTAACAAAACACCAAGAGTTTTGGAACGCCAATATAGTTGGGTTAAAGACACTTGGCTATAGAGAGACACATATGTAACATATAGGGAGACAGACAAGAGCACACATATGCATACCAACAAGAAGGGTGCTTTACAACAACCTAAGTGGCTACTTTTGCATCAATCTACTCAAATGGAGTGACTACATTTGCCCATAAATCACATTCTGCTTAATTGACTAATCAAGAAGTCCCTACGTAAGTTACCAACAAGAATAACATCTAAAATTTGAACGCATTTTTTCACAAAGTAAATTGCACCAAAATAAAGAACATCTAAAATTCAAACACATTTTTTAACAAACTAAATTACACTAAAATAAAAGTAAATTACAAAACGATTGTTATAGTAGAGGTAATAAGAGTTACCACCAAATCACTATCTACAAAACATTAAGCTCAAACATATTGAATAAAGCATTAATAACCTAAAAACCAACAAATACAAGTATTAGAGAGATCTTTTCCACAATTGCTTGTAAGAAGCAAAATCTCTATAAACACAAATCCTTTCCATGATTTTTTAAATAAACAAAATCCAAAATCTAATATAATTGTCAAAGACTATTCAAACAATTATTATATATAAAAAAATAGACATGGAAAAAAAGGAAGAAGAAAATAACATACCAATGAGAGACACCCAACCAAGATGGAACTAAAATACCTAATCTCAATGACACAAACAATGAGAGACACAACAAATCGAGATAACCCAAACAATTAATGAAATAGTTGAAGCTCAGATGACCTAAACAAAACCCTAATATCGATGGAGCTTCGATTTGAGATGACCCAAACCAAACCCTGACCTAAACCAACAAATTCTTGAATTTTCAGTCTGGGGAGAGAGGGTGAAGAGAAAAAAAAAGCTAGAGTGATGAGTTGAGTAACATGGGAAGAGAAGGAGGGATCGAATGGTTGAGAGAGAAAGAGGGAGAATGAGTGACTGAATAGAGAGAAAGTGAAGATATTTTGATTAAAATAATATAGTTAATTTTACCAACATTGCTACAGTAGTTGGTATATTTTTGAATTCACTATTCACAATTACTAAAAAAAATTAGCAATAGATACTTGAGTAAAGCTCAATTTAGGCGTGTATGTTTGTAAAATAGCAAATTTTTTTTTTTTTTTTGGGTGGGGTGGGGTGGGGGGGGGGGAGGGGTTTACACCCCCAATGCTTATGCTCTTAAAAACACATACTCATACCAAACACTTAGTTATGTTTTTTCACTTTTGAAAATATTATATTAGAAATATGGTATCAAACACATTTTTTGCATTATGGGTACTTTTAACACATGCTTTCACAACACTTTTTAAACCACAATTTTTACTTTTCATACCATTTTAAAAACCAATACCTAAACTCTCTTACCAAACAACCCTTAGACTTGTTGTCTAGAGGCTTTATATTGGTTATAAATAAACTTAAGGTGCCAATCATCATGTGGCATGAGAATAAAGAATTGCAAATAACTTAATTAACACAGCTAATACAACAAGTACAATAGTAGTACTAAGCAAAAAGAGCACAACTTGTATAAGACAAGTGTGCCTGACTCACATATAGGTTTGGGTTGGATTGAGATCACTAGCAATAACATAAGTATGGCACTACTTACAATAGCTTTTAATGGTTGAGATTGAGAGTTAAGAAAAATAACTTTTAATCTTAATCCTTAAATAGAAAAAGTTAGAAAATGTTAAAGAGGGAAAAGTAAAAAAGTAAAGAAGTAATTTTTTTTATTTTATATATATATATATATATACACATATATTTTTGTGTGTGGGAGGAATGAGAGTAATTGTATTTAGTGCAATACTCTACCCTGATCTCAATCTTATTTGGGCCTATATAATAAAGACATTTTTTTTTTTTATCAACAATTCTTCTTGGTAATAGTGGAATTTGCTCACCCAAAAAGGAGCATAAACTATTCCACATTCGTGATTTGACAAAGTGTGGATATCAATGAGTTACTTGAAAATTTATTTTTATTTTTATTTATATATTTCTTATTCTAAAGGAGGGAAAAACACCTCAAATGAACAATCAGATAAACATCAATATAATATTCCTAAATTTGAAGACGATTAAACATGCATAAATCCCGATTAATATATTCATTTCATTACAAAAATTATTTTTTATAATAAATTAACCAATCAAATAAATAACAATGTAATATTCCAAAACTTTATGAAGCTAGCATAAATTCCAACTAAAATATATTCATTTTATCTGAAGAATTGTTTTTCATAATAAATTAACCAATTATTATGAGAACCATTTATTAAGTTGACAAATATCAACATAAAAATCTTAGTCAAGGCAATAACTATATTATAATTGTGTTTATTTAAAAAAAAAAAAAAAAAAAAAACCTTGATAATCGGAAGAAGATGAATTTGAATCATTCCATTGAAAACATTAGGAAGTGTCAATATAAACTATAGGACTCTTGCCACTAGATTATAAATTGTTAACTAGCCAAAAAAAAAAAAAAAGAGCCGTAAAACACTAAAAGTCTAAAATTATTCTAAGATTTATTGAAGCAATAGTTTTGCCTTTGACATAGCTATATTTAAGGTGATAGGTAATACATCACAAATTTATTTTATGTAACAATAAAATATGACTCTAATTTTACATTTATGTGACCTACATGCGTGAACTCTTATATAGGGGTGGCTCAACAAAATTGAAGGCCTAAGGCGATATATTTAAACAGGGCCTTTTTATTATCACTTAAATATTTTTTTTTTGAGGAACCCACTTAAATAATATTTAACTAGTGTTTAATATCATAATTTTTATATAACAAAAATCCATTCTTTTCATTTTGTAATATATATATATATATATATATTTTTTTTTTGGAAAAATGCTAAAGCTATAACAAATTTTACTGCAAAAAAACTTGCAAACGATGTAACAATGTATGTTATTAGTGACACTTCAAGAAAATAATAAACAAGTATTTGAATAAATGATATTAAGGATATTATAAATTTTACAATATGAGGCTTACAAATATGTATCATCAATCACAAAAAAGTAATTAAAAAATGTATTTAATAAATTGTTGCTGTCTACAAATCATATTAATTGTCACATCAATTTATAAAACCCACTTATTTAAATTTATGGTATTTCTTGATTCTCAAAAAAAAAAAAAAAAAAATTTATGGTATTTCTAGTATTTTCTTATCTGAATTATTTCTTGTAACTAGTGACGTATATATTTGTAAGACCCATGTATTTAAATTTGTATTATCTCTAGCATTACTTAATTCTTTAAGACTTCTTAAATGTAGAAAAAATGTAAAACTAATTTTCTTGCCTATATCTAAAAATAAAAAAAATAAAAAAAAATATATATCAAAATTTGCCCCAATTTTGGTCCCTTTCTCTAATAGGTAGGGCCCTAGGTGATGGCCTATGTGGCCTAGGCCTAGGGCCGGTCTTACTCTTATATATTGTATAAAAGTATAAAACCACTATATACCTCTTTACGTTAGTGATTAGACTGTACCAAAATAATTTTTTAAAAAAAAAGACTGTACCAAAAAAAAAAAAAAAAACTCAGAAAGTTAATTTATTATGAAATACACACTACCACTCCCTCTCAAAAAGCAAATTTAATTTAAAAAAAAAAAAAAAAAACTCAGCAAGATATTTTTCTGAGTTATTGCTTTTTTTTTTTGGTCTTTTGGTACTCCCTTCGTAAGATTCAAGAGAAACTTGGACATCATCGGCACAACCACTTGGTCCTTGGCCTATGTGGTTGAATGGTCTTTGTGATTGCAATATCATTGGCACAACCACCTGGTCTTTATGATTGCAACATCAAATGGACCTAGTGATGCAGTTCATTTTTAAAGCTAGTCGTTTACTAGTACTTATGTTGTGTGATAAGTAGATTCTTTCACTTGTAACAGAAAGTTAATTAGTTGATAGATTGTTAGTGATAAGTGCAATAGCCTATTAGTTAGTTCGAGATGTTTGTTAGGCTTTGGCCAATCACATGGAAGCCACATAGTAGATTCTTGTAACTAATTTTCTAGCTAATTAGTGGCTCTATAAATAAGTAAGGCTGTCCTTATTGTAACTAGTTGAATTTGAATCCAAAAAATCCACCTATGATGTATTATTCCAAGAGTGTGTCTCTTGAAGAGCTAGTTCATTCATTCTTTTCTTTAAGCAACTTAGTTTTCTGAAACATCTTTCCTTTTCACCATTTTTCCTCCATCATAATTTGGTATCAGAGCTTGAGATCCTTAGGATTCAAGTTCGTTTGCAATTTATTTCTTCATTTTCTATCGTCAAGAACCTATCAAGATCCTATCTTGATTTCATTTTCTTATCCTCTACTAGTGAGCCTAAGAATTTGTGAAGATGGCCTTAATAGTTTACAATAGAAGGAACAAGAAAGCTTCTGCAGCACATGAACCTGAGGTGCAAGTTCATCCTAGGCAGCTGTCGCAACCACACTAAGAAAGAGAACCCTAAGTGACATTGGAGCAGACTATGGAGCTACTAAGGGGGCAGCTTCTTGCCTTGACTGAGGAAGTGAGAAGCAACCAACGATATCATCCTAGAAATGATGATGAACCTATTGAAGATGCTAAAATTGACAGTCACAGCAAATTTAGTAACCCAATTGGCCAGCCTAGAAGAGGTGTTCCAAGGCAAGTGATTGGTCCTCCAAAGGGAGAACCAAAGTGAGAATCAAACTTCGAGATTGAGTTACCTAAGTTCTATGGTAGCTTGCATCATGAAGAATTCATGGATTGACTTAACCAAGTGGAAAGAATCTTTGATTTCCATGAGGTACCAGATTCCAAGAAGATGAAATTGATCTCTATCAAGTTGAGAGGGAGAGCTTTAGCCTAGTGGGAATAGCTCCAAGTTCAAAGAGTTAGGAGGGGTAAAAGAAAGATCCAAGATTGGTGCAAGATGAAGTAGAAAATGAGAAACCAGTTTCTGCCTTTCAATTATATGCAGTCCTTGTACAAACAACTACATAATTTGAAGCAACATGGCAATGTGGAAGAGTATATAGAGGCTTTTTATCAACTGGTAGCTCAAGTAGACCTAAATGAGAGTGAAGGGCAGATGATAGCAAGGTTCTTGAGTGGTCTTAAACCACCAATTCAAAATGCCTTATCATTGCACCAACTATGGTCTGTTTCTGAAGCTTACAATAAAGCCTTGATGTTTGAGAGACAACTTGCAAGAAAAGTTTTTGTGCATTTCCAAGCTTATGGTGGTGGCAGAAGTACCCAAGTCAGCACTTAAGGAAGGCCAACTACTAATAGTGCATAACCTTTCAAGATTGATAGTGTAGGCATGCCTTCAACTTCTGGTACAGTCAAACTAGTCCTTAAATCAACATAAAACTTTACATTTAAGTGCTACAAGTGTGGAGAAGCTGGGCACAATACCATAGATTGCAAGAAATGGGGATTTAATTCTCGAGGCAATGGTAAAGCTTTAATGATTGAAGGTTGTGAAAACTGGGAAGATGAAGAATTTCCAATATATGAAGAAGGAGAAGAAATGTGTGATAGTGTATTGATAATTAAAGACAACAGAGGAGGGGAATGCATTGAAGAACCCGTATATGATCAATACGTGGAAGAAGAAGTAGATGCTCATATAGAGGAAGAAGAGGATTTATCATTGGTAACAAATGTCTTGCAAGTTCCAAAAAAAGAAATGGGGAATGACGAGTGGCTTAGAATAAGTAGTTACAAGAATATGGTGTCACAAGAAGTTTTTAACAATCTTGAACCGAAGAATCAAGACTAGCCCCAACTACAAAAGCTATCTTGCTTCAAGAAAGGAGGTGAAGTTATAGATTTTAGAAAGTACTTAGTGTTCTTAATTAATGACTCAAGATTATGTTCTTTGTGATGTGACAACCATAGATGTTTGCCATCTCTTACTTGGGTGTGAAAGAATATGTCCATATCAAACCATTTCGGGTGGAAGGAATGACATATCCAGCTTATACAAGAAAGGAGATCGTTACACATTGCAGCTAAAGAAGGGGAAAACTAGTCCTAAACCAATGGTCAAAATGAAGAAGGTTGGATGCAAGAGCACCTACATGGCTGCTTACCCTTGCATCCTTAACATAAAGCAGCAACAGACCTTAATCTCTAGCATGATGCAGCAGCTTAATACAACAACTAATGAGAATGTAGATCAATGGAACTACTAGATCATATGCATATCTTCAACAGTTTCAATGTGCATCACTTGCTACCCTGTGATGCACCAAATCATCTTACAACTAGCCACACTTAAGGACAAATGTGTTCCAAAGAGGGATAGTCCTAATGTAGTTCATTTTTAAAGCTAGTCGTTTATTAGTGCTTATGTTGTGTGATAAGCAGATCATTTCACTTGTAATGATAATGATAAGTGCAATAGTCTATTAGTTAGTTAGAGATGTTTGTTAGGCTTTAGCCGATCACATGACAAGCACATGGTAGGTTCTTGTAACTAACTTTCTAGCTAATCAGTGGCTTGCCTATATATCTATAAACAAGTAAGGCTGCCCTCATTGTAACTAATTGAATTTGAATCCAAGAAATCTACCTATGAGATATTATTCCAAGAGTGTCTCTTAAAGAGCTAGTTCATTTTTTTTTTTTTTTTTTTCTCTAAGCAACTTAGCTTTCTTAAGCAACTTAGTTTTCTAAAGCATCTTTCGTTTTCACCATGTTTCCTTCATCACCTAGCCCTTGGCTAATGTGGTTGAATTAGGGCAATTTCAGACTATAAGAGCATCTTGGCACTGTCTCCAACGGTCACTTTTGTGATTTTCATGGTGAAATTGGGTTTTGATTTATGAAGATTTGGAGTTAATCGTGTTTTATTTTTTTTATTTTTTTTTATTTTAATACTTAATCATGTGTGTTAAAGTTTATTGTTTAGTGGGTAAAAATCTAATGTGGCATCTTATCGTTGGATGGTGTAAATAGCCCCTTTTACGCCAGGTCCGTTTTTAATTTAATCTTTATGAAGCGTTTGTTTGTGATTTGTTTATTTTACTGAAACTGAAAACTTTTTACTGAAAGACTTAACTAAAATAGTACAGTGGGACTTATAAATAGTAATAAAAATAAGTTAAATAGTAAAATAAGTTGACTTTTCAATTTCTGCCAAACACACCAAAAGTTTAGGTTGGGTTTGCTTTATATAGGCAATTTTTTGTTTTTGTTTTTTTGACTCGTGAAAGTTGGGCTGATATGATAAATACCCAAGTCCCGACCGGGCCCAATACTTGTTTTTGTGTTGTGTCGCCGACTCAATAGTTTCTCCTCAGAAACCTCAAAAACTAAACCCAAAAAAACAAAAAACACAGAGAGACAGACAGTGCGAGAGTCTCAAAGGTTTTCCACTCTTCTCTTCTAATCTATTCTAGGGCTTGACTGCGGCCAACTTTAACCGACCACCATGTACCGAACCGCAGCTTCACGTCTCAGGTCTCTCAAGGTCAGTTCTCTGTTCCCCACTCTAACTAATCCTAACTTTCTGTTTGCTTCCCTAGAAAATGGTAGGTGACACAAAAAAAAAAAAAGGGTTTATGAAGTTAAGACATCTTAGCCTATACTCAAACATCATGAAAGTGTAAAGATTGAGAATTTATTTTTTTGTTTCTTAAAAATTTTGACTTTTTATATGTTAGATCTGATGTTGGTATGTCGGGTTTTGATGATTGGATATTGGTGTTTGATTTTTTTTTTTTATGATTTTGTGTTGGGTGGAGAGCTTAATCAGTGATTTGGGTTTGTTTTGTTTAAGCTATATATCTATAGGATTGGATTATCTCAAGAGTTAGGAAGAGAAATGTGTTAGTTTTAGTGTAAACTATGGGTCTAATGTTACCTGCTGACTTTTCGTTTTCAGGAATTTTCCTTAGCAATACCAAAATCAGCTTTAGATTCTTCAAAGATTTTTTTTTCTTCATGTTTGTCTCTGGTTATGCTCAGACATTGGTTTTTGCTGGGTCTTGCTTTGCTTAACTTATTATATTATTTTAGCAACACATGGGTAGTTTTCTTTTTGTACATCACATATATCTGAAGTCTTCTAATTTGTTTCAATTCGTTTTTGGGATGAACTTTTTACTTGCAACTAGTATTGAATGTGTAAATAGTCTATTTTATTTTCTGGTGGGGGGAAACAGATAGGGTTCTTTATGTTTTTATATGTTTCTGGACAAAAGATAACAAATTTTATTGGATTCTCTGATGGTAGCTTGTTTAGTAGCGACCCTACATTTGCATTTTTTTTTATCATGTATCAAAGTAGGAAAGTTACTGGTAAAATTTCATTGATGATGATTCTACATTGATGCCTTACTAATTGGTTATGTTATGCATCATCCTTTGTAACAAAACTGCTTGAGTAGGGTCGTGTGGGCAATCTGGGGGCCACCAGGTTTGCGGCTTCGAGTGCAGTTGCTGCAAAGACATCCTCTGGCGGTTTCTTCAGCTGGCTGACAGGGGAAAAGTCGGCTACTCTACCTTCTCTTGAAATCCCACTTGCAGGCGTTACTTTTCCCCCTCCACTACCTGATTATGTTGAACCAAGCAAAACTAAAATCACAACTCTCCCAAATGGTGTCACAATAGCGTCCGAAACATCACCTGTATGGGCAAACCTTTTGTATACTTTGATTTTTTTAAATATTCTCGTTAAAGTTCTACGCCATTGTTTTCATTGTTTTTAATCCTGATCAAGGTTTTGCTGGTTGGTTTTGATCAGAATCCTGCCGCATCAATAGGGTTGTATCTCGATTGTGGTTCCATTTATGAAACACCAGAGACATTTGGGGCTTCACACTTGTTAGAACGAATGGCCTTCAAGAGCACAACAAATCGAAGCCACTTGCGCATTGTGAGGGAAGTGGAAGCAATTGGTGGTAACATTGGAGCCTCAGCCTCTAGGGAGCAAATGGGGTACACTTTTGATGCTCTTAAGACATATGTTCCTCAAATGGTAGAATTGCTAGTTGACGCTGTGAGGAACCCTGCCTTCTTGGATTGGGAAGTCAATGAAGAGGTAATATTTTTTATTTACGTTCTTTTGTAATATTGAATAGATATAATTATAGAATTCTTAGTGGAAAGAAGCCCTAGTTTGTACTAACCTTTGTGACATAGTGATATATCTCCTTAAACTTGTGGGAGGGGAGGGATTTGGAGTGTTGGAGCTACATTGGCTTCTCTAAAATAGTATAAGCCCCGTAAAATGCCTATAATAAGCCCAAACAAATACCCACATTGGATAACCAACACATTAGCCAAAATAAAATTTTACTATAGTGCTCTCTAAAAATAGATAACACAGTGAAGTGTGGGTTTTTTGGTTAAGGAAGAGAGAAGAAATGGGAGGAAATAGTGAAATATGAAAGAAAGAATATTTAAATGAAATAGAGTTTAGAACAGAGAATCGGATGTGGGTAAAGTGGTTAGCTAAACTAGAAAAATTTGGTACTTGTACTATAATGGAGTAGATATTTTACATAAACCAATGTGAATGCTCTTAGAGAGGGATAAGCCTATTTGTAGCATAATATCTCTAGTGACCATAAATAAGATAAAATAAAAGAGCCTCCATGGATTTCCTTTTCCATTTTTATGTTGTATAGTTGCCTAGCTATTCTTGATCTTTGTATCTTGAGTGGCCATGGGCTTAATCATTAGCTTTCTTTAATAAACTTGAAAGAGTAGCAAATTACAAATTCCCCTACTTTTCTATGATATATGCTGGACAGTTTTCTTATTTAAGCAAGTGGCATATTGAACTCCTGTTGCTAAGTAACTTCCTTTGCCATTGCATGAGCATCAGTTTGGACAATTAAGGAGTTTGATTCTGTTAATTAAAGGATGAGGTATAACTACTGAATTGTACTCTTTTTCCCTCAGGAATTCAGTATGAAGCTATTTATTTTTCCCAATTTCTTTTGGTTTCCATGTTATTTTGGCATTCACATTTGAGATCAGACAGTCCTAGGAGGCTTTCATGTGTGACACCGTACATAGTTTTAAATCTTCCTGTTTATTTTTGTTTGTAGTAGTTGGTTGCATCAAATGTTCTGATCTTAGTACACCCTATTTTTTTCAGCTGCAAAAGGTGAAAGCAGAAATTGATGAACTTTCCAAGAATCCTCATGCCTTACTATTGGAGGCAATTCATTCTGCTGGTTATTCTGGCGCATTGGCAATTCCTCTTTTGGCTCACGAAGCTGGACTAAACAGATTGGATGGCACCATTTTGAAGGAATTTGTTACTGTAAGACCATGAACCATTTTAAATAGAGCTTGTGCACTTCTACTTTCATAATGGTGTTTGATGTCTGTATTTGACAATTCTTGGTTGACTTCCATAATTTGATTGTTTTTTCTATATCTTTCTTCTTCGTGTGCATGGGCTTTCTAAACAGTGGTTGATTTCTGTTTTTTAGGAGAATTATACTGCTCCTCGGATGGTTCTTGCAGCTTCTGGGGTTGAACATGAGGAGCTTCTATCAGTTGCACAACCTCTTCTCTCTGACTTACCAAGCGTGCACCGTGCTGAAGAGCCTAAATCTGAATATGTTGGAGGGGATTACCGTCGTCACGCTGACATAGGGGTATGTATCAATACTATTTGACTTTTTTTGGGTCATCTAATTAAGAGTATTTTATTTATTATTATTACTTTTAATTTGTGCTGTTACTTATCTGATCAACTCCATGCAAGAATAGTGCACACATGTTGCTCTTGCTTTTGAAGTTCCTGGTGGCTGGCGTAAAGAGAAAGAAGCTGTCCTTTTGACTGTTCTTCAGGTATTGCATTTAAAATAGATATTGTGCATTTGGGACCAGTGTTCTCCTCACATTCCTTTCAACACAGTCCCCCCTTCCCCCACGCCCCAAAATAAGTGGTAAAATGGCTATGAATTAACAAGTGTGAATCCTGCAGATGCTTATGGGAGGAGGTGGTTCATTCTCTGCTGGGGGCCCTGGAAAAGGGATGCACTCGCGGCTATGTAAGTTTTAAGTTTTGCCTAGGTGTTCTTGAATAGTTTGGCTAGATTACTTGGTTTTATTTTGATTATGGTCAGTTGTATTTATTTTGTCCCCTTTCCCTGAAACTTAGTCCCCTTTCTGTGTAATTCTCATTTCTTGTTGAATTTCACTAGCTCATTATGTGAATATGGTGCCAATAGTCTCATAGATATAGCTTGGTTTTATTTTGGTTATGGTCACTTGTATATATTTTGTCATCCCTTTCCTTGAAACTACTTTTCTTTCTGTTTTACTCTCATTTCTTGTTGAATTTCACCAGCTCTTTCTGTGAATACGGTAGCAATTCTTACTGAGATCTAATTTATGTTATGTCTGTTTGGATACAGATCTCCGAGTCTTGAACGAATATCAACAAGTCCAATCCTTCTCTGCATTCAACAGCATCTTCAATGAAACTGGATTGTTTGGAATTTATGCTAGCACTGTAAGCAAATATCCTATAACTTCCCATTGTTGAGACTTTTGATCAACACTTTTGGTGGATATACACATTCCTGTAGGGACGTGCATGTGAGTCTGGTTTTGTATAAATGGCATAATATTTACAAGAATAAAATGATACTGCTGGAGGATGAACTAATATTTTCTAATTAGGTAGGCTTTGATGGCCATCTCATTGTTTATCTTTAATTAAGGCCCTTCACTAGGATTGTTGGCGTTCTATTTGATGATTTTGGACATTATGCTTGTTTACTGGTTGTGTATTTTATTTTTCATCTTGATTCATATGAAAGGTTAGACAAGAAAACTCTGACACATATGAGCTTAATAACTTAAGTAGATAGTAGCTTTGTCTTAGAGGATGGGTTTTGTTGATAGGTGTTGAAGGTATGGAAATTCTTTGGAAATCAGTTGGTCCAGTGTAAATTTATAATACTTATAGGCTAAATTGCAAATTACACCCCTAAAGTTTGGGAGTTTGGGAGTGTTTGGATTTACACCCTGAAATTTCAAAATTTGGATTTTACCTACTTGAGTTTGGGGGTGTTTGGATTTTACACCCAAACACCCCTAAACTTTAGGGGGTAAAATCTAAACACCCCCAAACTTTAGGGTGTAAAATCCAAACAACCCCAAACTTTAAGGGTGTAGTTTGTAATTTAGCCATATGTATAATTTTTCATTAGTTTGTAATTCTGCAAGTCCATTCATAAATATGGATTATATTGACAAAGAAATGAATCAAATGATAAAGAAATGAATTAGCTGATCAATATGGCGAGTTGTTCCGTGTGTCTTATGTGGTGCCTTTGGCATGAACATAATGCTCAGTGCTTTGAGGGTCAATTGTTAAATATCTATTCCTGAAGTCCTTGTATGAGTGGACTTTGTCGCCTACATCGTTTTTAGTTGAGGGTTTCCTAGATTATTTGGCCTCAAAAGAGTTTTTCATAGATGCTTTTTCCCCCCTTGTCATAGTTTGTCCTGCCGTTTACAACTAGAGTACTTGGGTAGCACTTTTTTTCCCCTGATTTTAATGGAATTATACACATATTCAAAAAAAGGAAAAAAAAGAAAAGAATGCAAGGCCCTTTTCTATTTTCTTTGGCTAGATAGTGTAATTTTGTGTATATTTATAGAGATCTTTAATATTCTGAATTTGCATTTTTCTAAAACAATTTGAATGCTATGCTAGACTTGCTGACATTATTAATTTATTTTGATTGTGTGTAAAATTTTTATGCCACCATTTAAGCTTTTTTACTAAGCTTGAGGATGTTCGATTTGTGTACTTAGGTCCCTGAATTTGTATCAAAAGTTGTTGATTTAGCAGCAGGAGAATTGATCTCAATTGCAACACGTGGACAAGGTGTGTTTTGCATCCCTCTCATTCTGTGTTTTCTTAGCAAGATTCCTGATACTAAGCCCTCTCTTTTGTTTGTTTGTTTGTTTTTTTTTTTTTTTTGGTTTTGTTTATGGCTGGTCTCGCAGTTAGTCAGGGTCAGCTTGATCGTGCCAAACAGTCCACCAAATCTGCTGTTCTGATGAATCTGGAATCTAGAGTTTGTTCCCACCCCCTAGTTTTCTTTTTGGTTAATTTGTAATTTGGTGCTTGCTTTTATGGGCTTATAATGGTTGTACCTGCAGACGATAGCATCAGAGGATATCGGGAGACAGATTTTGACATATGGAAAGAGGTATGCCATGAGTAGATGGATTATATTTCTCTTCCTCCTATTCAGCACAGAATTTCTTCCTTCTATAATCTACTTTTGCATCTTACTCTCAGTATATTCTACTGGACACACTAGGATTATAACATATAATTTTTTTGGAGGAATGAATGATAATTGTTGTGGTGTAGTGCAAATGCGAATGTAGGAAACAGAAGCAAGCACCATTGTAGTTAGACTATTAGAATATTTAAATATATACCATATCCATTGGAGATAATCATTTCCCTGGGAGTTAAATACAGCAGTACTCTGCTATATATAGAAATGAATGTAGAATTGGTCTTTTATATTAATTTTGACCTTTGCAGATTGCCTGTGGAGCATTTCTTAAAGGCTGTAGATGAAATCACTTTGGATGATATTTATAACATTTCCCAGAAGATTCTTTCTTCACCTCTAACCATGGCATCATATGGGGATGGTAATCTTTTATTCTTTACAGAATTATATGATCTTGTTTTACTTTTTACTAGAACTGGTTAGTAAGTTAAATTCCCTTCTTTTGTGCAGTTCTCAGTGTCCCCAGCTATGAATCCGTTAGCCGCAAGTTCCAATCTAAGTGAGAGTCCCTCTGCATTTCAACTCAGGCATTTTTGAAATAAAAAATTTGAAGGAAATTTTTTTGGTCAAAGCTGCAAATGCAAAGCTTAAACAAGCTATGTTATTGTTTGAATCACACGTGGCATCATTTATTTGTGGTGTCCATGTTTAAAATGCAAACAACTTTATTTGTAATGTAATAAATATTTTCAATCTAGATCTGTGCTAAATCGAACAAGTGAGAAAACCCATACTTCAGAGGCCAACTTTGTCCAGGTTTTTGGATGATTTTGTATGTGACATTCTGGGATCTGTGAATAATTTGAGAAATTTCAGGAAAATGGTTATGTAAGTTAGGAGATTTTTAAGTTTCCAGCATTCTTATAATGGCCTTTTATTTCATAAATTGTCCAAATCTTATTCAGAAAATGCCAAAACCACTACCAATAAGTATAAATTATTGTATAAATGTAATTGGTAACAAATATTATCTATTCGTTACAAAAAAGAAAAAAACAAAAATTCAACACTTGAACATCCTACCACATGTACGTTCATGTAAGCTTCTCTCTTTTTAACGACCTACAAAGGATGCGAGTGGCCCACGAGGAATATAAGGTTTGTGAGCCCATCTTACAGTGGCCCAAAGTGGGCAAGGCCTAATGTCACATTTTTTTGAATCGAAATTTTAGATTCGTCAAAGAAACGGTGTCGTTTCAAGGTCCACACCTGACCTTCAAGTCTGTTCCTTTTCAAGTCCCATATCCCCTAAAAAACCAAATCTGTATATCCATTATCCACTATTGTTCTAACCGAAGTCTGTCCAAACCCAATTAATTATGGACCTGGTAGCCACCAAGCCCAAAATTGGCAATGCATAATGTCAAAAATTAAACCAATGTGCCTATCAAACAAACGGTCCCTCCAAGTTTTCGACTTCAAGTCTCAACTTCAAAAAAAAACTCCCGAGCCAAAAACCCCAACAAAAACCCCACACCACCATGAAACTCCACCGCTTGCCAACCACCGTAGTGACCTCCGCGCGCCGCCACTACGCTACAAAATACACAGCCAAAGTCACCTCCACTTCCCCAACGGGCCGCTCACTCTCCGCCGAAGTAACTCCTCTCCCATCATCCCCATACCCCACAGACACCCGCGGGTACCCAATCCCCCGCCGCCACGTCATCTGCAAAGCCACACAAATCCTCCTCAACAACAACAACCAATCACATCCCTCCACGTCATCGTCATCATCACCGTTCCTCGACCTCTCCGACTACCTCCACTCCCTCTCTCTCCCTCTCACCCCAACCGAAGCCTCCGAAATCCTCAAATCCCTAAACCACCCTTCCCTCGCCCTCTCCTTCTTCCGATTGTGCCCCTCCATTTCCCCAAATTTCCAACACGACTCCCTCACCTACACGCGCCTCTTCCTCATTCTCTCCAAATCCCCCTCCGTCCCCAACCGCTCCCACCTCGTCCGTTCGATCCTCTCCGAGATGGACCGCTCCCACACGCGCGGCACGATCTCTACCGTCAACATCCTCATTGGGTTCTTCGGAAACTCCGAAGACCTCGACCTTTGCATCTCCTTAATCGGTAAGTGGAAGCTGTCCATGAACCCTTACACTTACAAGTGCTTGCTTCAGGCGTATTTAAGGTCCTACGATTCCGACAAGGCGTTTGGTGTTTACAACGAAATGCGTCGGCGAGGTCATACGTTGGACATTTTCGCTTACAACATGTTGTTGGATGCTTTAGCCAAAGACCAAAAGGTATAACAAGTAACATTCTCATAATCTCATTGTTTTATGCAACTCTTAGTATTTGATTAGTCTGTTGAGAATTCATAGCAAACCAGTTGAGTTACAAGACTCTTGGCGATGACAACTGAAAAAGCTAACTTTGCCTTTTTTAAAGTGTTGCAAGAGTACGCTTAATATATAATATAGTATTGGCCATAATTTATGAGAACATAGTGTTGTTGTTTGGGAATGATTTTGGTATGCAAGTGTGATGTTGAGGAAACTGTAGTTTGTGTGTGTTATATGTGGACATTGTGTCATGTAAGAATTACCTTTGCTTGGTTTGATTTGTCTGGCAGGGAGAGCTCAAATCAATTAGATGTTTCAATTAATATGTTTGTTTGTTCAATCTATTTGACATATGCAAATTTGTTTGACATCTTGTTGCAATTGGGAAATGGCTAATAAGATTTTGCACTGGATGACGAACTCAACTCACTGCAAGAAAATTATGGAGTAGTGACAGTACTAAGGCACTTGTAAAGTCTTATAAAGGTAGTTTTGCTAGTATAACGCTTCGCATGAGCCATTGAAGTAACTACCATATAAATACAAGATTTTTAAATAAATGAAATGAAAAGATTATAAGCAAATTTCAACAAAATATGAATTAATCAAGGATTACTGTTTGTATTTGAAGTGACCTCTTCATTGACTTTGTGCAATATGTTTTAGTTTCATGGATCCTGATTATCTGATCTGCAGAATTGTGACAGGTTGAGCAGGCTTACAAGGTTTTTGAAGACATGAAACGGAAGCACTGTGAACCGGATGAGTTCACTTACACAATCATGATCAGAATGAATGGAAAGGTTGGTAAAGCTGATGAGGCACTGGCACTCTTTCAGGAGATGCTAGCAAAGGGCTTCTCACCAAATTTAATTGCTTATAATACTATGATCCAGGCACTGGCAAAGGGTCGGATGGTTGACAAGGCCATATTTCTCTTTTCTAAAATGGTAGAGAATGAATGTCGGCCCAATGAGTTTACATATAGTGTCATTTTGAATGTTCTGGCTGCAGAAGGGCAGCTTGGTAGACTAGACGAGGTTGTGGACATATCAAAGAAATACATGAATAAGTTGATCTATGCATATCTTGTAAGGGCGCTGAGCAAATTGGGCCATGCAAGTGAAGCTCACAGGCTATTTTGCAACATGTGGAACTTTCATGATAAGGGGGATAGGGATGCTTGCCGGTCCATGTTAGAGAGTTTATGTAATGCAGGTAAGACAACAGAGGCTATGGACCTGCTAGGTAAGATTCATGAAAAGGGAATAACTACTGATACGATCATGTATAATACCGTTTTCTCAGCTCTTGGCAAGTTGAAGCAAATTTCTCATCTTTATGATCTTTTTGAAAAGATGAAACAAGATGGTCCTTCACCAGACATATTTACTTATAATATTCTGATCTCTAGCTTTGGTAGGGCTGGGAAAGTTGATGAGGCTATCAAAATTTTTGAAGAACTTGAGAACAGCAATTGTAAAGCTGATATTGTCTCGTATAATTCATTGATCAATTGCCTTGGGAAGAATGGTGATCTTGATGAAGCTCACATGAGGTTCAAGGAAATGCAAGAGAAAGGATTCACTCCTGATGTTGTCACATACAGCACGCTTATTGAGTGCTTCGGCAAAACAGATAAAGTTGAGATGGCTTGCAGGTTGTTTGATGAGATGCTTGCTGAAGGATGCTATCCTAACATTGTAACATACAATATCTTACTTGACTGTCTTGAGAGGTCTGGGAGAACTGCTGAAGCAGTTGATCTATATGCAAAACTTAAGCAGCAGGGGTTAACACCAGATTCAATTACATATACAGTACTTGAACGGTTGCAAAGTGGTTCACATAGGAAAGTCAGATTTCGCAGGCAAAGTCCGATTACTGGTTGGGTTGTTAGCCCTTTGAGGTAATGGAGGATGAGTTTGGTAAGTTTTGGTAAAGCTTCAGCTAGGCACAGCAAAGCTTCAGCTAGGCTGCTGTGCAGGAAGCATCTGTGGTTCACAGCAGATGTTGGGAAGCAGCTAGGGGTTGCTTTACAAAGCTGCTGTGTTGATAGCAGGCCCTTAGTTTAATAAATTATTTTAATGATCAAAATTTTACCTATCATTTTTTCAAAACTTCCAGGAAGTTATTTTCTAAAAATTTCTCCTATCATTTGATGAAATCTATATTGGTTATTTCAAATATTCACAGTACTTTTAAAAAAACATTTACCAAAAACTCAGTAAAGGATTTTAACTATATATAGCTGCATCTGCAAAACATTTACCAAAAAAGCTATGGCCTGCTTTTGCACAGCAATTCCTTGTAGGAGCAGCTTTTGCAAACTAGAGCACTATCAAACTTTCCTGGAGCGAGCTAAAGTTTTGTAGTATTGGTTTGCTGCTAAGTAGGTGACCGTGTTTTTGGAGACCTGGGCATACGTTAATGACATCACACATTCACACCAATGAAGAGGGGGATACCCAAGAAAGTACTTAAGTATTTTCTGTCACTTCTTTTGAGGGTAAGAAGTGAGCATTCGACTCTGTGGTTGTGCCTTTGAGAATTTTAACCCAGCATGTACACATTTCATGAGTGATGCACCCTTGTTATACACAATAATGTTGTATACTTGTATCTTCAAAACATCAAGCCAATTTTTGCTTCAATTCAAGTTATGGTTCTAGTTTTTTGTTTTGTATGTTTGTTTTCCCCGTACTATATGGAAGCAGCAGCGGTCTTTATGATTGCTATTGTGTGGATGTTAAATTGGCCAAGTTGCTTTGAATGACAGTGGCAATCTTAGTTATGCAAATTTTGATGTTGCTGTAACGTGATGTGGTTAAGGTTGCTGATTAAAATGTACATTATTGGTTCACAATTGAGGTGGTTATTGCTTGATTCAATTGTGCAGCTGTAAGTACTTTTGTTTTTGCCTTATCTGTTTCTCTCCAAATAGTTTATGTGAAATGTATCTGTTACTGTTGTTTATGGACTAACAATCTACTCTAGTATAATCTGTGTCCTGATTTCATATTATAGGTCTTATAGGTCATACTTGCGATGCAAATCGACTGTCGGGAAAATAGAAAAAGAAGAACAGAGTAGGAGAAATTGTTACTGAATGGCAGATTCTGAAAGCCGGCTCAAATCTCTAATTTCAGTTTTAAGGTTTGAGAAGGTCGGGATAACATTTCTAGAAATTAAAAACAAGGTTCCAAAACTTGCCTTATTGAATATAGTGTTATTAAGCATTTATCTCTAACCTAGTGCAACTAGATAAACAATTATCTTTTGCCCAATTGGTGTTTGGACCTGATGGTCAATTTGCTTTGAGGTTAACACAGAAAGTGTTTTGTAACTTAATAAAGTTTTAAAAGCTCACCTTCAGTAATTATTAGTTATTCTGATGTATTAGATTGCATCTAATTTATCGTTTCCCTTACAAATATAAAAGGACATTTATTTCTATCAAAGTCACAAAATCTTCCCCTTCCCGAAGGTCATGCATGCTTGGAGCTTGTCCCTAAGAAAGTTGTAGTTTCAATAGTCAAACCAAAAGCATCTTTTCAATTCAATTTTCCAGTTCCAAGGACTTCTCAAGTTTAAGAAAAGGGGAAATCTTTTTCTAATCCTATATTGTATGTGTTGTATGCTTGATATGGAAGGAGAAGAAAGGATATGTGATCCGAATATACTCTCTTTTCTTCTCTATTTCCTCATTTATCGCCTTCCCTCTAAACGTAAGTCTATCCATCTGCCCCTTCCTACTCAAAAAGACAAAAACAAAGCCTAAGCACAATTTTTTTTTTCTTTTATTTATTTATTTATCTTTTTTGGTTTTAAGCGGACCGAAAATGGCCTTGCATGGTAAATTTTAAAAGACAAACACAAGGCCCATCATTCTTCACCAATGGACTCATCATAAAAAAGTCGTGTTGGGAAATGTTGAAAAAGAATTTAGGTTATGTTTAACAACCGTTTTTATTTTCTATTTTTAAAAACTTATTTTTGAGAATATAAAGAAAAAATAATTTTCTTATTTTTTTGAAATAAAAAATATGTTTGGTTAGTTGAAATTAAAAAAAAAAAAAGTTTTTTGAAGGAAAAAAAAAAATAGAAAATACTATAATATGTTGTTACTAAGATTTGAACTTTAATGCTAATTTATTAAATAAGACAGATTTATTAAATTAAATGCGTATTTTTATTGACTTTTGAAAATTAGAAATTGAAAATAGCCTTTTGCATGTTTTCAGTTTCTTTCACAAATTGAGTTTTGAGAAATTTTTTTGTTTTCTGTCCATTTTGGGTTGACAAACAAGTTTTTTAGTTTCAAAAATAGAAATTTGTTTTTGAAAATAGAAAATAAGGAGAAAATTTCTTTTGGTTTTTTGTCTCAGTTTTGATTTTGTAAATAATCTAATTTAAAATTTTTTTGAAATAAATTAAATTTTAACTTTTTGTAACATATTTAACATAAAAATTACCAAAAATTATATATTTTTGATATATACTGTAGGGGAGGATTTTGTTCGTAGTGGTACACTCATGTAAGCTCCAAGGGCATATAAAGCATGAGTGGGACGCATCTCTTGTTGATGTGGGACGTAGTCCAAGTTAAGCGCTTGCTTGCATACACTCGGTACCGAGAACCAAAATCTTGTGGGCTCGGCTCCCCAAAGAGGACAATAAGCTTGCGGGGGTTGGAACAAAATCCTCCTCTACAAAAAGGCACTTTTGAGGGTAGTGCCCATCTCAAGTATTGTCCGCTTTGGGGTAGGCTTTGGGCATGCTCATTGTGCAACGTCCTGCCACATATCCCGCACGGTTTTGTTGCCAACACCTAAGTGCAAGGCACGCCTTTACCATTACCACACGTGTTGTAGTGGTACACTCATGCAAGCTCCAAGGGCATATAAAGCATGAGTGGGGCGCATCTCTTGCCGATGTGGAACGTAGTCCAAGCTAAGCGCTTGCTTGCCTATACTCGGTACTAAGAACCAAAACCTTGCGAACTTGGCTCTCCAAAGAGGACAATAAGTTTGCGGGGGTTGGAACAAAATCCTCCCCTACATATACTATATAAATAAATTGCCAAAAAATAAACAATTTCTAAATTGGGACTGACTGAGTTGATAATTATTATATGCGTATTTGAAACATTAAGGTATAAATAATTAAATACACTGTTGATTCTTGAAGTTTACCAAATAAGTGCTGTTAGTTTCTAAAATTTCAAATGAGCTCTATTAGCCCGTAAAGTTTTAAAAAGTGAATTATATTAGTCATTTTGTAAACTTTTGTTAGTCTTTTTACCTATGTGACTAATAGAACAATGGTATTGCATTTTTTAAGTGACGTGAAAATGTATATTATATTAAAAATTACCCATAATCGTTGACATGTCACTCAAGCTAAAACAAGTCTCCCCAAATCCAAAAGGACCAAAACTGAGAACTGAGTCCTAACCCAATTCCCACCTCCAGCAGCTACTTAGCCCCCATCTGGACCAAGCAAGTTCCAAAGTTCCCAACCCAATCCGAGCACAAAAAGGTACTGTGATACTAATTCAATCAACATTTAATTTACAAGTGCTTTTTATGCTTTCAAAACCATCAATAAATATTTTCAAAATCTCTGCCTTAAAATACCATATCCAAATACGTTATATCACTATTAAAAAAAAAAAAAAAAAAAAAAAAAAAAAAAAAAAAAAAAAAAAACTAAGCAGATCCGTTTTGGCTTGGTTGATATGTCAACTATGATGTGTAATTTTTTAATATAAAAAATATTGTTATGTCACTTAAAATATACTATGTTATTATTCCATTGCCAAAAAGAAAAAAGAAAAAAAAAAGAAGTTAACAAAAGGATCAATAACGTTCTTTTTAAAATTTTATGGATCAATAAAATTTATGCAAAACTTCAGAAAATAATAGTGCTTGCTTGGAAAATTTCATAGACCAACAATGTAAATCAAAGTCATCTTTTTTTACAGAGGTTTTTTTTATTTATTTTTAGGAGAAAAACTGAAATTTTATTAATGAACGCACTTGTAAAACTAAAAATAATTGTGATGAGACATCTTCCGTTCACACTATAAAATCTGAAATGCTTCTTGTATATTTAGTCAGATCATACGCCTTGATTATCTTCTCTCTTAGTGTGAGAGTACAATAATTCATCAAAATTATTAGTTAAAGACTTGACATCATCTACCAACAAACCAATAGGAGATATGCAGCTAGCTTCCTCCCTTAAAGCTTTTATCACTGCTAAGTGCTAACGAGTCACTCTCTAAGACAGCTTTTATCATTGTCTTTTTACAAAGGTTAAATGCCAATTATTGCATGATGGTATAATTCATAATTTTCTGTCGGCAAGTATGGAATGTACAGACCAATAAAATGACAAAATCTTATCCACGCATAGCACAATGACACTTGCACTCGCCGCATATTCTTTATATCTTATGAATATCCAACTTTTGTCATGCATCAAAAAAACAAAAACAAAACAAAAAATCTCTCAATTTTGGTTGAGCTCAGTAAACTCAGATTGTATTTAAAAGTTAGAAGTTAAAGAGTATTACACAATTTTAATTACTTAAAAATACTATAAATTTATGTATTAATTTTAAAGAAATAATAATTAAAAAATTTATTTAATTGAATGATGTTAAAAACATTATAGATTTTAGCACACAAATTTTGTAATTTGAGGTGTCAATTTTCAAACCCAAAACCAAAAGAAATAATTAAAAATTATTTATTTATTATTATAATATAAATGTGATAGTCACCTCAAATTTATCATTTTCTTTTGAACAATTGAATTATCACTGGCCACTTTTGATTGGGAGGCAAATTTGTAAGATTTATATAAATGCAATTGTAACTTTCACACGTTTTTCTATGTATAAAAGAAACGAACAATAGACTCCACGTTTTTTATTTGTGTGGATCAGTACAGAGCAAAAGACCAAAGAGGTACCTTGTTTCAATCTGAGGAAGAAAAAGACAAGAGGCCCAGCTAAGACCACTGGACCCCTTTAAAAAGGTCCATTAATGTCTAAACATTTTGAACGTGGCTTCACGTACCCTTTGTATTGTGTGGCTACAAAATGTCAAAATCCTTACCCGTCCCATAAAGAAGGAAAAATAATTGTGGCCGTTGGATGAGTTATCTTATCGCTGCCTTATCCAATTATAAACGACAGTGCTACTGTACAAGGACAATAATTGATTTTTTTATTATTATTTTTTGGCTGAAGAACTGGAAAGATAGGACAATAGTTCTACAACCTTCTTTACTCACCATGTTTCATTACAGGGTTTTATTTATTTATTTATTTTTTGCGAGAAAGTTTCATTACAATTTTGCCAACAAATTTTAAGTGATAAACGCTTATGGGTTTTAATTTATGCTCGCTATTGAAATTACTTTTTTGTCCATTAAAAACTGCTTATCACCTGTCTTCTAAAGTTTGTTTTGAAAATAGATGAAATTTATTATGTTGTAAATAGGAGGTGAATGAAGGTGTAAAGGTTCAATTATAAGATGCTAATATATGTCTAGACTCTTGTAACTCAATTGACTAACAGCTTGATACTACTTAGTGTTTTTAATGGAAACATTCCCTTTACTCTCCATTATTGATGTATATATAAAAAGAAAACTTAATATGAATGGCCATAATGTTATAAACAACAGTTCATAAAAAAATAACGTTATAAACACAAAATTTTAAAATTTTTTTCACAAATTATTAAGGTTTCATATATTGTGATTAATTCAACATTAAACTATCAATGACATCATTTCACTGAGCTAATCACAATATGTCAAGTTTTGAATTTTTTTGAATTTATTGTAACATTTGACTTTTTATTTATTTATTAACACTGTAACGTTTGAGTTATTAAGGATAAATATATATATATATATATCTAAAAAAAAAAAAAAATGAAGGATATATATATATATATATATATATGTGTGTGTGTGTGTGTGTGGTGGCCTCGTATAATATTAAAAAAGATGGAGCAGTATGTCAAAGGTGAATTAAGTGTCCTCCAAGTCTGCATTTTCTCTGAAAAATAAATATTTATTTATTTATTTAAAAAGTCTTTTTTTAGAAGTTATTTTAAAAAGTCTGCATGTTCCTTTTCCCAAAAATAAAATAAAATAATATAGTATTCATGTTCCTAATGCACGTCAGAACCTTGTCCGTTTGGATACCGCTGAAAACTGAAAATTAAAAACACTGTAGCAAAATAATATTTAAATGTGTAAATAGTACCGTGAAATCCATTTTTAATAAAAAAATTGTTAAAAAGTAAAAATTGTGGGTCCGTAAACAGTAAAAATTTGAAAAAAGTCCCATGTTGCGGCTACTGTTTAATGAACAGTAGCCGCAACAGTGATAAACAGTAAAAAAATTGTCCGAGAAAGCTGAAAAGTAAAAAAAAAAAAAAAAAAAAAGTTTGCAAAACGCAAACGCGTCTGGGAAGCGCAAAACGCGCTTCCCAAACGCACACTTAGGGTCCGTTTGGATACCGCTGAAAACTGAAAACTGAAAACTGAAAACTGAAAACACTGTAGGAAAATAATATTTAAATGTGTGAATAGTATTGTGAGACCCATTTTTAATAAAAAAGTTGTTGAAAAGTGAAAATTGTGGGTCCATAAACAGTAAAAATTGTGGAAAAATATCACATGTTGCGGCTACTGTTCAATGAACAGTAGTCACAACAGTGATGAACAGTGCAAAAATGTTGGGAAAGCTGAAAAGTTAAAAAAAAAAAAAAAAAAAATGGTTTGCAAAACGCAAACGCGTCTGGGAAGCGCAAAACGCGCTTCCCAAACGCACACTTAATGGACAATTTTAAAGTTTTTATACAATTATACTACATGGTAGGAAATGGAAAAGAACATGATATATAGGCATCGAAATGGTTTTCAGGGATGTCAAATCATAAAAGAGCATTCGACAGCACTAAAGAAGCATTCAACAATATAGAATTCAAGCTAAAATTTGAATGGCGAATAACAATACCAACTTAAGAGATTACCTTAATTTTCTAACTTAAAACTTTTAATGATTGACAAATGACATCATTGACATGGGTCAAAAATCTTTTCATATAAGGTTCAAGAACTTGATTATCACTGTTAGATTTTATGAAAATTTAGATAAAGAGAGTGACAAAAAAAGAAAAAAAAAAGAAAAAAGAAGAAGAAGATGCAAAGTATATATTGTTTGGCCTAACAATCTACATCTATGGAAGAAAGTTTTGACGGCTACATCTTCACTATAATATAAATTTTCAACTTGCATTAAACTCGGATATGGGGTATTTATAAGAGACTAAATCTTAAACTAATCATACGATAGACTATGATTAATTGACTTGTAGTAAAAGTAGTATTATCGGCTTACACATTAAGGATTGAGTTTGGGCCTAGACTATGATTGGACTTTATGCCTCTAATCACCTAGAAAGTTTAAAGATACTTATTATGTTTCATTTTCCAATAATTTGGTTTCTTAAATTTTGGATGGAAGGAGGATAAAAAAAATGTTAAAATTACTACTAACTTTACTAAAAAAGAAGTAATGAATTGATGTGATAATGAAAATGTAATTCATGCTACATAAACATAATAAATATATTTTTGAATTACTTTTTTTTTTTGTGTGAAGAATTTTAACACATTATCTTGAAAGATTTTTATAATCTTATATAATATATAAAAGAAGATGAGAAAAAGTTTGATTAAGAACTTTAATTGGATTTTAATTGCATCTCAATTTTATGTCGAAGGTTATTTTAAAGAGAGGTACTACGTATGCCCACAATACTTTTATAACATTTTCATGACAAATTATATGTGGTAAGTTGTTATTGGTTTTAATTTAAATTTACTGCCGAAATTATTTTTTTGTCTACCAATAACGACCCTTAACAACTTGTTATTTATGATTTATTGTAAAAATATTTTGGACATAACATTTATCTATTTTAAATGTCCTATTATTGATGCCAAATGCTTTTAGATTTTAAATATACTCAAATTTCTTGCCAAATGTCATTCCATTATACTCTAATTTTGTGTCAATTATGTTTACATGCAAATTCATATATATATATATATATATAAAAGCTTTTAAATATATGGAAGACTAAATTCGAATTTTTTATACATCCAATTCAAATTCAAAAGCTTGTTCCTTTCTTCATATTCTTCCTTCTGACGAATTGGTGTTTTACTCGTGGGTACCCACACTAGTCACACTATGGCTTTTATTGTTTTGCTGTGATGGGTCCTAGGGAGATTGTTTTTTTCCCCTGAATAATACAATTTATTGTAAGAAGAAGAACTACAAAAGAATTGACGGAAAATTAAATTCAACGTGCAATTGGATTTGTGGCCAAATATATCGAAGCTAGTTTTATTTATGTCCGTTTGAGTCCAATCAAGAATTCAGGATGCTTCACTTTGTTGTTATTGTTGTTTTTTTCCCCCTACTCAAAAGATCTAAAATGTAGCACGGATTATAAGAAAGCCACAGTCCTTTTATCCACAACAACAGAGAAACTGAGAAACCAATGAGAAAGCCGGAAAAGACGATGGAGGAAAAGAAAGCATGCTGCAGTATCAGATACATGTCAACATGTGCTGTATTTCATTCATACTTTTAACTAGAGACATGGTAAAGTAAAAAGCAACCTTCCCACATGCGTAGGGCAAAAAGTAAATCATAATAATTGAAATGAAAGATATTATTAGAAATATTAATTACAGATTTTTACCATTACATATGTTGTATAAATTAATGTGTCAATTTATAAACACACACAAAAAAAAAAGAGAAAAAAAGTAGAATTAAGAAATATATTATCTTGTTGATTTGGCAATTGGCACCGATCACATTAATTGCCTTTTTGTGTGGTTTTTTTGTTGATAATTAGATAGATTACTATGAGTTAGGAGTGATTTGAACATTAGATGTTTTCGTTTGAAATACCAAGATGTGCTAATCAATTTAGTTACAAGAATTTTAATAATCACATTAATTGTTATGTCATTTTATAATTTGTGGTTAAAAGAAAAAAAAATCCAAGGGAGATAATATTTCTTACAATGAATTGGAATCATTTAGAGTTTTTAGTGTAATTACTAACTATCACGTGGTTTTTAAAGTCTTTTTCATTCATTTGGAAATGAATAGATTGAATTTTGTCACATGCATCGTTATTTTAAATAAATATCAGAATCATGACAATCAATATTAAACGTTGGTGGTGGTAAAATTTGATTCACCAATGTCAAAATGAATGCACAAAATTTTAGAAACTCTATAACGAAATTACCTTAAGAATTATAGAGGATTTTAATCATTTTCCAACTTTTTAAAACAATTGTTGGCTTTATTGGTTATAATTGGAGTAACATCACTTTGACTTGAATTCACTACTAATATTATTTTTATTATGCATTAATCATAGTAGACCATTTTAAATTTTCAATAGATCTAAAACAAAAATTATTTTCTTAGACTCATTAAAAGGGAAAAAAATGTTAAAATTATTAACATTTTTACTATAAAACAGTTTACAAATTGCACTGATTATAAACAAGATTTGTTTTGTATTTTAAAATTGATAATAACTCTACTAAAACATCTTTTTATAAAGTTAATAGGGTTCGTTTAGCAAGTGTGTCTCACCGAATTTCCATTTGAAATGATCTTTATTGGACTAGTGGTGTTTGAGTAAATTACATCCCTAAGTAAGGTCCCTTTGCAAAGTTAAAACCTATATATAGAGGCACCATGCAGTGAAGTCTATCAACTTCTACAAACTACTCTCTAGCTCTTTCCCTTACAAATAACCATGAAGGTTTTATCATTGTTCTTCTTCCTTGCCACCATTATAGCAACATGCCAAGGAGCCCCCCACCACCACAATCCCAGCTTTGACTGCCTCAGTTGGCGTCTAACCGTCGAAACTAACAACATGCGTCAGTGGTCTGTGGTTCCACAAGCTTGTGTAAGCTACGTTGGACACTACATGCTCGGCTACCAATATCGTAAGGATGTTCAAGCTGTGGCTGATCTTGCTTACAACTTTGCCAAGACCGCCCCACTACCCAAGGACCTCAGGCCAAATGTTTGGATCTTGGACGTTGCTGATACTGTGCTGTCTAACTTGCCTTATTATGCTCAACCTGATGTTGCTTTTGGGTAAATAATTAAATTTTTATAACAAACATTTACCCCGAGATAACATAAAGAGTACTAATGCATGGTAACAATCTCTGTGAAATTTAATGCTCATTATGTATGTACTGCTTGAGTTTGATTCGTGCTTAATATATAGCAATATTGTAGTAAATATCTGCTTACTAATTTAGTTTGTTTCCACCTTAATAATAGCATTGTTGTAAATATATCTGCATCTGATGGGTTCTCTTTTTTCTCGTCACTTTTATCAATATTTATTTCAGGGGAACGCCATATAACTCGACAAAATTCGCAATATGGGAGCAGAAAGGCATATCACCAGCAGTGCCTGGGATTCTTGACCTATACAAGAAATTGCAAAGTCTTGGATATAAGATTGTCTTCATTTCAGGAAGGTCTGAGAGCTTGAGAGAAGTTACAACAAAGAACCTGAAGAATCTAGGTTTCACCACTTGGGAGAAGCTCATACTAAAGTAAGCACCAAGCATTTTAGAGTTATAAAACACTTCCCCATACAGTTCCTAAATGCAATCATAACCTTGAGTTTAGACCAATGTCTTATAGTGTATCTATATCTATATATGACAGTAGTTTTTTTTTTTTTTGGGTAAAAAATAATGCAGTATTTATAGCTTTAGTTTTGGAGACACTTGGGAGTGAATACAAATCTCATGTCACTCTTTCAATTAACAGTTTGTCATGCTTCTTCCCCCACTTTAAAGTTCTCTTTATAGAACTAAAAAAAAAGATTTAAGTAATATCGCTGAACAATAAGTTCCCGACATAATGTAATTTTGATTATAATTATATATATATATATATAGATGAAAATATTTGTATTCTCTACAATTTATTTATTTTTATTATTTTAAAAAGAAGGTATGTAGGAGGAGGATGATCAAAGTTGGCTTCTTTTAATCTGGATGTAATCAGTGGCATTTTATTCATTAGTTTTAGTGGGCTATAGCTGCTCCAGTCCTCCCACAACATTGATGTACAAAAAACCGATGTTTCACTAATAATTTATACATGCTTCCAATTGTGGGAGTCAAACCAAGACCTAGTGTCCACAAAATTACTTCAGAATTAAGAGTAAGCCTATGACCAATGAACCACCACTACCCTTGGTGGTTGTATCTCTCTCCTTTTTAAACTCCCTTTCTTGTCTTCTTGTATCTGTTCTTTGATAGTTGGTACAAGGATCTCGTAAGCATCCTTAGTGTAGAAAAAAAAAGACCATCTTTCAGTTTTTGGCCACTCATAATTATTTTTTGTGACAGGCAAACCTCTGATGCGGGTACCTCATCACAAATTTACAAAGAAAAGAAAAGAAACGAGCTTTTAGCTCAGCCTCAGCGTTACAGAATCGTTGGGAATGTGGGAGATCAATGGAGTGATCTAGTGGGAGAAAATGTTGGCATCCGGACATTTAAGGTGCCTAACCCAATGTACTACATCAGTTGAACAATTCAACTTTTGTAAGTCTGAGAGCTGATTGGATATGTTTGAAAATAAGGTAGATGAGCTTCAGCGCTGTGTGCTACCACTTGTGTCCTGCCAAGTTCGGTGTTATGAGTTGTGTTGTGTTATTAATTGTGAAGAGTCAGTCTTTCTTTTTTTCTTCTGTTTCTCTGAGTCCTTGTTTAGTCTGAAATAAATTGTCTATGGTTAAGAGTTTGTGCTGTGAGGAGTTAGTCCTAAGTCCTCTAACTCCCAAGTAAAATGTAGTTTTAATTTTTTATAAGAATTGAAATTATCTACCTTTTGTTGTGTATCCTTATTTTATTTTAAATTAAGGTTTTTTTTTTTTTGTCTGTGTTGTCCCAATAAGTTAAATGACATAAATTTTTATAATTTCATTTCTACAATTATTGAGAAAAACATATTAATTAAATTTAATGTTGATCATAGGTTTATGTCCAATTTTTGCATTGAACCAAGATTTCCTACAAACCAATTGGAGGAGTTTCTTTCAAATCTCATTTAACCATTGTGTGGCGATTTATAAGATTATTCACATGACTAAAAGTACATGTATATCATATTTTAACTATCACATAGTGGATTGAAGCGAGTTTCCTCTAAACCAATTAAAAGGTAAATTTTTTCTCCAAAACTTTTCTTATTAAATCATAGTGTTATCCAGTATCGGCAGAGATTCTAATGAAACTGAACTAGAGAACCTATTATCTTTAGCACAAATGGTGCTTTGACATGATAGTCAATTTGCTTTGCAGTTGACACAAAAAGGATTCATAAGATTTAAATGTCAATCGGGACGTCAAGAACTTTATATCTCGATAATATTACTTGGTTTATTTATAAGAAGAACTAAGAGTCGAATGTCCTTCCCATTTATTATAACAATGAAATTATTGAAAAATAAATAGATAATCGTCTAATAAGGAAGAATATCTTTCTCACTCTCATCAAAGGAGGTGACCGAAAATCAAACACCTAAGCCGATCTATATATATATATATATATATAGAGAGAGAGAGAGAGAGAGAGAGAGAGAGAGAGAGAGAGAGAGAGAATCCAATTAAATTTTAATTGAATTCTCAATTTTGCACCACGTGTCCCATTTAATTTTTAATTTTTACCAACTGAATTATTAAGTGTAAAAATTGAAGAGTCCAAATTCAATTAGATTCTAAATTGAATTTCAATTGGAGTTCAATTTTCTGTCAAGTGTCCATTTATTTTTAAAATTTTTGTGGCAAGTGAATTACTGGATGAAAAAAACTGAAGAATCTCAAAAATAAAAATAAAAATCTTTGTAGATATAACCGTTAAAAACTGAATAGAAACGTGTTTCCTAAAATGAGGTGCTCTTATCTTCATTTTAAAATTAGGAGTTACAATTTTTGCTTTTTTGTAGGGGAAAAAAAAAAAAAAAACTAAAGGTTTTTTCATTTTATGTTCCTTTTGTACATGAGATAGTATTACCCTTTTAACATTTTTTGGAAGAAGTAATTTTGTATTTTATTTTTTTGATAAAGATAATTGAAGTATTTGAATTCAAATAGATAACAAATACAAATATGAATCAAACATTTGAATACAGGATAAAAATGAGTAGTTTACTAGTTTTTATGTGAAGTAGTGGGTTTTTTTATTTTTTATTTTAAAGAAGTAATTTTGTATAATTTTTTTATGATAAAGATAATTGAAGTATTTGAATTTAAATAGAAAACAAATTGTTGAGGTTCAAAAAATCACAATGTTGTACCAAGACCCAAAACAACACAGAGGATTGAAATCTAGAAAAAAAACTTTTGGGCTTTCAATAAAAAAGGGGGGAGGCCCGAACTCATTAAGGGTCCATAAGGAGGGACCCAAATCCATGGGTGGGCAAGCTTCGGATCTCGTGAAACAAAGGAAAGAAAAAAAAAAAGAAAAAGTCCAGCCCAGCCCTCAAAGGTTAGGAAAAATCACTGGGGAGCACGGGGAAAAAATTGGACCAAGATACCTAGGGATTCCCAGGAGCCTGGGATCCTCGGGATGTGCAATAAGGCTAGGTTGGGACTAAGACAGCTCAAGGGGGTATGCCCAGAAACACGAAGAACGAGGACATATATGTCCCTATTAGCCATCCAATGAGGCAGAAAAGGGATCAGAAGATTTGGGAACCAACAACTCATGAGTAAGGATTTGGTACCTCAGGGAACCCAGAAAGAGGAACCATGAAGGAAGGTTGTTGGAGATCTTTCAGCCTGGTAGGAAGGAATTAGCTCACTTGGGAAAAATGATAAAGGGGAAAGCAGCCAAAACGTGGTTATGAAAAAGTGGAATCTAGAAGCCTTCGAAAAAGAAAGACTAAAGGTCAGCCTTCTAGGATCCCCCAGAACGGGAAAGTTAGTTGGGGTCTTTTAAAGAGGGAACCTCAAAAGAAGGAAATAATGAAAAATGAGAAAGGGACCAGCCACCAATGTTGCTAACACAGCATTGGTTTTGGTACTCAGGAGAGCAAAGAGAGGGAATCAATGGTATCCCAGAAACCCTTAGATGACACTATAAAAGGGGAAGTAACCAACAGTGAAAAAAAAATAAAAAAATTCAACAACAGGGGAATGAGAGTAAAAACCCTTGAGAAAAACTCTACCAGAATGAGAAAAGAGAGAAAAGAGAGGGAAAATACCGTCTGGGATCCTCAAAACTGCCACTAAAGAACACACTTAGATTAAAAGGGATTCAAATTTCGCAAGTCTTAGAGGCCTGAAGGGCTATTTAAGTTTGTGATTTTTGAACTTATTTGGACCTTGTAACACGTCTTAGTGAGTATAATGTATTTATAAAATTATGAAAATAATGAAACATTCAATATTATCCTAAGGATCCCTAACGCTTTTACTTTACTTTCTTTTTCTTTTCCTTGTTATTTCGTTCTTTACTGTTCCTTGCTCTTCAATACGTGTTTGCTTGTTGTATGTTAGTATGTATGTGTTGTAGGATCCATGTTTTTTTGTGCACCACTTGGTTCGAAATTAGCCCGATTTAACTGCGATGAACTAAACCCAATCCCTTAAAGCATAAAGCATCAGGCCCAGGATCCTTGTTCCTTCACTTGGGCCTGTGTGCTGTTTAAAAAAAAAAAAAGAACTCACACACAAATACAGATAGAAATCAAATATTTGAATACAGATAAGAATGAGTAGTTTTTACGTGAGATAGTATTACTCTTTTAACCTTTTTTGCTTTTTTGTAGGAAAAAAAGAAAAAAAGAAAAAAACTAAAGGGTATGTTATTTTAGAATTTGTATGAAGATATTTTAGTACGCCAAAAATTGAAGACGAAACATGAGAATCCTGTTATTAGTAGTATGTATATATATATATATATAATTTAGAATTTAATTAGATTTAGCATAAACCACCTAAATTTTAAAAAGTCTAATTCATAGAGATAAACTCCATGTTTAAAACAATATCACCACAATTGGATATGATTAATTTTTAAAAATAAAACCCACGCATCCATCACTCTCAATTATCTCTACGTCTATATCAAAAAAAAAAAAAAAAAAAACTCTCTTCATCATCCAAGTGCGTTATAGGAATGGCAATGGGTCGGGTTCGGGCCGGGTTTTTCCATACCCGGACCCGACCCGCAGGCAAGACCCGTGGCTCGGACCCGGCCCGTTTAGGGTACCGGTTTTTTTTTTTTTTTTTTTTTTTTTTTTTTTTTTTTTTTTTTTTTTTTTTTTTCTAGGGCCTGGACCCGCCCCAGTTGGGCCCTGCGGGCCCGTTTAGGAATTGGGCCCAATTCGTGGCCTAACCAAAAAAAAAATTTAAGCCCAGATTTTAATTCAAGCCCAGATTTTGCCCAGATTCAAGCCCAGATTTTGCCCAGACTCACCGTCAATTTGTTCCTCAAAAAAAAAAAAAAAAAAAAAAAAAAAAAAATCGTAGCCCAACCACAATCTCCTGTCATCATCCAAGGCACTTTCACAAATGCAAGAGCAAGAAAGATGACCAGTTCACCACATAGCATCACACAAACAACCCAGAAAATTCAAAAAAGAAAAAAAAAAAAAATCATAGAAACCCCATAAACCCAGAAAATCGTAGCAACCCATAAACTTAGAAAATTTCATACCCATAAAGTCATAAACCCAGAAATTTCATAGTCATAAACATGTAACCCACGAAGCTAAGAGAAACCCAAAATCAACCATCTTACCACCAATCAACCCCAAACAGAAAATTAATCAGCCACCATTGTTCCTCCACCATTGCAAATATAGCCATCAATGAATCTTAATGAAACTTCCAAAACTCACCGAAAGAAACCCATCTCCAGCTTGACCCAAAACAAATCTGCATACATCCTTACTCGACAACCTCCTTATCACCACCAGAAAATCCAAATGAGCCCAAGCTCTCCCAAACCTTAGTCACCGATGATGGAAAAGAGAAGCAAGAGAGAACAGAGACAAGGATAGAGAGAGAGAGAGAGAGAGAGAGAATCGCCCGGTGAAAAAAAAAAAAAAACCAGAAACCCAAACTTACCGAACCCAGTGAAAGAAAAAGAAAAAGGAAGAACTGAAGATCGGACCCAGGAGAAGAAAGGGGAAAAAAAAAAAGAAAAGAAAAGAAAGAAAGAAGTGAAGACCGAACACAGGAAGCTCGGACTGAGCAGCTTGAGCTGAGGGAGAGGGAGGCTTGGACTGAGGCGTGAGGGAGGGAGGAGTGTGGGAGTGAGCTGAAATGAGGGAGAGGGACTGTGGTACACAGACTGAGTGAGCTGAAATGAGTGGGCTGTTGTGCTGAAGAGTGAAGAGTGTAGAAGAAATGAGGGATTAGTTAGGGTTAGATTATAGGTATATATATATTAGGGTATTTTGGTAATTTAGGGGTATCGGGTTTTTATTGGGCCGGGTTTTAGGTCGGGTCTCGGGTTTTTTTTAATAAAACCCGGACCTGCTTTGTTTTTTTTTTTTTAAAAACCCATACCCAACCCTATTTCTAATCGGACTGGGTAAAACCCGGCTCATTAGGGTCGGGCCGGGCCGGGTACCCGCTGGTCGGGCAAAAATTGTCATCCCTAAGTGCGCATTCCCCAACTTCATTTTCAATATAACTTTGAATTGTAGTCTACCTCGATATTTAATTATTTTTGCTTCATCATAATTTTGAAAATAAATAAAAATGATTTATTATTATTATTCTCTGTCTCTAACATTGTTGAATTTTCAGGTGTTTGTGATGGTTTAAGATCTAAGAATATTGGGGAAAATTGTGGAGTTAAGGAATACCTGTGCATGTCTTTGTAGTCGACCTTGGTATTTAATTATTGTTGATTCATCAAAATCTTGAAAATAAATACTAATTATTTTTTTATTCTCAGTCTCTATCATTTTTGAATTTTCAGGTGTTTGTGATGGTTTGAGACCTGACAACTTTGGGGGAAATTGTGGAGTTAAGGGATTACCTGTGTGTGTCTATGCTCGTGTTGAAGGGTAAGTTTTATTAGTCTAGAGAAACTGCTGGTAGCCACTTCCTTTAAATCAATTTCACATAATTTTTTAGATCTTTCATTGTCACTAGTTTTGGTTGTTTTAGTCTCATGTTGTCAATTTAAAAATGCTATATTTATTAAATGAACCTTATTAAAAAATTTATATGATTGAGCTATTTCCCTTCTAATGGCTTTTCTTGGATAGCCTACAATAATTAGATCTGGAGACTCAAGTCACTCAACAGACTGGTGGAGATACTTGCCATGAATATTACACACTCAATTATAGAGCTCACAAGTCTCCTTAGTGGTATTCAATTTGAAGCCTTACGTATTGCACTTAAGGTTCAAAAAATTAAGTTTTACTCATTTGCGTAGAAATTAAGAGGCTTTTTTTTAAAAGAAATAATATGTGATTAGTCCCCTTCGCAATAATTTATTTCTAATTTTTAATATCTTCAATTTTTTTTTCTAATTGGATCATAATACTCAAAAAAAATTCTTTAGAATTTTGATTTGAATTTATGCTAAGTTGGGTTGTTGAGAATCATGGAAAAGGAGTCGAAATTTATAATATTCAGGAATAAATAGTTACATTTTTTTTTTTACTGAGGTGATCCACTTTTTGACTTAAATGCAGGTTGATCAGACGGATTAAGAAGAAGGACTTGGGTTTTCCTAAATGACATGACATCTTCTTATTTTTCTTTTCTTTTTTAAAATTTTTATTCTTTTTTTCCCCTTGATGGATTGTTGTTATATATGTACTAATGTTGAAAACAAGATAAAAGAATAAGTATGAAAATGAAAATCCTTCGATCACGTGCGAAGCTGTAAATTTGTAATGAAACAATGAATAGGGAGAATATGATTCAAAGCCGAGTACCCCTAGGAATTTTGGTGATTGAAAAATGCATCAACCTCAAATTATAATCAATAAAAATTTTGCGCTTAAAAAAAAAAAAGAAAAGCTTTTGAGCACACACATAATGCAACGCGTGTGCAAAGATGCTAGTATATATATAAAAATAAAATAAGAAACCATTACATATTTTAGAAATGTATAGTTAAAAAAAGTGAAAGTTAATACTATATTTAATTTGAATCAATTCTTAAAAACATGTATAATTATGATTATTTTTAATTGTACCTGTGCATATGTACGAGACTACATACTAGTGAATTATTCCCATACAAAAAATGTAATTAATAAATACATATAGGATTGTGTTAACGGACACTGTGAGGTGTCCGTTAATCGTAGCCCTCTGTATTTTTTTTTTCAACTTTATTGCAGCTTTATGTCCTATTTTTGCAACTTTTAAGTTGTGGAACCAGCTTTACAAAAAGAAAAAAAAAATTAAAATAAATTCTGGAGTCAATTTTATGTCTTTTTTTTTTTGTTCAATTTTTTTGTTATCAAATAAAATCCACATTAGTGCCACATTAACCAGCACCATGCGTGTTAACATTTTCGACAAACAAAATGACAAATTGTTCTATCTAGAAATTGGCCGAACACGCTAAGAGCATTCTCATTGAGGGTTCTATATGCCAAAAGATGCTTTTTTTAGCATTTTTGCCCCAAAAGCTTGCTCCATCAAGGGTTTCAAATGCTAGAATTTTTGGCATTGGTGAACAGTGCGGTCTCATATTTGAGACCGTACTGTTCACCTATTGTAAAATTTATATTGTTTTTTTATTCAAGTCCAGCTCACTTTTTTTTTTTTTTTTTTCTCATTTCTCTGCTCTCTCTCCCGTCTCACCATTTCTCTGCTCTCTTTCTCTCTCTCTCCTTCTGCTTTGCCTCCAAACCCATGGTTGACTGTCAATGACCGTCCAAATCACAAACCCCAAATCAGCCACCGACCATCACCGCGGCAGCCCAAGGCGAGCAAACCGTGGCGGCTCACAGCGAGTAACGGCCCCATGGCCACTCGCGATCTGAACCAACCCACAGCCACACACACGATCTGAAGCCACCCACGGCAATCCACGGTAATCTGACCCCACCCACAGCCACCCACTGCGATCTGAACTCCACCCACAGCGAGCCACGACCACCACCGGCCCACGGCAATCTGAATCCCACGGCAATCTGAAGCCCACAAGCCGATCTTGAGAGAGAGGAGAAGCTTTCACTGCTAGTGGGTTTGCTGGTGGCCGCGAGGGTAGAGGTTTCTTTCCTTTTTTCTTTTTTTTTTTTTTTTTTTTTTTTTTTTTTTTTTTTTTTCTTCTGCTGTGGTTGGTGGTGGTGAGTGGATTTGGTGGTTGTGGGTGAATGTGGACGTGGGTGTGGAGGTTTCTGTGATTTTTTTTTTCTTTTTTTGTTAGTGGTGGTTGTGGTATGGGTGGTGGGTTTTTGGTGGGTGGTTGGTAGTGTGGTGCCGGCGGTGCTGTGAGAAAGAGAGAGACAGATGAGAGAGAGGAAAAATTAAAAAAATTATTGAAAAATAATAAAGAAACATTATTTAAATGAAATGGTAAAAAAATTAGAAGTTTTGATGTAGGTTGTATTGAAAAGTGGAGTGTTATATGTTATAAATTTGAGTTTTAAGATGGTAAATGCCAAATTTTTTGCAAGTCTTGATGAGAATGCTCTAAGGATGATGAGGACTATGTAGCCTGCTTGGAGGAATGTCCTAGCATCTTAGAGCACGCGTGTGCTCAGGACAGACTTATATTTGAACATTCTGTTTGTTAACAAAAATCCAGTATTTCCTATAAAAAAAAAAAAAAAAAAAAAACTTGTTCTATCTAAAAATTGGGAGAATGACATGACAATATGACATCTCGTTCGCCGCATCTTATCTATATTCGTCTCCTATCATCATCAACAGGGAAAAACAAAAACTCTCAATGACTTTTTTGTTGCGCTCTTAAAAGTGAAAAGCTTTAGATGGTATTTTTAATATATATATATATATATATATATGCCCACACATATAAGGGCATTCATTAGAAAACAATTTTAAAAAACTTTATAGAAAAATGTAAAAGTAATTGACTGTTTTAATAACATTTTTAATTTTTTATAAAAAATTTCTTAAAATGAATGATTAATGTGTGCCCTAAGAGCATACATTAGCCCAACTTATATATATATATATATATATTAGTTGGGTTTAAGTTATACCGTTTCTAAAAAAAAATAAAAAAGATTCAAGTTACACTTGGTGTAATTCTAAATAATTTTACACCACTCAATAATTTGTTATAGAAATCATATTTTGAAAATCTCACTATTGAATTATATGTTTTGTATGTTTTTAACATTCAAGTCAATTTTCATATCAATTGGATGTTATTTATTATTCGATCTATAAACTCATTTTTTTTTTATGTATTATTTTAAACTACAAAAACTTGAATTTAAACAATTAATTGATAATCTGACTATTAATTTTTTATTACCTTGAAATTTTGCAAGCATGGAGAATATATGAAGATAATGTAATCTAAAGGTGGATTTGTTAAAATTCACATCCAATTAAAAAATATTGAGTGGTGTAACTTGAACTCAATCTCTATATTTCATGGTCAAAGAAATTAATTTTCAAGTTGACTGAATTTTCAGCCCAACCAAACACTCCTTATCGTGTGAAATATTTTCCCAATTTTCAATTACAGCCTAAGCAAACACAACCTAAGAGTATTACAAAAATTTTATTACTTAAAAATACTATAAATTGATGTGTTAATTTTAAAAATAATAATTAAAAACATTTATTTAATAGAATGATGTTAATTAAAACAATTATAAATTTTACCACAAAAATTTTATAATTTGAGGTGTCAATTTTTAAACCCAAAACCAAAAGAAATAATTAAAAAAATTTATTTATTATTATGTTATAAACGTGATAGTCACCTCAAATTGATAAATTTTTATAATACAATTAATTATCATTTTATCATTTTCTTTTGAGCTATTGAATTATCACTGGCTACATTTGATTGAGATGTAAATTTATAAGATTTATATAAATCCAATTGTAACTTTCTCACGTTTTTCTGTGTAAAAGAAACAAATAATAGACACTCTCCACGTTTTTTATTTTTTGTGTGGATCACAAAGCAAAGAGGCACGTTGTTTCAATCTGAAGAAGAATAATTCTAAAAAAAAATCTGAAGACAAGAGGCCCAGCTAGAACCACTGGACCCCTTTAAATAGGTCCATTGTCTAAACAAATTTTTTTTTTTTTTTTTGTTGAGAAACTTGTCTAAACATTTTGAACGTGGGTTCACGTACACTTTGAATTGTGTGGCTACAAAATCTCAAAATCATTACCCATAAAGAAGGAAAAAAAATTGTGGGCGACAAAAAAGTAAAGCCAGTGAATTGTGACCGTTGGATGAGTTATTTTATCTTCCTTATCCAATTAGAAACGACAATACTACGGTACAAGGACAATAAATTTCTACAACCTTTCTTTGCATGCATATCTCATTACAATTTTACAACAAATTGATGGGAATATTTTAGAGCATTCACAATAATATGCATATAATAAAAAAAATGCGTAAAATTTATATAATTTTTAAAAAAATTTATAATTATATAAATTATATAAATTTACAAATTTGTTGTAGTAATCGTATAAATTTACATCGATACTATTCATTTTACATTTAGTTGTTTATTCCTTTTTTACATATTTCGAAAATGAAGAAAGAGAATGGGTTGTGGTTGTTGTGTGTGAAGAAAAAGAAACAATTAAAAAAATCAAGAAAATATAATATTTTAATGAAATATAGTGTAAAATAGATAATTTAATATATGCTGTTTTGAAAAGTGAGTATGTAAAATATAAAAAGTAAGTTTTTATATTAAAATAGATAAATTTTTACACTAGCTGATACAAATGCTCTTATTGGCTTTAACCTAAATTCACTACTAAAATTATTTGTTTGCCCACTATGAGAAAAGACAAAATTTATTGTATTACAAAGAGGAGGCGATTGAAGGTCCAAAGGTCTTATATAGTATATGCAGAGTTTTGAAATTCAAATGGTTGCCATCATTTAGTGTTTTTAATGGAGATATTCAGAATTCAATTCTTCTCGCCTTTAATCATTGATGTGTAATATATATATATATATATATATATAATATGAATGACATTAATGTTATAAGACAACAAATTTTATAATTTTTTTCTCAACTTATTATAATTGAATATTGTGATTAATTCAACATTACTTACAAATGACATCATTTTACTGCAATAATCACAATATGTGAAGTTATGAATTTTTTTTTTGAATTTATTGAAACATTTTCTTTTTTGCTGAGAATTTTATTGTAGCATTTGACTTCTTGTACTGCGAAGGATATATATATATATATATATATGGTGGCATCATATAATATTCGAAAAGATGGACCAATATGTCAAAGGTGAATCAAGGGTCCTCCAAGTCTCATGTTCCTTTCCATAAAAAAATTAAAATAAAAGGTCTTCATGTTCCTAATGCACGCCAGAACCTTGCTGGAAAAATTTTTAAGTATTTTCTACTACATGGTAGGAAATGGCAAAGAACATGATATATAGGCATATCGGCATATATCGATATAGTTTCCAGGGATGTCAAATCATACAAGAGCATTCGGCAGCACTAAAGAAACATTCAACAATATAGAATCCAAGCTAAAATTTGAATGACGAATAACAATACCAACTTAAGAAATTAACTTTTCTAGCTAAACTTTTAATGATTCACAAATGACATCACTGACATGAGTCAAAAAAATCTTTTCATATAAGGTTTAAAAACTTGATTATCATTGTTAGATTTTATAAAAATTTAGAGAAAGAGAGTGACCAACAGAAAAAAAGTAGATGCAAGGTATATGTTGTTCGACCTAATATGACTTTTACATCTACGAAAGAAAGCCTTGAGGCCCTTGACAACTATATCTTCACTCTAATATCAATTCTCTATTTACAATAAACTTGAATATAGGCCATACAATAGATTAAATCTTAAACTAACCATACAATAGTTTAATGGTTAATTGACTTGTAGTAAGAGCAGTATTATTGGCTTGCACATCAAAGATTGAGTTTGGGCCTAGACTATGGTTGGATTTGTAAAGTTAAATTTATTCAATCATGTGTTAGCTTTATTCAGTGCCAAATTTTCTTGTAATTCAGCAATTCGATATTCTATATTTAGGTGGGAATCATGTAAGGGTTGTGTGTGAGAGAGTGTGAAGAATTCAAGTGACTCGCGAGTGACTTGTGACTGATGACTCACCTAAGTGCCACATGTGTGAAGCATGCAGCAAGTTGAAGGGTCATGACAGCTGGAGCATTACAGGACAAAGAGGACAGTCTGGCCAGTCAGTTACTTTGCGATTGGAACTCGCGACTTGTCTCAGTCATGAGAGCGAATCGCCAAAACCCCATGTTTTGCAGAAAAATGACTTTTCACATTCTTCACATACCCTACTATAAATACCCTTATACTCACGAAATGTAGAGAGCTTTTTGAGAGAGAAACCCTAGAGAACAACAAGATTGATTTATCCATAATCTTATACATTTGACTCTTTAAATTCTTCTACTCTCACCCTCTCCATTGACATACCTTTGAGAGGAGCTTTAGCCAAATCTTTATCTCACCACATTCATATCAGTGAGACGGTTATTTGGTACTTGGGAAACAGTTCAGAGAGAACTAATTCATTTGGTTGATGCAGTGGGTTTATTGAGGGATCTGGTAAACTAGAGAAGACAATGTTAGGCTTAACCTTGTTGGAGCAAGAAACTTGGAGGGCTTAGGTGCATCGGGTAGATTAGGCTTGGAGGGTCTATTACTATTCATGTATTCCAACTGATTTTCTAGTGAATCATTTACCACTTGGAGGGTAGTGGAGAGGTTTTTTTTCGAGTTCATTGGTTTACTCTTTGATAACATGTGCCAGTGTTATCTTGTGTATGCATCTCTCTAACCCTTACTCTTTGCTTTTAATTACTGCTGTGTTGTGATTAAATTATGGCTTAAAATAGTTTGATTGTTTGGGTATAACTTATATTTATCATTCCGCACATACATTGTTTGAATATAAGCTTGTGTTGGTATTTTTGAAATTGGGGGTCTAAACATTCACTAGTGTTTTACATAGCAAGTAAACTTTCAATTGGTATTAGAGCGGGTACACTTTGATGGATTTCTATATCCTTAGTGTGATTCTTGACCCCTAGGATGGATAGGTCTTAATCCCTCAATGCACCTCCCTTCTTTGATGAGAGTAATCATGCATTTTGGAAAGTGCGTATGCATGCATTCTTGTGCTCCATTGATGAGAGTGTGTGGGACGCTGTTGAAGTTGGTTGGACTAAGTTGGAGGCTGCCAAATCTACTTGGGATAAGGCAGCCCTTGCAGCGGCTAATGCTAATAGTAAAGTTTTGAATGCTATATTTTATGGTGTCTCACCCGATGAATTTCACATGTGACAATCGCCAAGGAGGCATGAGAAATTTTGGAGACCACATACGAAGGCACCAAGAAGGTGAAAGACACCAAACTACAAATGCTCACCACTCGCTTCGAAGAATTGAAGATGAGTGAAGATGAATCATTCGACTCCTTATATGGGAAGTTGAATGAATTGGAAAATTCAACTTAGGTGAAAAGACGGAGGACTCTAAGGTTGATAGGAATATCCTACGATCATTGCCGGAGAGCTTTCGTGCCAAAGTCACCACCATCGAAGAGAGCAAAGACCTTGATGAGATAAAGATTCAAGAACTCATCGGTTCTCTTCAAACATATGACTATCTCTATCATCACAAAGGAAGAGCAAATCTCTTACTTTTAAGACGATCAATGAGAGAGTTGAAGCTCAAGACTTCTTGGATGAGGATGAGGTTGAAAAGGAGGTGGCGTATCTTGTAAATAACTTTCGCAAGTTCTTAAAATTAAAAAGGGATAGGAAGTCTTTTAAGAAAGGAAAATTCTCAAATTTCAAGAAAGACAAGAAAGACTTCAAGAAGAATGATTCCAAAAACTCTTCTCCATCTTAAGCAGTCACGTGCTATAAGTGCAAAGGGCATGGCCATGTGAAGAAAGAATGCCTCACTTATTTGAAGGTAAAGGGTAAAGTCTTTGCTACTACCCTTAGTGACTCAGATAGCTCCAATTTGGATTCAGAAGAAAGTTGTGATGGAGAAGGAAACTACTTTGCCTTTATGACCATCTCCCCCGTGACTCTTTGAAAGATTTGAGCACTCTAGTGGAAGAGCTTGGCGAGCACACCGGAGTGGAGTCTATGGGGGTTGGAGAGGAATCCGATGATGAAGATAAAGAAAGTATTTATGAAGAAGCAAAGGGATTGCAAAAATCCTATAATTCTCTTTTTGAGAAGATCAGAGAGTACGCTAGAGTGGCTAAGGCAGCTATTAGAAAAATGAAGAAAGCAGAACAGGACTACAAGAGCATACTCGTAAGGTATAAAGAGACAAAATGTGAAGTTGAAGCGATGAATGAAGAGCTAACGAATGCATATTCTAGGATCAAGTTTCTTGAGTATGAGGTTATTCAAGCTAATGCTAAAGTGGAGTGGGTTGCTTCAAAGAAACTTGATGAGGTGCTTGCCTATCAAAAGCCCTCTTCCGATAGAAGCGGTTTGGGATACACCAGAGAAAGTAGCTCAAGTGCTAATGTGTCCAAGGAGATGAAGTTTGTTAAAGCCAAGGAACCAATGGTACTAACTCCACTTGTTGAGAATGTGAAGGTTGCGAAGAAGCCAAATGTGATTGCTCAAAAGGTTTTGACAAAGCCTAAAAATTCATTTGAGGCCAAACCCAAGGCAAACGGAAAGTCCCTTCCGAAGTCACAAAGAGGTCCTCAAACTCAAGATTTTTGCCATCATTGTGGAGTCCGAGGACATACTAAGCCAAATTGCCACAAGCTTCAAGCCTTGAAGAATGTGGGTCCTCAAAGGCAAAGAAAGCAAGGAAAGGGGAATTGGAACCCCAAGCAATCTAAAGGGCGAGAAGTAGATCTCGATATTGGCGATGTGATGAAGATGATAGACACCATCACTTCTTGTTTGGCAAACTTCACCTTAAGGTTTTAGAATCGCAACTCAAGTACCTAATCCTTTAAGGATATCACCCCAAACGCACATGCTGTGTGTGTGAAGAAAGGTACTCATGCATAAGTATTGGAACATGTCCATGCATCAATTCTTTTCGATATGTTGTGACATTGTTGGTTTTTTGCTTATGTTTTTTATTCTAGCATGTTTTTATTGTTTTTGTTGTTTAAAAAGCTTTGAATGTTGTTTGTTTTTGATCAATCGTTACTTGCTTTGTGTCAAAAATCCAAAAACATATAAAAAGTAGAAAATACAAAAAGTTTGATCGGCATTATTGTGTATTGTCACACGCATGTTTAGCCTTGTACCTCCGTACTAATGGCTTTGTGCATTTACGAACTTAACTTGTTCTTTTTGCACTTGTATCATTGTGGGAAAAATCTTGACATTTATGTAACTATTGTAAATCGATCTTCAAACTTGTCATGAATGATTAGTCAATAGTTTTGTTGATCTTGAGACATGCATAAACTTGTGCCTATATATCTTCCCACTTTTTTATTTTTTTGCTTAAAGAACTCAACCAATGTCAAATCTCGAAAAGAGATAATGAGCTGCAAAAGCAATTGCATATTCTAGTATTTGACTAGGAAAAAGAGAAAACGACTTATTTTGAAAGTGTATGATGCCCAAAAGCCAAAGGTTTACTCTCAAAATTGAAATATAAAAAATTTCAGGCATCAATCTCAAAAAGAGATGCATTGTTCGTAAATGATAAAATGTTACGAAATGTAAGAAGCCAAATGAAAAGCTTCAAAGTTGTGTAATCAAGTTTTGTGAGAGGTCATATATGCTCATTTTTATAATTGAGATTGATCACTCTACTTAGTGCTAATTGCGTATGTCTTGGTTGAATTGATCATTGAAGTTTCATATTAGACTAAGGTCTATCTCACATTTGATACCCACCCATATCACACGTCTATGTTCAATGAATGTCTTATTTATTTGTGTGATTGTACTTGATTAAATGTGTTGTACATACTCAATCATATGTTGATTAAACACAAAAAGATATTTGAGTATTTTAGTTGTTTTTGGAAAGTGTTTTGTTTCAAATTTTTTCACAAAAATCCAAAAATTTTCAACTCTGCCTTTTGGCGACTCACTTTTATGAGTCATGCCAATCACGAGGCCCCAGTTGCAAGTTTACTCAGAAGGTTTTGTGACTCCCTGGCGAGTGAGACCTCTAGTCGCGAAAAACACTTAGAAAAATTTTCAAAATTTCTCAGTTTTGGTCATTTTTGCGACTACTTTGTGAGTGGAAGTCCAGTCGTGAGTTTACTCAGAGAGGTTTATGACTCACTGGCGAGTGGATGCCCTAGTCATGAAAAAGACTTAGAAAAAATTTTCAAAATTTTGTACAAGGGTTTTTGGCAACTTGCTCGCGGGTCATACAAGTCGCAAAAATCGCGTGTTTTGCATAAATAGGATTAAATCTCAGACATTTAAATTCAAATTCAAAAGCTTATTCATTTCCTCATATTCTTCCTTGTGACCATCGGAGCCACTCTTGGATAATGGGAGCAATGACCCCCCCCCCCCCCCCCCAATTTTTTTTTAATTATTAGTGTGTGTGTGTGTGTGTGTGTGTGTGTGTGTATATATATATATATAGAGAGAGAGAGAGAGAGAGAGAGAGCCTACCATTTATGATTTGTTGTGAAAGTATTTTGAAAATATTGTGAACATATCATTTTTCTATTTTAAATGTCCTATTATTAATGCCAAGTATTTTAAGATTTTAAATATACTCAAATTTCATGTCAAGTATCATTCCAATTATAATCCAATTATATGTCAATTATATTTACATGTAAATTCATATATCTGAATTTATAAAATATAAAAGACTAAATTCGATTTTCTTATACATTTAAATTCAAATTCAAAAGCTTGTTCCTTTCCTCATATTCTTCCTTGCGACCATCAGAGCCACTCTTGGACAATGGGAGAAATGAGCCCTTAAATATATTTTTTTTAATTATTAGTGTGTGTGTGTCTATATATATATATATATAGAGAGAGAGAGAGAGAGAGAGAGAGAGAGGTATTAATTTTAGAAATTTTGTTCTATAAAATTACATTTTCTCCCTTAAAAACATCTTTATTTCTTTTAAGAGTAATGCTACAATCACAAACATTTCTGTAATATATTTACAAACTGTTGAGGTAGCAAATTTTTACTGACTTGTATCTAGGTCTACTACTTATTTCATTTTTTTTAATGTAAAAATAAACATTAACCACATCAGCAATTTATAAAAACTTTTGTAGTTCTAGTATTTTCCTCTTTTCAAAGGCTATAAAAAAATTATATACCTAAAATCTAAAACAAAATATACAAGATCATAAACATTAGCCCATAAACAAAAATTACTAATAGCAAAAATATGAATAAAAAAAAATTAAGCCCAATAAACGAATTTTACGCAAAACAAACAACCCCACCTTACAAAAAAAAAAACTAAATGGCACCTAGCAACAAAGTAGGAAGTTGAAGCCATTGTAGGCAACCAATAGCAAAACTACTCCTCTAATTCCAAGTCTTGTCCCAGCCTATGATGAATGAGTGTTTTACTCGCGGGTACCCACATTCACATAGAACCACTTCATTATTATTATTATTATTATTATTATTATTATTATTATTATTTGGGTTAGGCAAAGGGAATCTTTACACTAGTCACACTATGGCTTTTATTGTTGTGCTATGATGGGACCTAGGGAATTTTTTTTTTCCCTGAATAATACGGCTTTTTTGTAAGAAGAAGAACTACAAAAGAATTGATGAATAAATTAAATCCCACGTGTAGTTGCCAATTGGATTTGAGGCCAAATATATATTAAAGCTAGTTTTATTTATGTTCGCTCGAGTACAAACATGATGCTTCACTTTGTTTTTTTTTCCCACTACTCAAAAGATCTAAAACGATGGAGGAAAAGAACCCATGCTGTATTAGATACATGTCAACTTGTGCTGTATTTCATTCACATTTTTTAACTAGAAATGGTAAAGTAAAAGCAACCTTCCCACATGGGTAGGGCAAAAAGTAAATCATATAACTACAAGAAAAATGGGCTATTGCGGTGGGCCAGAACCGCTGCTAAAGCCCAAAAAAGCGCCGCTAAAGGTACTTTCGACCTATAGCGGCGGGCCTTCCCGTCGGTGTTCTAGTGCTGCTATAGGTCTATTGCGGTGGTTGCGAAAAGCGCTGCTATAGATGTACCTTTTAGCGGCGGGCATAAAACCGCCGCCATATGTGTTCAGAATTCGTGGCATTGACTTTTAGCGACGGTGTCATGCTCGCCGCTATTGGTGTCTGCCTTTAGCGGCAAGCAAACGGCGCCGCTATAGACAATCAATCAAAGCAGACTAATTGTATTTTTAGCGGTGGGTAGAAACACTGCTATAGGTATTCATTTAAAACATAAAATGTGCACCTTTAGTGGCGCTTTTTGACCGCCGCTATAGGTATTTTTTTTTTCCAGTGGGTTTTAAAACTACTATTTGCTAATAAATAAATGGTTCACAAACCTGTTACAAAGAACCTGCAATAGTTTTAGCTCTACTAACACAATACCACAAATGTAACTAATTAACAACACCACAAATGTCTTGAAACTAACGTAATATTAACATAGAAATATATTATCAAAAACATAACATTGTCTATAACCACCATCTTAAAATTAACAAAAAATAGATGTGGTCACTTGAATAAAACAATCGCTGAAATTAATCTAATACTATAATCAAAGTTCCAAAGTATTTAAAAATATCCTTCAACACTTGCAAAAAATTCGGTTGTTCTTCCACAGTTCTTTGTACACAAAAAAGTCAAAGAACTCCAAGATAAAACTTATAAGCTTCTTGGTTGATGAGATGTGGCTGATGATTTGGGGAGAGCTGGAGATTGTTCGATCAGAGGAGCATCCTACATACAAAGTATGATTACTTAATAAGTGCGTATAAATGAAAAAAAAAAATGACAAGAAAATATTACCAAGGTAAAAAAGGGGGAACAAGTTAAATGAAGACATGTTTCTTGATCTTTTAGGTTGACCATTGTAGTTTTTCTTGATCTTTTATGGGAGGACCACCTCTCTTTGCAGCTTCCTAGTTTTGAAAATTTGAAATTACAAAGCAGAGGCACAACAAGACAACCGATGGGATCAAATCAAAATGATTGCTGTTGGGAGGTCCCTTGATATAGAATTCAAAGGATGCAAAGGTGTCACCACATAATTCCATAAACATCTATTAAAAACATGGTGCTTTTAGAAATCTTTTTCCTTCACCCTTTATCAATGTGGACACAAGGACACAATAATGCAGCATGCATTTGGAATGATTTTTTGGAAGACACATCAAACGTTTCTACTCCAACATCCCATAACTCCTTCAATTCTTCTACTAGAGGTTGTAAGAAAACATCAATATCGTTCCTGGGTGAGGTTGGATTGGGAATCAATAATGATAGCATAAAATAAGATCTTTTCATGCACATCCATCGGGGGAGATTGTATGGGATCAAAATGACAAGCCATGTACTATGGGTAGTACTCATATTTCCATACGGGTTGAATCTATCAGCTGCTAATCCAAGCCTCACATTACGAGGCTCGGATGAGAACTCTATGTACTTAGAGTTAAATGACTTCCAAGCTTTAGAATTAGCAGGATGTCTCATTAACCCGTCATTCACATGACCATTGGCATGCCATTTCATATGATTGGCTGTTCAGGTGACATAGATAGTGGTTGCAATCTTGGCTTTAAGGGGAACCATCGTAGAATCTTTGCAGCTTTATTTTTTCTTTTCTTGGAGGAAGCATTAGTACTTTTTTGACCTTTAGACTCATTATTTTCCCATCTTGAAAGGTTACAATTTGGACAAGCTTCAAGGTTGGCATTCTCCTTCCAATATAAAACACAATCTTTAGGACAAGTATGAATCTTCTCATAACTCAAGCCCAGATCCTTAATAATCTTCTTAGCCTCATAATAATCTTTTGGCAACTTAGCATTTGAAGGAAGAAAATCAAGCAAAAATTTCAGCAACATGGTAAATGATTTGTTGGTCCAACTATTAAGACACTTCATGTGGTACAAATGCACAATGGCTGACAATTTGCTAAAATACTTACAACCTTCATAACAAGGTTGATTAGCATCTTCAAGCAATTTCATAAACTTAAGTGCATCTTCATTAGGACCTTCTGCAAGACCTTCTGTGGGTTGTTGCAGACTAGGGACTTCTTCCATTGGCCCAGATGCCATATCTTGTATGGGGAACATGTCATGCAACATGTCATGAAGATCGGCATACTTTATTGGGTTTTCTTGGACATGACTACTAGGAATTTCAGTAGAAGTCTTTGCAGACGATAATTCCCCATTACAAACCCAAGGGTTATAACCCCTACAAATCCCTTTTGACACTAAGTGAGCTTGTGCAACATCTATAGGCCACGAATCCGTATGCACGCATTTTTTACACGGACATGAAATTGTTCCATCCGGGTATGCATGGTTAGATGCGAAATTCAGAAACTGTTGAACTCCATCTAAATATTCTTGCGACCTTCTATTGGTAATTTTCATCCAACTCTTATCCATTGCTATAAAGTGATTTGCAAGAAATACCTATAATGTGATTTCATGAAAACACAAACCAAGAGTTAACATACATTTCATTTACACAATTTCACTTTAATTTAAGAAACGAATCATCTTTAATCATTCACTTTTAGCTATGTTCCTAATCAAACAATGAATTTAAATGCATAGAGAAGTTATCAATACATTTGGTAACTATAACATCGTTACTAGCAATATTCTTTAGGAATGGACATCTCTTTAAATATGCAATTCCATTTTAGCGTTCCATATGTGTGAAAAAGATAGAGAAAAGCCTTAAAATGAATTAATCAAATAAAAACAACTCAACAACAATCATCCAATATTACACAAAACAGTCAACACTCCCAATATCAGCTAAAACCACCTTATTACTCTATGCAAGCCACTTGCTTGCCCCAATTCAACAACCCACCACAAACACAGAGAGAGAGAGAGAGAGAGAGAGAGAGAGAGAGAGAGAGAGAGAGAGAGAACCTTAAGTCTTTCACCAACTTCACTTACTTTGATCACACAAACTTATAGTGCCTTTTTTTTTTGCAATCTGCCAACAAGAAAAGAATATATATAAACCTAAGTTAATTTTCAAACAAGACTCACTTCAAAGCAATTTAGTTGAGAGTGAGTCACAAAGGAAGCATATCTAGAAACAACATACAAGTTTGTGCTACGAAGAATAAATTATTCATATTGATAAGCTAAGGTATCTTGATAGGAAAAATGAAATGGTTATATATAAGTTGAGTTATTAAAATTAGATATTACTTTAAAAAACACATTATAAGTGTTTGGACCCATTCCAATTAGGATAGTTTCAAATTTAACCCACCAAAACAAAGCTATTGAATGGTATGTTTCACAAGGTTTTCAATTCAATCCCATTAGGATAGTTTCAAAACTAACCATCAAAACAAAGCAAATGAATGGTACGGCTACAAATTTTTCACAACTGCAATAGTCATCCCTCTACTCCCTCGCAACTTTCCCTGCTCCTTGACTAAAGAGAATTGAAGAAATCTCACAGGTAGATGATAGAGAATAAATTAATGAATAAAATATATATACGATGATCATTTAACTTCCTAGGATTTTGTAAGTTTGATGTCTATGGAATCCACATCTTTCCCATTTTTTGAAAGTAACTTTAATGCAACCATCAATGACTATACATAATACAACAACAGTTGAAACAAATCACAAGGGAGAAATCATCTTTGTTTGGACTAGACACAGCTAAAGCTAATAGATCCTCTGATTAAGAAAAGCCAAAGCATCCTTCTTAATAATTTGCAGTAGAAAAAGTCAGACTCTAGTCTAGGGTATTAATTTGTGTTGTTTGAAGGGTATTATGCCATAAATGTGATGTGATCCAACCACTTCAAAATTCTTCCCATTATTTGGGCTATTGAAAATATTACTACTAAAACTAAATTGTTATTGAAACAAAATTTTTGAATAATCAAACATTTAATTTTTTGTTTAGCATTATTTTGGCTTGTATGAATAGCAATTTTCAGTATAGATGCAAGAATAATGACCGGAAGCTTTGCAACTACTTCTTTACTGGCAGGTGGGGCTCTTGAGGGTATAACATCATTGAAAGTGGGAACAAAAAAAAAAAAAAAGAATTTATATGTTTTTTAACAAAACTAATATATCAACCAAGCACCATTCCAATCAGATCAAACATAGGCATGATAATCATGTGAACTTGTGTTTTGTATCAATAAACATTTTCGCTGCCTACTAATCATCTCTCCTAAACCCCACAAAAGTGAGAGCTTTATGCAATGAGTATAACCTTTTTGTATAAACTAATTGTATAACATCTTTTTCTACAAATGGGATTAATCAAATTGTTTAAAATCTTAGCTTCTCCTCATACTTCCAATGTACACACTTTGCATTCCAGACAATTGTTTACAAAGAGTGGACATCATGTATGCACATTTTTTGAAAGGGGAAGCAGTGACTTTTTCTAAGACTTTTTGTTATGACACTCACCTCCCCTTAATTTGGAATAAGATAGTCACTTCCTTTAAAATAAAAATTATTTACACAGGTCCTCCTTTGAATGATTATAAATACATTAAAATTCTTTGGGGAATTTTTTTTTTTTGAAAGTTCCTATTAGAGGAGTGTGAATGGCAATTTAAGTGAAGGGTAATATACAAACTTTAAGTTTTTTAGAGTGTATTTTTGGTTATATAGAAGAGGTTAGTGTAAATAGTTTGTATTTTAATTCCAAATTAGAGGGGAAAACATTGGAATTTACTCTTTTTCAAAGTGATGTTCTGTGTGTATAGAGTGTGAATATTGGCAGTATGAGACAATAATTTTTCATTGGATAATGAAAATATATTATGATTTAATTTAATAGCAAGAGATTAAAATCCTAAGAAAAAAAATAGCAGCGAGCAACTTTATGGCATTTTCCTCACCTAATTATATTTAACCTGTAACTTGGAAGATCTAATGAAAGAAAAATTACAAAATGGATAGAAGGGAAGCTCACTAACACTCTACCAGTACCAGTCACCCAAACAAGAATATAACTAGTAGTAGCCACTAAAAATATAAAATTCCAATAATTGATAGCAGATTTGGGAGAACAAAATAAAGTTGGATAGATGAGGGGAACTTTTAACTAATGGGAAATATAGATACTGAAATGGTTGGATCACATTGGCTTGTATGTACAACATTTTTCTTTATACATGTACTTTTTTTTAGTTTAATAAAGTTTCTGACCTGTTCTAAAAAAAAAAAAAAATTGGCATCCCCTTTATACACTCAAAGTTCCAACATACTATAAAAAAGAAAAAAAGAATTTTGGGTTTGAAGGAAGGAAGGAATTCACGAAGGGATTTATAAGCTCTTTCACTGTAAGTCATATCATGGGTTGGTCAGCTTCATATATACTCCATTCCATATATTTCAAACTCAAATTATTAGTAAAGAATAAAATATATAAGAATTCAAGCTTATTCAGCATTAAAAAAAAAAACCTAAATAAAGAAGAATGAAATATATTAAAAACCTATAAATTATGCATACAACTAATAGTAACAGCATTTTCAATGTATTTCAGAAAAAAAAACTAAGACCTACGCTTATCCCAATTCCCAAACCCTCCCCAATAGAAAGCTAGTTTAAAGCTCAACTACATCAACCTTCATGATTAGGAAGCTAAAATTTGAAGCTTTTAGGGAAAAAACTCTACAATTCACTAATCATGCTTTATAAATCTACCACTTTAAAGCATTGTTTAACGCAATTTGTCAAACACTCAAAAGCCAAAAAAAGCTAAACAGCTTCTCAATTAAAACTCTATATTACAAACTACTAAAACTCTATAATTAAAACTCTTTTCCTAAAGTAATGCCAAACATGCATATAATTTTATCGATTTCATTTGATTGTCAAAATTTCTCAGTGGAATAGCAAGTTAAAAGTTCAACATTGCAGATAGATCATATAAAAAGAGGTTAACTTTTTAGAAAAACATTCCAAAAAAATCAGCGAATAGAAAAATCCAAAAAAAATAAAACCACTGTGAATGATCCAAATGCACTATACCAATTGCAGCAAAACAAAAAACAAAAAGTTAAAAAGAGTAAACTTTTAAACAAGTGAATCTTGGACAAACTTCCACATGTTAGATGCATTTCAACCTGGCGGAACCTAAAATTTGCTAATCGAGGATCTCCAGCACTAACACATGTGCAACAGATGACATCAGCACTTTGAGAAATCTCCCTTTCAGTTGCCCGCTTCAGTGCTTTATAAACAGCATTCTTAAATCAAGCTGTAATTAAATCAGTAACATATATTACCTCCAAATAGTATAAGTTAGAGTTGAGAAAAAGGGAAAACAAAAATCATTTAAGATAATATAACTCTTGCAGATAACCAATATATATATATATATAAAAAAAAAAAAAAAAAAAAAAACAAAGAAACACAGCTATAATGAAGAGTTGCAAGACAGAAAATTTGGCATCCAAAAACGATACAAATCCAAATATAAACATGTTAAGTTGCAAATATGATGCACATAAAACGTGTTTTCTGAAGATTTAAAGAATGGATTCTAAAAGGTAGAATGGCACCAAATTTAGCTGGGGTAAAGCTGCAACAAGATCAATATCAAAGGGCTATGGAGATCATAACACAGCAACTTACCCAATTATCTGAGGATGTTAGAGAAATTAGGTCAGTTCTACCAACCAAACCCATTGATAGCAATGACAGAGAGGAATCAACAATGGCCAATGGAGCTATGGGTTCATTCCCTAAGCAAATAAGATTAGAATTTCCTAGGTATGATAGGGAAGATCCAATTGGCTGGATCTATAAGGCCACACAATACTCCAATTACTATGATATTCCCAATCATGAGAGGATTCTCATGGCTTCCTATTACATGGAAGGATTTGCATTAGTGTGGTTCCAGGATGTTGAACATAGTTTTGATGGATGCGAATCTTTCTTAAAAGCACTTCACACTAGGTTTAGGCCAAGTGCTTATGATGATCCTATGGAATGCCTTACCAAACTTAAGCAAACTTCAACTGTGTCTAATTACAAAACTCAGTTTGAGATTTTATCAAATAGAATTAAAGGGTTATCTGAACCGCACAGGTTGAGTTGTTTCTTGAGTGGCCTTAGAGATGAGATGAGATTATTTGTTAGAACGCTCAACCCATCTTCTCTGCATCAAGCCTTTGGATTAGCAAAGATCCAAGAGGAGTATTGGATTAGTAGTAGGAGAGGTGTTTTCAAGCTAGGAAATACAGGGCAACAAACCAAACCATCAATACTTGGCCTTCCCAAATCAGATTCCAAATGTAGGGTTTCAATTCATAAAATTACCCCTGCTATAATGGAAGAGAGGAGAAAAAAAAGGCTTATGCTATTATTGTGAGGAGAAATGACATTCAGCTCATAAGTGTAAGACAAGGCCCAAGATTTTCCTCATGGAAACAATCCATAATGAAGAGATCCAACAAGGAGTACATTTAGAAGAAATAGAACAAGCAATGATTGAAGGAAGGATTGAGGAGGAAACAAATGCTATGACTTACCTAGAAATATCATTATATGCGGGAAGCCCAAATCTTGAAATAATGAGGTTAATAGGGTTTACTTTTATGGTCTACACATAGACCCTCCATTCTAAAGGGTCTATGTGCAGACCATAAAAGATTGGACTAGCCCTCTGAACAGACCTCTACTTTGTTAACAAACAATTCTTATTGACAATTGCAAGTGGAAAAGGTGCTAACTTTGAATCTAAAACTCAATTGATGATTTACTCAACAACTTCTACATCAAGATATAACCCTGTAAAGCAACATACTTAAAAGTTACTTTTAATCTGATGTAATTGTTATACAATAAGAACTAAACGAAACAAATGAACAGAAAAGGACCAACAAATAAGCAGTACAAAGAATTGATATTTTCTAGATACAAAAAATCAAAGTAACAACTGAATCATAAACAACAAACAACCCAAAACAGATCAATTTAATTTTAGTACTGATTAGAAATTTGGCTTTATTTGATAGCAACATTAGAAACAAGCATAAAAATAAACACATACACTTCACTAAAAATGTGCATTCACATGAAAACAATTGAAAAAAATAATTGCAGTTCCAAGTAAACATATTGAGCAGCATCAAGTTTTGTAAAAAGTTGGGCATATAAGCATACCATGTTTCTAAGCAGCAAAACCCGAGTAGGCGACCCATTAAAGCAGCAAAACCCGAATATGATGACAAAGCCCTTACCCACCCATTACCCCTCCATTAATTAAAATTACTTAATTAACAAAAAAAAAAAAAAAAAAACTTTACCTGAGAAAGTGAAGGGTTTGCAGTGCCATCGACCAATCTCAACAGCTCTTGAATTTCCTCTAAATCCCTAGCCGCTATTCAAAAACCAAACAAATCAAACCAAAATAATAATAATAACAGCAAAGAATCAGAGAGAAATAGAGAATTAGACCGAGTGAGAGATAGACAGAGTGAAGAATTTCTCGCGAAGCGTCAATCGGTGCCAAGATGAACCTTGAGGACTTCCTCTTTTGCTCTTTTGACCAGTCTTTCGGTCCTATTGTGTACCAAACAAGAAATTAGGGTTTCAATAACAATAAACAGAAAAAAGAAATAGGAATCGATGAATGCAAAAGAGTTGTGCATACCTAGATTGGAGAGATCTCGGTAAGGGTTTTTGATGAGTAGCAAGCCGCTTCCTGTGGTGGTGGTGCCAGTTTGAGTGATGAGATCAGGTAGCTCAAGCCATGGGTTTCTGTCAAGAGAGTTCGGATGAGATAGCAAAAAGAGGGAAGGTTCTTGATTAGGGGCATGAACTGTTAGGGTTAGAAATGATAAGAGAAATGGGTTGGGCTAGAGCTGACCCATTGGTTTTTGGACCTAACTAGGCTCGATTTTTGGGTGGTGGTGGCGGCTGTGGTTGGGGGTTGGGTGGTGGTGGTGGTGGTGGCTGTGGCTGTGGGTTTGTGGGTAGTGGTAGAGATGAGACAGTGAGGAGATTTTCGAAGTGTCTGAGAGAAAGAGAGAGAGGGTGTGTGTGGAAGACTAGCTAAAAACGAAAAGGTGCCAAAAATGAACAAGGACAAAAAAAACAGAGGGAAAATTTAGGTTCAACCGGGGGAAATGTAAGGGCCTATTGCGGCGGGTCATTGACACGCCGCTATATCTAAGCTTGGGGTCGCTGAAATAGGTCTATTACGGCGGGTCATTGGCCTGCCGCTGTAGCACGCTGCAAATACTATGACTATTGCGGCGGGCTATTGGCCCGCCGCAATAGATCTCATGTACAACGGCAAGCCCAAAATGAGCCGCAATAGGCGACCTATAGCGGCTATTTTTGCACCCGTTGCAATAGGCCCGCCGCAACTGCTTGTTTTTCTTGTAGTGATAATAATTGAAATGAGTGATATTATCATAAACATTAATTACATATTTTACCATTACATATATTGTATAAATTAATGTGTCAATTTATAAACACAAAACAAAAAAGAAGAAGTAAAATTAAGAAATATATTATCTTGCTGATTTGGCAATTAGCACCAATCGCATTCATCGTTTTTTTTAGAGGTTTATTTGTTGATAATTAGATAGTTTACCATGAATTAGGGATGATTTGAACATTAGATGCTTCCAATTGAAACATCAAAACGTGCCAATTAATTTAATTACGAGAATTTTGATAATCGCATTAATTGCTATGTCATTTTATAATTTGTGGTTAAACAAAAAGTAATGCTAGGGAGATAGCATTTCTTACAATGAATTGGAATCATTTAGAGTTTTTATTTTAACTACTAACTATCACATAGTTTTTTAAATCTTATTCATTCATTTGGAAATGAATAAATTAAATTTTGTCAATGCATCATTAGTTTGAATAGATATCAAAACCATGACAATCAATGTTTTCTAAATGTTGGTGGAGGTAAAATCTAATTCACCAATTCCAAAATGAATGGATAAAATTTTAGAAACTTTATGATGAAATTATCCTAAAAATTTTAGAGAATCTTGATCATTTGCCAACATTTTTTTACATTAATTGTCGTAATTAGAGCAACATTACTTTCATTAGTTGAATTCACCATTAATACTACTTTTATTATGCGTTAATCACAATAGACCATTTTATAATTTTCCAAAGTTCTACAATTTTTTTTTATATTTTTTTTTATTTTTTTTTATGTTCTTGGATATATTGAAGGGGAGAACGTTCAAATTGCTAACAATTTTACTATAAAACAGTCTACAAATTAACCTGATAATAAACACGATTTGTTTTGTATTTCAAAATTGACAGTTAATGCTACTAACACATCATTTTTTAAAGTTAATAGAGTTCGGTTACCAAGTGTCTCCCTGTATTGGTTAAAGTTGCATAGTTTACCATGAATTTCTATTTGAAATGATCTTTTTTGGACGAGTGGTGTTTGAGTAAATTATATCCAAGTAAGGTTCCTTTACAAAGTTAGAACCTATATATAGAGGTACCATGCAATGCAGTGTATATCAACTTCCACAAAGTACTCTCTAGCTCTTTCCCTTACATATAACCATGAAGGTTTTATTGTTGTTCTTTTTCCTTGCCACCATTATAGCAACATGCCAAGGAGCCTCCAACACAGTCGTCGGCCACCACAATCCCGGCTTTGATTGCCACAGTTGGCGCCTAACCGTCGAAACTATCAACATCCGTGATTGGGCCGTGGTTCCACAAGCTTGTGTAAGCTACGTTGGACTATCATGTCCAAACACCAATTGGGATAGAGATAATAGTTTCTCTAATTGCACTACGTTCTTTGTCAATGCTTAATAATACTATGATTCAATAAGGTAAGTTTTGGAACCTTGTTTTTCATTTCTAGACATTATCCAGACCTTCTCAAATCTTAAAACTGAAATACGAAATCAGTCCATAGATTATACTATAGTGTAAGGTTGAATTTAATCAACAATCTTGTTGGCTTTATTCCGTGCCAAACCTATTTCTTCTTTAGCTTACCGGATTCCGCTATTAAACCATAACATCAACCAATATGAATTGGTCCCTTCATAACTGCTTCCCAAAGCAGCAAATAAACCTTCTCACGGATATGGGTATGGTGAGAAAATGATTTGGTAAAGAACCTCTCAAGGATGTATGAATGGAGAGGGTGAGAGTAGAGGAATTTAAAGAGTCTCCAAGGTAAAGATTATGGATGAATCAATCTTATTTTTCTCTAGGGTTTCTCTCAAAGATTCTCTCTAGAAGCCCTCTACATTTAGTGGGTATAAGGGTCTATATATAGTGGTGAGTGTTTGGAATACAAAGAGATAGTTTTTCCCAAACAAGGCTGGTTGGCGGCTTGGCCTCGCGACTGGTCCAACTGCGAGTTAACTGCCTGGCCAACCTGGAACTTTTGTCCTGTAGTGTACTAGCTGGCATAACGCTTCAGCTTCCCACATGCTTGGCACGTGACTCTCATCTGGCGGCTTGCACCCGCGAGCCACCCGCGAGTTCTAGTCGCAAGTCCCTGCTTCTTTGCACATTGAGGAACATTTCTTCACACTTTCTCACACACTACCCTTACAATAATCTCACCTAATTACAGGGTTACTAAATGCTAAAATACAAGCAAATTTGGCACGGAATAAAGCCAACAAGATGGTTAATTAAATTCAATCTTACAATCTCCCCCTTTGGCTATTCCGTGACAAAACCCTACAATAGACTCTAGACTTAACGTTTGAGTTAAGAATAGTTGAATAAAACTCACTCACACCTAACTCTAGATTCTGAAAAGCTCTTAAAACATATGAACAAGTATCTCCTGAAACACAACAACACAGCAATATCATTGTATGCAGAAAAACTTGAAATGCATATGGAGCAAACATAATACGATCAAGCAGAAATGAACTTAAGCAATAAAACAATAAATCATGGCTTGACCAAAACACGCAATCACTATACAATAGTGATCACAATGCTCATTCACACAAGAAATGAACATCCGGACATGCAAGCTAATAAGCTTATATGCAAAGTATCATTTGCATGTCCAACACTCAACCAATGCATACAAATATATATGCATCTAGAAACAATCCTACAAGGGCAAAAGAGTAATGTACTAAAGAAAAATGCACAACATTTAACATCAAGTACTTAAGCCACAAAGTAAGGCTACAAAGCAAAAAGGCTGCATAAGCATGGTACAAACCATAAAAGCCTACAAAATGCATGGAAACAAACTCTTAAAGCTTACATAAGCAACATGGGTACAAATGTACCATATAAAATATAAAATACTTCCCTTATCATATCACTCCCCCTATCATGAATCATAGGAGCTGTAATGAACTTGGAACATATATACCTGTACCCTGAAACACTTGCACAAAACACATTAGACCCTCAAGGTAAAGTAAGTAATAAGTATAATGTAACAAGTAAATTGCGATCAAGTAAACATGATGTGAAACATATGAGCAACTTGATCATACACCATACACCAAAACAAAGTTTTCTTATTAACACAATGTCATCTCCTCTTTGGTATATGCATCTCCCCTATGGAATATCTCTTCCCCTACAAATGTTCACGAGAAATAGAATTTCTCCCCTAAGAATGTGCACAAAGATCATATAGAAATGACAAAAAAATCTCTGGTATACTCTCTAGAGTATACTCTCCCCCTTTTTGTCAGGAATAGACAAAGGGTCAAAGAGAAACGAGGGCAAGAGATGAAGGTATGAACAATGAAAATGAGGGGTGCGAGATGAATGAGAAAATGAAGCTCAAACCTAAGACGAAACAAAATGCTACAAAGCATAAGGTAAACATGATATGCTAGGATGAAGAAACAATATATGAACCAATGCATGACAAGGGTAGCAAAGGCGTGTGTAAGAGGTGGCAAAGTGCAATGCATGACCAAAGCATGGAAAATGCATATGTGGAGTAAGGTGCGTTAAATACATAACCGATGAACCAAACATATTCCTAATGAGGAAACATGAGAAACCCCAAAGTTTGATACCCATCGGAGTCCAAACAAGCAAGAAAATGCCTAAGAGACATTTTATTAAATACCTAGCATGCACACTATGAACAACAATGTGAAACAATGCATGAACAACATGAAATCTACCCTTAATACATGCTCTTTTTGCCACAAGGGGCCAACATTCAAAGCAAAACGTCAAAAGAAACCAATCCCATACAAAAATTTGAGAAATATTAAGTTTTTCCAACCCCTATGATGAAAATCCCAACTAAGAGCATAAAACTCTCCAAAACATAATCTAAGAATCCAAAATTAATGAAAAGAGTTTAAAATTACCTTAGAGATGTTAATGGAATGAAAAACCATTCAAATTGATTGGGTTTTGATGTAAAAATATTGAAAGAGGAGTTTAAAAGAGGATGGGAGAGGTTAAAAACAGGTTTACCACGAAAAGTTCTTTAAAAAACTGTTTCTGGGCATTTCACAACTGGGCGAGTCACGAGAATTTTCGCGAATCATGAGTGAGTCGCGAGCGATTCACGACTGGAACTCGCGAGTGGCTCGCGGGTGTAAGCCGCCAGATGAGAGTCACGTGTCAAGCATGCGGGAAGCTGAAGCGTTATGCCAACTAGTGCACTACAGGAAAAAGTCCCAGGCTGGCCAGATAGTTAACTCGCGCCTGGAACTCACGACTCAGACCAGTCGCAAGGCCAAGCCGCCAACTAGCCTTGTTTGAGAAAAACTTCTATTCTAATTCCAAACACTCACCACTATATATAGACCCTTATACCCACTAAATGTAGAGGGCTTCTAAAGAGAATTTTTTAGAGAAACCCTAAAGAAAAATAAGATTGATTCATCCATAATCTTTACCTTAGAGACTCTTCAAATTTCTTTACTCTCTCACCTTCTCCATTGATACATCCTTGAGAGGTTCTTTACTAAATCCTTTTCTCACCATACCCATATCCGTGAAAATGTTTATTTGGTGCTTTGGGAAGCAATTATGAATGGACCAATTCATATTGGTTGATGCTATGGTTTAATAGCGGAATCCATTAAGCTAAAAAAGAAATATGTTCGGCGCAACCTCGTTGGAGCAAAAAGCTTGGAGGACTTAAGTACATTTGGTAGATTAGGCTTTGAAGGTTTTTTGCTATTCATGTGTCTCAACTATATTTTTTAGTGGATTATTTACCGCTTGGAGGGCGGTGGAGAGGTTTTACGCCGAGGGTTTCAATTTCCTCTTCAATAACACATCGCGTGTTGTCCTTGTGTTTGCATCTCTCTTCCCTTATCTTTGCCTTTTATTTTCTGTTGTGGATGTGATTATATTTGGCTTAGATTGTTTATCAATTCTGTGTTTGGTTTATGTTCATGTTCCGCACATCAATTGTTTGATAATAAGCTTGAATTGATATTTTTGGTATTGGAGTCTAAACGTTCATTGTGTTTTTATACACATATTGAACATTCATATAGAGTAGATTATTAGTCATAAACAACAGTAACAGCAACATTACAAACATGAACTATTTGACAGAATCAGGTAAGGCAAAAACAAAAGTACCTACAGCTTCACAATTGAATCAAGTAATATGTAATAACCATCTCAATCGTGAACGGACAACACTTCAGACGCACAATTTTTGTTGAACACAAGCCAGTTTTGCTGCATCTCCTTCCCTATTTGCAGTCATGGAATCTTCTTTCTATTCCATTAGTGACTGTCACTTTTGTTGCTTTATTTGCGTTCAGTTATATGTTTCCTATGCACAAAGTATATCCTCCTGCATTTCCAAAATTTATTTTTCTGGCAGGTCCCAACCAGATTTTACTACGTTTTAGTTTTGGAAGTTCAGTGATACTGCAGTTTAGCTGAGTTATCACCCTCTTCTTCTTGTGTAGAACTTAGTGTGCGTTTGGGAAGCGCGTTTTGCGCTTCCCAGACGCGTTTGCGTTTTGCAAACCATTTTTTTTTTTTTTTTTTTTAACTTTTCAGCTTTCCCAACATTTTTGCACTGTTCATCACTGTTGTGACTACTGTTTATTGAACAGTAGCCGCAACATGTGATATTTTTCCACAATTTTTACTGTTTATGGACCCACAATTTTCACTTTTCAACAACTTTTTTATTAAAAATGGGTCTCACAATACTATTCACACATTTAAATATTATTTTCCTACAGTGTTTTCAGTTTTCAGTTTTCAGTTTTCAGTTTTCAGCGGTATCCAAACGGACCCTTAATTGGCCGGTGAGCCTGATTAGGCAATGCAACTAATTCCAAGAATGAAATTATAAGAAAATGAATGTATTATTTATTTTGGCACCCTTTTCTGAGCCCTAATCAATTTTGTATTTTCCTTTATATATTTTAATGTGCTGCACTCCACAGTCCACATCTGTCCTTTGTGTATCATTGACAAATATGTAAACAAAAAGGTTTTTTTTTTTTTTTTTTTTTTTTTTTTGCGAGAGAAAAAAGCGTAGGAGGGATGCGTTCAAAACTTTGTCAGAATAATAATTGTTAGTGCCAAAGCAAAAATGTTGCCCGAGAAACTTCACAAGAATGAGCATCTCATGCATTATTCAAGCGAGTGGTGGAAATAACAATTTGAATTGGGAATAACGTTTCTTTTCTTGTTAATGATGGGATACACCCATCTGAGATGTGGTTACGTTAGTCGAGAATATTGAAGTTCGATTGCCAGTTGTATAAGCAAACTGACACTATAAATGGAAGAAGTATTTGTTTAGAGATTCCTTTTGGCCTCAGCAAACTTAGATCAAAACTTGTTCATATAGTGATGCGAAGGTTTGTTATCGAGCTCAAAAGTTTCACTTATTCTGTTGCTTCATTTACTTGTGTGTTGGGACATAATTTTCCTCACACCTATTTCGTGATCATTTATAAGATAATTTATGTGTACTAAATCAAATAATTTATTAGAACACTTAAACAAGCCACATGATTATTAGTACATGCAGGGCTAGCACAATAGTATATAGGCAAATGAAGTGGTTGCCTAAGGCCCAAGTAGAAAAAGGACTCCAAATTTTAACTAATTAGATAATTTCTTTTATTGTAATAGTATTGATAAAGCCCAAATATTAGGCAATAAATAAAATAGTATTTTTTTAATCAAATAAAAAAAAAGTGAGAAATATTATGTCCACAACATTATTTTTTACAACATTTTCACAACAAATTTTTAATGGTTAGTTATTACTGGCTGTTATTGGTGGCAAAAAAATAATTTCAATAATGACTTCAAATTAGACCCAATAATAACTTAATACCAATTATTCATTGTGAAAATGTTGTGAATGTAGCATTTCTACAAAAAAAAAAAGAAAGAACAATACACAAAATAATTCACAACATTTTTCACAACAGTTGAACTGACAAACTTTTACTAGTTCTTATCTAAATTCACTGCTAATATTACTTATTTATTTACTACCATCAATTTGTCACATCAATAGGTGTGAAAAGTTTTGTCAACTTTTTTGTCTATAGACTTTTTTTATAAAAATATTTCTACGTAGTTCATCTTAATTAGTAATTTTACATCTAAAACAAGATAATAGAATTTAAGTAATATTAATTTTTTTTTGAAAAAAAAATCATATTTAAGTGTGTGTGTGTGTGTGTGTGTGTGTGTGTGTGTGTGTGTGTGTGTGTGTGTGTGTGTGTGTGTGTGTGTGTGTGTGTGTGTGTGTGTTCTCAATTTAGTTTTCCCCTTGAGCTCCTAAATACATCAAGCCGCCCTTAAGTAGACACATAATCTTTTGAGTTATCATATAGAGTATTTTGGAGAAAAAAATTTGTTCACGCTAGAAATGGCAAGATTGACTTGTATTTACTAATCACTGGAGTCTTAGGGCTTGTTTGGATTGAGGAGGAGGGAGAGCTCCCTCCTCCTCAATCCAAACAAGCCATAGATGACCACGTATGTTTGGCTTTCAAAGCTACAGACTAGGGCTTTCTCATAGAAGAGGGATCATAGGTTTAAGGGAATCCTAACAGATGGCCTTGCTTAGTTGAGTCTCAAATATATCTATTTAGTGTTTATGAAATGCTTAGAGATATCTTATATATTACCGTATAATAATGCCAATAATATAAAGTGGTTCTTTATGAAAGGATTGTAGCCCCATCTATGGTAGGGTAATTTCACACTAAAACCATATATGTATCACCACTAGGTATAAGGTTCACTTGGTAGCACTATCATCAACATGCAGCAAAAATAAATGAGGAAATCCATAAAGCAATCTTTTTTATTCCCTCAAGCAATATTTGAAGTGATTCTCATGAGGTTGTTGTAAATACAAAATTCTCAAGTTTGAAAATCAAATAATTGAAAGTGCTTCACAAATATAAATTTGTATTTATAGAATAAGTAAATACAATTCTCTATTTTGATTCTTTTACAAAAGAAAGATCCTCTGATTCTATCTTCTCATAATCTTATATCGAAAATGAAATCTTCTCTACTTTGGTGGAAGACGAATTGAACGGTATTAACATCAAATCTATAGCTATGAGTTTGTTAGAGATTTATTATTTTTCGAATTCTTCAAAGATTCTTCAAATTCAAAGGCTTTTGGGTGGAAGTTCTTCAAGGCTTGATCTGTAGGCTTTTTGAGGCTTTTGGAGCTTAATTCCAATAAAGCTTCGAATCTTTGAAGGATGATTTAAATGAATTTTTTTTTTTAATTTACTTTAGTGTTGTTGAGGCAAATTTTCTTGAATTCTCCGCCTTCTAAAATAATGGTTGGAGAATGAGAGGGATGCACTCTATTTATAATGACTTCAAAAGATGAGATCATTTTGAATTGATTTCATAGTTGATTCTAATTGTCCTAAAGTCAAAAGGTCCCACTAGAACTTGTTGCTTATAGATAATTATCTCTGTTTTATTTATTTGTTTTAATAAAGATAATTATAAACTATTATATTATTTCAATTTAATTAGGAGACTTAGGCCCAAATGACATGTGAAAATTTTAATTTACCAATATGATATCAATTTAAATAACACATGATATCATTTGATTTAATTTGAAACGTCACTAAATTTTACCATGACATATTGTAATTGGCTTAATTAATTTTCGCCTCCTGCAAATGCCCTCCTGGGCATGTCCACCATTTTTTTTTTTTTAAGAACATGTCCACGATTTTGAACGAAGAAAAGTGGTCAAATCTCGACGACTTCACACTTTGATACTATAATTTTCAGTACCTTTCATACCTTTTTTTTTCCTTGACTTGGACCTGTGGGGGGGCCCAATGGCCCTGCTTAGGCCTCTCTCTCTCTCTCTCTCCACCTTTTAGCTTCTTTTTTTAGGTCGTAACTCTGCTTTTTTATCCAAATAAAAGAACATGAAAGACCAGCCTATTATTTGTTCTTTTTAGTTTCGTCACGAACGTAGAAAAATATTGTGGATGTTATATTAATTTCACTAACAAAAAAATATAAAAAATTTCCACTGATTTTATAATTAAATAGACGTGATAATACATTTAATAGGTATCATATCAATAATATCAAAAAAAATAAATTTCTAAAGTACTTTCTGTTTTGTGTTTAAAATTTGACAAATCAATTTGTAAGCTAACCTTTTTAATTAACACAGTCAATAAATAAATTTCTTAATTCTTTTTAAATAAATGATACATGATTTTGTAATTTCAGGATTTCTTTACTATTTTGTATATTCTATAATTTAAATTATGAACTTATATGGGATTTTATCTTTTGATGGATCAATATTTAATAATTATTGTACTATTGTAACAAGATAATTAAACAAAAATGATATATAATAAATTAAAAACAAATAAATAATAAAATATTGCAAAACTTATATAAAATATCATCACAAATGACATAAAAATTTGGTCGTAAATATCTTCATAGTGACATCAACATCCCTCGCAATCTATAGAATAGCGACGCCACTTAACCCCTTGCAAAAACATTTTAAGTGATAGCTTAATGTTGTCACTATTGCTCCTAACTAATTTTGAGGGCATAAATGCCTCATAAATAAATTTTAGCAACGCCATTATTTGTCGCTAAAAAATTTGTCGTCAATTTGAAATTTGCAAATAACTAATTGCGATAGTATATAGGTCCTCACAAATAGTTGTTAACGACAACTGCTTCCCTTTGCTAAATATAAGTCATCGACTTTTCTTGTCGTTTGGTAATATATTTATGAATGTAAATTTGTTTAGTAACGACCGTGGATTGCCCTCGTAAATTATTTATTAGCAAAGGTTTAGTCGCAAAATTCCTTTTAGCAACAAGAGCAAATATGACGGCCTTCGAGGGTTCTCTACCGATGCTAGATAATAATATGATTTAATAAGGTAAGTTTTGGAGAAAACATTTACCTCCTAATAGTTAAAAAATGATGTACTTTTAGTCACATGATTGTTTTATTTAGTTATATGCACCCAACCCTTGCCGGTCCATTAAGTGAGATGAGTATGATTTGACATGATATATAGATAGATGATTTATTGGGTCAGGTTGAATAGCGGGTTGAGATATTTTTAAACTACCACAACCCGACCCGCCCGCATATACCTTATCATGTTGCAACACTCTTCTTCATATACACATAAACTTTATTTCTTACATCTCTTTCTCTCTCTTTTTATTTATTAATTTTCGCATTTCTCTTCCTTAATAAAATTCAATCACTCTTTCTAAGATTTTGTTATTATTCTTACTATATATACATGCCTAATTTCAGATTTTGAGATGTTTTTCTTTTTATTATGATAAAAGTTTAGTCATTTTAATAAAAAATAATGTAGTGTTTGTAATTATTTTTAATAGAAATTGCAATTTTTCTTTCTTTTTTCATTTGAGGGTGCAAACTATTATCTAATTTAATTGAAATAATTTTATTTAGTCAATTGAATTTGCCAACCTGCCCAGCTCGCTAAGTTGAAATTGTTAAGACTTTCAATTGACCCACTGCATTTACAAATTGGTGGGTCGGTGGAGGATTGCAATTTTTCCAACCTACCAGTGACAGGTTGGTTAAAAATATTGTCCTCCAGTTACACACATACTCCTAAGGCAGTGTATCTTTCTCACTCTCGTTAAATGGATTACTTATCTAACTTTTTAAAAGTTTTATTTTTAAAAGCTCACCTTCAATAATATTAGTTATAATGATGTATTAGATTGGCCACTAAATTTATCGTTTCTCTTACAAATATGGGACATTTTCTATCGAAGTTACTAAAGAAGAATCTCATATAAGCTGCCAATATATATATTTTTTCTTTTTTAAATCAGGGCTGTTATTACACTAGTAAGTGTATTCTTTACACCAAAATCTTCTTCTTCCCGAAGGTCATGCATGCTTAGAGCTTCTACCTAAGAAAGATGCAGTTTTAATAGTCAAACCAAAAGTATCTGTTCAATTCAATTTTCCAGTTCCAAGGTTTTCAGTACATGTTTAAGAAAAGGAAAAAAAAAAGTTTTAAACAAAAAAGAAAAAGAAAAAGAAAAAGGAAATCTGCCATCGTATGCATTCTTGGAATGAAAAGAGAAAAAGGACATATGATCGGAATATTCTCTCTTTCCTTCTCTATTTCCTCTTATCTCCTTCCATCTAAACTTAAGTCTATCCATCTGCCCCTTCCTACTCAAAAACAAAGCCTTAGCACAATTTTTTTTTTTCCTTCTGATTTTAAGTGGACCGTACATTAATTTTAAAAGACAAACACAAGGACTATCCTTCACCAATGGACTTTTCATGGAAAAGTCAATATTTAGTATCTGCACATTGCACTTAAACCATTAAAGCAGATTTATTTATGTTAGGACATATGTGATTCACTTGTTAGGAACATATGTCACTATTTTATGTAATTGGCTAATCCTTTGACAAAACGCACTTTACTTGTATTTGGGTAGATCTAAGATGTGTTTAATACTTCAAGAAACTTTGTTTCAAGATCAAGTGTTGAAGCCATGCAAGTCTGTCCAAGATTCAAGTCTGAAAAGTGCCTCTCATTAAAACTCGACAGCTAGCTCGACAGCTAGCCATCTATCAAGGTTTAAAGAGCTGATCAGCCTCATGGCTCGACAGCTAGGCATCTATCGCGATTTATGGAAAACAGATTTTCAGTTCTGTTTTAACACTAATTCGTGGTTATGTTTTTGGGCTTTCTTTTCTTACAACTCTAGACATATAAAATGATTATTTTAAGGGCCATCAAAGATGACACAAGTTGCACAAGTGTTGAGCAAAGTTTTTTCAAGCAAATTGTGATTGGAGACAAAGTTTTGCCCTAATTCATAATTCTTGTGAAGAAGTTGTTGTGTTTGTGCACCGTAGGGTTTTATGACCAAGCATCCTATGGATCTTTATCATCTGGATGAACTGAAGAACTTTGCAGCCAACAACTTTCTCTAGTTGGTGATTGAAGTCACGTACTAGGATTTACGCAATTGGTTAGTCACGTACTAGGAGCTGTGCATCAAAAGGAGAAATTGTCACTACAGAATAAGTCCAATTGGGTATTGGGGTAAGAGTTCAACTGTAGGTTGGTATAAGGTATTGTGATTCCTTTACTTGTAACTGCTTGTTGTGATAATAGTAAAATTTCGGGAGTGGTGACCTTAAAATCACCCGGTCATTTGGATGAACTGGAGAACTTTGCAGCCAACAACCTTCTCTAGTTGGTGATTGAAGTCGCGTACTAGGATCTGCGCAATTGGTTAGTCACGTACTAGGAGTTGTGCATCAAAAGGAGAAATTATCACTACAGAATAATTCCAATTGGGTATTGGGGTAAGAGTTCAACTGTAGGTTGATATAAGGTACTGTGATTCCTTTACTTGTAACTACTTGTTGTGATAATAGTGGAATTTTGGGAGTGGTGACCTTAAAATCACCCGGTGGAGTTTTTGCCGTGTTGGTTTTTCCCATTTGTAAACAAATCCCCGTGTCAATTTATTTTCCGCTGTATACTTGGTTTAATTGGTTATATGTTTGTCCTACCACGCGTTTGCATGTTAATTTGATTAATTAATAAACTTGGCTAATTAATCAATTAATTCATCACAAAGGGTCAATATGTTTTTGGCCTATCAAGTGGTATTAGAGCAAGCATATTCTGATTAGGGTTAATCTTTGTTGTGTTGATCCATTGACTCTTGTTTGTCATGGATAAAGGATAGTCTTTGATTATACCTCATTTATTTGATGGCACTAACTATGCATACTGGAAAGTATGCATGAGAGCTTTTTTGCAGTCTTTAGATGAAAAAGTGTGGCAAGCTGTTGAGATAGGCTGGACCAAGCCGAAGGAAGCGCTGGCCGATTGGGATGATGCCAAGATCAAGGCGGAAAACTTCAACTGCAGGGCATTGAATGCTTTATTTAGTGCGGTCACTAATGAGGAGTTCAAGAAAATATCCTCTATTGAAACTACTAAGGAGGCATAGACTATTCTCTAGACAACCTATGAGAGAACCAAGGCTGTCAAAGATTCAAAGTTTCAGAGGCTCACTACAAGCTTTGAAAAAATCAAGATAGAGGAGGATGAGTCGTTTCATGAGTTCTATGCCAAGCTTAAGGACATAGTGAACTTAGCCTTCAATCTTGGGGAAACCATTCCTGAACCTAAGATTGTGAGGAAAGTGCTCAGATCTCTACCTGAGAGATTCCATGCAAAGATCATGGCGGTCAAGGATTCAAAGGATATTGACAAGATTCTTTTGACAGAGCTGGTTGGCAATCTGCAGACCTACGAGCTAGGGTTAACTAGAATTGGCAAGTCCGGTAAGGGCAAGAGCATGGCATTGAAGGCCAAGAGCAGAGACACTGATGAGTCTTCAGATGATAAGGATTCTAAGATGAAGTCCTACATTACAAGGCAATTCAAGGAGTTCATGAAGAATGCCAATGGGAAAGGCTTCGACAAGAACCGTAGGCAATCCAGTTCTTCTCAGTTTAAGAGCCAAGACAAAGGGAAAAAGGATGCTTGGAATGGCGGTCAGTACACTGTTCCCACAGGACTTAAGTGTTTTGGGTGTCAAGGTTTCGGTCATATGAAATAGGAGTGTCCTACATATCTTAAGAGCATTGGGAAGAGCAAGGCATTTGCTGCTACTCTAAGCGACACTGAACCTGAGGATGATTCTAACAATGAGGATGACGGAATCTTAAATGCCTTCATTGCCAATGTCAATCTTCCTGAGGGGATTGTTGAAGATGTGGACGAAGAAGAGGAATTGGTGGAGTCCAAGTTTGAGAAGATGGATGAACAACATGACATCCACACAGCCTATGCAAAGTTGTACAAGGTCTCAGAAAGTATGAGAAGTTGTATAGGTTGACCACCAAGAAGCTTAGTGATGTGGAGCTTGAGCGTGAAGAGCTTTCCACAAAGTTTGATGAATCTAATCAGACTATTAGAGCACTGAGGTTTAAAAACATCTTCTTAGCTAAGAAGATTAAGAAGCTTGAGGCAAAACTGTTCCAAGTCAGAGCTTAGCTGGAAAGGACTTCAAGTGTGAAGCTTGACGAGATGCTTAGCATTCAGAAATCTGTTTCAAATTGAACCGGTTTAAGGTATGATTTCTCTTCTCCTAGTATTGCTTCTACTAGTTCTACTATTTTTGTTCCTCTTGCTAATAATGTTGAAATTGAGAACAATAATGTCAAAATAGATTTAGCTAGTGAGAACATAGACAAGGGTAAATTTATCTTAGGAGCACCCTCTAAGCAGGATAAGAAAGAAGTTAAAAACCCTAGGGCTAAAAAGACTAACTCTCAAAAGCTTAAACAGAAGAAGTAGCATATTTGTCATCATTGTGGAGTTGCCGGTCATACTCAACTAAATTGCTATAAGTGGTTAGCTGCTCAACAGAACAATAGCAGGATCGCATCTGGAAGCTAGAATCAGCTTCAATCCTCTCTTGCTCCCCTTAGAGATCTTTTCAAAGCCCTCATGTTCCTTTCAAACTTGAACGGTTTCACTTCTTCCCCTTCACTGTCGGATCAAGGATTTGCTAGACGGAAAGGTTCTTTTAAGGTGTGGAAGGAAAAGGGCTCCAAATGATTCTATCACTTTCTTCTCTTTCTTTGTGTTTTTGTTTTTGCATAACTTGTGTGTTTTTGCTTTTATTTTGAGTCAATCTAGTTTTATGCATTGTTTTGTTTTGTTTAACATGTTTTTGTTTGATTAGTTTTCAGTTTTGTTTTATTTTATTTTTCATATAAAAATAAAAAAATTGAAAAAAATCAGAAATACAAAAACAGTGTATGTTTGTGTACATTGGTACTTGTGTACCTTGGATAGCCATTGAAACAAAATTTTCTAAACTTTGTATCTTTTGTAACTTAGATGAGCATCTCTATGCACAACTAAGCAAGTGAGTTTTGTGGCTTGTGTTTGTGATGAGTAAGATTAAGTAATCTCTTGTACTTAACACTTGAATCACTTTTTTTGACGGGAAGGACTAAAAAATCCTAAGAGAAAGACATAAATAACTATCTCACCACTGTTGCCCACCAATCATGAATGACATCTGTATGTTTCAACATAGCAAAAGTGCAATGTCAATGACATTTGTATGCTTCGGCATAGCAAAATTGGAATGTCAAATGCTTAACATAATTGGGTATTTCTTTTCTATCTCTTATATACCCATGCATGATTTGCTCAAAAGAAAAATATGCAAAGAAAAATAAAAACAAAAAGATCAAAATACTTTAAATATAATTGCAAGCGTGTATTCTAGGAGATGTGGGAGTTATAAGATGTACCTCGAAGGTGATAGTCCCCATTAAACAGTTATGATTGTGTGTGAGTTAAAGTGATTTTCTCATATCTCAAATTGTCATAACATGCATACACTTATGCAATCTTGCGATGTTTTTCACCCACAACACGCAATATCCTTTACTACTCTTGATACATGTGCAAGTACAATTTGATTTGGCCATCACAAGATTTTACATGTGTTAATGTGTGCTCACTAAACTGTCTTGACTTGTTTTTAAACTATAAAATTGGTTAGACTTGTTTAGTGTGTGTATGTGTTTTTGGGATCTATGTGCTTAAAATTGTTGTTCAAAGATGATTTTGAGAGCTTAAAATGTGATTGGATCATTGGTTGAGTTGCATGCTTGATTGCATTCATATCTATGTTTTTCCCTTCTTGAAAAACTGGTTTTTTAGCAATCTCGACAGATCCTTGACACCTCCTCGACACCTGGCTTATTTGTCAAGCTCTTAAGCTATTTCTTATCGCAATCTGGACACCTTCTCGACAGTTAGGTGGATCGATCGAGAAAACTTCTGTCTCCTCAATAGCTTCTCAACACCTAGTGGATCGATCGAGCTTCTTTTTAGCTTTTTGTTGATTTGTCCCTCGACAGATCCTTGACAGCTTCATCTGTTGACGTTTATTTTGCTCGACACCTCTTGAAACCTTTATCTGTCGAGCTTTACTGACCTTCTATATAAAGGTTCAACGCGTTTTCCTTCTCACTTTTCTCAATCTCTGTCTCGATAGATCTGTCCTTGCACCTCCCTAAACACTCTCTTTCACTCCAAACCTCTTTCCAAGTGATTTTCAAGCTTTCTCAAGTTTTTTTCTTCACTTGGTATGTTTCTAATCTCTCATTTACATGCATTTCATGTTTTGAAACCTAAGTTTTGAGGTTTTTGAAAAATTTTGGGGTTTTTCAAAATTATTGAGTTTTTGTTGAAATCTAGGGATGGGTTTTTGGTTAAATGAGTTTAAAATCTCATACATTGCATCATATACGCATTATAACGGTATTATCATGCATTTAGATGTGTGCAAATTGATTGTGCGCTGGTAGGATTGGATTGGGCTGAGCCCATGATGCTTTTTATATTGCATGTCACATGTTCATGCATTTCTCATGCATACGCACTCTCTTTTCAATATACTTGTTATATTTGAAATCTGTTGGGACTTTATTGATTATCTTTCTCTCTCCCTCTCTTTTCTGTTTACGTTAGTCGTGTTTATGGCACCTAAACGTAAGTCTGCTCCGTCCTAGAACCTTCTTCGTTCCAGGGTATTCACTTCCTCTGATCCTATTCCATCACATGTTCGGTTCCGTGATGAGGATGCCCGTAAGGCCTTCTCAGAGAACTTTTCTCGACGAGGCATTCATTCTAAACGTCCAGTCATTTTGGCGGACTTTGTTGACATTGACCTACCCACTATCATTCACAGTCGAGTTGGGAGTCACTGTGTGACATTTTGATCACTTGTCCATCTGTGCTGATCCAGTAGTTTTACTCCAACATACATGGATTTGATTTTTCAGTTTCATACTTGCGTTCAAGGTACGCGCATTGCTGTCACACCACAGCTAGTTGCGGATGTGCTCCATGTACCTAGGGTAGAGTTTCCTAACTACCCTGGTTGTAAGCGTCTGAGGACTGTGTCCAAAGATGAGCTCAAATCTGGTTTTTGTAAGTGTCTTTCTGATTGGGGTGAGCGTTAGTTCCCTTATTGCTTGGACTTTGCAAAAGGTCCTCGGTTTTTAAACATGGTTATGACTTTTGTTCTTCACCCACTCTCTCACTATAACTCTATCACAGAGCCTCGTGCTTGATTTTTGTTATCCCTTCTTGAGCATCTTACCATAGATTTTCATTCTCACTTTATTCTTTCTATCTTAGATGTCTATAGGGATACGACGTCCCATGATAAGCTCATATTTCCCTCCGCTATCACGAGGATCTTACGCCATTTTTTTGTTCCCTTTCCAGTGTCTGACCATTTTACTCACATTTGTGCCATAGACGCTGCTACCGTTAAATGGAGCAAGGCGCAGTTTAGGTCGAGGCAGTTTGTGTCAGCAGCTCCTCCCTCCCGTTTGGCTCCATCCCGATTTGCACCATCCACATCCACTCCATCCTCTTCTACAAGTGATGTGACTCTAGAAGACATCATGACGCAGCTTCAGCGCATGAATGCTCGCCTTGATACACTCTCTACTGAGTTGTATCAGGTGAACGTTCGTGTCGGTTGTATTGCGTGGCGGCAGGCGATCATGGGTGGCTTCGCCCTTAAGGCTTCTCCTCCACCTCCTCCAGTGGCTTTTGATTCTGAGGCTAAGGATGATGATGATGGTGATGACGATAATGCTTCCGATGATGATGATGATGGAGATGCTAGCTCTACCGATGAGATGTCTACTTGACACTTTTACCCTTTGTCACTCGTGACAAAAAGGGGGAGTAGTTTTGGATATGAGAGTAGTCATTCTTAGGGGGAGAGTTAGTATAGGACATTTTTGTTAGGGGGAGTGTTGATATTCTGAGGGATGTGGTGGGGATTATTTGTATCTTTTTCTTTTCTCTACTTTAGATACATTTATTCTTGTACATTAGGTCTTGTGACCATTAGTGACATACATTGTACTTATCTTCTTTATATGTTTGTACACACAATTTTCGTAAAAGATAAATCACACAATCACGAAATAGTGTAACAAATAATCAATTTGTATTTGATTTATATATATGTGAGTACAATCCTCTGTATGAATCTTTACAATGAAAGAGTACAATAAATTCCTTTGATTCGATCCCCAAGAAACGTTATGATTCGAAGGGGCTATGAAGCTTGATCTTGAATCGTGCTTTGATGTCTCCAAGTTGAATGAATAATTGAACATGCTTGATTTGATGCGAAGGCCGTTGGCTTGATCTTGAACTAGGTTAAAGGAGAATCCCCACTTTGATTTGAAGAAGTAAGAATAGGTCTTGATGAACAATGGAATTCTTGTGAACTTTAGAGATGACTCTCTATTTTGGCAGAGTGTCGGTAGTGTTTTCTCTCTAAGTGTTCTCCTCTTTTCTCATATGAGAAGCCTCTATTTATAGGCACCTCAATAGTATTTAATTTGGAATTTTCTCTTAGCATTTATTGAGAGTTTATGAATTTAATTTGGCATTTCAAATAAGAACTTTCCATATAGGTTTTTTCTTCTGACGCTGCCATATGGCTTTTTTCATTTGATGTTGCCACGTGACTTGATTTCAATCGCTAATTGTCCACGTCATCAATTAGAGATTAATTTGATCACAAATATTTTATCATGAACAATCAGACGGTTGTGAATACATCATAAAATTTTGATGTCTACAAATGCCCCTACTTCAAGATTTGGCTTTGCATCTTTCTGATGCAAGGAAGACGAGGCTTGAAGTATTCGTTCATTTTATATATATATATATATATAATGGACTTGGTTTTACGGGTATACAAAGCTTTCATCCAAGTGAAATATGGGCTTCTTTCATCTCAATGTTGTATATTACAGCTTTGCCATCCAAGATGTCTTTTTTTTTTTTTTTTTTTTTTTTTTTTTTTTTTTTTTTTTTTTTTTAACACTAGGGTTTCACTTTCATGGGCCTGGTCATGCACAAAGGTCATCCTCTTTGGGGTGCATGCCCACCTTAGTTTTGTTAGCTAGGCAAGTCGGTGCCGCAATTGTCTTGCTCAGCAAGCATGTCTTTTCTTTAGCCGCACTCTTGCAAATCACTAGGGCTTCTTGTGAGTGCCACCTCTATAAAAGGGGGTGATGTTTCAAGGGTTAGAGGCAATTGAGCACCGTTTTCTTTTTTTCTTGAGTTATTTTTTTTTTCTTTTCTTCAGCCGTAGCAGGCATTATTCCTCTTTTTCCATTCTTTTTTGTGCTTGTCTTTGTATCTTCTTTATTATTATTTTGTGTTGAACAACTTAATTTACTTTGTGCAGGTCATAGAAGTTGCACTGCATGAGCCGAGCATCAATTTCAAGCAAGCTAGCATCCTGTCCTTGTCTCGGTGTCTGACGAATTCGAGCAACAGCGGTCCTCTTGTCACCTCTAGACCCCGGGTTTGTAAGCTTCATCAGTGCATCCGTTCCACTGTCCCTTGTCTCACGACTATTGGTGTGAGTGCTTCATCTGCGCAACCCTCTCACTACCTTCGTCTTGCGGCCATTAGTGCGAGAGTTTCGTTGGCGCATCCTTTCATCAGTGAGAGCTTCGTCGATGCATCCTTCTGACTGCCTTTGTCACGCGATCATCAGTGCAAGAGCTTCGTCAGCGCATCCTTTCATCAGTGAAAGCTTCGTCGGTGCATCCTTCTGACTGCCTTCATCATGAGATCATTAGTGCAAGAGCTTCAGCGGCGCATCCTTTCATCAGTGAGAGCTTCATCGGTGCATCCTTCTGACTACCTTCATCACGCGATCATCAGTGCAAGAGCTTCGTCGGCGCATCCTTTCATCAGTGAGAGCTTCGTCGGTGCATCCTTCTGACTGCCTCCGCCACTGCCTTTGTCTTGCAACCATCGACGCGGGAGTTCCGTCAGCACATCCTTCTCACTGCCTATGCCCCTGCCTTCGTTTCGTGATTATTAGTACGAGAGCTTTGTCCGCACATCATTCCCATAGCTGTCGTCTTGCAACTATCAGTTGTCCTCTCTAAGCCGTGACACTGAGCCTTTTGAATTTAGGTACTCGAACTCCATGTATTTGCCAATCTTAAACTGTCGCAATGTCTTCGACGCTCCTGAAAGCAATAAACATTCACTAGTTCTGTATGTCCCACTTGGTACTAAGAAATATTTGCTTGTTCATTGACCCCACTTCTATAAGAGAGAAGGCCCCACTTTCATGATTTCTATAGTTTCGCATGTAATAGCTTATGCCATATTATTGACACGTCCCACGCTTTAATTTCACGAGAAGCATGGTGGCTTCTTTGTGGTTTTGAACTTGAATGCTATATTTAATGGTTAATGAGCCATGGTACACATGACCTGTACACTTAGTAGACAACATGCAGACTTCCACTTGTCTTTTTCTTTACATGCACATATAGCTATTTCAACACGTACTTAAGATGTTCAAGCACTTGAATTAGCTTGCTTATAGTTTTGAATCTCAATGCCATATGCTCTTCTTTGTAATAAGCCATTACTGCAAGTGCTCCTTTTTTTTGGTATTATTATTATTTATTAGTAAAGAGCATTTGAACGAATAAGGTATTCATCCTTTCCTTTAGTTTGTTGTCAGGTGATTCAGGCTTGCCAACCCTTTGCTTGACTTGTGACTCTTCTACATTTGCTCAAGTTGTGACCTTTACGAGCTTCGTCTTCTCCAAGTGGCTGCCATCAAGTGCACTCATCATGGTCATCTTTTACGACTCATCGAGGACTCTCAATGATCAATCCATCACTCTCTTGCGCTCTACGAACGAACCCCTGGAGAAAGGTGTCGTCTTGAAAGTCCATCCACTTGGTAGCCGTGTCCCTTCATCCTTGTCTACTGCCATTCCTCGTCCTCCTAGTCTATCTCAATGGTGGGTCGAATCATCCCACGAACTACACGACCCGACTAGAAAGGATTCACATGTCATTTCGAGGATGTTTACTTTGGCCTCCAAACTTCACTCAACCGTGGATCACATTAGTCCATTTCCTTTCCTTGGTCGTCAAATAAGTGTGGGAGAAGTGCAATGGGCCTTACCTTCTTCCAAGACTCCTCCACTCCAATATAATGGTGAGTTTTCCTATCTCCTTAAATATTGGGAGTGGCTAGAAGAAATATTGAGCCGCAATACTAAAGTCTTAAGTGATGCCAATCTTTACGAGCCACTACTTGCATCATTATTCACATATGATCGGAACACTTATGTCCTGCAAGCCTTTCTAGAGTGTTGGTGTGCGGCTACGAACACATCGTACACGTCTGTAGGAGAGGTCTCCATTAGCTTATGGGACTTGCATTCAATTGGTGGGCTTCCTGTGTACGGCTCATTTTACGAAGAGGTTGTTCCAAACTCGAAAGACATATCATCTCTCTCCTCGTGCTGTCGTCATCTATTTGCTGCCTTCGATCACTTGAGTCTTGAGCTTAGTGGTTTGCACTTGGTCACCACTGCCATGTGGGTGAAGTTTTGGTTCTGTGGCGAGTCTAAATATCAGAAACCGTCAACTAGAAGGTCATTAAAGAGGAATACAAGAGGCAAGCAATCTCATAACCCCTCTGGTAAAATCGATGCCTCCAGAATCCTGACTAAAGAAGAAGAGGCTCCCTTCAATGTTTTCAAAGTGGAGAGAAGGCTTATAGAAGAGACTTGGTGAGCTGCTTTGATCTCATGTTGGCTATGTGAGTTCACTCTTCCTGACGGGGGACCAAACTTAATCAGGCTTGGTGTTTTCAAGAGTGCAAGTGCGATGGCTCGTGGTAAGAGATACTGCCTTGTAGTCCCAGTCCTAGCCAACATTTATAGGGGCTTGAATGAAATTGTGTCTTCTAAGACTCTTAGTAAATGTGATGCCACTTTTCCTGCACACTACTTGAATGCTTAGTTGGCCGAATACTTCGACACTCACTTTGAACTTGAAGGGTCTCGCTCCAAGGATGTTCTGCGCATGTTTAAATACTCCGGAGAAGGTGCAGCCAAGCATTATGACGAGGTTACGGCCCGTAAGCTATTTCGTGACGTTATTAGCTTTAAGTTTCATCGCTTGGGCCTTTTTAAAGGCCATCGAGAGATTCTGGTGGATGATGACAAGCTACCTAGCCCCTATGCAGATTACTTTATCAGCCAATGCTTTAGCTACTTGGCCTCTTGTAGCAGAAGTATATATATATTTGAACCATATAGCCTTCACCGCTTTGGTCGATAGTATGCTTTTGGCGTCAATGTCTTTGTCTTGTTACTGGTTCAAAGTTCTTGATCCTTGCCTGCCCATTTGAGCACGGGGCTCCGTGCACGAAGGACTATATGAATTGGTGGGCTAGAAGATCTGGTGGTTTCTTTTCAAGTAGGGCTAAGCAACCAATTGGGAATGTTAACCCAAGCAAGATAAGACTCAAAATAAAACAGCCCAATGAAGTAGTTGAGCCAGTGAAACGCCGAAGCGATGGGAAGCCCTCTTTTGGGACTTCGGAGGCTATCGATGAGTCTTTAGGAGGAGTGTACGTGGACAAGGCACATCCTCCTAAGTGTGGGCCTTCTTGCATAGTCTCAACGCCACAAGATGTGGAGGTGACCAAGGGTAAGGATGCGTCAGATTCCAAGCGGAATAGTGGCAACTTAGATTCTCACTAGAGATGCAAAAGGCAGAGGGACAATCCTAACAAGAATCTGGATCATGAAGGGGTCACCCAGGCGACTAATCATGGTGTCGATATGGATTCATTTCCTGACCCTTCTGGTGGTAGTGCACAAGTGAGTCTTAATTCTCTTTTTGATGATTTTGATCTTGAACCCATTAAAGACCTTTGTTTCCTTCATGATGACCTTGAAGCTATTTTTGGTATCCAAGAGCTTTTTGAGAATGATAATCTTGGTATTCTTCCAATGCAGGATGACAATTATCCTTCGAAAAGAGCAGGAGAGAAGTGTACACCAGTTGCCACTAGCCCTTCTATGAGCGAGTTTTCCATTCAAGGTCCGACGGCCTTTGATTTGGCTACTAAGAAAATTGACCCATCGTGTTCGGGGAAGACTAATGCCACTCTTCCTTTCGACCCTATTCACAAGCCTTCAAGGGACGTGACTTGAAATAAATCCATTATGTGTAGTTTGAGCATCCCGGCCACTTCAACTGTCACAAAGTTTGAACCTGATGATTTGATTTCGAAGGCCGATCGATAGCATGCAAAAATGTTAGGAGGGGACTTAATTGAGAAGGTCGTCAAAACCCCTTTTACTCTTATAACTTCACTTAGAGATGAAGTCGAGAAGATCCTTCAAGTTATCTCACAAATAAAAGTTGTGGATGCAACGCCTTTAAGAGAGCGTATTTTGAAATATATGGATGATGCAGACCGATATTCTTCTCTCCATCATGCTCTTTCACAAGGCATTGCACCTGAAGACAAGGAACAAAAGCTTACCGATGCTCAGCATCGTCTCACTCTTGCCCTCGACTCGGAAGCCATTAAGATCAGTCAGAAAGTTGCAATCAAGGCGAACTTAGACAAGGCCTTAGCTAGAGAGATTGAATTTAAGAAGGAACTTGAGTCGCTTTCAATGCAAAAGGCAGAGTTTACAGCGTCAAGCACTCTCTGTGATGCAGAGCTAGCCCAGCAACAAGTGATCATTTCTCAAATCAAGGGGGAGGTTTCCAAGATTAAGGCTACTCCAACCTTAGAAGCTTCTGATGATGCAAAACTTAGAGAGCTATAAGGGTTACTAGAGACTAGCAAAGAGGAGTTGAGGCATTTAGATTGGATAGGTTAATCTTTTATTTTATTTTATTTATTTTATTTTTATTGATGTAGTCATTACAATGTAACGACACCTATCTCATTATTAATAAAGAGATTCATTTGTTTCCAGATCAATGTTTGCTCCTTTTTATTTTTATTTTTTACGTGAGCTAATATGATCAATTTTTGAAAACATCCTTTTTTTTTTTTTTTTTTTTTTTTTTCTACTGTGCTTAGCAAGACATGCTAGGCTGCCTACGTACCCAAAAGGGATCAAGTCATAATGTAGTTCAAAGGACTTATTATTATTATTTTTTTTCTTTTTAAGTACATATGTGACTGAACTTAGTAATGAATACCAAGTTGCCTACGTACCCAAAAGGGATCAAGTCATAACGTAGTTCAAGAGAGTAGGTTTTTTTTTTTTTTTTTTTTTTTTTTTTTTTTTTGGATCCTTAACTTTTGCCTAGGTCGCCTCTTTCAAGGTTTACAACCTGGTGGGATTTTTTTTTTTTTTTTTTTTTTTTGGTGGGTAGTTTAAGCTCTTGCCAAGGAGCAACTTCAATACTTCATGCATAGTATCGCTTTAGGAACTTTGCATTTATGGGACCTACCTTCAGGCCATCTCCGTCAACTATCTTGTAAGCACCATTAGTGTAGACCTCTTGCACAACATAGGGGCCATCCCATTTTGATGTGAACTTGTTCCCAGTCTTGTGAGAGATGTTGATGGGTCTTTGCATTGCAAGTACTAGGTCCCCTACTTGGAAAGATCGAGGTTAGACTCTTGTTGAACGCCTGCGAAAGCCGCGCTTGGTAGCATTCAAGACGTTGTTGAGCTTCCAATCTCTTTTCATCAAGTGCTTCCAATTCTTCGAGTCTTAATCGCGCATTTTCTTCATTTGTGAGCCCTTCTTGGATAGCAATTCGAAGTGATGGAATTTACCGCTCTAAAGGCAAGACTGCTTCGACACCATATACTAATGAATACAGAGTGGCTTGCGTGGGTGTCCTGTATGTTGTTCGGTATGCCCATAAAGCTTCTCCAATCTTTTCATGCCAATCCCTCTTCGAATGCTTTACTACCTTTTTCAACAAATTGCAAAGCGTCTTGTTGAAGGCCTTAGCAAGACTGTTAGCTGGCGCATTATACATGGATGACTTGTATTGCTTGAACTCGAACTTCTCGCATAGTTGGGTCACTAAACTGTTGTAGAATGGCTTACCATTATCCGTGATGATATAGCGAGGGACACCATACCAATAGATCAAGTGAATCCGGATGAAGTTCACCACATTTTCCTTCTTTACTTCCCTGAGAGGTATGGCTTCCGCCCATTTAGAAAAATAGTCGGTCGCAGCTAATATGTATAGGTGACCCCTCGACGACTTAGGCAATGGTTCTACAACATCGAGTCCCCATGCATTAAAAGGCCAGGATGCGACTGTAGGGTGCAGGGGCTCCGGCGGCTGATGGATGTAGTTCGCATGAAGCTGGCATGCTTCACATGTCTTTGCATAGTCCATACAATCCTTGACCATAGTGGGCCAATAATAACCCATTCGTTTTATCCAATGATACAATTTGGGGCCAAACTGATGGGCTCCACACACTTCCGAATGAGCTTCTTCCATGGCTTGATCACCTTCTTCCTTGCCAAGACATCGTAAGAATAAACCATCGAAAGACCTTTTGTATAATGTGCCCTTGTAGTGTATAAAACAAGGCACCCTTCGCCGTACCTCAGTCTTGTGGCAAGGATCTTCGAGTGGCTTACCATGCTCCAAGTAATCAATTAGGGGTTGGCGCCAATCCTCATCCTCCACTATAGATGTTGATATAGCATTTGTCGCACTTGTGTAGTCTTCTGTGTAAGAGAGCACCCAACGGTTGTAGACGGGGACATTTGCCTTTTCACCCTTTAATAGAGCCAACGTGGTGGCTAGGTTGGCTAGAGCATCTGCCATCCTATTCTCGTTACTAGGGATATGCTCCAAGGAAACTCCGTCAAACTTCTCAATTAGTTGCGTAGCCATCTGAAAGTAAGGAATCAAATCTTCATGTTTAACTTCATAATGTGTCAAAAGTTGATTGATTACCAACTTGGAATCACCGTAGACTTCTAAGTATGAGATTTTCATATCGAAGGCCATTTGGAGGCCGAAAATAAGGGCTTAATACTCAGCAACGTTGTTTGAACATGGTTCACTAAGCATAAAGGCGAATGGTAACACTTGTTTCTGTGGCGACACGAAAACAATGCCAGCACCGGATTCTTCTTGCCGCACGGCCCCATCGAATAACATCGGTCAAGGTGGGAGGACTTCAGTATACAATACATCTTCATCTGGAAAATCATCTGAGAGCTCCTAGGCAGTAGGAATAGGATGATCAGCGAGGAAATTTGCTAGTGCTTGCCCCTTGATGGCCTTTTGGGGCATATACGCGATTTCAAACTCTTGAAAGGCCACATCCCATTTTGCCAACCGTCTAGACATGATTGCCCTAGACAAGACGTATTTTACTGGATCTATCTTTGCAACCAAGTGTATTACGTGTGCTTGCATGTAATGCCTTAATTTTTGAATGGAGAAGAAAAGTGCAAGACACATCTTCTCTATTAGAGAATACCTCAATTCTACAACAGTTAGCTTTTGACTAAGGTAATACAATGCTTTCTCTTTCTCTTCTTCATTTTTTTTGAGCTAAAAGGGCCCGAAGTGATTGTTCTTGTGCAGCAATGTAAAGCGTTAGAGGTTTTCCTGGCATGGGCACTCCTAAGACGGGCGGGTTAAGTAGATACCTTTTAATGCTCTCAATGCATTCCTGCAAGTCTCATCCCATTCAAAGGTGGCATCCTTCCTCATCAATCGACTGAATGGTTGACACCATCCTGCTAGATTCGATATGAAATGTCGAATGTATGCAAGATGGCCTTGTAAGCTTCGAAGCTCTTGTAGGTTCTTTGGTTCAGGCATCCTTTGGATAGCATCTATTTTAGATTGGTCCACTTCAATACCTCGATGTCGAACAATAAATCCTAGAAACTTCCTTGACGTGACACCAAATGCGCATTTGAGAGGATTCATTTTGAGTTGATATTTCCTTAGCCGATTAAATACGGTTCGCAAGTCCTGTAAATGATCCCCTCTTTTCTTTGTCTTAACGACTAAATCGTCAACATAACATTGCACAAATTTGTGGAGTATGTCATCAAAAATTGGTTGCATTGCCCGTTGATATGTTGCTCCAACATTCTTGAGCCCAAAAGGCATCACCTTATAATAGTAGATCCCCTTTGGAGTCCGAAAAGCAGTGAACTCTTCATCCTCGGGTGCCATTCGAATTTGGTTGTATCCTGATGAGCCATCCATGAATGATAATACTTCATGACCAATAGTCGCATCAACCATAAGCTCTGTATTTGGAAGTGGGAAGTCATCCTTTAGGCATGCTCTATTCAAGTCTCGAAAATCAACACAAACTCGAATTTGTCCATTCTTCTTTTTGACAGGGACAATGTTTGCAATCCACTTTGGGAATTGTACCTCCCAGATGAATCCTGCCTGCTCGAGTTTGTTAACTTCTGCCTCAATTTGTGGGAGGAGTTTCGGTCGAAAGCATTGTTGGGCTTGCTTAATTGGGCGCGCTCCTTGCTTTATTGCTAACCAATGAACTTCAATTGTTGGGTCTAAACCTGGCATTTCCTTGTATGTCAAAGCGAACACATCTTTGTACTCCATTAAAAGCTCAAAGTATTTGTTTTCTTCCTCTGGTGTCAAAAGCAAACTCATGTAGATTGGGCGAGGTTCCTCATCAATCCTTAAGTTTAATTCTTTGAGCTCATCTACAATCACTTGCCCCCCGTCTTCTATTGCCCGAGGGGCTTTATTTGGTTTATCATCTGATGTGTCTAATTCGGAATTGGTTTTCGTTGTCACGTGGCAAGAAGGAAGGACTAGTGTCTCGTGATCCTCCTCCCCATCGTCAACTTGCTTCTCGTGCTCTCGTGTGTGCATAAATGTCCGCCGCTTTACTTTAAGGGAGTTTCCTATACTAACTTCTACAATCAACTCATGTTTCATGTGCGAAGGGATAAGGCTGCAGGCTTCAGTGCTATTTCTCTTTTGTAGGCCATTTTTCTCCTCCTTGGGTTGTGGGGTGTCAGCTGAGCTACTCGTAGACCCAAGCCTATTAAATGTCGACCTACGTGTGTGTGAGGTTCCTTCCTTCGTAGGAAGAGAAATACTTAATCTATTAAATACTGACTCTCGAGGAGTAGATGTTCCTAGACGATCAAATACAGAAGATCTTGACACAGGCTTCGGCTTCCCCTCCTCTTCAATTTCAAAGGTGATGTGTTGTGATGTTGCCTTTTTCCCTTTCCCTTTGGCCGAGATTCGAACTAGCTCTTGTGATGAATACCCCAGCCCGGTTCTAGGAATCTCAATCGTATAACCTTTTTGCTTCAGTTTGCTTTGGGTCGAGTTAAGCCCATGTGACTTCTCTTCCACATAATCTGAATAAAGTTGCCCTAAATGCGAAGGATTCTGGAAATCATAGCCTGATTTTGCCAAAAGTTTATATGCTTTAGGGTCGAAACCCTCTTCTGTTCTTCTGACTAGCAATGAATCTTCTTCAACAAGGTTACGTGTGGCTCTAGTGAAACCTTTGAGTGGGGGTTTTATGGACGCCACTTGGCCTAACTTTGGTAATGGTAAGGTGAAATCACTTTTAAGGATAGCGATATCTTCCTTTTGAATAGACTTTTTGCACTTATCCTTAGTTTCCATTGTCAACCCGAATGGGGATTGCCCTTCCTTTCGTTTAGACACCGGCACATATCGTAAGACCATGGGTGCCTCTTTCTCCTCTTCACAAAACTTCTGTCTTACTTCAGAGTTAGGTTTTGGACCCTCTGTGCGAGGCTCGCCTCCTTCCTTATGTTTTGCCTCCTTTTTTTTTGTAGACTCTTCTCGTGGTACATCGTAGGTTGTATCACAATCCAAGTAAAACTTGGCATCTGCAAGGTGAGATTCTGCCGCCGTAAATGGTTGCAAATCTGCTGTCACCACCTTTACTTACTTGCCATCGCAATACTTGAAGCAATGATGCAATGTAGAAGGTACAACACCATTCCCATGAATCCATGGTCGTCCTAACAACAGGTTATAAGAGGTCTTCGAATCGATCACATGGAAGAGAGGTCTTGCTTTCAACTCATCAATAGTCACATCTAACCGAATCATGCCAATTGCCCTTTGACCTTCTTGGTTGAAGCCTTGGATGACGAGTCGACTTTTGGATAACTCTTCCATGGATATGCCTAGGCGTCTCATTGTTCCTTTGGGCATTATGTTGACAGCAGAGCCATCGTCTATGAGGATGCGACTTACTCTTTCCCTTTGTGTGTAACCTAAGAGAAAAAGTGGTTGATTGTGTGGTTTGGAGCCCAATAGGAGATCCTCATTGGCGAACATCATCTTGTCGCGGCAATGAGCACATAAAGCAACCGCTTCTTCCGAGGCATGGGTTTCGCTTCCTTTTTCCTTGGTTACTTTGGTTTCTTCAAGGTTCACTTTTTCCTCCTTTTCGGTGAGGTCTTCTTGACTATCAGCATCATGGCAAGAGACCATGTAAGTGGTTGTCATTAGGCCCTCCGTAAGAAAGCCTTTAGGGAAAAACTCATGCAGTATAACTGACAGGGGGCCTTCCTTTTGTAATAACTCATTCGAACGAGCTCCCTTCTTTTGTTTCTTCGGACCATTTGTTTCCTTTCCCTTGGGAGCAACCTTTGAATCACGTACTTGAAGTTCCTTTTTCTTGTAAGGAACATGGGGTTTTGGATTACGCTATTTTTGAAATCTCTTGTAGGTCACAAAAGTCCAACCCTCTTCGTCGCCTACCAATTCGTCATTAGTTCTATCATCATCTGGAGGACTGAAGCATGACATACGCATAGGCTTAAGCGTTCCAAATTGGATGTGCTTGCAATATGCCCTTGATGTTGATGGCAAGATGGACCGCACTTCTGTCAGGGTCGGTGGCTTCACAGAAATTGGGGATCCAACAGCGAACGTAGCATGATTCGCCTCAGCAGTTTCATCTAGGTTTAAAAGAATTTTACCTTCCTTTGCAAGCCTTAGGATAAGGTCCTTCAGAAAAAAAACATTTTTCTACAGGGTGACTTACAACTCGATGGTATACGCAGTATTTTGGGTCGTTGGTACGCCCCATTTCCTCTGGACGCTTGCACTCTGGGAGCTTGATCACATTCTTCTCTAATAAGTCCTCGAGCATACCTTGAACGTCGGCATCTAGAAACGGATACGTCTTTTCTTCCATCTCCTTCAAAGTCAATTAATGCTTCTCCCGCTTTTGCATTGGACCGGCCCTTTTCTCCATTCTCTTATTCTCTTTACTGGAGATCTTCACAGGCTCCACAGCAATGGCCATAGATTCCTTAACCATGGATCTGGAAGACTTATCCCCTTTTCTCATATCTTTCTTCTCTTTATGCTGCTTGTTAATAGGTAAGCCCTTTTCCTTATGGCTAGACAGGCTAAGCTTCATGTCATGGGCTCGGGTAGCAAGTTCTTCAAAGGTGTAAGGTTTAATTCCTTAGAGGATGTAAAGCAACCACCAGTGCATACCTTGGATGCACATCGCCACTCCTGAAGACTCAGAAAGGCGATCTTTGCAGTTGAGACTCAATGAGTGCCAACGATTGATGTAGTCTACCACTGGTTCATCTCTCCATTGCTTCGTGTTGGTAAATTCTAGCATGCTTATCGTACGTCGGGTACTGTAGAAATGGTTCAAGAATTCCCTTTCCATTTGCTCCCAACTATCAATGGACTCGGGTTCAAGATTCGTGTACCAATCAAAAGCATTTCCTTGAAGAGTACGCACGAATTGCTTCATGAGCAAGTCTCCATCCGTACCAGCATTATTGCAAGTCTCGATGAAATGAGCAATATGTTGCTTCAGATTCCTTTTCCCATCGAATTGTTGAAACTTAGGAGGTTGGTAACCCTCAGGCATCTGTAAAATGTCAATCCTCTTGGTGTATGGTTTTGAATACATCAGAGTTTTGTGGTGCCCCACCATATTGAGCTCAAATGGTGTTTGTTATCATGTCCTGTAACTGCTGGACCGATAAAAATGAAATTGAGGTAGAGCTCCCTTGTGGACCACCAGCCTTCTTTGGAGAAGATGTGTGAGCATTTTGGGCTATATGTTGACGCGTGTGAGAATGGCCTTTGCTAGACTCCCCTTGATTTTGAACCTTAAGCTTGTTCATAAGCGTAGCGATTTGAAGGTCCTTCTCCTCCACAGTCTTGGTAAGCTTAGCTATAGCATGTCCCATTTCAGCAATCATTTCGTCAATGGTGGCAGTTTCTATCATCATGGCCCATAGCTATTGTACGAGAAGAATTTTCTGAGAAGATAGATGAAGTGACTTCTCGGGGAGATCCTTGGGAAGAATCTGATTGTGAAGCATTACTCGACCCAGCATCTGATGCAGAATAGTGATATTCGCTCCTAATCGTTGAGTCCTCTGGAACGAATGCTGAATCTCCTTTCTTAGAGGAAGTGTGCTTGCTTGTCCTCAAAGTGCTCAAGGAGATCATAGTCTTTGGCTGGGCTGGGGCACTTATGAGTTTCATCACAGGAGCTGTTCCCTCAACTTTTTGTGATGTGAGGAGCCTTATTGCCTTTGCTTCGTTTCGAGTCATGGCACCTGTGGAAGTACTGCTACTTGTTGACCTTCCAACGTTCTTGGTAGCATTCTTAGGCATCTGAGTCTTCTTCGAGGCCATTGGTCTTGGTAGATTGGAGACTTGAAGATTTCTAGGATGGAGAAAGAGATGAGAGGCAGAGAGGTCCCACCGGGCATGCTAGAAATTTGTACACACAATTTTCGTAAAAGATAAATCACATGATCACGAAATAGTGTAACAAATAATCAATTTGTATTTGATTTGTATATATGTGAGTACAATCCTCTGTATGAATCTTTACAATGAAAGAGTACAATAAATTCCTCTGATTCGATTTCCAAGAAACATTACAATCTGAAGGGGCTATGAAGCTTGATCTTGAATCGTGCTGTGATGTCTCAAAGTTGAATGAATAGTTGAATGTGCTTGATTTGATGCGAGGGTCGTTGGCTAGACCTCGAACTAGGTTAAAGGTGAATCCCCACTTTGATTTGAAGAAGTAGGAATAGGCCTTGATGAACAATGGAATTCTTGTGAACTTTAGAGATGACTCTCTATTTTGGTAGAGTGTCGATAGTGTTTTCTCTCTAAGTGTTCTCCCCCTTTCTCATATGAGAAGCCTCTTTTTATAGGCACCTCAATAGTATTTAATTTGGAATTTTCTCTCAGCATTTATTGAGAGTTTATGAATTTAATTTGGCATTTCAAATAAGAACTTTCCACATAGGCCTTTTCTTCTGACGCTGTCATATGGCTTTCTTCATTTGATGTTGCCACGTGACTTGATTTCATTCGCTAATCGTCCACGTCATCAATTGGAGATTAATTTGATCACAAATATTTTATCATGAACAATTGGACAGTTATGAATACATCATAAAATTTTGATGTCTACAATGTTGATGTATGTTTCTTTCACCTCCCCTTACATGTGTTGTTTCTTTACTCTCTTTATGCATATGCTTCTTATTACGTGTATGCAATCTATTATTTCTGTTTCACACTAAGATGCGTTGATGAGTTTTGTTTAAAATGTTTTAGAAATATAGGTTGTCAAAGTCTTCTTGCCATAAACTCTCTTCTTGCAAAGTTTTTCAAGAGTTTGTGTTAGGATAGATTTTATTGTATTCAACAAGTGAATATGAGTTAAGTGATTTATGACTTCTCTCATATCTCATTTGTTTGTTGTGGTTTTGTCACGGATTGCCAAATGGGGAGATTGTTAGGACATATGTGATTTACTTGTTATGAACATATGTCACTATTTTATGTAATTGGCTAATCTTTTGACAAAACGCACTTTACTTGTATTTGGGTGGATCTAGGATGTGTTTAATACTTCAAGAAATTTTGTTTCAAAATCAAGTGTTGAAGCCATGCAAGTCTGTCCAAGATTCAAGTATGAAAAGTGCCTGTCTTTAAAGCTTGATAGCTAGCTCGACAGCTATCCATCTGTCAAGGTTAAAGAGCTAATCAGCCCCGTGGCTCGACAACAGCTCGACAGCTAGGCATCTGTCGAGGTTTATGGAAAACAGATTTTTAGTTTTGTTTTAACTCTAATCCATGGTTATGTGTTTGAGTTTTCTTTTCTCACAAGCCTAGACATATAAAAGGATTATTTTAAGGGCTGTCAAAGAGGAGACAAGTTGCGCAAGTGTTAAGCAAAGTTTGTTCAAGCAAATTGTGACCGGAGACAAAGTTTTGCCCTAGTTCATCATTCTTGTGAAGAAGTTGCTATGTTTGTGCACCGTAGTTTTTTGTGACCAAGCATCTTTTGGATCTTCATTGTCTGGATGAATTGAAGAACTTTGCAGCCAACAACCTTCTCTAGTTGGTGATTGAATTCGCGTACTGAGATCCGCGTAATTGGTTAGTCACGTATTGGGAGCCGTGCATCAAAAGGAGAAATTGTCACTACAGAACAAGTCCAATTGGGTATTGGGGTAAGGGTGCAACTGTAGGTTGGTATAAGGTACTGTGATTCTTTTACTTGTATCAGCTTGTTGTGATAATAGTAGAATTTCAGGAGTGGTGACCTTAAAATCACCTGGTGGGGTTTTTGCCGTGTTGGTTTTCCCCATTCATAAACAAATCACCGTGTCAATTTATTTTCCGCTGCATACTTAATTTAATTGATGATTTGTTTATGCTACTACGCGTTTGCATGTTAATTTGATTAATTAATAAACTTGGTTAATTAATCAATTAATTCATCACAATGGGTCAATACGTTTTTGGCCTATCAATTTATTTTATTATTAATTTTTTTTTTTTTAGAGATACAATACAATTTTAATTTATGTTGTTTATTCTATGATGATTTTTATTTATTAGTAGACCAAGACACATATCAATTTTTTATATAAAAAAGATTTAAATCTTATATCTCTTATTCGACTATAAGAAAATTTATTAGTTGAACTAACTAAAATCCAAATGAGAGTCATTGTTAAATACCAATTGAATTGCTGCAATTGCATATTATATAATTCATAATTTTCTATTGGAAAATATGTAATTCATAGACCAACAAAATGACAAAATCTTTTCCACTCAAGGCACAAAGATATTTCCATTTGCCGCATATTCCTCGTGTGTGTGTATATATATATATATATATCTAATTTAATATCCAACTTTTGTGATGTTAAAGACTTAAGAATACTACAAAACTTTTATTATTTAAAAATACTATAAATTGATATGTTAATTAATTATATATATATATATATATAATTAAGAAATTTATTTAATTGAATGATGTTAAAAATATTACATAAAATTTATAATTTCATGTGTCATTTTTATAACACTCAAAACCAAAAGAAATAATTAAAAATATATATTATTATATGTTATAAACGTGATACAATTAATTGTATTACAAATTTTTATAATACAATTAATTATCACTTTTTTATACTATTGAATAACATTGGTCAGTGGTCACTGATCACATTTATATTTGATAGGTCAATTAAAAGATTTTTATAAATTATTCTTAAAAAAAAGATTTTTATAAATTGAAGAGTAACATTCACTCGATTTCCCATGTAAAACAAAAAATAGTAATAGACTGGCCCTCCATGTGTGTGTGTGGTTTTTTTTTGGCCTGTGGATCAAAGAGCCAAGAGTTATGAGGTACGTCGTTCAATATGAGGAAAGAAGAAAGAAAGATCAAAAAGAAAAAGATGAGGCTCAGCCAGAATCACTGGGCCCCTTCACAGCTCCATTGTCTCAACATTTTGAACGTGCTGGATTGGCGTGCACTGTAGTGTAGTGTGTGACCCATAAAGAAGGAAAACAAACGTGGCGAGTGGCGACAAAAGTAAAGCCTATGATTGTCGGATGTGTTATTTGTATCTTCCCCCTACAATGAGTTTGTATAGAGACATTAAGCCTTATTTAGTTAACTGCTTGTTAGTTTCAACTAAATAAGTTATTCCCAAATGGACACTACTTATCTTAGTTTTTATAACTCAAATATGCGCTAGTTTCTCTAACCTAGGGCGGCAACTCATGCAACCTTAGTCACCAGGAGAATACCGTGCCTACTCCTTGTGAGTGAGGCAATTAGGAAGCTGCTCTTAGGACCTTCAGAGTGAGAGTAAGGGATGGAGTCTCTATCGGGTCTGTGGGAGAAATTCTCTTTGTCAGAAGCTGAGGGGAGCCGTTTTGTCGTGGAGGAGAGTGATGGGGAAAGAGAGTTTTTCTTGGCTGCCAGGTTTTACATAGGTCGGATGTTGAGTATGGAGGCAATTTCTAAAACTTTGAAAGGTATATGGAGAACCAGAAGGGGTTTTGAAGTTAGGGACACGAGTGATCACAGGGTGTTGTTTATTTTTAGGGACGAAGGGGATGTGGAGCAGATCATGAAAGGGGAACCATGGACTTTTGACAAACAACTTGTGGCATTGAAAAGGATTAAGAAACATACGTATTTAAGTCAGATTCAGTTTGAGACTACTTGCATGTGAGTTCAATTTCATAACTTACTTATAGGGATTTCTTCTAGTGCTGCAAAGAGTATTATTTTTGCAGAGGTAAGGTGTTTGAGAATAATCCGGATGAGGAGGTGTATGAAGGCAGCAACTTTGTACATGTAAGGGTGGGTGTTGATATCACTAAACCTTTGTGTCGAGGAAGAAAATTAGCTTTAAGGAATGGACAAGATAGTTGGGTGTGTTTCAAGTATGAGAGAATGCCTAACATATGTCATTGGTGCGGCAAGCTTACACATATGGATAGGGAATGTCCAATCTGGTTAAAGGGCAAGCATACATTGAAGGAAGCTGAACAACAATTTGGGTCATGGATAAGGGCTGCGACACCAAATCTGGCTAGGAAATCAATGGTCAGGGTGGCTGGTTTTAATGAGAATGATAGTGAGACAGAGGATAATGGGCAGGGCAATGAAGTTGTGAGACGTGGCAGTGGTGACAATCATGAACCTATGGTCTTTTCCCATGACATAGTCAATCCAATTATGGTGGAACAAGTAGTGTCACGGGATGATATTGAGGTGGAGGTGACTGGGTCTAGGGGAAGTCTTAAGGCGCAAGAAGTGGAGGATGGATGTGATAATACACTGTGGACGAATCCAGCTCTAGTTGGAGTGACCACTGGGGGTGTTGGCTTCAATGATATAGAACTTTCAAGGCTGAATTTTCATAATCAATTGCAGGAAATTGACAGGGAGATTGTGAGATTTGATTCCAATGAGGGTGGGTCCAAGGAAGGAGAAGACAACTTAAATACTAATATAGGCGGGCATCCACCTCGGTCTAGTGCTGAAGAGGGATTGGGTGATTCAATGCCAGAGCAGCAAGGTATATTGAAAAAAGGGAAAGGAAAGAGTAAGAGTGGGTACACACTGTCAATTATAAGAAACCAAACTAAAGGGAATGGTGTTCTTACCTCTTGTAGTCCTAAGGAAGGCAGGAGGGTGATTTCTTTAAAGAGAACTTTTCAAGATTTAGAAGGGGAGGGTAAAGAGACAAATTTTAACAAAAAGCAAAGAGGGGTGGGATTTGATGATCTAACGGTGGAGGTTGGGTCCCAACCCAGCCGACAGCAATGACTCTATTAGCTTAGAACTGTTAGGGGCTTGGGAACCATCGCACAATTGATGAGCTTGGGGAAATTATCCAAGAAAAAGATCCCGGGATTGTGTTTTTGTCTAAAACATGGTCCACTAAGGAACACATGGAGTGCATTAAATTGAAGTTAAATTTTGATGGTTTGTTTAATGTGACTAATGAAGCTAGCGGTGGTGGATTGGCTTTGATGTGGAAAAATAGTAGCGATGTTTGGGCTGATAGCTTCTCTTCCTATCATGTAGATGCTATTATTAAAGGGGGTACGGAGGATCCATGGAGATTAACAGGCTTTTATGGAGAGCTGGAGACAAGCATTCGAAATGAAGGATGGAATATGCTGTGTATGTTGGGGTCAAAGCCAAAACTTCCATGGTGTTGTTTCGGGGATTTTAATGAGTTATTACAAGTGAAAGATAAATAGGGCGGTGCACCACGAGCTCATAATCTCATGCAGGCCTTTAAGGATGTACTTGATCATTATGGATTTGTGGACTTAGGCTATCCTAGTCCGGATTATACTTGGCATGGGCGACGTAGGGGTGAGTTGATCTAGGAAAGGTTGGATTGAGGGGTAGCCAACTATGAATGGCTTGCTCGGTTCCCTGTAGGAAGGATTAGGCACTTGAATAGTTTTACTTCAGACCATTACCCAATTCTATTATCTTTGAATCTGAATGGGGAGCATCAAAGGTGGAGATGAAAGCCTTTCTATTTCAAGGCTATGTGGTTAACTAATTTGGAGTGCAATGGTATTATTTCAAAAGCTTGGGCAGTTGACCACGAGGGTACTCCTATGCATGTGGTATCAAAAAAGCTAAAAAAAATGCAAGAAGATGCTTACGGCATGGAACCATGACCACTTTGGTAATGTGCTAAAAAAAAAAAAAAGGAGTGGCTTTGGAGTGCTGAGGCAAATTTGGTTAGATTTGGGGATGTTGATTTAGTGAATCGGTTGAAGAAGGAACTTAATGAATTATGTGCACAAGAGGAGAAAATGTGGCATCAGCAGTCTCGAGTTCAGTGGTTATAAAGTGGTGACAGGAATACTACATTTTTCCATGGTGTCTCAACCTAACGAAAGTGAAGGAACTTTATAAAGGGGCTGCATGATGAGACTGGAACTTGGCAGGAAAATGAGGAGGTGGTTTCGGGTTTGTTGATTGAGTACTATGCAAATTTGTTAACTACTTCCAATCCTCGTAACCTAGAGTGGATTTTGGAAGGGGTTCAACTGGTGGAGACTGAAGAGATGGGGGTTGCCTTGGCTAGGCCCTTCAGTGTGGATGAGATGAAATGTGCTATTAAGGATATGGCTCCGTTAAGGCCCTGGGACCGGATGGGATGCCACTCTTATTTTATCAAACTTATTGGACTGATATAGGTATGGATGTCTCTCAGGCCATTCTTTATTGCTTAAATTCCATATCCATCCTGAAATCTATTAACCATACTTTTATCACTTTAATTCCCAAAGTCCAAAATCCAAAAAAGGTGTCTGATTTTAGGCCCATTAGCTTGTGTGATGTGATTTATAAGATTGTTAGTATTGTTATTGCTAATCACCTTAAACCTTTACTGGATTCTATTTTATCAGAAACTCAAAGCGCCTTTGTTGCAAATTGGCTTATCACAGATAATATTTTAATTGCTATTGAATTTTTGCATCATATGAAGACTAATTGTACAGGTAAGTAGGGGGACATGGCTCTTATGCCGGATATGAGCAAAGCATATGATAGGGTGGAGTGGGCTTTTCTAGAACATATCATTTTGAAATTAGGTTTCCATGAAGATTGAGTAGCTTTGTTAATGGAGTGTATTATGACAGTGTTCTATTCTATTCTTGTTAACGGAGAGCCAAAGGGTCTGTTTAGGCCTTTAAAGGGTTTGAGGCAATGGGATCCTCTTTTGCCTTATTTATTTCTTTTTTGTGTTGAACGCATAAATGCAATCCTAAAAGAGGCGGCTACAAAGGGAGAAATTCATGGGTTTTCTACTTGCAAGAATGGTTCGAAACTCACTCATCTCTTTTTTGCAGACGATTGTCTTTTGTTTTGTAGACCATCATTGACTGAGTGTGAAAAAATCCAAGAATTTTTGGGTTTCTATGAAGAAGCTTCAGGACAAGTGATAAACAAGAGTAAAACTACTCTCTTTTTTAGCAAGAATACTAATGCACAGACCATAGAGGAAATCAAGCTGTCTTTGCATGTCCCTGCCATTCAGCATTACGAGAAGTATTTGGGGTTGCCTTTTTTTGTTGGTAGAGGGAAAAAAATATGCTTTATGCAAATAAAGGAGCGGATTTAGGCAAAAATGCAAGGGTGTGTTCAAATCTATACCTACCTATTCAATGAGTGTGTTCAAATTACCCATTGTTCTATGTAAAGATATTGAAGCAATGATCTGGAAGTTTTGGTGGGGACAAGGGAGACAAAAAAAATCCATTGGGTGAAATGGAGTGCTCTTTGTTCGTCTAAGTCAGTGGGTGGAATGGGTTTTAGAGATATTCAGAATTTTAACAATGCTCTTCTTGCAAAACAGGTTTGGTGGCTATTACATCATAAAGATTCTTTACTTTATAAGGTCTTTAGCGCAAAATATTTCCCAAATAGTAGCATCTTGGAAACATTGGTTCATCCACGTTGTTCTTTAGCTTAGAGGAGTATTTTACAAGCGAGGGATGTCATCAATAAAGGTGTGGTGTGGAGAGTGGGGAATGGAGAATCTATCAAAATTTGAGAGCATAAATGGTTGCCAGAGCAGTCAAACAGTAAGGTTGTCTCTCCAAGAACTGATACTATTGTTGTTTTTGTGAAGGATCTGTTTTTGGCAGGTAGAAGGGTGTGGGATCCGAGTTTAGTGTAGCGGCTTTTTTTGCCTTGGGAGGCTGACTTAATCCGAAGGATTCCTGTGAGTGAGGAGCTCGTAGCAGATTTGTTGATTTGGCCTCTTACTCTAGATGGGGATTATAGTGTGCAGAGCGCTTACTATATGTTGGAATCTAAGGAGTGTTAATCCAGGGTCATCTTCAGTAGATGGGCAGAGTAAGGTTTGGAAGGGGATATGGAAGATCAAAACTCCGAATTGGATTCGGTATTTCATTTGGAGAGCTACTCGTGATTCTTTACCTACCAAGCAAAATCTTCGACATCGTCATGTACCTGTGGAAGCTTCCTATTCTACATGTGATGAGCATTCGGAATCTCTAATTCATCGTTTGTGGTTGTGTGAGCATGCTCAGGCTGTATGAAAATCCAACATTAATTTTGTCCAGTTTTATAGGAAACAGTATATGAGTTTTTTTGAATTATTGGAGGAAGTCTTGGATAATGCTTCGAAATTTCAGGTAGCTCTATTCTCGACTATTTCCTGGTGTTTGTGGTAGAGGCGAAACAAATTGAGGGCGAATCAACCTACTTGGTTGTTGCAAGAAGTGGGTGAGAGGGCTGTCATGTTGGTTCGGGAGTTCTTTGATCTGTGCAAACCTAGTGTGATGTCGAGAGGTTCTGGTGCTCAGGTGCAATGGTCTCTTCCTCCAGAAGGTGTTTTTAAGTTGAACTTTGATGTTTCCTTGTTTGAGAATATTGGTAATGCAGGCATTGGAGTGGCGATTCGAGATTCAGAAGGTGAGATCATTGCGGCATTACCTTAGCGGATTCCTCTTCCATTTTCGATGGAGATGGTAGAAGCCATGGCAGCATGTCGAGCACTTCTTTTTGTGCAAGAATTGAGTCTCTCTAAGGTGTTGATGGAAGGTGATTGTCTTTGGGTGGTTTCGGCTTTGAACTCTTTGGTTAGTTGGAACACGTTGTATGGGAATGTGGTCGAGGAGACACATTGTCAAGCTTGCCGGTTTCATTTTTGTAGGTTTATTCATGTGCATCGAGGTGCGAACAAGTTAGCCCACGCCCTCGCTAGAAGAGCAGTTTCATCTATGGGTTTAAATGTTTGGGTGAAAGAACTACCCTTTGATTTGGAGAGTGTATTCCAAAATGATTTTTCTTAATTTATAAGAGCTTACCTTTTTCTCAAAAAAAAAAAAAAAAAAGTTTGATAAACAACTCCAAAACGACGCTTCTATTATATATAAAGGATTAGATAGTCCACCAATCATCTTTAAGTTTTAAAACCAATCTGCTCATTCATGTGATTGATTTGTCATGAAAAGGACCACCACCATTAGATTATATATCTACAAGTTAATTAGTTTTTAACAAATAGCCAACTTGAAATTGCAATTAAAATCTCAACTCGTCATAGTCTTATTCCTACCTTGTATTGTGGGTAAACGTGATCTATAGTAATCTGTGGGTCTTCTTCATTATTATGATTGGATGGAGATTTGGTCTAAGTAAAAGGTATCAAACATCAGGAAAGGATAAGGAAGTGTCATAAATATCTTAAGGAGAAACCCAGAAAAGGTCAAAAATAGTGTGAAAGCATATTTGAGATCAAAAGAAGATACGATAGAGACTTGGGTTGAGGCAAGATTATACTGTTACGAATACGATCACAAAGATCATAATGTCTAATCACAAGAAAGTGGTGAGCGGGTTGGTTTTAGCTTTGTTGGGCTTAACAAACCGACCTAGAAATCTAGAATAATAAACAATTATTCTGGATTAGAAATTGCTCATTTAAGGAGAGTTGAGATTTCTTTCTAGCTCTAAATATTATTGTTTTTATTGCGGTTCAAATCAAATATGATTATACTTCTCTGTACAGCAGACTATTATTCAATAATATATATTTTGGTCCTGAATTATCCCTCACTTCTTTTGTTGATGTGAAGATAGTAAAGCAATGTTACATGTTCTTTATACTTATCAAAAAAAGCTTACATGTTCTTTATAGCATTTTTGGTTTTTGATCATGCATTAATATAATTGTACAAGATAAGTAGTATAATGCATTTTCTGACAATTTATTTTCAGGTCCCTTTATTTTTTTCCATGTTAGTGAACATAGACTCAGGGCCCCATTACTTTTATTTTCCCTTTCTATTGTGCAAGGAAAATTGGTTTATACTCTAAACTCAGTGAAAGATGACTTTTTTTTTTTGAAGGACATTCCTCCAATCCAACAATCTTTGGCTCTCTAACAATCCTTAGCTCTCCAAAAATCATCAGTTGCATCCCATCAACCAAGCAGCTTATAAGTTTTATGTTGGTGTTTGAGGACTTTTTGTGTACAAAGAACTACATTTGAACAACCACATTTTTTGCAAGTGTTGAATGATATTTTAAACACTGTGAAACTTTGATTATGGTATTAGTTTAGTTTAAGTGTTGAAGGACTTTTTGTGTACAAATGACCACATCTTTTTTTTTTTGGTTAATTTTATGATGATGATTATAGACAATGTTATGTATTTGATAATATGTTTATATGTTAAAATAATGTTAGTTTGGAGACATTTGTGGTGTTATTTAGTTACATTTGTGGTATTGTCTTTGTGGAGCTAAAATTATTACAGGTTCTTTGTAATAGGTTTGTGGTTTTAAAACCCAGGAAAAAGAAAACAATTTAACCTATAGCGGCGGGCAAAAAGTGCCACTAAAGGTCTAAAATTAAGTTTTAAATGCAGCCATATAGTAGCGTTTGTAGACCGCCGCTAAAGCTTTAAACATATAGTAGCGGTCATATCCACCACTAAAAGGTGCATATGTTATATTTTTACATTAAGTCCTATGGCAGCACTTATAGCCCGTCGCTAAAGGTCAATTGACTCGAATTCAAACTTGTATGATGGCAATTTTTCGCCTGCTGCAATAAACCAAAATTGCAGCTAAAACGTGCATCTACAGCGACACTTTTTGTTATCGCTGTAATAGATCTATTGTGACACCGCAGCTGTGACGGGATGAACCGCCGCAATAGCACTTGCCACTAAAGGTCAAATATACCTTTAGTGGCGCTTTTTGAGGCTTTAGCGGCGCTTTTGGCCCGCTGCAATATGTCATTTGTTTTGTAGTGTCAAAGGAATGGATAGACAAAGATGATAGTGCACACGATAAGGTCAAATGGGAGAAAATAATTAAGGTGATGTATTACATTGGACTGTGAGTTCAAAATTCTTTTGTGTGCGATCTTTACATTGATGATGATAGAATCCAAACTATATATATATATATATATATATATATGAGATGGGGGGTTTGAATAGACATTTAAGGTTGGAAAAACCAACATAATTGTGCATGTAAATCCAAGTAGTTGATCTTCTACTTAATTTAGTTAGGTAAGCGGGAAATAAGAAGGGGGAGATAGAGAGAGAGCAAGAGAGTTGTGTGTGTGTGTGTGTGTGTGTGCGCTTGTGAGAAAGAGAGATATTAGGGTAGCCAAAGCATAGAATTTAATAAAAATCCCTCATGAGAGTATGATTATAGTCAAACAGTCAAGGAAATACACCAATAATTGGAAACCTTATTCTAAGGTAAATACTTAGAGTTTGTTTGGTTAGAGAGTTCAAACAATATCTTTCAGTGTACATTGAAAATTGTGAGCCCTAAGACAAAATGTTTGGTAGGAGAGTTAACAAAGAATATTTGAGTCACAGTGTTTAATTTAGAGTGTTTAAAGTCTGTATTTTGAGAACACTTAAAGAGGTGTTTTCAGTTTTCAAGTAATAGTTTTGAGCGATATTTTTGTAATTGTTTTGAAAATTGTAGGACCTAGATGATGTTGACAACACATAAAACACACATTAAAAAAAAAAAACACGTACTCATACCAAACACTCAATTGTATTTTTTCACTTTTAAAAATATGTTATTAGAAACATAGTACCACACATAGTTTTTGCATTAAGAGTACTTTACGTGTTTTCATTACACTTTTTAAACCACAATTTTTACATTATTTTGAAAACCAATACCTAAACTCTCTTAACAAACAGACCCTTAAGGACTTTGATATGGCATCCAAAGTATCGTCATAACTTATTACATATCTTTCATTGGAGCTTGACCGTAGTCAAATAATCAAATGAAATACACAAACAATTGGCAACCTTGTTCCAAGGCAACATAAGGCTATATGAAACAATTATCACTGCGGAAGCTTATTGAATTTGCGGTGTCGGTACTCAGCATAAGTTTTAGTTGAATATTTGGCTTGGTTTTGATCATTCACAAGCTCTGAAAATGGTCCAATGTTCACCTCATGTGGAGGCACAATAAACACTGCCCATGACATGCGTGTGCATTCCTTGTTCACCAAACTCCTATGAAAAACACTCTTGTACTTTCCGTTGCTTAGCACCTATAACAAAATTCTCATAAATTGGACATTTACAAAAACAACTATTTGTTGCTATTTTCATAGTGAATTTTAATTCTAAAAAAAAAAACACTATTTGTTGCTTCTAAAGCTATAATTTAGCCTCTATAGCGGCTTAAACATCTCAGTGGACACTTGAACATTTATTTTTTGCAAAACAATTTCATTAAAATTATATTATAAAAACATTATTGTCGTATTTCATTGCACAAGATAGGGAGTACCATACCTCAATTTGATCACCAACATGGACAAAAAGTGCATTTTCCAAGAGATTTACAGCAACCCAATTATTGTCTTTCCACACTTGAAGGCCTGGAACATCGTTTGAAACTAGTATTGTGAGTGCAGACATGTCCGTATGAGGTTCAACTCCTAAAGCCAATTCAGGTTGTGGGCAAGGTGGGTACATGTTTATTTTCATCTCTAGCTCTAGTTCTCCATCACCCAAACAAGACTTCAACACCTTCCCTTCCAAACCTAACCCCTCTGACAATAGTTGCAGTAGGTTATCGGTTATTCTCAATATTTCTTTGCTATATTCTTCTGTGACTCCTCTGTGTTAAGTGTACATGAGGTAAGCACTAACAAAGTCAAATTTTATTAAAGCAAAGATAAATAAATAAATACATAAGTCCACAAATAACTTTCTTTTTAATACTAAACTTGTGTGTATATATCAAGTATGTCTTTTAACATGATACAACATTTGTTATTGTTTTATAGATATTAAAATTGCTCTCAAATAATCTTTATATTATTAACAATAAATACTTTAAAAAATGAGCTTAAACTTACCTAAGTTATGCTCTATTGATTTTGAACTAAATTTCATAACAATCTCTCTTTCTATGTACACAATGAACAATTATTCATAAACACATTTTTTTAATTGTTCTAAAAATTTGTTTTAACAATCTTAATAACTAAAATACATGATGATTTGAATCCATTATTTTGTTAAATGAATATAAGATCTACTCCTTTATGTTCAAATCTTTTAGCATTTATAAAGGGTTAGATTCTAAAGTTTTGGAACAGAGGATTGAGTAACTTTTGGATTTTGAAATTTTTTTCTTAAACTATTATCAAGTTGGGATGGTTTCTAGGGTTTATAGACGTGTTTGAAAATCCTAATCCCAAAACATATAAAATTTGGGTTTATCAAGAAATTTGTATTAGGTTTGAGTTTAGGACAAAAGCTGGTTAAAGACAACAATGTTTTAATCTAATCAAAGATAATACATTAATAATCTTTTGTTCATATCTTTTATACAATAAAATAATTTTAAGTGAACCTATTTCATTGGAAAATAGATATATGGAGCTTCAGCTCAAATACAAATTTGACTCAATTTGGATTTGAAACCAAGAGTTTGCTTGACTTGCTAGATACTCACTTTAACAAAATTGCGGTAAATAATCAATTGGTTTTGAGCACATATCGACTTAACCTATTAATTTCCTATAAAAAACAACCCTTATTGCATAAATTGAGAAGAGAGAGGTTATTACATAAAGATTAGCCTAATGAAAAACCTTCTTAAGCCTTCTAAATTCCTCTCCATAGAATGTTTCTCCTTATGAGATATTTTTTTAGAGTTTTTCCTTGAGCCTAATTGTTAGTTCGTTAGTTCCACAACAATGAGTTGTTGTTGTTATTGTCCAAAGTTTCGGCTTTACTAATGAGGTTTGTTTGTGATAGAAGTTCACGTAGAAGATTTTCAAAGTTGTAGGGCATTCAGAGGGAATGCAAGTAAGGCATTTGTTGAGGTTACAATAGAGTTTGGTTATAAGGATTTTGTAAATAGATTGTCTTAACTCTTAATTACAGGATTGGATCCTTGAAGTGGTTTTACCTTCGAAGAGGTTCTTCATTGGTTTATTTCACTTTGTTACCAAATTTGTGTTCATTAAACTACTTTTTCTTTTATATGAATTTAATCTACCTATGGAGTTCACTCCATGATGATTACTCTCATCATCTAGCTAAGATATCAATCGTTTTTTGGTATAGGTAGGGTTTGAATCCTAATTAATCTCTTATTCAATGATAATAGATTTTACTAGTTAAGCTAACTAGAACCCACTTCCTTAAACTATTTTTACATCTTTATTTCTTTTTAGATTTGGTGTTCAAAATTGTGATGGACTATCTATTTGTGTGGAATCAATCAATAACTTGTTCACTGATTAATTAATCTATTGCTTAGGGTTTTTTTGGGTATAAATAATAGTTTATTAATTGGTAGCAAAGGTTTTAGAACGTGAATTACAAACTCCCCCTATATCATTTTGTTATACATGAATTTTGATAAATCAATTCACCACTTGATTGCATTTTATTATTATATCCTTTATGCTTACAACATTTCAAGAAGATTAAAGATCAATAGTTGTGTCATCAATCAAATATTTAAATTTCAAGTTTTTGTAGCATTAAATTATGCATAAAAATAAGTTTACTAACTAAATAGTAAATAATATCCAATTTGAAATAAATTTGACGTACAAGTTAAAAATATAAAGAACATGCAATCTAATAGTTAAATTTTCAAAACATATAGTCATATTAATTGTTTAGTGGGAGTTTGTATTCGTTGCCTACAAAGCAATTTGTAGATAAACTTTTTCCCTACAGGGATTTGCTAACCTATTTGCAGAGAAACATTTTTTCTATGCATCTTTTTTTTTTTTTTTTCATCTTATTTGAGTGACGTACATAAAAACATTAAAAGGTGAGTAAATGATAAATTAAACCTTCAAATGAGTGGTAGTATAATTCTTCTTTTCTTGTTAAATAAATTTAAAATCTACATTATAATTTTAAGAGAAATAGGAGGGAGGAATTTAAAAAGCCACGTAGCCATGGCCGCATATATATACCCTTCCTCCGCTGTTGGATAAGGGATTTTCCTTTCTTTTATTTTATTATTTTTGGTTTTTCAAGGGTCTCTCCATTTACTATATCTAATTCATAACGAATTATTAAGCATAAAATTTATAGGTAACCTATGAACGGATTAATGGGAGAAGAGAACCAACGTATATATCTTTGGATTCAAAATGAATTAATATTAAGAAATTGGTTTTCTAACTTTAATAAATTAAAAAAAATAAAAATTGGTGGGTTATTATCACTTATCAATGAAACAGATGAATGGAAAAGAGGGTTAAGAAGTTCTCAAAAAAAAAAAAAAAAAAGATTTAGTATCGAAGGGATCCTAAGTCAATTAGGTGGTAATATATATAAATATATAAATATATATATATATATATATAGCTTGGTGGTAGTATTATATATTAATAGGTCATGTTTGTTAGGATATATGTGATTCACTTGTTAGGAACATATGTCATTATTTTATGTAATTGGCTAATTTTTAGACAAAATGCACTTTACTTGTAATTTGGTAGATCTAGGATATGTTTAATACTTTAAGAAACTTTGTTTCAAGTTCAAGTGTTGAAGCATGTAAGTCTGTCCAAGATTCAAGTGTGAAAAGTGCTATTCATTAAAGCTCTATCGAGACTTGCAAAGCTGTTCCAACCCGTGGCTCGATAGCAGCTCAACAGATAGGTATCTGTCGAGGTTTATGAAACTCAGTTTTTCAGGACTGTTTTTCATTCAATCTATGATTATATATTTGACATTTCTTTTCTCACAACCCTAGACATATAAAATGATTATTTTAAGGGCCGTCAAAGGTGGAACAAGTTGCACAAGTGTTGAGCAAAGTTTGTCTAAGTAAATTGTGACTGGAGACAAAATTTGTCATAATTCATCTTTTTTGTGAAGAAGCTGCTGTGTTTGTGCACAGTAGGGTTTTGTAACCAATGAGTTTCTCGATCTTCATCGTGTGATGAACTGAAGAATTTTACAGCCAACAATCTTCCCTAATTGGTGATTTAAGTAGCGTATTGGGATCTGCACAATTGGTTAGTTACGTACTAGGAGCTGTGCATTATAAGAAGATATTGTCACTACAGAACAAATCCAATTGGGTATTGGGGTAAGGGTTCAACTGTAAGTTAGTATAAGGTACTGAGATTACTTTACTTATAACCGCTTGTTGTGACCTTAAAATCACCCAGTGGAGTTTTTACCGTGTTAGTTTTTTCCATTTGTAAATAAATCATTGTGTCAATTTATTTTCCGCTGCATACTTAGTTTATTGGTGATTTGTTTGTGCTACCGCGTGTTTGCATGTTAATTTGATTAATTAATAAACTTGGCTAATTAATCAATTAATTCATCACAAAGGGTCAATTTGTTTTTGGCCTATTAATGTTAATGAGTGTCCTTAGGGCAATTGTTAATAAATTATATTAGGAGAGTTTTGACACTACTTTTATGATAAATATAAAAAATTGTTAACACAATTAATTGCTTTATCATTTTTTTATAAAAAATATTTCTAAAATAGTTCTTAAACTAACGTTCTTAGGGCATTCATTGATGTTTCACTATATTAATAAAGTTTTGGGAGAAAACAAATAAAGGACAGTTTCGTTCAATTTTTAGAAGTTAATATTAGGGATGGCTATAGGGTGGGGCAGGGCCGAAGGATGGGGGTTTTTGTTCTCGTCCCGTATGGTTTTATCTTGCCCCATCCCTGCTTCTTGGGGCCCCGTGAAGCCTCACCCTATCCTATAGTGCGGGGCTAAAATCTTGCCCTATCCCCGCCCCATCACTTTTGCTAGTACTAATTATATTCCCATACAATCTACTACTTATTTGAGCTAGATCAAAGGATGTTGAGAAAAGTAAGGGTGGCATTTTTTTTTTTTTTTTTTGACATGACCTACTTCTAGAACACAAATATTTGCCGGTTAATGTTTAGTAAATTAGTTTATATCAAATCGAGTAAGCCTGAATATTTAATTTAGATGAATGACAATGGATTAATAAATTTAGGCAATTTTTTAGGAAATCCAATGAATCTTTTTTATTTTTAGAAATAGGTTTTAGGATTTGAACTTATAATGTCCACTCCATCATAATTACTCTTATTAATAGATTAAAGTATCAATTAGTTTTTTTATTTTTTATTTTTTATTATGTAAACAGAATTCAAACCTAGATCCCTTATTTGACAACCCTTAAGCTAATATTATAGCATTCTTCTTTTCGGGGGCGGAGCTAGGAATTCTTGTTTGGGGGGGCTAAGTTGTGGCACTAATATATTTATCAAGACAATCCCCCTCCCACACACACACACACACACACAAACACACACACATATATATACACATACTTTTTTATTATATATACACATATATATACAAACACTTTTTTATTTGATAAGTTATATATATACACACACTCAAAAAAAAAAAAAAAATTAGTATTTCAATCAAAATTATGTTTGGGGGTGATCTTTCATAAAATAAAATTTATTTTTACAATTTTTATAGTGAAATTCTAAAAAAGTTACATTTTAAATATAAAATATCAAATTTTATACTAAAATAAGTAAAAAAATTCTTTCAATTGAGCTAATAAAATTTTCAAAAATATGAATGATTCAAAACTTGGAGGAATAAGTTAAGTTCTGAACATATTTGAAGTTATTTTGCTCTAGTCCATTATGTGGCAACTAAAGAGACATTTTATGTATAGTTTTAGTGAAAAGTTTTATTTTAATGAATCAATAACTTGTTAATCGCTACATAACAAGTTGAAAATGATAGATTCAGATATGTTTGGTACCAAACTTTATCAAATATTTAACAAATATAAGAGCACATTTTACATGATAGAATTGTGAAAAATAAAGTTATATCTTTATAAATTGGACTAATTATTTTTTTTAAGAGTATCATTGAACTAATCAAATATTTGGGAGGGCCAACTTTTATTTTTGTAAACTAAATTTTGAAAATAGTAAAATAATTATATATATATATATATATAAATTTTAAAATGGGGGAGGCCCCCACCCTATTAACTATCTAAATCAACTAATTCCATGTCCACCAATCATATATATACACGATCGATGGTCGAAATATTTTTATATATGCGAGCATGTATTACCGACACGTATTAGCAAACAAAAAAACGTAGAGAATACATGTACTGCTCACCTGTATGCAGGAGGATTTTTGGGCCATTCATCGTATTTAGCCTTAGAAGGAGGAGCCATGAGATGAAAGTAATAGTCAATCCACTCCACCCTTTCTTCTAGGTTCTTTGTCATCTTGGTACCATAGCCTTCAAACTTGCCACTAGCTGCGTCATTTGCATAGGCTTCCTTTTCCTCTTGTGGGAGCTCAAAGAACTCTTGCCCCACCTCTTTTAGCCGTTGGATCAATGAAGGTGATATACCATGATCGGTGATGAGGAAGAATCCCCACTCCTGGCAAGCCTCTGCAACTTCTCTGACTACCATATCATGCGGCTGAGAGAGAGAGATGACGGGCACCGTGACCCCGTCAACGGCCACGGTGTTCTCAGGCCGTTCATGGGCCGGGCGGATGAATTGAGCCGGAAGTTTGTTGAGCCCAACCAAGGCCTGTACTCTCTCTGCAGTCATTTTGTATTTTCTTTAGGTTGTTTCAAACTTGCAGTCATGCACAAGTGTCTTTTGGCTGCTGGGAGTTGGGATGGCATGCAGTTTCACACATAAATAATACTTTCTAGGTTGGTTTGTGGGGGGCTTTTTATTATTGGAGAATCTAGTTTGCAAGTCATAGCAACGTTTGGAATGGTAGATACACCAACTGAAAACGTGTGGCTGTCCTCGCTTTAAATGCATCAACAGTTAATTAATCAACAAATAGGTAGCATTCAATGCTATAAACAAATATGGATTGAAAACGTGTGGCTAGTCCTCGGCAAGAAATGCTTGGTTTAGGACGTGTTCAATGTTATAAATTCTTAAGTTCCGTATAGTTGAGAGGATGAAAAAAATGAGAGAATAAAAAAATTTTTTAATTTTCCTTCGTTTGTGTTTAGTTGAAAGGGTGGAAAAATAGTAGGATGAAACTATTCTTTTTGCATGGGAGGTTGGTATTAAGGATATCATTCTTGAAACAGATTCATGCAATGCATAGCATGTCCTTCAGGACCTTACTGCTGCACCGACTTCCATCTCTAGTCTAATCTTTGGGACCCACCGAAGACTTCATGACTTTTGTAACTACATACATGACACACTACCAAAATTTTCTAGTTGTGACAGTGGTTTGAATGATCGCGCAAGCTACACGTGTATTAATTATTTGTACAATGTTAAGAGTTTTGGTTAGTTGAATGCAATTATTTTCTTCACAGTTCACACACACACATAGACATGGCAAAACAGGTCAGAATTTTCTGACCCGATCCGAAAAATACTTGACCCAAATTCGATTTTTTTGACTCGAAGCAAAAACGGGTTAACCTGTGACCCGACCCAATTTTTTTGCGGATCAACCAGACCTGTTAAAAAAATTTCACTAAAAAAATATTTAAACTATGTCTTGATATTGATACTAAGCACACAAAGCACCAAAACCAAACCAATGCAATAGTCAATAAAGCATTAAAGCTTCACGTATCACAATCAATAAAGCATTAAAGCTTCAACTCTCCACTGCCTCCACAGCCATGACAAATTGACAAGAGAGAATGAGACAACTAGTCTCTAGACAAGACAACACAAGTTACAATGTTACATAACACAAAGATTAAAAAAAAGAAAAAATCTAATGAGCTTGACTAGCTTAGCTGTAGTCCAAACTTCCAAAGCCAATTACGGAATTACCAAAGGCACGTCACACAATATAGTCACAGACTCACAAACATGAAAGAGTGAAAGTGTGAAACACTGAATTCTTAAACGTGACAGCCACATCCACAAGGGCCAAAGCGTCAAAGCCTCCTCATTGAGTCAGTTCCTCACTTCCTCTGCTCGTCTCTTGGGTTGCGCCTCTGGCCCTCTGCCCTTCATTTCACACTTCCCACACTTTTTCATTTTCAAGCTTGCGCCTCTCTACCTCTACACTTTCAGCTCCACCTCTGCCTTCTACTCTTTTCTCTCTGTGACTGTCTGTGCCTCTACTCTTTTCTTTTTTGTTCTTTCAATCCTTAAGAGGAGCACGAATTGTGCTTTTAATGTGTTCACATCTGCACCGTAGTGTCTTTTGGCTTTGGTGAGGACTGAGGAGCAAGGGAAATCCCAATTCTTTAATATTATTATACAATGCATGTGCATGTTATACGTGTTGGCATTGGATGTATACATCAGCCGGTTGTACTTCATTATAGTTTGTCATTCTTTACTTGCCACCTTCATTTTCTTTTCCTACTTTAAACAGATCAAAAATTATACAAAGATTAGCTTCTAAAAAGCTGGAACAAGAGTTGCACCAAATTTGGGTATCAAGCGTCTAATAGTAATTAGTAATAGTATCACCAGTGAGAATCTAATCAGGAACTCAATTGACAAATTGCATCTATTTAAAAAAAATAAAAAATTGTTTGAAAAATATGGGTTAACTAACCCGACTCGACCCGACCCGCAACCCGATTGACCCGCGACCCGATTGATCTGTTTTGACCTGTGACCCGATTGACCTACAAACCCGATTGACCTGACCCGACCTGCCCGTTTTGCCATGTCTACACACACACACCATTCTTAATGATTGCACTTTCTTGTCCCCACCAATAATGGATCTTCATGTCAGCATTTTATTAGAGCATCCACATCCGGATGCTATATCTCATCTTATTTTACCATCTCAAAAAGCTACTTTATCAATTATACCATCCCATTTTACAATACACCCAATATCCTAAAACTCTATTATTTTACCATCTTATTAAAATATTATTTTTTTAATCTTTCTTTATTATTACTTTTCCAACCGTCATTTTTTTCTTTCAAATTCAACTATTCTGGCCTTTTCAAATTCATCTATTCCAACGGTCATCCTCAACAACCTGCCAGTTTTTTTTCTTTTCAATTTCTTCCAACTATTTCAACAACTTGCCAATTTTTTTTTCAATTTCTTTCCAACTATTTCAACAACTTGCCAATTTTATTTATTTATTTTTTTTTAAAAAGAACATGCCAAATATCAATGTACTCAAATTTGCCAACTTTAAAAATCCACATACATATATATTCCATCAAACCTGTCAAATATTAATGTAAAATCTACATATATATTTATAGATGTATCCTGTCAAATATTAATGTATTCAACCTGCCAATTTTAATGATCCACATACACACACACACACACACACACACACATATATATATAGAAACTGCCAATTTTTCGTTTTTTTTTTAGAAAGAATTTGCCAAATACCAATTTACTCAAACTTGCTAACTTTAAAGATCCACATACATACATATAAATGCAACCTGCCAAATATCAATGTACTCAACCTGCCAACTTAAAAAATCTACATACAATTTCTCAAAAAAAAAAAAAAAAAAAAAATCTACATACATATATATACATACAACCTGCCAAATATCAATGTATTTAACCTGCCAATTTTTAAAATCCACATACATATATGTACATACAACCTATCAAATATCAATGTACTCAACCTACCAACTTTTATAATTCACATACATATATATAAATACAATCCACATACATAACTATCAATGTTATCTTTAGAAGACTCGTACATATATCAAATTACAATAAAACCCCACATGCATAACTCACACACTTAAGTTCCTACAACTCCCCTTGTAATTGCCATAAATGTTCAATGAGGTCTAATTGGAGTTGAGAATGAATTTTATGGTCTCGAATACATTGATGGGTTTCAATAAACTCCGTAATTCATTTGTGTTCTCCCGTGACAGTTGTATAGTAGGATTGTCATCAATTTGCTCATAATCTTCTTCCACTGCTTCATTTACATCTCGTTCATCCTCAATGATCATGTTATGAAGAATTACGCATGCTTTCATGATGTCTTGGAGCGTTTTACTATAGAAAAATCTTGTAGGCCCATGCACAATTGCGAATCTTGCTTGAAGCACTCCAAATGCACGCTCTACATCCTTTCTATTCGCCTCTTGAGCTTTTGCAAATAATTTTTTCTTATGTCTTTGTGGAGATGGAATTGTTTTAACAAATGTTGACCACTTCGGATATATGCCATCGGCAAGATAGTATCCCATTGTATACTCACGACCATTGATTGAGTAATTAACTACAGGAGCACGTCCTTGTTCGAACTCAGAAAATATAGGAGATCTTTCTAATACATTAATGTCATTATTTGACCTAGGTAATCCAAAAAATGCATGCCATACCCAAAGATCATATGATGCCACAGCTTCCAAAACAATGGTTGGCTCACGAATGTGACTAGAGTACTGACCTTTCCATGCAGTCGGACAATTTTTCCATTTCCAATGCATGCAATCAATGCTCCTTAGCATCCCTGGAAATCCACGTCTTTCCCCATTGAACAAAAGTCTAGCAATGTCTTTGTTGTTTGGAGACCTCAAGTATTCATTGGAGAAAATATCAACCACCGCTTTAACAAATTTTTTCATACTTTCTATTACAGTGGATTCTCCAATCCGCACATACTCATCCATAAAATCAGCTGCCACTCCATACGCAAGCATCTTAAGTGCAGCTGTTATCTTTTGAAGAGAAGATAAACTGAGCCTTTGGGCATTATCTCTTTTTTGGATAAAGTAAGGTTCATAAGTTTCCACAGCGGATTGAATACAGAGAAAAAGAGACCGACTCATCCGAAATCTCCTCCGAAATCTCCTCCGAAATAAATTATGAGGATATACTGGTGTGTCGGCAAAGTAGTCAAGATAAAGTCTTTTATGACCTGCCAAACGATCATGTTCAATATACCGACGACGTTTACTTTGTGATGTTGAACCCTTAAGAACTCGCCTCATTATCTCATCCTCGTCTGAGTCGTCAAAAAGAAATTTGTGAAGCCTAGAGCGACCCATAGAGACAACCTTGAAGACAACAGTGTTAGGAAATTATCACAATTATTGCAAAGCAAGCAAAGATTACATTATGGAAAGGGAACAAGTAGATATATTATTCAATAAACAAAGCTTAAAATCTGTCAAAGCATAAGTCCCCTGGTAAAGATTGATAAGAAATAGAGGAGTTGTAAGGCTGAGAGGGAAGAGGAGAGGAAGGAAATTGAGAGTCCAATGGGATTGAATTTGAGAGATAGGCAATAGTCTCAAGGTATATTAATATTAACATTTGTTTGTTTGTTTTGTTGTTTTGTTTTCCCTTTTTCTAAATATATTTTAAGTGGGAAGAGGAATTCTAATCCTGTTGGGAAACACTAGAAGTAATATTAGCATTTGTTGTTTTATCTATGTGTATGCATTTAATTGGGTGGAATTGGACTAATTTTTCTTTCAAAGTTTGTTTGACTAGGTGTTCTGGGAATTGGTGTTTGCAATTGATGTAGGGGATAATCTTTAGGTTTTCACAAGTACACCAATATTATGATGATCTTTTTTTTTTTCAATGGGTGTTTTTCTTAAAATGTGCTTTCTAAGATTGTTTTAGGTAGGAGAGACATATTTTGATGCTTGATGCTTGTTCATTGAACTGCAATATTATGTCTCTCCTACCTAAAATTGTAATTTATCAAGCCAAAAATCTTATCCCAATACAGGAGGGATCTAGAGATATGGCATGAGCATGCTTCAGCAAGCACCTAGCCACATAACACAGGACTTATGTGTGTGTACACTTTGCTACCATTCATTATTTCATCTAGAAAACCAAGAAAAATACTCTGAGATGAAACTAATGCTAAAAGTATGAAATTTAGGCTAAAAGGATCATAGTTATGTTCCAAATATTCCAATACGTAAAAAATTAAATGCAGCCAGTCAACCCTCAATAGAAGAATGATGAACTAGCATTATTACCAGAATGTTATTACTTATTATCTAAGAAGAAGAAAACATCATGACCAGAAAAGGTTGAGGTATATGATAAAATAATGTAACAGATAAGCACTGTAAAGAAGCATATAAAAATGGATATAAAGAAATTAAAATAAAACTAGACAAGGATTTGATCTTCCTACCTTAGATTGAGAAGTTAAGGCCTCATCACATTATTTCAAAAGTTCGGGTGGAACAAAATTGTCAATCTCAGCTTCTAGTACTGCAATGGGAACCTTAACACCTAAAATCAATCCCCAAATAACAGTCAACTATGACACAAAATTGTTAATTTTTTTTCTTCCTTGTACTTGTACTCTTACTAGAAAATAGAAAAATTTAGGAAGTCCTAGTCTGCAAGCAACTTGAAGGTAGAAAAAAAAAAAAAAAATTGGAACAAGAATTGATTTCCAACATCCAGGGAAATGCAAAATTATGATAGAGAAGGAGTTAAGTAAGATTAAATCATTGTAAATCTGCATGCTAAAAGCAAACAAATATCCTTTGACCTCAAGAGAAAGGAAAGAAGGAAACTTATAAAGTCAAGTACTTGTGATTACTAGTTACTTCCAATATTTTAATTGCTAGAGTATAATAAGAGCTAGAAGTTTTTTCTTGAAAGTCCTTCAAAAAACACTTTTATACTCTGAAATTGCAAACTAACAATCTAGTAAAACTAATATAAAGCTCTTGAAAAAGTTATACAATGGGATCCATTCAAATCCATACCCTTGATATCATCCACTGTTACCCATGCAGGATGTAATATCACTGCAGCTTGGATAAGTTCAACTTTTGAAAGTTCAACTACAACCTTACCTGAGAAGTGAGAAGAATGTAAAATTTCAAATGTCAGCAATTTTTTTTCAAGCAATAAAATGCTGTATAAAGATACTCAAAAAGAAAGAAAAGAAGAATTAATAGAGAAAAACTCACCACCCCAACAAAAGCCTGCAGCCCCAACTGAAGAAGCACCTTTACTTTTCAAAGTTTCAATTATTGGCTTTGCCTCCTCAAATCCTGTATCCTATAGAAATAATTATGATACTATTAGTGCAAACTGAAAATTACATAGCAATTAGTAGAAAACTGCAATATTAGGGTCAGTGGGTCACCAATTTTAACCAAGGTCACAAAAGGTGGACACAGCCAGCTAGTTCAATAATTTATGAAGTATGAACTATTTGTTACTTACAGCAATAACAATAAAGCAATTGTGCAGCTGAATTCACACATATATTCAGACAGCCTAATATGCAAAATACCCAAACTCCACAATGGAGACCTTCAGAATATAATCTCAAATGAAAATGTAGCAATACATTCAAGTTTCACAAAAGGGTCACTGTGACAAAAACATTTTCTTTTTGATATATAAAAAAGCAACTTATAAACAATTTCCTAGCAAAAATTAAAATTTAGAACCAACCGTTCCATGATCCTTCAACCAAACTTCTAGAGGATTATTAGCAATATCTTCAAGCACAAAAGGTTCTCCTATGAAGTCAGGAACTACCACATAATATCCAGCAGCTGAAACCTTGTTTGCAAGCTTCTTTTTATATATAAAGTAGCTAACATTAGTTCCAGAAGCTAAAAAAAGCACAAACTCACAATGTTGATTATTGATGAGTGTCTCTATGAACATGCTGATAGATCACAACTTCAACTTTTTGGTGGGAAAATCCTGGTTGTTGCACTTATTATTCAAAACGGCCTAATATAGCTTTGAATAGACAATTACACGTATGTTATTTCTGTTTTACTCTGCTTCTTAAATGAAAGAAAATATAGTTATCCCCTACATCAAAATATTTTAGTACATGAATGTCCATTGAACTGAAATATTCGTTCATGTACTAAAATATTAACCAAGAAATTGAAACACTAGTTTAGTTAATCAATCTTATTATAAGCAAAAATACATCATCAAACATAGAAAGGACATAAGTTTTTCATATAAGCAAAAATGATGTGATTACATAAGTGGCACAACCTACTGCCAATTGATCAAGTTGGAACAATACATCATCTACATGTTCCAAACCTACGCTTAAAATAAGCCACTACCAAAATAAGGTTGAAACAAAATATCATCTACATATGCCAAACCCCAACCCATATATAATTCACTACCAAAATATAGTTATGACAAGACATCATCTCCTTGGGTCAAACCTAACTATTTACCCTAATTGTTGTCTTGCAAGGATTTGATCCTTGATATTTTCAAAATAAAGTCTTTCTTTGTCATTCATGCCACTTGTATCCAAGGTCATTATTCTTCCCTCCTCCCTAATAGTTTCAAGACGAAACCTTTCATGTTCAATATCAACTCTATGCATCTCCCTACTAGTTTCAAGACAAACCCTTTCCTTTTCAATATCAACCCTTTCCTTTTCAATATCAGCTCTTTCCTTTTCAATTTCAGCTCTTTGCGCATCCACTCAAACCATATCCGCTTTGATGTGAAGAGCCTCATTGTCTTGTTCATTTGTTTCCTGCATATATTGCATTTTTTTCGCCAAATAATCCTCAAAACCCTTATCACCATCTGTTCTCTTTCGCTTAGCCTTTTCAGCTTTTTTGCCAATTGGTCTCTCTACCTCCATTGTGTCATCATCATTACTACAAACTTGATCAATTGAACTTGGAGTTTGAGGGAGCCATTTTGATCTTTCCTTAGGCATACTCCACTTTGGTTGGTTCTTCAACACAACCCAACAATGTTCAAATGCAAAACTTGATTTTTTGCCGGTTGTTAGAGCTGGTGACTCTTTATATAGTTCCTTTGCATCTTTCAACTAATTTTTAAAAAATAAAATAAAATAATTAGTGTCTTGAAACTATTCGGAAATTATTATTGTGACACCATTGCAATATATTTTATACCTTGTCCTCGTAAGTCCCACCACTTGGATTTCGGGCTTCAATTTTAGCTATGAACTCAGCAAACCTACTTGTCTCCCTATTAATATTTCCCCATCGACTTTGGAGGGAGGAAGCAGAACCATGTAGTTCTGTAAGTATTGTTCTCGCAAAAGTATTGCCAAATTTTCTTCCAAAATTTGTCAACCCTTTGGTCAATACCTTGCACGGCATCCATGCTAGTGTTAAGCCATGCAGAGACGAGGAGGTTGTCCTCATTTACATTGAAGTTGCCAACACGTTTTGTTGGATTAGGGGTAACAATTTCAACTTCCGGACAAGACTCTTGGATGGGCATTGAAGTATTTTGAGATCCACTTGAAAGTGGTGCCAAAAAATCATCATCCATTTGTGAGATATTAGTCCATCGTGTTATCTCTTCTTGTGTACCCATCCCTTTTAAATAAGGAACTTAAAACAGTTAGTATATGAAGTCAATTAGAGCCAACTCACAGTTAGTATATGAGTTCAAGTATTTGTGATAGGTAATTACTACAATTAGAAATACAAACTTAACCAAATCTACAAGAATTCATAGCCTTCACATATTATGATTATGCTGAAAACTCAAATCAATTCTTATTTGTATATTTACAATTAGTATAAGCTAATCATAATATTTTCTTCAACAAGTGTAAGCATAAGCAGAACAAGAAAGTACAGACTATATCACTCAAAGGACTAAGCAAAAAATTATTATAGAAGCAAAAAATTTTGGAAAGAGGCCAGTCATGTAATTAAGAATTGTTGATAAGGTTTATAGTGTTATACTGGATCGAACCTAGATGCAATTTTAATTATGAACCCAACTAGGGAACTACCCACTATTCTAAAAAATGTCCACTTCCCTCTACTTTTGGAAGGCTAAACTTAGACAACCTAGTGGTAATGCATAGCCAGTATGGAGTGGATACCGTGGATTCAAAATCCTAAAGTTTGTAGCAAAAATCTTAGACTACAAATTTCTACTATGACATATTTATTTTAAAAATACATTTATGGTTTCATAAATTGAATAAGATGTTTGAAATATTTGCAACCAATTGCCTAGGGAAAAATCATAGAATGTTTGAAACCATCCTCATAACTTTTAAGCTGATCAAGTTCACATAACCAGCTGTGGATCCTCTAACACCCAGTTTGGGAATTCTCCTTAAAAACAAAAACAACAAAAGAAGAAAGACTCCAAATGGTCTTCAAGCAAGATTCTAAAATCATCCCTATCAAGTTCACATAACCAATTATCAACGGAGCAAAAGAATACACATGCAAACCCACTTTTATGTAAATCCCATTACGAGCTACAAAAAAATAATGCATAAATCAACAAGCATTTTACAAAATCCAAATTGTACAACAAAATTTTCATGTTCACAATAGGAATTTAGAACAAAGACATGGATGATATCAAAATGTGGAAGAAAGAAGGGATCTGAGATGAGAAGGGATTTGGGTTTGGGTTCCGTACCTTTCTTTTGAGGACCCAAATTTGAAGCAAAGCAAAGTGAGAGAGAGAGAGAGAGAGAGTGAATGAGAACCAAATGCAATGCAAAGCAACCAAGCACAGTATTGTGTGCTGATCAAATAGGTTCACTAATTCCACCTCTGCAAACATCAATAGCAATTATTTGATCAAAACCAAAACATAAACACAATCTGAATCCCCCTTTTTCTTGCAGAAAGAGAAAAGAAACATAAACACAAAAACTCAAATATGTTGATCAAAACCCACCTAGTAAATTGCTTTGATTTTGATTTTGATTTGATTCGAGAGACCGGCGGAGCTTCGTGAAGAGATTTTGCAAATAAAATCTTAATCCAAACCCACAAACCCTTGAGATGAGTGAATCAGTAAAGGGAAGAGTGAATCGGTAAAAAGGGATGAGTGAATCGGTGAATCCAAACCCACAAATCTTAATGGAGTGAAAAGTTAAATGGGTATCTAGATTGTTGGATTTATGAGATGAGTGAATCAGTAAAGGGATCGGAGCACGGATGCCTTATCGGAATCACTATCGGAGAGAGAAGGTCATCAGAGAGAGAGAAGCATCTAACTTATCGGAGAGATAGGGGCATCGGAGAGTATTGGGTTTGAAGAGAGCACAGAGTAGAGGAGAAAGAGTAAACAAAGAGAGAGAAAATATGAGAAATAATGAGAGAGGAGAGAGAAATTCCCGGGTTAAGAATCACCTTAAGCATTAAAAAATTATTTTTTTTTTTATCTCATTCAGCTACAGTACCATCTTACATTTGAGATGGTACTGTAGCTATATCTCAAAATAATTTAGCCTTTTACGATATCACCTTCCTGTTGTTGGTGAATTTTGGCCTTTAATGGTATATCATCTCAAGATTTAAGATATGCAAGGTGGGCTGTGGATGCTCTTAGAAAGCGAATATGACATCTCGTTAATATCCGTTTGTAATCATTTATTTTTGCCAACTTATTTTATTATTTAGTTTATTTTTACTACTATTTATGTATTTCATTATATTTTTTGATACTATTTATGGCACACTGTACTATTTTAACTAATTTTTACCTTTATTTATAGTATTTTTAGCAAAAAATTTTTAGCAAAAAATTTTCAGCTTCAATAAAATAAACAGATCCTAAACAGACTCTTAATTCCAAATTTTATTACACCCTTGTTAAGGTTGACACTTTTTCTTTTTCTTGGATCTATCCTTTTACAATGGCAAATTGGCGATTAGGTTGACTAGATTTTGGGTGTGGCTGAAGTAGGCATTTTGGGCATTTGGAGTTTGACGTGGTAGTTGATGGCAATTTTGTGTTAGAGGTTAGGTCTTTGGTCGGTGTGGTTGAATTAAGGCCATTGTGTGTGTTTGTGGGTTTCTTTGTGAAGAACATGAGGATTTCCTTTTGATTTTCTTGGCTACCAAACACTGAATGAAGATGAAACTTTGTTTAGCTTTTTCTTCTAATTTTCTAGGCTACCAAGCACAGAGAGGAGAAGATTTATGTGGCTTTTCCTAATGATTTACTCAGCTACCAACACAATCCTTAATAATTTTTATTTTAAGAAAAAAAAATCAAAGAAAATTTTTGTAGTGTGGGCTGTGGAAGCTGAAATTTTTTTAGTATTTTACCCATAAAAAAATAAATGATAACACACACTACCACTCCCTCTCAAATACCAAATTTAATAAAAAAAATTAAACCCAAAATCTGCAGAAAATCAAAACCCATTCAAAATGCAAAAGTTTAGCAAGATTGGATTTTGATTTTTTGCAAATTTTGGGTTTTATTTATTTTTATTATATTTGGTATTTGAGAGAGTGTTCAACAACTCATGTGTGATAGAGGTATAATAAAATTTGGGATTAAATGAGGTGTTATATGAGATTAAATTGGGTTAGGAGTTAAGTGGTGCCAGCGGCAATGTTTGTGACTGGGTGGAGCTCCGGTGCTAAGAGGAGTGGAGGAGATGAGATTTGGGTTTAGCTCTCCAAGTCTGAACGTGTTGTGTTTGAAAGGGTTTGGTGTTTTAATTGGGTTATAGTTTTGTGTAGTGAGTGTATTGAATTTAAATTATTTTGCTGACGTGGTGGGTTAGGATTGGCTGGCGTAAAACACATCTTTTACGCTAGCTCCTAACCCAATTTAATCTCATTCTTTTTTTTTTTTTTAAATAAAAAATAGAAATTCTACTTTAGTCTAATCTAAGTGTATATGTGTATGAAATTTCCTCATAGAAACTTGAACCCCGACCTTTACTCCCCACACTCTACAAAAAAATATACTTGTGGAGTGACTATCGCATTAAAGGTGCGCGGTGGTAATTTCATTCTTAATATAGCTTGTTTCAAATTTATATTTACTAGTCGTGAACCCGCGCGTTTTGCATTATAATATTTTAAAGGCGGGTAGGACCTATGAATAGTACCAAAAAGTGTAGTGTAGCTCATGAATAGTAGTAAAAATAAGCTGAATAGTAAAATAAGGTTGAGTTTGGATTGCACTGAAAAATGAAATTCCTTGCGTTTGTTGTTTTTTTTGTGGGTCCTGTGCACTGTTCGGGTCCCGCAAGTACGGATTTCAGCAAATCTTAAGTTAAAATTGGGTTCCATGGCACTATTCACATATTTAAAAATTATTTTGCTACAGTGTTTTCTGTTTTCAGCAATAAGCAGTATCCAAATAGACCATAAGTTGGCTTTTTAATTTGGAGCCAAATGCACACTAAATTCAAAATTTTTATACATCTAATTCAAATCAAGGTTTTGAAACCTGGACCGGACCGGACCGTACGGTTCGACTGGGAAAACCTTGAACGGTTCATTTTTGCGGTTCTTTTAGCATCAAGAATCGTTCTATGTAAAAAAAGCAGAGACCCGTGAGAACTGCAGTCGGACCTCACGGTTTTGGGAACCGTGATCAGACCGTTCCTCACGGTTCCCTACTTCCTTTGAATCTGAATTTAAAAAAAAAATAAAATAAAATAAAAACAAACACAAATGAGGAGAGATTGTCGTTGAAAAGAGTGATCTGGACGAGCCAGTGAATGATGGCGAGAATGGAAGGCCAGTGGTGAGGAGTACCAGGGACTTTGAGAATGGATTTGTTGAATTTGAAAGGGTAATTTACGAATTTGAGCAAGAAGGGGAGATCTTCGTCGAGTTTGGAGGAGGAAGGGAACTGGAGATGAGAGGGGAGATCTTCTGGCTTTGTTCTCTACTGGTGATGTGTGTGTGACAGGGTGAGAGTTTGAGAGAAAGAGAATGAGAAAGAAAGCTAGAGATGAAGAAAGACAAATAAAAGCAGAGAGGACTGAGGAGTCAAATGAGAGGAGTGGGATGGGGATGGGGATGGGGATGGGAATGGGGATACGTGTGTGGAGATAAAAAAAAAAAAAAAAAAAAAAAAAAAAAAAAAAAAAAAAAAAACGTATGGTCCATATGGATGCAAGGAAAGAAAGGAAAAAGAATAAAAAATCACAATAAAATGTTACCATAATATTTTCACAATAAATTTTAAATAATAGATAGTTATTAGTTAATATTAATAAGTAAAAAAATAATTTTAATGATGGGTTCAAATTAGAACTAGTGATAACTTTTTATATAAATTTTGTTGTGAAAGTATTGCTAAAAATGTTGTAAACTTCTTCACTGCTTCTGAACAGTTTTTCTTTGCTGCTGCATGCTTTAGTCTCAACCACTTATATTTGCTTTGCTGTCAACTACTGACATGTAATGCTTGCTTGCTTGTTGTCAATCACTTCTTTCTTAGGTTTTGTTATTTATTTAACTTTAACCATTTTTAAATGCATGGACACCTTCATCCGGCTTTTCATTTTTCTTTTAATTCATAATAAATGGTGAACATTGACTATTCAAATGGGCTTGGGAGTTGGGAAAAAAAAATGATCTGTAGTCCAATGGGCTTCGCCATGAGCAAGTGAACTAATTTGTCTCTTAACTATTTTATTGAGTTTCATAAAATAAAAATTATTGGGCACTAAAAGTGTACTTTGTTATGACTTAAAAATACTTTAAAAATTCAATAGCTATTTATGTTTTTTTAGAATTTAATAAATCTTATTTGTATTATGAAAGTTATGTTATAAAAAATACTATCTATATTTGTTTTGGATTTTTTTAGTTAAATTTTCAATTTTTATTTATTTAAAATATTTATTTATAATTTAAATAATTATTAAATTAATTATGACGTCATCACGGTTCGACCCCGGTTCGACTTCAGTTCGACCTCAAAAACCTTGAACTTCTCCCTTTTACGGTTTAATGAATGGTCCGAGTCTGAAAACTATGATTCAAATTCAAAAGCTTGTTCCTTTCCTCGTATTCTTCCTCACGACAAAGAGGTGTTTTACTCGTGGGTACCCACACTAGTCACACTATGGCTTTTATTGTTTTCCTGTGATGGGTCCTAGGGAGATTGTTTTTTTTAATCTGAATAACACAATTTATTGTAAGAGGAAGAACTACAAAAGAATAGACGGAAAATTAAATCCAACGTGCAATTGGATTTGTGGCCAAATATATCGATGCTAGTTTTATTTATGTCAGTTTGAGTCCAAACAAGATACTTCATTTTGTTGTTGTTGTTGTTGTTGTTTTTTTTTTCCCCTACTCAAAAGATCTGTAGTGTAGTACGAATTATAGGAGAGCCACAGTCTTTTTATCCACAGCAACTGAGAAACCAAAGAGAAAGCCGGAAAAGATGATGGTGGAAAAGAACCCATGCTGTAGTATTAGATATAAGTCAACATGTGCTGTATTTCGTTCATACTTTTAACTAGACATGGTAAAGTAAAAAGCAACCTTCCCACATGCGTAGGGCCAAAAGTAAATCATAATAATTGAAATGAGTGATACTATTAGAAACATTAATTACAGATTTTACCGATATATATGTTCTATAAATTAATGTGTCAATTTATAAATACAAAAAAAAAAAAAAAAAAAAAAGTAGAATTAAGAAATATATTATCTTGTTGATTTGGCAATTGGCACCAATCACATTAATTGCTTCTTTTTTTTTTTCTTTTTTTTGGTTTGTTTGTTGATAATTAGATAGATTACCATGAGTTAGGGGTGATTTGAATATCAGATGTTTCCGTTTGAAATACCAAGATGTGCCAATCAATTTAGTTACAAGAATTTTGATAATCACATTAACTGTTATGTCATTTTATAATTTGTGGTTAAAAGAAAATTTTATGCTAGCAGGGAGATAACATTTCTTACAATGAATTGGAATCATTTAGAGTTTTTAGTGTAACTACTAACTATCATGTAGTTTTTAAAATCTTTTTCATTCAATTGGAAATGAATAGATTGAATTTTATCACATGCATCTTTATTATAAATAGATATCAAAATCATGACAATCAATATATTTTAAATGTTGATGGTGGTAAAATCTGATTCACCAATTTCAAAATAAATGGACAAAATTTGAGAAACTCTATAATAAAATTATCTTAAGAAATCTAGAGGATTTTAATCATTTTCCAACTTTTTTTCACAATTGTTGGCTTCATTTATTATAATTTGAGTAACATCACTTTCGCTTGAATTCACTACTAATACTACTTTTATTATGCATCAATCACAGTAGATCATTTTAAATTTTCAACTGATCTAAAATAGAAATTATTTTCTTAGACTCATTGAAGGGGAAAAAAATGTTAAAATTATTAACATTTTTACTATAAAACAGCTTACAAATTGCACTGATAATAAACAAGACTTGTTTTGTATTTTAAAATTGATAATAACTCTACTAAAACATCTTTTTATAAAGTTAATAGGGTTCGTTTACCAAGTGTGTCTCACTGAATTTCCATTTGAAATGATCTTTATTGGACTAGTGGTGTTTGAGTAAATTATATCCCAAAGTAAGGTTCCTTTGCAAAGTTAGAACCTATATATAGAGGCACCATGCAGTGAAGTCTATCAACTTCTACAAACTACTCTCTAGCTCTTTCCCTTACAAATAACCAGGAAGGTTTTATCATTGTTCTTCTTCCTTGCCACCATTATAGCAACATGCCAAGGAGCCCCCCACCACCACAATCCCGGCTTTGACTGCCTTGATCAGTTGGCATCTAGCCGTTGAAACTAACAACATGCGTGAGTGGTTTGTGGTTCCACAAGCTTGTGTAGGCTATGTTGTGTTGGGGAAAAATCCTAATCCCCTGTATGTCTAAGTGTGAATTAAAATATATATAACTACCAAGCAATAGCAATTTTATGGAAACAAAAAAAAAATTCTAGCAAGCACCACATAAACTCAACCACACAAGAATACCAAACTTTACGTGGAAAACCCTCTGGTGTAGAGGGAAAAACAACGGGGCAACTCCGAAAAATATCCACTATGAAATAGAGATTACAACTATCAAGTTTATGCTAAACTTGAGTCCACAATAAATTGGATATACAACAAATAAATCTTAAGGAATAAATACAATCTCACCACAAAGCCAGTAGCAAAATCTTCCTCTGAATACTCTAACTCTCCATGGTTGTAGCGCTCAAAAACTTCATGAGAACTCCACTAATTTATCTTCCTTGTATGTAACTTGAGCAAAGAAAAAAGTCTCATTTTTCTTTTTCACTCTCTCACACTCTCACTATGTTTCTCTCTATCTCTCCACACAGACTGCACCTCTCAAGTGGTTGAAAATCTCTTTGTGTTTTTGCTCACTCTAAAACTCACACAAAATGGTCGAATGCTCTCTGTTTTGCTTTAGCTCTATACCGTGTGTTTCTCTCTGTCACACGCACTAGTCGAATGGCCTTTTCTTCTTTCTTTTCTTTTTCTTCAGCGTGTACAAGTACATTTTACGTGGAAAACCCTCTGGTGTAGAGGGAAAAACAACGGGCAACTCCGAAAAATATCCACTATGAAATAGAGATTACAACTATCAAGTTTATGCTAAACTTGAGTCCACAATAAATTGGATATACAACAAATAAATCTCAAGGAATAAATACAATCTCACCACAAAGCCAGTAGCAAAATCTTCCTCTGAATACTCTAACTCTCCATGGTTGTAGCGCTCAAAAACTCCATTAGAACTCCACCAATTTATCTTCCTTGTATGTAACTTGAGCAAAGAAAAAAGTCTCATTTTTCTTTTTCACTCTCTCACACTCTCATTGTGTTTCTCTCTATCTCTCCACACAGACTGCACGTCTCAAGTGGCTGAAAATCTCTTTGTGTTTTTGCTCACTCTAAAACTCACACAAAATGGTCAAATGCTCTCTATTTTGCTTTAGCTCTCTACCGTGTGTTTCTCTCTGTCACACGCATTGGCCGAATGGCCTTTTCTTCTTTCTTTTCTTTTTCTTCAATGTGTACAAGTACAACAAGAAAGTATACCATGTTTTGGTAATATTAACTCAACATCTGTTTTGGTATTTCTTACCCAATAAATAAGTGATACCTATTTTAAAAAATCATATCAGACTACTCCAATAAATGATTAATTTATTTTCCCGACAATATAGAAGTTTGTGATTAATTTATTGGAGTAGTTTGATGTAATTTTTTAAAACATGTGTCATTTATTTATTAGATAGAAAATATCAAAATAGATATTGAGTTGGTATTACCGAAATATTATATACTTTCTATGTACAACACGCTTAGATCACTTCTCATTAAGAGAAGTCAGACTTCTCACAAGTCATGGTCATTTCTCAATAAATGAAAAAACTGAATTTGAAGACTCTTGGAAAAAGCTCATAAATGAGCTTTGACAAAATGTGTGTGGGAAGCAAGTGGGCTGGACTCCACAGGTGTAACGTGCACCCAACACGTTGGACACTACATGCTCGGCTACCAATATCGTAAGGATGTTCAAGCTGGGGCTGATCTTGCTTACAACTTTGCCAAGACCGTCCCACTCCTCAAGGACCTCAGGACAAATCTTTGGTCTTTGACGTTGCTGATACTGTGCTGTCTAACTTGCCTTATTATGCTCAACCCGATGTTGCTTTTGGGTAAGTAATTAAGTTTTTTTTAACAACATTTACCCCGAGATAACCTACAGAGTACTAACGCATGGTAACAATCACTGTGAAATTTAATGCTCATTATGTATGTACTGCTTGAGTTTGATTCGTGCTTAATATATAGCAATATTGTAGTAAATATCTGCTTTGGTGGGGGGTAGAAAATTATGCAGTATTTATAGCTTTGGGTTTTGAGATACTTTGGAGTGAATACAGATCTCACGTCTTATACTAAGTATTACACTTTACACTCTTTCAATTAACAGTTTGTCATGCATCTTCGCCCGCTTTTTAGTTCTTTTTATAATACTATAAAAAAGATTAAGTAATATCGCTCAACAATAAGTTCTCGACAAAATGTCATTTTGATTATAATTAAATATATATAAAAATATTTGTATTCTCTACAATTTATTTATTTTTATTATTATGAAAAGAAGGTACGTAGGAGGAGGATGATCAAAGTTGGCTTCTAATTTGAAACTAATCATAGTAGCATTTTATTCGTTAGATTTAGTGGGCTATTGCTGCTCTAGTCCTACCACAACATCGACGTACAAGAAACCGATGTTTCACTAATAATTTATACATGCTTATGTGGGAGTCAAACCAAGACCTAGTGTCCACAAAATTACTTCAGAATTGAGAGTAAGCCTATGACCAATGAACCACCACTACCCTTGGTGGTTGTATCTCTCTCCTTTTTAAACTCTCTTTCTTGACTTCTTGTATCTGTTCTTAAGTTCTTTGATAGTTGATACAAGGATCTCCTCTTCTTGTATCGTACGAGTCGTAAGCATCCTTAGTGTATAAAAAAAAATTTTTTAAAAAATAAAAAAAGACCATCTTTACAGTTTTTGGCTACTCATAATTATTTTTTGTGACAGGCAAACCTCTGATGCGGGTACCTCATCACAAATTTACAAAGAAAAGAAAAGAAACGAGCTTTTAGCTAAGGGTTATTACAGAATCGTTGGGAATGTGGGAGATCAATGGAGTGATCTAGTGGGAGAACATGTTGGCTATCGGACATTTAAGGTGCCTAACCCAATGTACTACATTAGTTGAACAATTCAACTTTTGTAAATCTGAGAGCCGATGGGATATGTTTGAAAATAAGGTAGATGAGCCTCAGCGCTGTGTGCTACCACTTGTGTCCTGCCAAGTTCGGGGGGAAAATAGTTAACTAATTTTTTTTTTTTCTAACTATCTAGTTAGTTGTTCCGGTTTCCAAACTATATTACTTACTAGCATCTCGAGTCTAAGAGACTCGATTTTGGCCTATAAATTGAGTCTCAAAGACTCGATTTCCATGATCTGATGTGGCATCTTTTTCCACATGGAGACCGCCTGGAAATCAAGTCTTAGAGACTCGATTTACAAACCAAAAAAATTTGAAAAAATTTCAAGTCTCCAAGTCTCTCATGTACAAGCCGAAAGTTGCAAAAAAGAAAAAAATACAATCAGATCACAGAAAGAATCCAAAAAAAGATCAAGCTCAAATACCCATATATGTGTTCATCAGAGAGAGAGAGAGAGAGAGAGAGAGAGAGAGAGAGAAAAAAAAAAAAAAACCCAGAAACAGAAGGTCGCGCGTGGCCTGGGTCGCGCTGGGTCGGCGCGCGACCCAAGTTGCAGCGCGACCCCTGGGGCTTGCGCCAGCCTGGGGCTGTTTCTGGTTTTTTTTTTTTTTTTTTGGCTTTGATTTGCTTTTCGCTGGAGCTGTTCTAATATATATATGGGCTTAGAAATCGAGTATTAGATACTTGATTTCCATGTGAATGGCACGTGAAAAAAGTGCCAACTTAGACCCGATCAAAACATGGAAATCGAGCCTCAAAGAGTCGATTTATGGACCCTAAATCGAGTCTCTTAAACTCGAGATGCTATTAAATTATATAGTTTCCAAACTGGGCCAACTAACTACATAGTTGAATAATTATGTCTAATTACCCATTTTGGCCCAAGTTCGATGTTATGAGTTGTGTTGTGTTGTTAATTGTGAAGAGTCAGTCTTTCTTTTTTTCTTCTGTTTCTCTGTGTCCTGGTTTAGTCTGAAATAAATTGTTTATGGTTAAAGAGTTTGCGCTGTGAGGAGTTAGTCATAAGTCCTCTAACTCCCAAGTAAAATGTAGTTTTAATTTTTTATAAGAATTGAAATTATCTACCTTTTGTTGTGTATCCTTATTTTATTTTAAATTAAGTTTTTTTTTTTTTTTTTTGGGGAGTCTGTCTTGTCCCAATAAGTTAAATGACATAAATTTTTATAATTTTATTTCTACAATTATTGAGAAAAACATATTAATTAAATTTAATGTTGATCATAGGTTTTTGTCCAATTTTTGCATTGAACAAAGATTTCCTATAAACCAATTGGAGGAATTTCTTTCAAATCTCATTTAACCACTGTGTGATGATTTATAAGACTATTCACATGACTAAAAGTACATGTATATCATATTTTAACTATCACATAGTGGATTGAAGCAAGTTTCCTCTAAACCAATTAAAAGGTAAATTTTTTCTCCAAAACTTATCTTATTAAATCATAGTGTTATCCAGCATCGACAGAGATAGTCAATTTGCTTTGACATGATAGTCAATTTGCTTATCATAGTGTTATCTAATGAAACTGAACTAGAGAACCTATTATCTTTAGCACAAATGGTGCTTTGACATGATAGTCAATTTGCTTTGCGGTTGGCGCAAAAAGGATTCATAAGATTTAAATGTCAATCGGGACGTCAAGAACTTTATATCTCGATAACAATGAAATTATTGAAAAATAAATAGATAATCGTCTAATAAGGAAGAATATCTTTCTCACTCTCATAAAAGGAGCTGACTCAAAATCAAACGCCTAAGCCAATCTATATATATATATATATATATTTTTTTTTTTTTTTTGGTACACCAAAATAAACTAAAGGGTGTGTTATTTTAGAATTTGTATGAAAATATTTTGGTATGCCAAAAATTGAAGACGAAACATGAGAATCTTGTTATTAGTAGTAATAGTGTGTATATATATATATATATAATTTAGAATTTAATTAGATTTAGCATAAACCACCTAAATTTTAAAAACATTAATTCATAGAGATAAACTCCATGTTTAAAACAATATCACCACAATTGGATATGATTAATTTTTAAAAATAAAACTCACACATCCATCACTCTCAATTCTCTCTACGTCTGTATCCAAAAAAAAAAAAAAAACTCTCTTTGTCATCCAAGTGCATTCCCCAACTTCATTTCCAATATAACTCTGAATTGTAGTCTACCTCGATATTTAATTATTTTTGCTTCATCATAATTTAAAAAATAAATACTAATGATTTTTTTTATTATTCTCTGTCTCTAACATTGTTGAATTTTCAGGTGTTTTTGATGGTTTAAGATCTAAGAATATTGGGGGAAATTGTGGAGTTAAGGAGTACGTGTGCATGTCTTTGTAGTCGACCTTGGTATTTAATTATTGTTGATTCATCAAAATCTTGAAAATAAATGCTAATTATTTTTTTTATTCTCAATCTCTATCATTTTTGAATTTTCAGGTGTTTGTGATGGTTTGAGACCTGACAACTTTGGGGGAAATTGTGGAGTTAAGGGATTACCTGTGTGTGTCTTTGCTCGTGTTGAAGGGTAAGTTTTATTAGTCTAAAGAAACTGCTGGTAGCCACTTCCTTTAAATCAATTTCACATAATTTTTTAGATCTTTCATTGTCACTAGTTTTGGTTGTTTTAGTCTCATGTTGTCAATTTAAAAATGCTATATTTATTAAAGGGTAAATTGCAAAACACACCCCTGAAGTTTGGGGGTATTTGGATTTTATACCCTAACGTCTCAGAAATTGGATTTTACATCCTGAAGTTACATTCCGTTTGCATTAATAGCCTCTCGATCCCGTTAGTTTTTGCTGACATGTCTGTTAAGTGCCACGTAAGCTTATGAAGTATGCTAATGATTCAATTGAAACACAACATGTGGATTTTTCTTTTCTTTTTTTAGAAAAACAACACACGGATTTAATTTTACATCTCAGATAAATAACCTAAAAAACTTTATATTATTTTTACCAAACTATTAAATAATTTATGTGGGGCCCGAAGATTTGGAAACCTCAGCCCACTCCATATTGGGCCCAAGGCTCATGCTGAGGACATGAGCCTTGGGAATTTGGCAAAGGAGTAATTTGTAGGGAAGCTGTCATCCCCACATTAAAAGCACACAACTGATACTCTTGCCGCATTAATGAAGAATTGACCATTGAACAGCGATGTTTTGGTTTACTTCAACTAACAGGAGGTCTGGAAAGGCAGCTGATGAGACAAGCCCTCAGACACAGGCTCAGATGATCAACAAGTGGAAGGCAGAGATCAGCTAAACAGAACTATATAATAGAATGAACCCCCCAGAGAAGAGGGGATTCGAGGAAAACCCCTATTTTCATTAGCAATCAGGGAAGAGTTCCTCAAACTAAGCCGAGGACGAACTCCCTCTTAGAAAATTTAGCTAAATCTCATTTGATGATCTTGTAAACCCACATCAACCGTTGTATCATTCCCTAATGTCTAATCCTTCTACCCACTCTCTACAAATTTATTGTATAGGATTAACTGGGCTTAGGTACACTCATCCCCAGGAGGGAAGTGCCCGAACCCGGTCCGTACAATTTAATTCTATCTTTTACCTTAAAAAAATTAAATAATTTAATTAATTATTTTTTTTACCTGATAGGATGAACAAACCCAGACAATAAAAAACAACGAACACTAGCGAACAACCCAGGAAAATAAAAAACGCAGAACACGGTGAACAAATCAGAAAAATCAAACACAAAAATTCAAACCAGTAAAAAAACAAATTACCACAATAGATTTAAACCCAGAAAAACACAACCATAAGGTTGGAATGAAGAAATAATCAAACCTAGGAAAATTGAATTAAAATTGAAATAGATGTAATGAACAAGAATGTTGAAAAAAAAAAAAAAAAGAAACCAAACGAGCATTTTCCTTTCGATCTCAATTGATGAGATCTAAGAGCACTTCGCCGAATAACCCAATCCATAGCCATCAGGGCACAACAACCCATTTGAAACAAAGCCAAAATGCCCATCACCCACTCTTCTCTAGTGTTTGCCAAGCCATCAATGAGAGACCATGATTCCAGATATGGGCTCTCCAATGTCAATGTCAATCTCCTAGCCACCAATATTTGAAACGACCACCAAATCGAGATGAGTAGCGATAGCAAGGCCAGAGAGAGCAAGGAAGAAGTTGAACTTGGGGATGAAATGAAAGGCTGATGATCTTGAGTAACTACAGTAGCCATAGTTAGTAGCCTAGCCCTTTGAGTACTGGTATTCTCTCTCTCTCTCTCTCTCTCTCTCTCTCTCTCTCTCTCTCTCTCTCTCTCTCTCTCTCTCTCTCTCTCTCTCTCTCTCTCTCTCTCTCTCTCTCTCTCTCTCTCTCTCGGCCTTGCCGATTTGTGGAGTAATTGTGATTTTTGTTTTAGTTTAGTTCTTTTATTATTTTGATAGTTTCTATGGCCTATGTGGGTATTAATTGAGATTGTACTGGGTTGGTTATTTATTTAAGATGGAATAATTAAAATAGGTAAGTCCATGTGTCATGTTTCAATTGGATCATTAGTACACATCATAAGATTATGTGGCACTTAACAGACATGTCAGCAAAAACTAACGGGAGGGGTTGCTAATGCAAACGGAATGAAACATTAAGGTGTAAAATCCAATTTTTAAAACGTTGGGGTGTAAAATCCAAACACTCCCAAACTTTAGGGGTGTGTTTTGCAATTTATCCTTTATTAAATGAACCTTATTAAAAAATTTATATGATTAAGCTATTTCCCTTCTAATGTCTTTTCTTGAATACGCTACAACAATTAGATCTAGAGACTCAACAGACTGGTGGAGATATTTGCCATGAATATTACACACTCAATAAAGCTCACAAGTCCCCTTAGCATTTGGTATTCAATTTGAAGCCTTACGTATTGCACTTAAGGTTCTAAAAATTAAGTTTTACTCATTTGCGTATAAATTAAGAGGCTTTTAAAAAAAAAAGTGGTTTTTTTAAAAGAAATAATATGTGATTAGTCCCCTTCACAATAATTTGTTTCTAATTTTTAATATCTTCATTTTTTTTTTTCCTAATTGGATCATAATACTCAAAAAAAATTCTTTAGAATTATGATTTGAATTTATGCTATTTTAGGTTGTTGAGAATCATGGAAAAGGAAGTGAAATTTATAATATTCAGGAATAAATAGTTATTTTTATTTTTATTTTTTGCTAAGGTGATCCACTTTTTGACTTATATGCAGGTTGATCAGATGAATTAAGAAGAAGGGCTTGGGTTTTCCTAAATGACATGACATCTTCTTATTTTTCTTTTCTTTTTTTAAATTTTTATTCTTTTTTTCCCCTTGATGAATTGTTGTTATATATGTACTAATGTTGAAAACAAGATAAAAGAATAAATATGAAAATGAAAAGCCTTCAATCACGCGCAAAGCTGTAAATTTGTAATGAAACAATAAATAGGGAGAATGAATGATTCAAGGCCAATACCCCTCAGGAATTTTGGTGATTGAAAAATGCATCAATCTTGAATTATAATCAATAAAAATTTTGCACTTACCAAAAAAAATAGAAAAACTTCTGAGCACACACATAACGCAATGCGTGTGCAAAGACGCTAGTATATATATACAAATAAAATGAGAAATCATTACATATTTTAAAAATGTATAGTTTAAAAAAAGTAAAAGTGAATACTATATTTAATATGAATAATTTCTTAAAATCATATATAATTATAATTATTTTTAATTGTACTCATGCATATATATGAGACTACACACCAATGAATTATTCCCATAAAAAAAAATGTAATTAATAAATTTATATAGGATTGTGTTAGTGGGCATTGTAAAGTGCCCGTTAACGGCAATCCTTTGTATTTTTTTTTTTTTCCTAGCTTTATTACAACTTTATGTTATATTTTTGTAACTTTTAAGTGGTGGAACCAACTTTATAGTGAGAAAAAAAAAAAATTAAAATAAATTATAAAGTCAATTTTATATATTTCTTTTTCAATTTTTTTGTTATAAAATAAAACCCATATTTGTGCAACATTTACCAGCACCGTGCATGTTAACATTTTCGACAAACAAAATGACAAACTGTGCTATCCAGAAATTGGGACAATGACATGATAATGTGACATCTCGTTCGCCGCATATTCGTCGGATCTTATCTATATTCGTCTCCTATCATTATCAACAGGGAAAAACAAAAACTCACAATGACTTTTTGGTTGCGCTCTTAAAAGTGAAAAGCTTTAGATGGTATTTTTAATATATATATATATATATATATATGGGTTGTGTTAACGGGCACCGTGCGGTGCCCGTTAAGCACAATTTTTTTTTACTTTTTCTGTCACTTTTTTGTCCTTTTTTATTATTTATGTCATTTTTTTTGGGTTTTACAAATATTATTCAAAATTTTTTTTACTTTTTTTAACAATTATTTTCTGTCTTTTCTGCACTTAACCAGCACCAGGCGGTGCTGGTTAACATTCTCCTATATATATATATACACACATATACACACTAATATACATATACATATATACTCTTAAGGGCATGCATTAAAAAACAATTTTAAGAAATTTTATCGAAAAATGTAATAGTAATTGACTGTTTTAACAACATTTTCAATTTTTTTATAATTTTTTTTAAAAAATGGATGATTAATATGTGCAGGCATACATTAGCCCGACCCATATGTATGTATGTGTATATATATATATATATATATATTAGTTGGATTCAAGTTGCACCGTTTCTAAAAATAAAAAAAATTCAAGTTACACTTGGTGTAATTCTAAAAAATATTACACCATCTAATAATTTATTATAGAATTTATATTTTGAAAATCTCATTTTTGAATAATATGTTCTGTATGTTTTTAACATTCAAGTTAATTTTTATGTCAATTGGATGTTATTTATCATTCGATTAATAAACTCATCTTTTATGTATTATTTTAAACTTCAAAAACTTGAATTTAAACAATTAATTGATAACTTAACTATTAATTTTTTATCATCTTGAAATTTTGCAAGCATGAAGAATATATGAAGATAATGTAATCTAAAGGTGGATTTGTTAAAATTCACATCCAATTAAAAAATACTGAGTGGTATAACTTGAACCCAACCTCTATATTTTACGATCAAAGAAATTAATTTTCAGATTGAATTTTCAGCCCAAACCAAACACTTCTTATCATGTGAAATATTTCCCCAATTTTCCATTACGGCTTAAACAAACACAACCTAAGAGTATTACAAAAATTTAATTACTTAAAAATACTATAAATTGATGTGTTAATTTTAAAAAATAATAATTAAAAACATTTATTTAACAGAATGATGTTAAAAAAATTATAAATTTTACCACACAAATTTTATAATTTGAGGTGTCAATTTTAAAACCCAAAACCAAAAGAAATAATTAAAAAAATTATTTATTATTATGTTATAAATGCGATAGTCACCTCAAATTTATGAATTTTTATAATACAATTAATTATAATTTTATGATTTTCTTTTTTCTTAAGATACCATTTTTTATCATTTTCTTTTGAGCTATTGAATTATCACTTGCCACATTTGTTTGAGAGGTAAATTTATAAGATTTATATAAATCAAATTGTAACTTTCACACGTTTTTCTATGTGTAAAAGAAACGAATAATAGACGGACTCTCCTTGTTTTTTGTTTTTTGTGTGGATCACAAAGCAAAGTGGTACGTTGTTTCAATCTGAAGAAGAATAATCCTCAAAAAAAATCCGAAGACAAGAGGCCCAGCTAGAACCACTGGACCCCTTTAAATAGGTGCATTGTCTAAACATTTTCAACGTGGGTTCACGTACACTTTGTATTGTGTGGCTACAAATTCTCAAAATCATTACCCATAAAGAAGGAAAAATAATTGTGGGCGACAAAAGTATAGCCAGTGAATTGTGACCGTTGGATGAATTATTTTGTCTTCCTTATCCCCTTAGAAACGACAATACTACGGTACAAGGACAATAAATTTCTACAACCTTCTTTACATGCATATTTTGTTACAATTTTACAACAAATTGATTGGAATATTTTAGAGCATTTACAACAGTATGTATATAATAAAAAAATACATAAAATTTTAAAAAATTTTTAAAAAATTATAATTGTGTAAATTTATAAATAGGCTGTAGTAATTGTATAAATTTACATCGATATTATTCATTTTGCATTTAGTTGTTTATTCTTTTTTTACATATTTTGAGAATGAAGGAAGATAATGAATCATGGTTGTTGTGTGTGAAGAAAGAGAAACAATTAAAAAAATCAAGAAAATATGATATTTTAATTAAATATAGTGTAAAATAGATAATTTAATGTATGCTGTTTTAAAAAGTGAGTATGTAAAATATAAAAAGTAAGTTTTTATATTAAAATAGATAAATTTTTACACTAGCTGATGCAAATGCTCATATTGGTTTTGTAGGGATATTGGGCCCAAGAGTTCATTATTTGTTTGTGTTTTGGGCATGGGGCCCAATCCGAGGATGAGGGGTTGTCTGAGGAAGAGAAATCTTTATCAAAAGAAACTGTGTTAGTGAATGGAGGTTAGTTTTGGTCACAATGGCTCAAGAGGGTAAGCCGAGGATAAATGCATTATCGGCTGACCCATATCGAAGTCCGAAAAGGTAGTCTGTTGACTAAAGTAACATTCTAAGAAGCTCTGTTGGTGTAGATAAACATTGTAGAGACATCAGACAAGGATGAGTCCTAAAATATCTAAAGATAAAACTGCTACCTTCACATTAAATGCACTGCAGTTAACTCTCTAGCCGCATTAATGTGGAAGTGATACCTGAACAGTGAATTTTAGCCTAATAGCTACTATATGAAGACTTATGAGAGGTGTTAATAGGACAAGTATCAACACCAACTATCTGGCATGCACGTGGAGCAAAGAGAGGAAAGGAGAAGAGAGTATAAAAGAAGAGGGGAGCAATGAAAGAGGGGGATCGGAAAATGAGGAGAGAAACACTGTAACAATCAGGAACCAAAGTTGTAATAAAACCCAAGATTAATATATAAGAACCAATCTCCTCAGACATTGCCGAGGGCAACTTTCTTTAGTTTAAGCTTGTTTATTCTTACTCCTTTGTCATCAAAACCTACCTAAGTTTATTGTTGGATTAGCTAAATTCCAGTTTTTCAACCCATTCTCTATAAATTCATTATTTTGGGCTTTTTGGGCCTACGTCCATCCACACCTTGGGCTAAGATTTCAAATCTGGTCCTTACAGGTTTTAACCTAAATTCACTACTAAAATTATTTGTTTGCCCATTGTGAAAAAAGATTAAATTTATTGTATTGTAAACAGGAGGCGATTGAAGGTCCAAAGGTCCTATTATATGCTTGGGGTTTTGAAATTCAAATGGTTGTCATCATTTAATGTTTTTAATGGAGACATTCAAAATTCAATTCCCTCGTCTTTAATCATTGATGTAATATATATGTATATATATATATATATATAGAATATGAATGACCATAATGTTATAAGACAACAAATTTTATAATTTTTTTCTCAACTTATTATAATTGAATATTGTGATTAATTCAACATTAATTACAAATGTAATTATCAGTGACATCATTTTACTGCAATAATCACAATATGTGAGGTTATGAAATTTTTTTGAATTTATTGAAACATTTTCTTTTTTGTTGAGAATTTTATTGTAACATTTGACTTCTTGTACTGCAAAGGATATATATATATATATATTTTTTTTTTTTTTTTTTTTTTGCTGAATAGAAATCTTATTAAACACCAACAAGAACAGAAGCCTAGGATGCCTCAGCCAAGATAACATGAACAAAACTTGGAGGGCCAAATCCCACACCAAAATAACCAAACATAGATTGGTTAAGGGACCAATTGGCAAGCACATGGGCAGCCTGATTAGCCTCCCTATGAACCCAGTGAAAAGATACATGATTGTAGTCCCTGATTACATTCTTAACAGAATCAACAAAATTCCAAAGTCTCCAAAGAATTAGATTCCCACTAGATTTGATAGCATCTATACAAACTTTACAATCACTCTCTATAACACAACTACAAAAGGAGAAGTTAATAGCAATATGGACAGCCACAAGGATGGCATAGGCCTCTGTTTGAACAGGGAAGTTGGTGTTAACTTTCTTGGAAATTGCAAACACCAATTTCCCTCTCCAATCTTTGGCTACAACTGCAATGCAAGAAGATAGATCACCTACTGCTGCATTACAATTCAATTTTAACATACCTTGGTTTAGGCAACACCACTTGGCAGTACTTCTGGATGGAACACTTGACAACACTGGAACTTTGGGCCACCAATGCTCCAAGAACAGCTTTTGAAGGCTTCTGAAGACTTGACCCACCACTGGAGGAGATCCCTCATTAATTGCCTTGTTTCTCCACATCCAGATCAAGTCTAAAGTTAGAGCTCCAAATAGCAGAAATTCATATCTTTGCTCTTTTTCCAGCTGGAGAGACGAAGGAGGATCAATGAATAAACCAATCAAATGGGCCGGAGATTGAATCTGCCACTTGTCAATTCTAAGGTTCCACTGACTGCCAAACCAAATGGCTCTAGCAATGTGACATCGAGTAAAGAGATGTAGGGCTGATTCTGCCTCTACATTACATAGAGGGCAACTAGTGTCCAAGGAGGATGAAAACTCACTCAACTGATCCTTAGTAGGAAGAAGATTAAAAGTTGTTCTCCAAAGAAGCATCTTTAACCTTTCATGAATGTTGGTCTTCCAAAATTTCCTTGTAAGAGAAACACTGCTAGAAAGATTATTTCCACTAGTAATGAGCCGATAACAAGATTTCACCAAGAATTGCCCATTTTCAGATTTGGTCCAAATCCATCTATCTTCCTGACTAGCAGTCCAAATTGGGATGTTTTTAATAGCCATAATAGACTCTTGGTCAAACAACTCATTCAACAGATTATCATTCCAACCTAAACCCGAAGAATTTAGAAGCTGGGAAACTACCAAACAGGAATTAATTACTTGAGACCTTGGCGTTGGAATATAGCCTGACTTATTAGGTAACCAAGGATCATCCCAAACTACAATCGAATTCCCAAACCCTACAAATTTACACGCCCCCAACTTGATTATGCTCTTCACCTTTTCAATACCTTTCCAAACCCATGACACATTAGAGGCTATAGGACCTCTAAGCCAATCAACCTTTACCTTGTACTTGGCTGCCAATTGCTTAACACAAAAACAGTTTTTCCTGGATAGCATCCACCATCCCAACTTGGAAACTAAGGCCTGATTCAGTTTCTCGAACTTTTTGAAACCAAGACCATCTTCATCTTTCGGCTTACACAACTCATCCCATGCTAAAGGAGTGAAAAATTTATTAGAATCCTCTTTCGGCTTCCACCAAAAGCATCTCACAGCAGCATCTAACTTATCATTAATTTTCTTTGGGAGCAAGAAGGTTGACATAGTATAGCTAGGGATGGTTTGGGCAACCGATTTAATCAGAGTAGCTTTCCCAGCCCAAGACAGACTTTTGCTCTTCCAGCTAGCCAATCTTGTATCGATCTTCTCCTTAACATAGGCAAAATCTCTGGTCTTGTTGTTTGATAAGAATAAAGGCACCCCCAGGTACTTAGTTCCATGCTAAAGCTTTTTAAAACCCCACAAATCTTTAACTTGTCTGAGAAAGTCAGGGTGGACTCCCTTCAAACTAAAAAAGCCAGACTTCTTAATACTTATACTTTGCCCAGACCATTTGCCATATCTATTAAGACAATACAGCATAGCTTTTATTTCTGACAGCTTGGCATTGCAAAATAGCATCACATCATTGGCATAAAAGAGCTTTGAATAGCTGGAGCTCCATTCGCTAAATGCACCCTTCTAATATTACCCTTATTCTCCTCTCTACTGATTAGCTTTGCCAAGACCTTGCACCCAATGATGAAGAGGTAGGGAGATAGGGGATCCCCTTATCTTAGACCCCTAGATGGGTTAATTTTAGCTTCATGACTCCCATTAATCAATAAAGTGTAGCTGACTATGGATAAACATTGCTGAACCAAGGATATAAATCTCTCACAAATCCCGAAGGCCTTAAGTGTAGTCAACAGGAAGTTCCACTCATTCTATCATATGCTTTATGGAAGTCAATTTTCAAACCAAAACAGCCTTTTTTCTTTCTCTTAGTTCTGAAACTGTGCACAATTTCTTGCGCAAGAATCATATTTTCAGCAATATTTCTATCAGGAATAAAAGCTACTTGAGTTGGATCAATCATCTTATTTAGTAAGGGTCTTAGTCTAGAGACAATAATTTTCGAAATCACCTTATAACAAACGTTACAGAGACTGACGGGTCTGAATTGGTTGAAATTGTGAGCACCTTGAACTTTGGGGATAAGTGTGATATACATATGATTCAACTCCCGGAGCAACCAATCCTCTCTGAAAAAGCTTTGAACAACAGCTACAAGTTGATCTCCCACTATTGGCCAATAATGTCTATAAAATAAACCAGGCATTCCATCTGGCCCAAGAGCTTTGAAGGGATGCATTTCAAACACAACTCTTCTGATATCATCAGCAGATGGCACCACAGTCAACATTTCATTCTCTTGATCAGAAATACAAGGTTCAATAAAGTCCCTCTAAATCTGGTGGGACACTAGGTGAGGAGGATTGGAATACTTTAGAGAATTTGGTTGAAAAGTACTCCATAATATCTTTCCTGTTCATCAATCGAAGCCTGTTCTCTTCTCTTATCTCTGTAATAAGATTTCTTCTCCTTCTCACCAAAGTGGATAGGTGGAAAAATTTTGTATTTCGATCTCCTTCTTTGATCCATAGCTCTCTGGATTTTTGTCTCCATTTAAGATTCTCTCTTTCCAACCACTCATCCAGCTCTAAATATAAAGATGCTTCCAACTCCAGATTCTCTTTGGTAGGAGCCCTGTCTTGAACTTCTTTTATTCTTGCTTCAATTTCTCTAATTTTGGTCTTTGCAAAGCCAAACTGAGTCCTATTCCAAACCTTTGCATGCCATAACCTTACTGGAAAAATTTTAAATGGCAAAGAACATGATATATAGGCATATCCACAAATATCGATATAGTTTTCAGGGATGTCAAATCAATAGTTTTCAGGGATGTCAAATCATACAAGAGCATTCAGTAGCACTAAAGAAACATTCAACAATATAGAATCCAAGCTAAAATTTGAATGATTGATGATGCTGAGAAATTCACCAATGAGCCACACGATACTCGCACACTCCAAAAATGACACATACACAATACAAGGAGAAAACCTAACAGAGAGCACCGGTGTGGTGCTCTCCAACTACCCTCCGAAGGTCAAGTTAGAACTATTCTCACAACTCTAGAGTGCTAGAGAGGGGATCAATTATGCGTACCTTGATTTATGAGGGTATTGGGGCTTTTATAGTAATAGAGAATTGACATCTCTTCCTTGATGCGAAATTCTTTTCCTTATAGGAAACCTTTTGAATAATCCCAAACGTGATGGACAAGATATTTCCTTGTAGAGAAGATTTTCATTGATGTGCGTATCTTTAGGAATCCTCTTTGTGCTAGAATTCCTTTTATCTTGGGATTCTATGGTGTGTCACAAATATCTCACATCCTGGGTATTGGACTCGTCATTGTTTCTTCCGTTCATGTGGGATTTATCCATAACACCGTAGACTTTGGGACCCATCCACTAACGGCCCACAAATGGTGAACCGTCAGGCCTATCTTATGTAGATCTGTCGACCCAAACTTTCACCTCTTCAGTTGCCCCCTCACCTCATAGGTCCAGGGGGTGACAGTTTAGAAGCCTGTGGGTCGTCGGTCATCCAAGAACTGTTTCCAACACTGACAAATTTTCTGGAAGAGATTTATGACGCATGACTCGTGTCGTTCCTTTATTGAATGATATCTTGGATCGAGGCGTCGCTTCGTCTTCCGTGCAACTCCTTTATAAATATCACCCCCTCTTCATCTCATTCCTCTATTTCTGGTTAAAATACCTTGTCAGAGCGCATTCCGTCATAATTGTCAGAGACCACTCTGTCCAGTCGTTCTATTCGTCATCAACGCTCTTCTTCTGTTTACTCACTATCTGAGTAAGTATTCTCTCTCACAAATCTCTTTTACCTTTAGGTATACTCATTTTATTTTCCAGACTTTATATATATACTCATCTCCCTTCCTAGACCCGTCAGAGTCTTAGGTTCAGTAGTTTATAGTTGGCAATGTCTAATGCGTCGAGTAATCAATCCGTTGTCCGTGACGGGGTGGATTATGAGAAAGTATACTCATCTGGTCACAAAGACTTAGAGATTTCAAGCGAAGAGAGGAGTCCATCTTCATCTTCCCCTTCCTTAGCAAATGAGGATACGAAGATGATTGACCCAGAGAAGGGTTTTCATGACGGTGAAGGACAAATTCAGAACGTCGCAGGTGCTGATGGACCAAGGGAGTTCATCATGCTACTGAAGTGGACGGTGAACGATTTTATATCCACCATCAAGGAGATACACTTCAAAACTCTTAGGGCCAACTACCAAATCCCAAATAACATCCCCATCCGTCTACTCTATAAGTCAGAGAAATGCTACTACGAAGGGGTAGAAGGTGTCGGGGTCTACGAGCAAATGTTGAAGGTTGGACTTAGATTTCCACTAAGCTCCCTTCACCGTGAGCTTCTTAAATATCTGGGTCTGTCCGTCAACCAAATATCCCCCAATGCTTAGAGGGTCTTCATAGCAATGGAGGTCCTGTACGGTGCCTGGTCAAACGGTGCTAGGAGGCTGACGGTGTGAGAATTCCTTTACTGCTACCGTCCAGACGAGATTGATAAATCAAAGGGGATATATAGTTTTGTCCCTAGGATTCTGTTGTTGAAGGTCATATATGAAACTCTAGACTCCAACAGAGACTGGAAGAGTCGTTATTTTTTCTTAGAGGGTGACGAATGAATGTGTCGTCTAGGGGATACGAAACATATGCTTGTCGACACAACTTGGGGCATACTATCTCCGTCTGGTATGCACCCGTCCTAATGTGTGAAAACACATTTTAACCGTCTCCATTTTTGCAATTCGACGGCGTCCCCAAGTTGATCTTGAGGAGTACAACTTCCTCGAAATTTTTTTTAACAAGACCAAGCCGAAGGAAAGAACTTGGGCCAAATTGGTTAATCTTGACACCATCCACTGGTATTGTAACAGACCTGCACCTACACCAGCAGCCATCAAATACGAAGCCAGAATCGCTAACATAAGTCCGTTGTTCCAATTATACTTGAACGGTTTGATTTTTATTTAAGAAATTAGCTTCATCCGTTCATCTTTACAGAAATGGATGACACCAAGAGGAGAGCAATAATTAAGGCAAATGCTACCAAGAACAGGGAGGCCGGCATTGCTGGCCTCAAGGAGATGGGCCCAAGCAACCTATCTTCGAAGAGGAAGCAGCCATCCAAAAGCGACCGTCCAACGAAAAAACCCAAGGTCCCTTTAGAGCCCGTCGTAGGACTAATAGCCGAGGGTGTAAAAACGGTTACCCCCGTGAAGCCCGAGGCTGGTAAAGGCCTCATGAAGGCTCCGTCATCCAACCTGAAGAAGCCACCCGTCCTCCTTCGAGAGGATCCCAAACATGCCTTGGAGCAACTCGTTCATCATCACTGCTGAGGACTACGAGGACTTAAGTAACCACTCGACGGTGGCAATGGGAGAGACGGGGTTGTTTAGCATTGCTCAGGTAATCTTGTCTGTCTACTTTTTTTCGTCTTCTATCTCTTTGCTTGGAATTGACTCATTCCCATTTTCAGGCCATAGTCATGATGAAAAGGTTGATGGGACGGTGTCTCAATCATGAGACGACCTTAGGCCGTGTACGGGAGAAAGTAAAGTTGACGGAGGATGAGCTCGTTGAGCTGCAGGCCTAGAAAGTGGTCAAGGAGAAAAAGCTCAAAATGGTTGAAGAGGCGAGGGATGAGTATTTCAAGCTGACGGAGGAGCTAAGGAAGGTTCTTGAAGTCAAAGAAAAAGAGATCCGTTTGGCTAAGGATGCTGCAATACGAGAGTATTGTGACTCCGATGCCCTTTTAACCGAGCTTGGAATCTCCTATGGTGCCGGTTTTGATGAGGCCATCCATCAAGTGAAGGTTTTATATCCAACGTTAGACCTGTCTTCCATCAATATTAATGCCCCAGAGCAAACATCCGTCCAACCTATTCAATCTGAGAACACGGATGAGCTCTTTGGCGAGAATCTCCTCGTCAATGATACCCTTGGTGACCAGACCATCGTTGAAAGTCAAAGTGAGCCAAAAAATGATCAGGCCCGTCATAACGAAGAGAAAGATGAAACCCCCACTCCAGAAGTGTAGAAAATATTTGGAGAACAATTTCATCCGTTGTGGATAATATGTAAAACACTTATGCTTTAGTTTTTTTTTTTTTTTAAACTATTTTTAATCCCATGTTTGGCTTAGTCCGTCTGCTATTATAATTCTTCGTCAATTTGCCTTTGTGGATAATAGTAAGTTTATTTTACTTTATTATTATACTTTTTAACGAGCCTTGGTTAAGGTCGTCATGTCATTCTGAGATATCCATACACTTTATTGGATTTGGATAATATCCGTCCATTTATTGGCTTTTTAGAATCTTCACCCTTTTAGGGTGATCCGTCCATTTCACGGTTAGGAATATATATCCGTTCGTGTATTGCTCTTAATAAGAATTTTTCTCCCTCTTGGGGAGATTCGTCCATTTTATGGACTAAACAACAATTTTCATTCTCTTGGGGAGGTCCGTCCACCTTGTGAATTTTAATAGAATTTCATCCTTTTAGGATGATCCGTCCACTTTGTGGATTTTAATAGAATTTCACCATTTTAGGATGATCCGTCCACTTATGGATTTTAATAGAATTTCATCCTTTTAGGATGATCCGTCCACCTTATGGACTTTAATAGAATTTCATCATTTTAGGATGATCCGTCCACTTTGTGGATTTTAATAGAATTTCACCATCTTAGGATGATTCGTCCACCTTGTGGACTTTAATCGAATTTCAACCTTTTAAGATGATCCGTCCACTTTATGGACTTTAATAGAAATTCAGTAGAAGACATAGTTTGCGTCTGAATATTCCTCTTATTAATTAAAAATACATTTGTAGAAAAGTACCTGCCCCCATGGGCTTAAAAAGAAACGTATTGTAGTAAAATCTGTCTAAAGCAAAATAAATAATCGTAGTAAAACTAGATAAACTGGGAAATTAGGGAGCGTCATTGTTCTCCATGTACTCTATTGATAGTACTTCTGTAGGTGCTCCGTGTTCCACGGGTGTTGCAGCTTGCACCTGTCCAGTGTCTCGAGGTGGTAGGTTCCCTTTCTCTGCCATGATGCGATCCTGTAAGGTCCTTCCCAGTTGGGGCGAGCTTTCCTTGCAAAGGATCTCTAGTAGCACCCATTACCTTCCATAACACAAGATCTCCAACCTGAAAGTCTTTGTGCCTGACATTGGAGTTGTAGTGTTTTGCCATGAGATTCTGATACCACGCCAATCTTTGCTCCGCTGTAGCGCGAACTTCGTCCACCAAGTCGAGCTGAAGGTGCATGGCCTCTTCTTTCTTATCTTTATCGTAGTTCTCCACCTGATAGCTTATGAGTCCTATTTCTGTTGGGATGACAGCGTCACTTCCATATGTCAATCGGAACGGCGTTTCTCCAGTGGGAGTTCTTGATGTAGTTCGGTATGCCCACAAGACGCTTGGTAGCTCGTCCGGCCAAATGCCCTTTGCCCCCTCGAGCCAAGTCTTGATAATCTTGAGCAATGATCGGTTCGTGACTTCGACTTACCCATTGGCCTGTGGGTGTGCGGGTGACGAGTAGTGATTCTTGCTACCTAACTCCGAACATAAGTCCCTGAACGTGCTGTTGTCGAATTGCTTTCTGTTGTTGGAGACAAGGACTCTAGGTATCCCGTACCTGCAGATGATAATTCTCCAAACAAAACTTCGAATGTTTCTCTCCGTGATGGTGGTTAGGGCTTCTACTTCCACCCACTTGGTGAAGTAGTCGATGCCAACTACTAGAAACTTTAGTTGCCTGACTCTTGTCGAGAAAGGGCCCATGATTTCTAGTCCCCATTGAGCGAATGGCCAAGGGACCGTCATGGGGTCAGCTTTTCGGACGGTTGCTGGATGAGGTTACTGAACCTTTGATATTGGTCGCAGGCCTTGACATAAGCTTGTGCATCTTTTAGCATTGTAGGCAAATAATATCCTGCTCAGATCAACTTATGCACTAATGATCATGCCCCCAAGTGGTTTCCGCAGATACCCTCGTGAACTTCTCTCATTACGTAATCTACTTCTTCGTGGCTCAAGCACCTTAAGTACGGTCGAGAGAATCCTCTTTTGTAATGGATATCCTTTATCAGCACAAACCGTGATGCTTGGACCTTCATTTTCCTAGCAGCATCCTTCCCGTCTGGTAATACGCGGGCCTTTAGGTAGGATATTATTGGCGTAGTCCAATTGCTTACAGAATCTACTTCCTACACGTTCGATCTGTTATCGATAAGGGGGAACTTTGAACAAATGATAGTACCCGTTCGGGACAAGCATAAATTCGGCTGAAGCGGCTTTTGCTAGATAGTCAGCGTGTCCGTTCTCCTCCCTTGGGATTTGAACGAATCTAACTTCAAGACTGTTGATTCGGTTCTTCACCTCCTCCAGGTACCTCTTCATCCTTTCATTCTTGCATTTGTAGCCCCCATTAATCTGACTTATCACCACTTGGGAGTCGCAGTGTATGACCACAGTCTCAGCACCTGCTGCCTTTGCGAGGTCTAGCCCCGCTACCAATGCTTCATACTCGGCCTCATTGTTGGTTATGGAGAAGTCCAGTCGGATCATGCACTCGATGTTGTCCCCCTCTGGGGTTTGGATTACCACCCCGACCCCTCCTGCTTATTTGTTGGAGGATCCATCTGTGTAGATGCTCCACTGTGCGGATATTTCTTCCCCTATACCTTCCAAATGTGTAAATTCAACGATGAAGTCAGCCATAGCTTGCCCTTTTATTGCAGTTCTTGAGTAGTATTGGATATCAAATTCACTGAGCTCTACTGCCCAAAGGGCCATCCTTCCGGTAGCCTCAGGGTTACTTATGGCTCTCCTTAAGGGTTGATCCGTCAATACTACGATTGTATGTGCCTGAAAGTACAGTTTGAGCTTTCGTGCCACGGTTATTAGCGCGAAGGCAAATTTCTCTATCTAGGAGTATCTTTCTTCTGCTCCTTAGAAAGCCCGGCTTATGAAGTAGACGGGCTTTTGAGATCCGTCTTCCTCTCTCACTAAGGCTGCACTGACTGCTACTTGCGAAATAGCTAAGTAAAGGTAGAGTTCCTCCCTCGGTTTGGATGGGCTAAGTAATGGCGGAGATGAAAGGTATTTCTTTAAATCGTCAAAGGCTTTCTGACATTCTTCCGTCCACTTGAACGATTTTCTCAAAGTGCGAAAGAATGGTAGACATTTGTCCGTGGCTTTCGCGATGAACCTATTCAGGGCCGTAACTTTGCCGTTCAAGCTTTGCACCTCTTTGATCGTCTTTGGCAGTTCTAACTCCAGTATGGCCCATATTTTCTCTGGATTAACCTCTATTCCTCTTTGGGACACCATAAATCCCAAGAATTTTCCCGCCGTCACTTCGAACTCGCACTTGTTTGGATTCAGCTTCATGTTATATGAACGAAGTGTGTTGAACGTCTCCCGGAGGTCGTCTAAGTGATCTTCTTCGCGCAAACTCTTTACCAACATGTCGTCAACGTAAACTTGTACATTCCTCTCGATTTGGTGCATGAACATCTTGTTCATCAGTCTCTAGTACGTTCCCCCCGCATTCTTAAGCCCAAATGGCATCATTTTGTAACAAAAGAGCCCTTGACTGGTGACAAAGGATGTTTTTTTTCCTGATCAGCCTCCTCCATCTTAATTTGATTATAGCCCGAAAAGGCATCCATGAAGCTTAGGAGCTCGTGTCTAGCCGTCGAGTCTACCAATGTATCTATCCGAGGAAGTGGGTAGCTGTCCTTTGGGCATGCCCTGTTGAGGTCTGTGAAATCGACACACATTCGCCACTTCCCACTAGCCTTCTTGACCATAACTACGTTAGCTAGCTAGTCAGGATAGTATACTTCCCTAATGAAGTCTACCTCTAGTAGCTTCTTGACTTCTTTTGCTATTGTTTTGTCTCGCTCTTGGGCGAATACTCTCTTTCTCTGTTAGACAGGCAAGGACGCGAGGTTCACATTCAACCTGTGAACTACGACTGATGGATCGATACCGGGCATGTCCTTATGGCTCCACACGAACACGTCTTGGTTCACCCTAAGGAATGTTATAAGCGCTTGACGTATTGGTTGGCTGGCCAACATCCCTACTCTAGTCGTCTGTTCAGGTCTTGATTTGTCAAGAGTTACTTCTTCTAGCTCTTCAACTAGTTCCGCCATGGTCCTTTGCTCTTCAATGCACATGGTCTGCTGGTGATCTTCCATCTCCATCATGGCAATGTAGTATTCATGTGCGACCACCTGATTTCCTCGCAGCTCTCCAACTTCGTACTCCGTAGGAAACTTGATCATTAGGTGGTATGTTGACGTTATCGCCTTCCATGAATTTAGGGTTGGTCGTCCAATGATTCCATTATAAGCGAACAAGCAGTCGACTACAAGGAAAGTAACATCCTTAGTGATCTGTTGAGGATAATCACCTATTGATACTGAAAGCATGACCACGCCCAACGAGAATACCCTTGTTCCTCTGAAACCTACTAGGGAGCATTTGTGGGTATTAACCATTTTCTATCAATCCTCATCTGCTAGAACGCCGGGTAGTACAGGATGTCTACTAAGCTACCATTGTCGATCAACGCTCGGTGAATGTTGAAATCTCCTACTTGTAGGGTGACGATAAGCGTATCATCATGAAGGTGGTGAAGGCGTCGAGCATCCTCTTCTGAGAATCCAATGATGGGGCTTTCTATCTGTGCTATCTTTGGTACAGCGCCTATCAGTTGTACACTGTGAACCATCTTGAGATAAGTCTTTTGGGCCTTTTTGGATGACCCCATAGCTGTACCCCTTACGATCATTCTCATTTCCCCTATAGGTGCCCTAAGACGCTCATTATCCTGTCGGGGGTGCTGCTCTTGAAGGGGTGGATTCGCTCTTTCCTTGCTGACAAACTTCTGTAATTTCCCTTGTCTGATAAGGGCCTTAATCTGTTGCTTTAAGTCGTAGCAATCGGTTGTGTCGTAACCATGATCCCGATGGAAGCGGCAATATTTGTCTCTAGATCGCTTACTGGGATCCCCTTTCAACTTCTTAGGGAAGGTTAGTGTTCCCTCGTCCTTGATTTGCATTAAGACTTGGTCTATTGGGGTAGTTAATGGGGTGAAGCTTGTAAACCTCCCTCTTGGTGGCTTAAATCGTCTCTCGTCTCTTTGGTCTCCCGTTCTTGGCTTCTTCGATCCTTAGTCTCGCCGTATGTCTTCCTGCCGCTCCTTTTTCCTGGGTTTCTCCTCCCGAGCCAACAATACGTCTTCAGCATTCATGTATTTGGTTGCTCTGTAGAGTATTTCTGACATGGTCTTTGGGTCATGCTTGTATAAAGAAAACAAAAACTTTCCCTTTCGCAACCCATTCGTGAAAGCTGCTACCAGTATTTTGTCGTCGGCTTCATCGATTGAGAGCACTTCCTTATTGAAGCGCGTTATGTAAAATCTCAGCGTCTCGTCCTCTCGTTACTTGATGCTCATTAAGCACGCCGTAGACTTCTTATACTTATGTCCTCCGATAAAGTGTGCAGTGAACTGAGCGCTTAGCTCCCCGAAAGTGCTGATGGAGTTAGGCATCAGTTAGCTGAACCAAATCCTGGCTACTCCCTTCAGTGTCGTAGGGAAGGCCCTACACATGATTTCATCCGCTACCCCTTGAAGATGCATCAAGGTTTTGAAGGTTTCCAGGTGGTCCAGAGGATCTTTCACTCCGTTATAGCTGTTAATCTGAGGCATGCAAAACTTATGTGGTAAAGGGAAAGAGTTGACGGCCGCAGTGAACGGCGAGTCGGTGCGGTTGACCAGGTCGTCGAGATCACTAGACACTCGTCCCTTGAGGACGTTCATCATGACTTCCATCTGTTCTTTCATCACCTGCATCTCTGCGATAATAAGTTGTGGAGTTATGTCCATGAGGGCTGGAAGGCTCATATTTTGCCTCTTCGGCCTGCTTGGGTCGTTGCTGCCCTCAGATCTCTTTTAGTTCCTTCTTTCAACACTGGTCCCTTCTTAATCTCCTCGTTGGTCATTCGGTGCTGCATTCTTCTGGCGCAGCTGTTCTTCCAGGTCGTGGTTTTGTTTGGTGAGGCGTTCCACTGCAGCGGCGAGAGTTCAAACTTGTCTTTCGAGGGCAGTAGTGGGCGGTTCCTCTCCTTGAACATCGTTAGTGGTTGCCATTGAGCTAGTGAGTACCATGCAACCCTTTTGTCTGGGAAATGATAATATGGCTTACGAATCTCAACTTTCCAGTTCCCACAAACGGCACCAACTTATGATGCCAAGAAATTCACCAGTGAGCCACACAATACTCGCGCACTCCAAAAATGACACCTACATGACACAAGGAGAAAACCTAACAGAGAGCACCGGTGTGGTGCTCTCTAACTACCCTCCGAATGTTAAGTTAGAACTATTCTCATAACTCTAGAGTACTAGAGAAGGGATCAATTATGCGTACCTTGATTTATGAGGGTATTGGGGTTTTTATAGTAATAGAAAGTTGACATCTCTTCCTTGGTGCGGAAGTCTTTTCCTTATAGGAAACCTCTTGAATAATCCCAAACATGATGGACAAGATATTTCCTTGTAGAGAAAATTTTCATTGATGTGCGTATCTTCAGGAATCCTCTTTGTGCTAGAATTCCTTTTATCTTGGGATTCTATGGTGTGTCGCAAGTATCTCACATCCTGGGTATTGGACCTGTCACTATTTCTTCCGTTTATGTGGGATTTATCCATAATACTGTAAACTTTGGGACTCATCCACTACCGGCCCACAGATGGTGAACCGTCAGGCCCATCTCATGTAGATCTGTCAACCCAAACTTTCACCTCTTCAATGACGAATAACAATACCAACTTAAGAAATTAACTTTTCTAGCTAAACATTTAATGATTCACAAATGACATCATTGACATGAGTCAAAAAAATCTTTTCATATAAGGTTTAAAAACTTGATTATCATTGTTAGATTTTATGAAAATTTAGAGAAAGATAGTGACCAACACAAAAAAAGTAGATGCAAGGTATATGTTGTTCAACCTAATATGGCTTACATCTATGGAAGCAAGCGTTGAGGCCCTTGACAACTACATCTTCACTCTAATATCAATTCGATCTCTATTTACAATAAACTTGAATATAGGCCATACAATAGATTAAATCTTAAATTAACCATACAATAAATTAATGGTTAATTGACTTATAGTAAGAGCAGTATGATCGGCTTGCACATCAAAGATTACATCAAAGATTGAGTTCGGGCCTAGACTATGATTGGATTTTACGCCTCTAATCATCTAGGAAATTTAAAGATACTTATTATGTCTAATTTTCCAATAATTTGGTTTTTTAAATTTAAGGTGGAAGAGGACAAAAAAATGTTGAAATTACTATTAATTTTACTAAAAAAAGAAGTAATGAATTGATGTGATAATGAAAATGTAATTCATGCTACACAAAAAAAATAAATATATTTTTGAATTTTTTTTTTTCTGTGTAGAATTTTAACATATTATCTTGTAAGATTTATATAATCTTATATAATATATGAAAGCAGATGAGAAAAAGTTCGATCAAAAACTTTAATTAGATTTTAATTGCATCACAATACAATATTATGTTAAATGTTATTTTAAAGAAAGGTGTTATGTCCACAACATTTTCATAATAAACCGTAGGTAATAAATTGTTATTGGTTTTACTTAAATCTATCGCTGAAATTACTTCTTTGCCCCCAATAACAAACCTGCCATTTATGATTTGTTGTGAAAGTATTTTGAAAATATTATAGACATATCATTTTTTGATTTTAAATGTCCCATTATTAATGCCAAGTATTTTTAGATTTTAAATATACTCAAATTTCACGTCAGATATCATTCCAATTATACTCCAATTATATGTCAATTATATTTACATGCAAATTCATATATCTGAATTTGTAAAATATAAAACACTAAATTCAAATTTCTTATACATTTAAATTTAAATTCAAAAGCTTGTTCCTTTCCTCATATTCTTCCTTGTGACCATCAGAGCCACTCTTGGACAACGGGAGCAATGACCGCCCCCTTTTTTTTTTTTTTTTTATTAAATTATTAGTGTGTGTGTGTGTGTGTGTGTGTGTGGAGAGAGAGAGAGAGAGAGAGAGAGAGAGAGAGAGAGAGAGAGAGAGAGAGAGAGGGGAATTAATTTTAGAAATTTTGTTCTATAAAATTACATTTTCTCTCTTAAAAATATCTTTATTTCTTTTAAGAGTAATACTACAATCACAAACATTTCTGCAATATTTTTACAAACTATTGAGTTAACAAATTTTTACTGGCTCACATCTAGGTCTACCACTTATATCACTTTTTTTTTAATGAAAAAATAAACATTAATCACATCAACAATTTATAAAAGAGTTTGTAGTTCTAGTATTTTCCTATTTTCAAAGGCTATAAAAAAAATTATATATCTAAAATCTAAAACAAAATATACAAGATCATAAAAATTAGCCCATAAACAAAAATTACCAATAGCAAAAATATGAATAAAAAAAATTAAACCCAATAAACTAATTTTATGCAAAACAAACAACCCTACCTTAAAAAAAATATAAAAAAAAAAAATAAAAAAATAAAAAAAAAAAAAAAAAAAAACCCTAAACGACACTTAGCAGCAGACCAGGAAGTCGAAGCCATTGTAGGCAACAAATAGCAAAACCACCCCCTTAATTTCAAGTCTTGTCCCAGCTTGTGACGAATGAGTGTTTTACTCGCGGGTATACCCACGTGCACATAGAACCACGTACCTTTTTTTTTTTTTTTTTTTTTTGGTAAGGCAAAGGGAATCTTTACACTAGTCACACTATGGCTTTTATTGTTGTGTTGTGATGGGACCTAGGGAATTTTTTTTCCCCTGAATAATACAATTTTTTGTAAGAAGAAGAACTATAAAAGAATTGATGAATAAATTAAATCCCACGTGCAATTGGATTTGAGGGCAAATATATATCAAAGCTAGTTTTATTTTTGTCCGCTCGAGTACAAACATGATGCTTCACTTTGTTTTTTTTTCTCCCACTACTCAAAAGATCTAAAACGATGGAGGAAAAGAACCCATGCCGCCAGAAAAGATGGAGAAAAGAACCCATGCTGTATTAGATACATGTCAACATGTGCTGTATTTCATTCACACACTTTTTAACTAGATATGGTAAAGTAAAAGCAACCTTCTCACATGGGTAGTGCAAAAAGTAAATCATAATAATTGAAATGAGTGATATTATTGTAAACATTAATTACATATTTTACCATTAATGTGTCAATTTATAAACACACAAAAAAAAAAAAGTAAAATTAAGAAATATATTATCTTGTTAATTTGGCAATTGGCACCAATCACAACAATTGCTTTTTTTTTTTTTTTTTTTTTTTTTTTTTTTTTTTTTTAAGGTTTATTTGTTGATAATTAGATAGTTTACCATGGGTTATGGATGATTTGACCATTAGATGTTTTCGTTTAAAACATTAAGATGTGCCAATCAATTCAATTATGAGAATTTTGATAATCACATTAATTGTTATGTCATTTTATAATTTGTGGTTAAAGAAAAAGTAATGCTAGGGAGAGAGCATTTCTTACAATGAATTGGAATCATTTTAGAGTTTTAATTTTAACTACTAACTATCACATAGTTTTTAAAATCTTATTCATTCATTTGGAAATGAATAGATTGAATTTTGTCAATGCATCATTAGTTTGAATAGATATCAAAATCATGACAATCAATGTTTTCTAAATGTTGGTGGAGGTAAAATCTAATTCACCAATTCCAAAGTGAATGGATAAAATTTTAGAAACTCTACAATGAAGTTATCCTAAAAATTCAAGTGAATCTTGATCATTTTCCAACATTTTTCTACATTAATTGTCGTAATTAGAGCAAAATCACTTTATTAGTTTAATTCACTATTAATACTACTTTTATTATGCATTAATTATAATAGACCATTTCAAAATTTTCAAAAGTTCTGTAAAAAAAATGATGTTCTTGGATTTATTGAAGGGGAAAATGTTCAAATTGCTAACAATTTTACTATAAAACAGTCTACAAATTAACCTGATAATAAACGTGATTTGTTTTGTATTTCAAAATTGACAGTTAATGCTACTAACACATCATTTTTTAAAGTTAATAGAGTTCGGTTACCAAGTGTCTCACTGTATTGGTTAAAGTTGCATAGTTTACCATGAATTTCTATTTGAAATGATCTTTATTGGACTAGTGGTGTTTGAGTAAATTACATCCCTAAGTAAGCTTCCTTTGCAAAGTTAGAACCTACATATAGAGGTACAATGCAATGCAGCGTATATCAACTTCCACAAAGTACTCCCTAGCTCTTTCCCTTACATATAACCATGAAGGTTTTATTGTTGTTCTTCTTCCTTGCCACCATTATAGCAACATGCCAAGGAGCCTCCCACCCAGACGTTGGCCACCACAATCCCGGCTTTGACTGCCTCAGTTGGCGTCTAACCGTCGAAACTAACAACATCCGTGACTGGGCTGTGGTTCTACAAGCTTGTGTAAGCTACGTTGGACACTACATGCTCGGCTACCAATGTCGTGAGGATGTTCAACCTGTGGCTGATGCTGCTTACAACTATGCAAAGAGCACCCCACTCATCAAGGAATTCAGAAATACTTGGATCTTTGACCTTGGTGATACTGTATTGTCCAGCTTGCCTTATATTATGCTCAACCTGACATTGCTTTTGGGTAAGTAATTAAATTTTTAAAACAAATATTTACCCCGAGATAATCTAAAGAGTACTAATGCATGGTGACAATCACTGTGAAATTCAATGCTCATTATATATGTACTGCTTGAGTTTGATTCATGTTTAATATACAGCAAAATTGTAGTAAATATCTCTGCTTATAACTAATTGTGTTTGTTTCCACATTAATAATAGCATTGTTCTAACTATTTGCATTCATCACTATTTTCAATATTTATTTCAGGGGAACGAAATATAACTCGACAAAATTCACAATATGGGTAAAGAAAGGCATATCACCAGCAGTGCCTGGGGTTCTTGACCTATACAAGAAATTGCAAAGTCTTGGATATAAGATTGTCCTTATTTTAGGAAGGTCTGAGAGCTTGAGAGCAGTTATAATAAAGAACCTGAAGAATCTAAGTTTCACCAATTGGGAGAAGCTCATACTAAAGTAAGTTTGAAGCATTTTAGAGTTATAAAAAAACTGCACTATACAGTTCCTAAATGCACTCACAATACCTTAAGTCTTACACCAATGTCTTATAGTATATATTATGCAGTTTTTTTTTTTTTTTTTGGGTAGAAAATTATGAAGCATTTATTGCTTTAGTTTTTGAGACACTTTGGAATGAATACAAATGACATGTCTTATACTAAACTAAGTATTACATTGTTACACTCTTTCAATATCAGTTTGTCAAATATCTTCCCCCACATTTAAATTCTCTTTATAGTACTATAAAGAAGATCAAGAAATATGACAAAAATGTCATTTTGATTATAATTAAATGTATGAAAATATGTTGGCTTCTTTTTATCTAGACTTAATCATTGTAGCATTTTAATTATTCGTTAGATTTAGTAGGCTATAGCTGCTCCAGTCCTACCACAACATCAATGTACAAGAAACCGATGTTTCACTAGTAATTTATATATGCTTCCTTTGTGGGAGTCAAACCAAGACCTAGCGTCCACAAAACAACTTGAGAATTGAGAGTAAGCCTATGACCAAATGAACCACCACCACCCTCGGTGGTTGTATCTCTTTCTTCTTGTATCTGTTTCTTGATAGTTGGTACAAGGATCTTGTAAGCATATGATAAAAAAAAAAATTTAAAAAAAAAAAAAAAAAAAAAACTATCTTTACAGTTTTTGGCCACTTATAATTATTTTTGGTTGACAGGCAAACCTCTGATGCGGGTACCACATCGCTAGTTTTCAAAGAAAAGAAAAGAAACGAGCTTATAGCTCAGGGTTACAGAATCATTGGGAACGTGGGAGATCAATGGAGTGATATAATGGGAGAACATGTTGGCTACCGGACATTCAAGGTGCCTAACCCAATGTACTATGATTAGTTGAACAATTTAACTTTTGAAAGTCTGAGAGCTTATGGGATATGCTTGAAAATAACGTGGTAGAGAAGCTTCAGCGTTGTGTACTACCCACCTATGTCCTACCAAATTCAGTTTTATGAGTTGTATTGTGTTATTGTGAGTCAGTTTTTTTTTTTTTTTCTTCTGTTTTCTCTGTGTCCTTGTTGAGTCTGAAATAAATTGTTTATGGTTAAGAGTTTTTGCTGTGAGGAGCTAGTCCTAAGTCCTCTAACTCCCCAAGTAAAATGTCGTTTTAATTTTATTTAAGAATTGAAATTATCTACCAGTTGTTGTGTATCCTTATTTTATTTTAAATTAAGTTTTTCTTTTTGTCCATCTTATCCCAATAAGTTAAACGACTTAAATTAAAAATTTTTTTTTTCTAAAATTATTGAGAAAAACATATTACTTAAAAGTAATGTTGATTATAGGTTTATGTCCAATTATTGCATTAAACAAAAATTTCCTAAATAATAATACATACAAAATAGATAGAATCATGACAGATTTTTTAAAGTTCTTGAATCTTAACCCCTCTAATATTGAAAGACTTCATTATGACTACTCTTATACCACTACTCAGCAAGAGCACGAAGTAAAGTTTGTTTTATATGCTTTAACATTTAAACACAATTTTCTTATAAAACATTTCAAAGAAATTTCACAGAAAGGCATTGGCAAAAGAAATTTAAAAAGAAATTTGAATGAAGTTTTGCATGAAAATATTTATAATATCTCAAGACATAATTTTCTCATCAACACCCAATTGCAGACTACAATGAGTAAAAGATCTCAGACAGACATAAAAGGAAAAGGCAAAGCACCAGTGGTGCCACCCAGAATCCGAAAGCCTTCAGTAAAAATTTCGGATGTGCATGAAGGCGTCTCGATAGAGACAATATCCCTTCAAGATACGTTGCTAGCAGAGAAAATGTATTCATGTGGTGAAAGTAGTGTGATTCTGCAAAAAGTGGTCCACCATGAACTCATGTTTCAGGATGGAGAATTTACAGATCTTCCTCTCCATATTAAATTACTTCTCGATAATTTACAGGCAGCCTTCATCCTCAAACAGAAATCTTTATTCCAAAAGACACTTCAGGCTTTGGAATTACATCTTGTTATCACCGGGACATTTGTTGAAGCACTCGGTTGTCAACTCCCTAGCAAGGAGGATGGAGATTCAAGCTCCACAAAGACAGAATTACAATCTCTAAAAAGCTATCTTATGGGAACAAGCTTTTCAAAGCTCCACCCTAAGATTCAGCAAAAAACGAGACTTGCTATCAGAACCTTACCCCCCTGAAATTCAACAGAATATATTAACTCATAAAGCTATAACAAGTTCTTATGACAGATGGATGTATCTTTTTAAATTATTAGTCTCTACAGCATTTATTAGAACAGAAGACATGACAGGTGAAACATGGTTATCCCATAAAGCTAAATGGTATGAGAGTTTTGGAAATTCAGACAAAGTTTACGATAGAACAGGAGGCAGATATAATCCTTACCCGGGATTACTCATCAACACAGAGACAGGAGATCCAGTTATTAGTGATCTTTTATGGTTATCTGAAATGCTAGAAGCAGGGTTTATTAGCAAATTAATCATAACTTCTGCAAGTCAGATTAGTTTATTCCCCAAAGTCATCCAAGAAGCAACTACACAGATTGGAGGGCTTAATTATATGAAGATAGAAATCTGGAGTACTCTTCCAATTTGGGATACTAGCTATTATATGGAAGCCCAACCAGCACATATTCTGGTCCTTATCTATGATTGGGGTTTTATCCCCGAATATAACTAGTATACAGGAGATACTTATTTATCACTTGATGATCCAGGTGCTTTGGCTCAAGAATGGTCTAATTTCATGTGTAACAAGATTTACGAAGTGCAGAATGATTTAGACAGAAATTTCCATTTATATGGCTACACTAACAAAATAGCAGTTTATGGTCCAAGACCTTTAGCAAGGAGGCTTATTGGGAAAATGAGGATTACTAAGGATCCGAGACTAATGACAGCAAAGGATCATGATCCTGTTTTTACTCTTATCTCATATTACGCTCTATGTAATGATTATGGAGTGCTCCATGAGCATCAACAGTATGAGGACAACCCCGATCCGCTAGATTATGATAATTATGCGAATACAGATTGAAAGACAAAATTGATAGAATGCTTCCCCGGACAGACAATGATGACAGATCACTATTCACCAAAGACAGAGCACTGATGACAGATCACTATTCACCAGCACACGTAAATAGCTTCAAGAAAGAGTCAAGATAGTTCAGAATGAGACTTCTTAAGTCACTGTTCAATAGCATGGGTTTACTGACAGATTGAAAGACAAACTACTATTCATGAATAGTAAAACTTTTACTATTCAAAGATTCTACAGGATTTGTTTTTACTGTTCAAGATTCTACCGACAGATTAACTTGAGTTCACTTTATTCAACTAAGGTTACTTTTGAAGACTTACCATGGTTCATTTTATCTATAAAAAGGCAGGCTCCGAAGACAGAAGACATGTCCAAAAATTCCAGAGAAAGCTTTAGGTCCAGAATTGAGGTCCAGTTTAGAGGTCTAATTTTCAGCTCCTATTTTCAGACTAAAGTCCAAGATAGTTTTCTCCCTCTCTCAGAAATATCTTTGTACTATTCCCCTTTTGTAATCTTGTAACCTTTCTAAACGGTTTAGACCCCTTAAACTATAACCAGATTGCGTAGCCTAGATTAATTAGCCAAGTTGTTACTTAGTCAAATTAAATAATTCTAGGTTAAAACAATCACAAAATCATATCATGCATGTAAAACATATAAAGCAGCGGAAAATAAATAACACAGTGATATGATCACCCAGGAAAACCAAACCGGAAAAAAACCTGGGGAGGATTTTACCCACTGATCCTCAAGGCAAAACGGAATCCACTAAGAAAGAATTGAAGTTCTTACAAAAGGACTTACAAGCTCCCCGCTTGACTTCCTAATGCTACCCACCAGTAAAACTTCCTGACACGACCACACGCAGGCTCCGAGTCCATGGACTACTTCTTTCTTTGTATTCCTTCAATCAGCTACAAGCACCCACGCTTGATATTCTTTAAGCTTCAAAGGCAGCAACCAAGTTGATCATCAAGATGTTGAAGTAATCTCAATCTTGAAAACCCTAAGCTTTGTGTAAAGGAAAGCTCCTCTAGATCTCACAAGAGATTTACACAAAACCGCAATGTATGAGCAATAATACAACTTGTGCAACTCTGAAAAACGTAACTAGGGTTTGCCTTATATACCTAGGGCGAAAACATAAAACCCTAAACGTTTAAAGAGTTCGGGCTGAGTTGGAATTCTGCAGAAAAACGCATCTGGGCCGACTTTCGATTGATCGAGAATTACATTCGATCGATCGAGCCAGGCCGAAAAGCCTCAATGCTTCTGCAGTCACTCGAATCCAACTTTACAATATTTAACCAACTTTGAGCAAGCCTAAACTAGACTAAATACATTGTTTTGATCATGGTTTGTCAACATTACAAATTATAGTTCTAAATGCATAAAATCCTAAGACCTTAGAACCTAACACTTTCTCTCAGACAGAACCTTGTAACCCTTTAGTTTCAAAGACAGTTTTACTTTGTAATCTTGTAACTCTTCAGACAGTATTTTATTTTCAAGCTTGTATCAAAGACAGTTTGTTTTCAAGTTAATCAAAGACAGAAGTATTTTCAAGTAAGATTTTATTAGTTTCAGTTTTCATATTCCATACTCTGTTTTAACTTATTTTTGAATATATCTATTTTGCTATTTTCTTCTTTATCATCTATTTTATCATTGTTTATGCTTCTATATTACTGCTGTGTCCTAAAGTCAAAAGGTCCTAGTAGGACTTGTTGTTTGTAGATAATTATCTCTGTTTTATTTATTTATTTTAATAGAGATAATTAGAAACTATTATATTATTTCAATTTAATTAGGAGACTTAGACCCAAATGACATGTGAAAATTTTAATTTACCAATATGATATCAATTTAAATAACAAATGATATCATTTGATTTAATTTGAAATGTCACTAAATTTTACCATGGCACATTGTAATTGGCTTAATTAATTTTCGCCTCCTGCAAATGCCCTCTTGAAACTTGGGCATGTCCACCATTTTTTTTTTTTTTTTTTCCAGAACATGTCCACCATTTTGGACGAAGAAAAGTGGTCAAATCTCGAAAACTTCACACTTTGATACTATTATTTTCAGCACCTTTCATACTTTTTTTTTCCTTGACTTGGACCTGTGGAGGGGCCCACTAGCCCTGCTTAGGCCTCTCTCCCTCTCTCTCGCTCTCTTAACTATGCACCTTTTAGCTTCTTTTTTTTAGGTCGTAACTCTGCTTTTTTATCTAAAGAAAAGAACACGAAAGACCAGCCTATTATTTGTTCTTTTTAGTTTCATCACGAACGTAGAAAAATGTGGATGTTATATTAATTTTACTAACAAAAAAATATTAAAAATTTCCACTGATTTTATAAATAGACGTGATAATACATTTAATAGGTGTTAGAAATACTGAATAATTGTATTGTATTTTTCGATAAAAGAATGTACATAGATGCCTTTATATAGAAGGCATATGTGTGCAGTACAAGTAAATATGTGTGCTAACCTAACTGGGCCTAAAGCCCACAACACTATATACGTTAACAGCCCCCCTCAAACTCAAGGTGGATGTGAGACCAACTTGAGGTTGTCAACCAAAGTACGAAAGCGTCCCTTAGGATGTGACTTGGTGAAGATATCTGCAAGTTGATCTTTAGAGGAGACTGAGATCAGCTTGAGAGCACCATGAACAAGATGAAAACGGATAAAATGACAATCGATCTCAATGTGTTTAGTCCGTTCATGGAAGACATCATTGTGAGCAATATGAATAGCACTCTGGTTGTCACAATAAAGAGGAGTAGCAGAGGATGTAGACACACCTAAGTCTTTGAGAAGCCATCGTAGCCAAAGGAGCTCAGATGTGGTATCAGCAAGGGCACGATATTCTGCTTCAGTACTGGAGCGGGCACATGAGTTTTTTTCTTGCTTCGCCAAGAAATCAGAGAAGAACCAAGAAGAAAGCAATAACCAGTGGTGGACCTGCGATCAGTAAGGTCTCCTGCCCAATCAGCATCAAAAAATGCACGAAGAGTAAGAGGAGATTGAGCAGAGTAGAAAAGACCATGGAAGAGAGTGCCCTTCAAGTATCGAAGAATGCGCAGAACAGCAGCATAGTGAGTCGATCGTGGAGCAGACAGATACTGGCTCACTTGGTGAACAGCATAGGAAATGTCTGGACGAGTGACAGTGAGATAAACCAAGCTGCCAACCAAGCGTCTATAAAGAGAGGGATTAGACAATGGTTTCCCCCCTGAGGGAGTCAGATGCGCATTAAGCTCAACTGGAGTGTCCACAGTTTTGCTATCAGTGAGTCCAGCGCGAGACAAGAGTTCAGAGGCATACTTGGCTTTAGTAATATAAAGTCCATCTGTAGAATGAGTGATTTCAAGACCCAAGAAGTAGCTGAGATATCCAAGATCTTTCATCTCAAACTGCTGACTGAGAAAAGCCTTGAGTTCTTGAATGCCACTAAGGTTATCACCAGTTATGATCATATCATCCACATATAAGAGGAGTAAAATAGTGCCTTTATCAGTGCGACGAAGAAATAAGGCAGAATCATAGTGACTGGCCATGTAACCCAAGTGAGAGATGGTAAAGCTGAATTTGGTAAACCAAGCTCATGGAGCTTGTTTAAGACCATAAAGTGCACGTCGAAGGTGGCAAACCTTGTTTGAGTCAACAGAGAGACCAGGAGGAGGTTGCATATACACTTCTTCACTTAAAACCCCATTAAGAAATGCATTTTTGACATCCATCTGAAAAAGGTCCCATTTACTGGCAGCAGCAACAGCTAAGAGGGCACGAATAGATGAGATACAAGCAACCAGAGTAAAGGTCTCTTCATAATCAATCCCATACTCTTGTGTAAAACCTTTTGCAACAAGACGAGCTTTGTAGCGCTCAATAGACCCATCAGAGCGAGTCTTAATCTTGTAGATCCACTTACAACCAACCACAGATTTCCCAGGAGGAAGTGTCACCAAATCCCAAGTATGGTTTTTAGATAATGCATCAAGTTCCTCTTTCATTGCAATCTGCCATAAAGGGTCAGTGGAAGCCTCACGATAGGTGTGAGGCTCGTGTAGTGTAGCAAGAGCAGTGTAACAATGATAGTCAAGTAAATGTGCAGGAATAGATCTTACCCGAGTTGAGTGACGAGGTAGAATGTCTTGTGCAAGATCTTCAGGCGAAGCAGGAGCAGGAGACTCAAGCTCAGAATTGGGGTTGGGTAGCTCGTCTTCAACCTGTTCATCTTCCACCTGTTCATTAAAGGGTGAACTAGGAAATGGATCAATGATATCTGGTGGTTGGATAGAGAAGTCTACAGCAACAGAATCAGGAGCAACTACAGGAGGATCAGGAGTAGCTACAGAAGGAATATGTGTCTCATCTGGAAAAAGATCTAAGACAGAGGAGGAAGACAAGGAAGCACTGAAATGAGAAAGTTCGACAAAGAGGCGATGTTCCCAAAAGACAACATTACGAGAGACACGAAGACGATGAGAGACAGGATCATAACACCTATACCCCTTTTGAGTTTCGCCATAGCCAAGAAAACAACAAAGTCTTGACCGAGGCTCAAGTTTGTTATGCTCATGTGGCTGAAGAAGAACGAAACAAGCAGAACCGAAGGAGCGAAGGTGGTGATAGTCTGGAGGTGACCCAAAAAGGCACTCATATGGAGTTTGATTTTGGATAACAGGACTCGAAATGCGATTAATAGTATGAACAGCATGAAGAGCAGCTTCACCCCAAAAAGGAGCAGGAACTTTAGCAGAGAGAAGGAGAGCACGAACAGTGTCAAGAATATGACGAAGTTTTTGTTCGGCTCTGCCATTTTGCTGAGAGGTACCTGGACAAGTTAGTTGATAAACAGTGCCATAGGAATGCAAAACAGCTTGGAAAGCATATTGAGTGTATTCAAGAGCATTATCAGATCGGAAAATTTTGATGCGTCTGGAAAACTGAGTTTCAACCATTTTTGCAAAATTAGAATATACTTCCAATAATTCAGAACGATGTTTCATATTAAAAATCCAACTATAGCGAGAGTAATCATCAATAAAGACAACAAAATATCTAGACCCACCAATACTAGAGACAGAGGAAGGCCCCCAAACATCAGAATGAATAAGATCAAAGATATCAGTAGACATGGATTCACTAGTATTGAAAGGTAAAGCTGGTTGTTTTCCTAACTGACATGAAACACAATCAAAATTTTCTGTGGACACTGAACCTAACAAACCTCTAGAAGCCAATTGTTGTACTCGAGAGGAAGATGCGTGACCAAGTCGAGCATGCCAAAGTGCAAGGGAAGGAGTGGAAGAAACTGTAGCAGCTGCCGCAATAGAAACAGGAGCGACAAGTGGAAGACGAAGGTTGTCTACGGGAAACATACACCCAACTCTGGGACCGGTCCCAAGCTCCTGTCCCGTCCTAGGATCCTGCACAATGCACCTAGAGTAATCAAAGGTAATACGATAACCCAACTCAGCTAATTGTCCCACAGAAAATAAATTATAAGAAAGGTCAGGAACATTAAAGACTCCAGGAACCGAGAGGTTAGAGGTTGAAACTGAACCTATATTATGACCAGACATTGTGGAACCATTTGCTGTGCGAATATTAAGAGGGTGCGGTGCAGGTTTAAGGTCAGAAAATAAGGATGAGTGAGGTGTCATGTGATTGCAACAAGCAGAATCCATAAGCCAAGAGGTAGGAGACATACCAGATAAAGCTGAGAGAGAAGAGGAAGAAGATGCATTACCAACCACACATATGACATTGGCGATGATATTTATAAGGTCATCTCTGGAAATGGAGAAAGTGGATCCAGAAGACTTAGACTGTGCAGAGACAGGAGGCATTGGTTGGACACTCTCAGTGTTAGCAACAGTAGCAGCAGAAATTGAAACAGCTGATTTGTTGCGATGATAGCAAGTCTCAATATTGTGGCCAAAACGTTTGCAAAAATTACAAAAACGTTTGATGGATTGGCAGCGACGATTGTTGCAATAAGAAGAAGACCTGTCCTTATTCTTCATTTAGAAGAAAAATATGCAAAAATGGACCGCAAAAATGAAATCTACACGAAAAACTGGGTAAGGAGCACTTGGATTGAAAAAGTCAACCCGAGCAAAAAGTCAACGGTCAAAGTCAACGTGGTCAACGGTCTAGTGCTGACGTAAGCAAGCTGACGTGTCGCTGACGTAAGCAATGATGACGTCACTAGGGCTGACGTGGCAAGATGATGACGTCAGCAAAACCGTGGCAAGCGCGTGAGGCACGTGGCAGGCGTGGCTGAGGCTGTGACAGCGTGTGAGGGCGCGTGAGGTGCGTGACCGAGACGCAGTTTCTTCAGGTGGCGCGTGAGAGCGCGTGCAGACTTCGATGCTTACAAGACTTCCATGAATGCGTAGATCGAGGCGAGACAATCACGGTGGTATGTGCAAAAACGTTATCGGAGAAAGATGCACGGCGGAGACGGTGATTGCAGTGGTCTGTGTGGTGCAGGACTCCTCAACAACGGCAGCTGCAGTTCCGGAACCTGAGGACAACGGCTGAGAGACGTCGTAGGTTCAACGACGAGTGGCTGCAGTGACTGTTGTGATGGCAGAAGCGATAAGGGTGGAGTAACACCAAGAGAGACAAGACTGCTAAAAGAAAGGTCAGACCAGTGGCTCTGATACCATGTTAGAAATACTGAATAATTGTATTGTATTTTTTGATAAAAGAATGTACATAGATGTCTTTATATAGAAGGCATATGTGTGCAGTACAAGTAAATATGTGTGCTATACAAGTAACCTAACTAGGCCTAAAGCCCACAACACTATATACGTTAACAATAGGTATCATATCAATAATATAAAAAAAAAAAATTTCTAAAGTACTTTCTGTTTTCTGTTTAAAATTTGACAAATCAATTTGTAAGCAAACCTTTAATTAACACAGTCAATAAATAAATTTCTTAATTCTTTTTAAATAAATGATACATGATTTTGTAATTTCAGGATTTCTTTACTATTTTGTATATTTTATAATTTAAATTATGAACTTATATGGGATTTTATCTTTTGATGGATCAATATTTAATCATTATTGTACTATTGTAACAAGATAATTAAACAAAAATGATAGATAATAAATTAAAAACAAATAAATAATAAAATATTGCAAAACTTATATAAAATATCATCACAAATGACATAAAAATTTGGTCGTAAATATCTTCATATATAGTGACAACAACATCTCTCGCAATCTATAGAATAGCAACACCACCTAACCCCTTGCAAAAACATTTTAAGTGATAGCTTAATGTTGTCACTTTTGCTCCTAACTAATTTCGAGGGCATAAATGCCCTCATAAATAAATTTTAGCAATGCCATTATTTGTCTCTAAAAAATTTGTCGTCAATTTGAAATTTGCAAATAACTAATTGCGATAGTATATAGGCCCTCACAAATAGTTGTTAACGACAACTGCTTCCCCTTGCTAAATATAAGTCGTCGACTTTTTTTGTCGTTTAGTAATATATTTGTGAAGGTAAATTGGTTTAATAACGTGAAAATGTTGTGGAAATAGTATTTCTCACTCTTTTTTTTTTTTTTTTTCTTGTTTTTCATTTGATTAAAAAAATACTATTTTATTTATTGCCTAATTTTTGGGCTTTATCAATACTATTACAATAAAAGAAATTATCTAATTAGTTAAATTAAATTTGGAGTCCTTTTTCTACTTGGGCCTTAGGCGACCACTTCATTTGCCTATATATATGCTAGCTATTGTGCTAGCCTTGCATGCACTAATAATCATGTGACTTGTTTAAGTTTTCTAATAATTTATTTGATTTAGTACACATAAATTATCTTATAAATGATCACGAAATAGGTGTGAGGAAAATTATGTCCCAACAAACAAGTAATGGAAGCAACAGAATAAGTGAAACTCTTGAGCTCGATAACAAACCTTCGCATCACTATATGAACAAGTTTTGATCTAAGTTTGCTGAGGCCAAAAGGAATCTCTAAGTAAATACTTCTTCCATTTATAGTGTCAGTTTGCTTATACAACTGGCAATCGAACTTCAATATTCTCGACTAACGTAACCACATCTCAGATGGGTGTATCCCATCATTAACAAGAAAAGAAACGTTAGTCCCAATTCAAATTGTTATTTCCACCACTCGCTTGAATAACGCATGAGATGCTCATTTTTGTTTACATATTTGTCAATGATACACCAAGGACAGATGTGGAGGGCAGCACATTAAAATATATAAAGGAAAATACAAAATTGATTAGGGCTCAGAAAAGGGTGCCAAAATAAACAATATAATTCATTTTGTTATAATTTCATTCTTGGAATTAGTTGCATTGCCTAATCAGGCTCACCGGCCAATCAAGTTCTACACAAGAAGAAGAGTGTGATAACTCAGCTAAACTGCAGTATCACTAAACTTCCAAAACTAAAAAGTAGTAAAATCTGGTGGGACCTACCAGAAAAATAAAATTTGGAAATGCTGGAGGATATACTATGTGCATAGGAAACATATAACTGAACGCAAATAAAGCAACAAAAGTGACAGTCACAAATGGAATAGAAAGAAGATTCCATAACTGCAAATAGGGAAGGAGATGGATGCAGCCAAACTGGCTTGTGTTCAACAAAAATTGTGCGTCTGAAGTGTTGTCCGTTCACGATTGAGATGGTTATTACATATTACTCGATTCAATTGTGAAGCTGTAAGTACTTTTGTTTTTGCCTTACCTGTTTCTCTCAAATAGTTCATGTTTGTAATGTTGCTGTTACTGTTGTTTATGACTAATAATCTACTCTATAGTATAATCTGTGGACTGATTTCGTATTATGGGTCATGCTTGATATGCGAGTCAGTTTCGGTTTTAAGATTTGAGAAAGTCTGGATAATATGTCTTGAAGTGAAAAACAAGGTTCCAAAACTTACCTTGTTGAATCATAGTATTTTTAAGCATTGGCAGAGAACGTAGTGCAATTTGAGAAACTATTATCTCTATCCCAATGTGTTTGGACATGATAGTCAATTTTCTTTGCAGTTAACACACAAACTGACAGAAGTGTTTTGTAACTTCTTAATTGGCCTACATCTAAACAGTGGTGACGCGCACGTTGGAATCAGGGTGTTCCCAGGAACACCCTGATTTGAAATTTATATATATATATATATATATAATAATTAAATTTTACTCATTTATTTACCCTTTAAAAAAAATTGAGGAACACCTTCAAAGAAAAATTAGGAACACTCTCAAATAAAAAGAAATTTATTTGTTCTACTTTCAAGCAAAAAAAAAAAGCCCAAAAAAAATTTTGTACTAAAACCTGGAAAAAAAAATTTGTAACAGAGCAAGCCCACAAAAAAGCCCAATATCAATCCTAAACGTAAAGCAAACTCAATCTAAACAAAAAAACACAACCCAACAAATGGTAAACATGCAAAGCAAACCCACGGATTCTAAAAATAAAAAATAAAAAACCAAAACCCAATATGTGCTGCAAAACACTAAATCAGAAACCTCAAATCACTAAATCAGAAATCACTAAAACAAACCTAAAGACAAAAATGTCAATAGAGCAACGCAGCCAACGCTGCAACCCAAGCCAACAGACGGATCGGGCATCGCCGCATCGGAGATCGGTTAGCCAACACAACTCGAGCTCCAGTCTAGAGCACATCGCATCAGGATTCGAGCATCAGAGATCGCTCACTGGATCGGATTGAAGATCGCCGATCAGTCACGTCGCTCAGCTCGGTCACATCGCTGGCTTCGTCACTCGTCGCTTGGCTTGCTCCGTCGCTCGTTGCTCGACTTGCTCTGTCGCTCGTCACTCGGCTTGCTCTGATGCTCCCTTAACCTCAACCTCAAGGTATTTCATAACTTCTCTCTCTTTTTCTCTTTGACTCTCTCTCTTTATCTGAAAAATGTGAAATTTGAAATGAAATGAATGACTCTCTCTCTCTCTCTCTCTCTCTCTCTCTCTCTCTTTATTCTTTTTAAGACTTTAATAGTTTAACTTTAATACTTTATCAGATTTTTTTTGAACAACTGTAATTGGCTGAGCTTAGTTTTAACTTTATTACATTTTGGCCCTGTTCTTGACTTTTTCTTTTTGGCTTTATCTGTTGGTGTTGGATTGTGTTAGTGTTGGTGAGACTTGGTGAGATACAATTAATTGTCTTATTGTGATTTGTGATTGTGAAATTTCCTGATTGGCAGCTGGCTCTTGTAATTGGGGGGCATGTCTCATTGTCTGTTGAGTGGGGTAGAGGTGGATGGGCACGTGGCATATGGGGCCAGGTGAGGTATTTGAATTGGGGAAAGTAAATACTGTGCTAGTGTAACTAATAAATAATAATTTAATTAATCAATAATTAATTAAGGGAAGCAACTAATAAACAATAATTAATAATTTAATTAACCAATATATTATGAAAGATAAATAAATTAAATTGTGTTAGGCTAAATAACAATTAATAATTTTATAATTAATGATACAATAATATAACAAATTATAGTTTATAAAAGACAAACAAATTAATGAAACAACTAAACAACAATAATTAATAATTTTATTAATATTTCAAATGAACTTATAGTTTATTGTTTATTTTTTTGCTAGAATTATAGACAAATATTTGGATCTTTCAACTAAAAAAAAAAATTTAGGAACACCCTGGAAAAAATTCTTGGAGTCGCCACTGCGTCTAAAAGTTACTGTAACTTCTTTAAGTGACCTGCCAACCCACACCCAACCCTTACCGATCCATTAAGTGAGATGAGTCTGATTGGACATGATACATAGATGGTTTATTGGGCCAGGTTGAATAGCAGGTTGAGTTATTTCTAAATCACCACAACCAGACCCTGCATATATCTTATCATGTTGCAACACTCTTCTTCATATACACATAAACTTTATTTCTTACATCTCTTTCTCTTTCTTTTTATTTATTCATTTTCGCATTTCTCTTCCTTAAAAACTTCAATCACTCTTTCTAAGATTTTGTTATTATTCTTACCATATATACATGTCTAATTTTAGATTTTGAGATGTTTTTCTTTTCATTATGATAAATATTTAGTCATTCTAATAAAAAATAATGTAGTATTTCTAATTATTTTTAATATAAATTGCAATTTTTCTTTCTTTTTTTATTTGAGGGTGCAAACTATTATCTAATTTAATTGAAATAATTTTATTTAGTCAATTAAATTTGCCAACCTGCCCAACCTGCTAAGTTGAAATTGTTAAGATTTTCAATTGACCCACTGTATTTATAAATTGGTGGGTTGGTGGAGGATTGCAATTTTTCCAACCTACCAGTGACGGGTTGGTTAAAAATATTGTCCTCCAATTGCACACATACTCCTAAGGCCATGTATCTTTCTCACTCTGTTAAATGGATTACTTATCTAACTTTTTAAAAGTTTTATTTTTAAAAGCTCACCTTCAATAATATTAGTTATAATAATGTATTAGATTGGCCACTTAATTTATCATTTCTCTTACAAATATGGGACATTTTCTATCGAAGTTACCAAAGAAGAATCTCATATAAGTTCCCAATGGGGGATTGTTAGAGTATTTTAATATTAAATAATTAAAATAAATAAATGTTATAACATAAATGAAAAGATATGGGAGTGAATATGGAAGATGAAAAGTTAGCGAAAATGTTTAATCCCACATTGAAAAGGAGAGAGACTTTTTTATTCTTTTTGATTGTGGTGATTAATGGGCTAAAATGAATTGTCTCAGATATTGGGCTAGATACATGCGCAAGGGGGAGGTGAAGAGTGGAGATATCAAAATTGGAAATGAATCAACCTCTTGGATCCTCCTACTTGACAGCCCATTCAGAATAATTACCATATCCGTTGGTGAGTAAATGAGCCTACACATGGAGATTCTCTTTGTATTATTCAGTTTCTCTTTGTATTATTTCCATTATCATTGTATTTGCACCAACAATTTTAAGGAGATTCATACACATGGAGCCTATACAAGAGAAACCAAATGAGCCTGTTGGAAATCTTAACAAGCCATTTCGCTTTAAAGGAGCCCACTTCAAGAGGTGGAAAGGAAAGGTTCTCTTCTACTTGAGTTTTCTCAAAGTCTCCTACATCCTTACTGAAAAGAATCCATCCAAAGTTCCTACCGATGAAATGAGTGACGAAGAATATATTCTCCATCAAGAAAAAATAGTTAAGTATACAAAAGATGAATATAATTGTCGTTCTTATCTATTGAATTGTCTTGCCGATCATTTCTATGATTATTATGATACAACTTACAATTCTACTAAAAAAATTTGGAAAGCTTTACAAATCAAGTATGATACCGATGAGGCAGGTGCAAAGAAGTATGCTTCTAGCAGATTTTTCCGTTACCAAATGGTGGATGGAAAATCGGTAGTGGATCAAGCACAAGACTTCCAAATGATTGTGGCAGAATTGAAATCCGAAGGCATAAAGATTGGAGACAATTTGGTGGTAGCTGGCATAATTGATAAACTACCATAATCTTGGAGGGAGTTCCAAAAGACTTTGCGGCACAAACAAAAGGAGACATCCTTGGAGACTTTGATCACACGCATCTGTGTGGAGGAGGAGGCTAGAGGACAAGATGCACTCATGACACAAGAGAGCAATGGTAATTCCACCACAAAGGTAAACCTTATTTCAGCCAATAATAATATGCCCAAAAATCATTTTCCTAGAAATGGTCAATTGAAGCCTAAAAAGAGAGCCTTTAAAAATAATAATAGACTTCAAGGAAGGGGAAACCCAAATAAAAATTACAATAAGAACCAAGGACCCCCTTCACAAGATCAATTTAATAGATCCTGTTTTGTCTGTGGTAAAAGTAGGCATATTGCTCGATTTTGTAAATTTCAGAAACGTGAATCTGTCCCGCAGGCTAACGTAACCGAAGAGCCTTTAGTGGCTATGATTACAGACATCAATATGGTGCAATATGTTGAAGGGTGGTGGGCAGATTCTGGTGCTAATAGGCACGTTTGCTATGACAAAAATTGGTTCAAATTGTACACTCCTTTTGAAGAAGAAAAAACTGTTATGCTTGGTGACTCTAGCAAAACCAAGGTTCTTGGGAGTGGTGAGGTTGAATTGAAATTCACTTCTAGACGCGTGCTAACATTGAAGATGTTCTTTATACTCCGTCCATGAGGAAGAATTTGATGTCAAGTTTTTTGCTTAACAAGACTGACTTCAAGCAAACTATGGAATCTGATAATTATGTAATCACTAAAAAGGGATTATTTGTGGGCAAGGGTTATGCTTGTGATGGAATCTTTAAATTGAATGTTGAGAATAATAAAGCATCTACCAGTTCAGTTTATATGCTTTCTTCTATTAATTTTTGGCATGCTCATTTGTGTCATATAAATAGTAGATATGTGGGAATCATAAGTAGTTTAGGATTAATTCCATGACTATCAAAAGATTTTGAAAAATGTGAGACTTGTAATCAAGCTAAGATTACAAAAAGGCTTCATAAAAGTGTTGTAAAAAATACCGAATTGCTTGAGTTAATTCACTCCAATTTATGTGAATTTGAGGGAACTTTAACTCGTGGAGAAAATAGATATATTATCACTTTTGTTGATGATTTCTCAAAATATACAACTATTTATTTGTTGAAAAATAAAAGTGATGCTTTTGAAAAATTTCAAGATTTTTTAAAAGAAGTTGAAAATCAATTTGGTAGAAAAATAAAAAGAATAAGAAGTGATAGAGGCTGTGAGTATGAATCAAGTGCATTCAACTCATTTGTTCAATCTTTCGGAATTATCCATGAAACTACTGCACCATATTCACCTGCTTCTAATGGTGTGGCTGAAAGAAAAAATAGAACTTTAATTGAGTTAACAAATGCCATGTTAATTGAATCTGGTGCATCTTTACATTTTTGGGGTGAAGCTATTTTAACTTCATGTCATGTTTTGAATAGGGTGCCACATAAAAAGTCACACATCACACCTTTTGAGATGTGGAAAGGACATAAGCCAAATTTGGGATATTTGAAAGTATGGGGTTGTCTTGCTTATATAAGGCTTACTAACCCTAAAATGCCTAAATTGGGTATTAGAGCTACTACCTGTGCTTTTCTTGGTTATGCAATTAATAGTGCAGCCTATAGATTTTTTGATCTTGAAAACAAAATAATTTTTGAATCTAGTGATGCAATTTTTCATGAAGAAAAATTTTCTTATAAATTGAAAAATAGTAGGGGTGAAGAAAATATTTTGTCACAACCTAGTTCTTCTACTTCACATTTACAAAATCAAGAAAATTTTGAAATGTAACTTAGAAGGAGTAAACGAGCTAGAGTTGAAAAGGATTTTGGTCCTGATTATTATGTTTTTAACATTGAGAAAAATCTCCAAAATTTAAAAGATGCTTTAACATCACCTGATTCTATATTTTGGAAAGAGGTTGTAAATGATGAGATAGAATCTCTAATTTCTAATTGAACTTGGAAATTAATAGATCTTCCACTGGGTTGTAAGACCATAGGTTGTAAATGGGTCCTTAGAAAAAAGTTGAAATCGGATGGATCAATAGATAAGTTTAAAGTTAGACTTGTTGCAAAAGGCTTTAAACAAAAAGCTGATCTTGATTTCTTTGATACTTTTTATCCGGTAACAAGAATTACATCTATTAGATTGTTAATTGCTGTTGCTGCAATTTTTTATTTGAAAATTCATCAAATGGATGTAAAAACTGCTTTTCTAAATGGGGACCTAGAGGAAAAGATTTATATGAATCAACCTGAAGGCTTTGTAGAGCCTGGACAAGAAAGCAGGGTATGTAAACTAACTAAATCCCTATATGGCTTAAAACAAGCGCCTAAGCAGTGGCATGAAAAGTTTGATTCCTGCATGATTGAGAATGGATATAAATCAAATGAATGTGATCAATGTATTTATTCTAAATCATGGAATAATTTACATGTTATTATTAGCTTCTATGTGGATGATATGTTAATTTTTGGCTCAAATATGCATGTTATAAATGAGACAAAAAATATGCTTAAAAGCCATTTTGATATGAAAGATCTTGGTGAGGCTAATTTTATTTTGGGCATGAAAATTACAAAAGTATGTAATGGAATATATCTTGATCAATCACATTATGTTGAGAAAATATTGAGAAAATATAATTTTCATGATCACAAAAGTGTAGCTACTCCTTTTGATTCTAGTGTTCGTTTATTTCCTGTGAATAATGATGATGAGATTTTTTATCAAAAGGATTATGCTAATATCATTGATAGTTTGCGTTATGCTACTAATTGTACTAGACCTGACATTGCATATGCAGTAGGAGTGCTTAGCAGATTTACTAGCAAGCCTAGTAAAGATCATTGGCTAGCTATTGAGCGAGTCATAAGATATTTAATTGGTACCAAAAGTTATGGCTTATTTTATAAAAAGTACCCTGCTGTGATTGAAGGTTTTAGCGATGCCGATTGAAATACTTTGTCAGGTGATTCTCTCTCTACCACTGGTTATATTTTTACTTTAGGTAGTGGTGCTATTTGTTGGAAATCTAAAAAGCAAACAATAATTGCTAATTCTACAATGGAAGCTGAATTAATAGCATTAGCTTCAGCTAGTGAAGAGGCAAATTGGCTTAGAGATTTATTATATGAAATTCCACTTTGGGAAAAGCCAATTCCACCTATATTAATTCATTGTGATAGCACTACTACAATTGGTAGAGTTAAAAACCATTACTACAACGGTAAATCCAGACCTATAAGAAGAAAGCACAGTACCGTGCGATCTTATTTGAGTAGTGACATCATAACTGTGGATTATATTAAATCGAATGATAATCTTGCAGATCCATTTACCAAGGCCTTGGCAAAAGATAGAGTCTGGAATACATCGAGGGGGATAGGACTAAAGTCCATAGAATCATGAGCCATGTATGAGGATACCCAACGTAAGGACCAGAGATCCTGAGAATTGGGTTCAATGGGAAAAACGAATCATATGATGGTCGTAAGAAATGCACAATTTATTTATTTTTAATTATTTATTTTGTAAATAATTTTTTAATTATTCATCCCTATGATGTAAATGCATTTATCCTGTAATGTGGAGAGGTTGAGTAAAAAACTCTTAATGAAATTTGTAGCTCGTATGAATGGGGTGTTAGAATTACAGGAGCACCCTTGACAAATTTCACCTATGTGAGTGTGGGGGTGGGGCCACTCCCTATGAGATTTGGACTTAGTCTCAAATACACTCATGAAACCGAGATCAACACATGGCCGTAAAGTGCTAGCTATAAAAGCTCATGTCAACACCTGGGTTGTTATGTGTAAGCAATGACACTTAATTTCCCTAAAGCAGTCCTAATTTAAGTCGGAGACCACTACGACTCTGGAGTTGAGATCGCAGTTTTACTAAGTGAAGGTTCAATGCAGAGCACACCTTCATGATGCATAGTGATCCATCTTTGCCTGGTAATCTCTTTTTAACTAAAATTTAATATTAAAATGAGTGGGGGATTGTTAGAGCATTTTAATATTAAATAATTAAAATAAATAAATGTTATAACATAAATGAAAAGATATGGGAGTGAATATGGAAGATGAGGAGTTAGTGAAAATGTTTAATCCCACGTTGAAAACGAGAGAAACTTTTTTATTCTTTTTAATTGTGGTGATTAATGGGCTAAAATGAATTGTCTCAGATATTGGATAAATACATGCGCAAGGGGGAGGTGAAGAGTGGAGGTATCAAAATTGGAAATGAATCAGTAACCCACTTAATGGACTATCCATTTGGACCTTTTCATTCTTCAGAAACTCCTTATCTCACCATTAATTGTGTAACTCCAGTCCATCAGATTAATGTCTAATAATTAATCTTGTAACACCCACTAAATAAGGATAATGGACCTAATTAATCAGAATAAATTTGGTAGTAATTTCGTGAGGCCCATTGAGCCTATAAATAGACTCATTCAGACCCAATCTAGGTTACTGCAAAAATTACACAAAAAAAATAGAGAGATTCTTGGCAAGGAAGGGTGTTCTTTCTGGTGGAGCTTTGGGCTTGAACATTTTGTGTAGAGGTTGTTCTAGCCATACGACACTTGTTGGGCTGTTGTATCTTGGGGGAGACAAGTCAGAGAAGGTTTGCACCGTTTACAAAGTTTAGCCAACCAAGGGCTTGAATCTCCTTAAAGAGAGCGAGTGCCGCGCCTCAGTCCAAATAATGTTGTGTAATTTCTCCCTTTAAAGTAATAAAATTCAGTAATATTATTCAGTTTCTCTTTGTATTATTTCCATTATCATTGTATTTGCACCAACATATATATATATATATATATATATTTTTTTTTTTTCTTTTTTAAATCAGGAGTGTTACACTAGTAAGTGTATTCTTTACACCAAAATCTTCCTCTTCCCGAAGGTCATGCATGCTTAGAGCTTCTACCTAAGAAAGTTGCAGTTTCAATATTCAAACCAAAAGTATCTGTTCAATTCAATTTTCCAGTTCCAAGGTTTTCACATGTTTAAGAAAAGGAAAAAAAAAAAGTTTTAAACAAAAAAGAAAAAGAAAAAGAAAAAGGAAATCTGCCATCGTATGCATTCTTGGAATGAAAGGAGAAGAAAGGACATACGATCGGAATATATTCTCTCTTTCCTTCTCTGTTTCCTCTTATCTCCTTCCATCTAAACTTAAGTCTATCCATCTGCCCCTTGCTGCTCAAAAACAAAGCCTTAGCACAATTTTTTTTTTTTAAGTGGACCGCACATTAATTTTAAAAGACAAACACAAGGACTATCCTTCACCAATGGACTCTTCGTGGAAAAGTCAGTATTCAGTATCTGCACACTGCACATAAACCATTAAAGCAGATTTATTTATTTTATTATTATTTTTTTTTGGAAATACAATAAAATTTTAATTTATGTCATTTATTCTATGATGATTTTTATTTATTATTAGAGCAAGACACATATTAATTTTTTATATAAACAAGATTTGAAACTCATATCTTTTATTCGACTACAAGAAATTTTACTACCTGAACTAACTGAAATCCAAAATGAGAGTTGTAAGGTCATATTTTGTAATGGACCCTCCCAATAGAATTTGTAGAGAGTGGGTTAAAAAGACTAGGCACTAACAAAGCAATGAGGGTGATATTAAAAATTCCTCGGAATGTTAACGAAGGCCATCACCCTCCCGAGAGTCTCAGTAACGAGTTTTCGTTAGGTATCTCCTTGAGGGTTTTTGATTAAGTGTTTTTGAGTATTTTCTCGTCTTCGGCTAGGTCCGAAGACTCTAATCCTTCAAACTGGCCTCCCCCAAAATCAGGGTCCCTCCTCTTGTTAATGGGCATACTTTTGGTTATATAGCCTAGTTTTTGTTAATCTTAGCCATCCATTTATTGGTTATCTGAACTCTCTGCATAAGGGCTATCCCATCATCTACTTTTGCAGGTTTTATGTTAGTTCTCAGCCGTATTAGCAGACTTTTTAAGTTGAAGTGACTGAGGTATCTGGGTTTGTTAGTCACTTCGTCATTAAGGTGGCCAGGATGTTGGTGGAATACTTTTTAATGGGTGAGGGATATTTTCCCTTTACTAACGTCGGTTTGCTGAGGACATGAGCGTCTTCGGACAGGCCCTTTTGAGGGTCTGGGCCCATCCTTCCTATTTTCAGCCTCTGTATTCTCCTCGACGCAGGCCTTGGGCTGGCTGTGGAGTGGGCCATGAATGTTGACATTTAGGGCCCCACAATAGCCCCTCAAAATTCTGCTGCCCATCCCCTCGGGTGGGAAGGAGGATTTTGACTTTTCCGGAGTATTTTCGTGCCTTGCTGAGCGTTACCTCTCCGTTAGTGTTATTGTTATTACAGCGACTTTTGTAATTTTTCTTTTGGCACTCCGTTTCTTGTGATTTTCGTTGTTAATAGGGCTCGTTACTTAGTATCAAAAAGGGTGGGGGCAGCCGTAGATTTGGGTTCGTGGTTAGTTTCAAAGACCCTGGTTCTGCCCTGCACTTATATCGCCCTATAGTGACTAGTTTTCGTATAGGTTTGGGTCCGAGGACCGTACAAGACCTTAGCTATTCTAGCACTCAGTATTTAGTGGAGTGGTCCTCCCGTCGACCTGTCTTTGGACCGTGCGGTGCACAAAATTTGTCTAACACTTAATTTTCTCATCTAGAGTAGCTGGTTTCCGCAAAGGCTGGTGTCCGAGGACCATACAATGCCTAGGTTCTGTCCAGTACCCATCTTGAGGTAGCCGGTTTCCCCAAAGGCTTGAGTCCGAAGACCATGCAATGCCTAGGTTCTGTCCAGTACCCAGTTCAAAGTAGCTGGTTTTCCCAGAGGCTTGAGTCCGAAGACCATGCAATACCTAGGTTCTGTCCAGTACCCAGTTCGAAGTAGCTGGTTTCCCCAGAGGCTTGAGTCCGAAGACCATGCAATGCCTAGGTTCTGTCCAATACCCAGTTCGAAGTAGCTGGTTTCCCCAGAGGCTTGAGTCCGAAGACCATGCAATGCCTAGGTTCTGTCCAGTACCCTGTTCGAAGTAGCTGGTTTCCCCAGAGGCTTGAGTCCAAAGACCATGCAATGCCTAGGTTCTATCAAGTACCCAGTTCTTTGACTTTTTACTAGCTTATCTATTTATCCTTAGCCATTTAATTTTACATTGCTACAATCTACATTAAGCATTAAATAAATACACTTTTAAGCAAAATAATAATAAATGCGGGCTAGAGTCGGTGGAGGATAAGACCCTGCCCTGTTCTACCTCTTCGTTTGATGGGACTATTCTGATTACGAGGCGTCTCCTAGATTGTCCGGGTAACGTGTTGTGACGCTTCGGTGCCCTTTTGTTAATGAGGCACCGCCTCATTAGTGTCAGTCGTGGATCTGCGAGGATCTAACGGCTGACAAGCCCCTTGGAACTTGGGGCGGTATTATTGCCTCCGGAAATCTCTCCCTGGGATTTAATGCAGACTAGCCCTCACCAATATTCCGCCTTCTATATAAGGCGTTTCTAAGGCAACCTTCTTCTTCACACTTGACAAACACTCATCCTAAATTTCTTCCAAAAATACTGCCCAAAAGTTCTGCAAGACATAGCCATTTGAGCCCCTTCGAATGAATTGGCCCTGGGAAAGGGGGGGTCCCAGGGATGCACAGCCCCCATCAGGAGCTGAGGATGGCACTCCAACCCTGGACGTCTAGTTGGGGTTGGGGTAGGAGAGATCCGAAGATTCTCCTTCTTTTCAACCTAATCGGAGACGGAGCCCTCTTCGCTGTTTAGAAGAGGATCCATAGAGAACGTAACCTCCCTCCCTTGGGTTTGGGTCTCTGACCCTCCAAGCTAGCTACGATGGGGGTGGGAGGGAAACCAGGCGGAACCCAGAAATGGACTCGTCCTATGCCGCGGCCTCTTCCACCTTCAATGTAGCTCTTCTTCCCTCTTTTCCCTTTTATCTCTTCTATTTCCTCTTCTCTTCCTTCACCCCTAGCCTTCTTTTTTCTATCTTTTGTTCCTCTGCCAACTTTCTTTTCGATCTTTTGTTCCTCTGCCAGCTTTGTTAGCCGTCTGAATCTTGTAGTTAGCTTTAGAACAAGCCCCACGGGCATCGCTTGTAAGAGATGTAACTTTTTCTTCATATATCAATAAAGAAGTGGACTTGTTTTGTATATATATTTTTTTTTTACTTTTCGCATACTCTTGTTCTTGTGATTGCTGACTTTCGAATGAATGTTGTTGCTGTAGATTGTACTGTTTTGGCATTTTGTTTTTGAAAGCGTTGCTTTTGATTTCTTTACACCGACCACCGCACTTGCTAGCGCACAAATCCTTTCCCACAGACGGCGCCAATTGTAAGGTCATATTTTGTAATGGACCCTCCCAATAGAATTTGTAGAGAGTGGGTTAAAAAGGCTAGGCACTAACAAAGCAATGAGGGTGATATTAAAAATTCCTCGGAATGTTAACGAAGGACATCACCCTCCCGAGAGTCTCAGTAACGAGTTTTCGTTAGGTATCTCCTTGAGGGTTTTTGATTAAGTGTTTTTGAGTATTTCCTCGACTTCGGCTCGGTCCGAGGACTCTAATCCTTCAAACTGGCCTCCCCCAAAATCAGGGTCCCTCCTTTTGTTAATGGGCATACTTTTGGTTATATAGCCTAGTTTTTGTTAATCTTAGCCATCCATTTGTTGGTTATTTGAACTCTCTGCATAAGGGCTGTCCTATCATCTGCTTTTGCAGGTTTTATGTTAGTTTTCAGCCGTATTAGCAGACTTTTTAAGTTGAAGTGACTGAGGTATCTGGGTTTGTTAGTCACTTCGTCATTAAGGTGGCCAGGATGTTGGTGGGATACTTTTTAATGGGTGAGAGATATTTTCCCTTTACTAACGTCGGTTTGCCGAGGACATGAGCGTCTTCGGACAGGCCCTTTTGAGGGTCTGGGCCCATCCTTCCTATTTTCAGCCTCTGTATTCTCCTCGGCGCGGGCCTTGGGCTGGCTGTGGAGTGGGCCATGAATGTTGACATTTAGGGCCCCACAAGAGTCATTGTTAAATACCAATTGAATTGCTGCAATTGCATATTGTATAATTCATAATTTTCTGTTGGAAAATATTTAATTCATAGACCAACAAAATGACAAAATCTTTTCCACTCAAGGCACAAAGATATTTCCATTTGCCGCATATTCCTCGTAAATATCTTTTTTTAATATCCAACTTTTGTGATGTTAAGATTTAGAGCATTTCCATCCATTCTTTTTATAATAAAAAAAATGTCATTTTGACACACCAAAAACCTAATTTATTATTTTATTACGTCATTTTACAATATCCATCTCATTACATGTTTCATTTTTCAATTTTATATATTAAAATAATATTTACAACACATTAAAATAATATATTAATAACTCCTCATCAACAACAACAACTAACCACCATTGTCATAACAACGGCCACCAACAACACAAACCCACATACAACACCACCTTAAAAAAAAAAAAAAAAAAAAAAAAAAAAAAAAAAAAAATCCACAACCCAAAAAATAACCACCACAACCACCAAATTGTCGCCACAACCACAGTACCACTACCACCGCTAACCCACAACCCACCACATTCACAAACCTCAAAACCCATCCCAAATCAAACAAACCCAAAAGCAAAACCCACCACTGTAGGCCGATTGAAAGAGATCGGATGGTGGGAGGTTCTGATGGAACAGTGGTGTGGCGTGTCGTGGTGGATGGCACGAAGATCGGCGGTGTCAAGTGGTGGTCTTTGGTGAGATCGGCGTGCTGTGGAAGAGGAATAGAGAAGACATGGATGAGAGAGAAGACAAAAAAGACAGGGATGAGAAGATGGGGAGAGAGAGAGATATGTGTGATGAGGAGGGAGAAAAAGTAAATAAAATAAGAATATAAATTTTTGGCATTTTTGTCCATATCGTCTCATATTTGCGACAGTATTGTAGCGGTGTGCCAAATTTTTTGATATTTGAAATACTTGATAAGGATTGGTTTTTGGTGTGCCAAATGCCAAATATTTGGCATTTAACACACCTGATGGTAATGCTCTTAAGAGTATTACAAAACTTTTATTATTTAAAAATATTATAAATTGATCTATTAATTATATATATAATTAAAAATTTTATTTAATTGAATGATGTTAAAAATATTACATAAAATTTATAATTTCATGTGTCATTTTTATAACACTCAAAACCAAAAGAAATAATTAAAAATATATATTATTATATGTTATAAACATGATACAATTAATTGTATTACAAATTTTTATAATACAATTACTTATCATTTTTTTATACTATTGAATAACATTGGTCGGTGGTCACTGATCATATTTATATTTGATAGGTCAATTAAAAGATTTTTATAAATATATTCTTTAAAAAAAAAAGATTTTTATAAATTGAAGAGTATACTAACATTCACTCGTTTTCCCATGTAAAACAAAAAAAAAAAAAAAAAATAGTAATAGACTGGCCCTCCATGTGTGTGTATGGTTTTTTTTTTTTTTTGGTCTGTGGATCAAAAAGCAAAGAGTTAAGAGGTACGTCGTTCAATCTGAGAAAAGAAGAAAGAAAGATCAGAAAGAAAAAGACAAGAGGCCCAGCCAGAATCACTGGGCCCCTTCACAGCTCCATTGTCTCAACATTTTGAACGTGCTGGATTGACGTGCACCGTAGTGTAGCGTGTGACCCATAAAGAAGGAAAACAATCGTGGCAAGTGGCGACAAAAGTAAAGCCTATGATTGTCGGATGTGTTATCTTTATCTTCCCGCTACAATGAGTTTGTACAGAGACATTAACTTCATTCAGCCCTGTTTAGTTAACAGCGTGTCCGTTTGAGACAAGTTAAAAATTTCAGTTTATTTGTAATTTTATTTTATTTTTATTATTATTTATGAGTCTTATTATACTTTTTGATACTATTTATGAATTTCACTATACTATTTAGTTAATCTTTATTTTTATCTATAGTATTTTCAGCAAAAAAATTTTCAATTTCAACTAAATAAACTGTTCCCAAACGGACACTACTTATCTTAGTTTTCATAACTCAAAACTCATTCTAATATGGGTAAATTACAACTTACTTACCCATGATTTGACTAAAATTTAAATTGTCTACTTGTAATTTAAAATTTGACACTTTACTTACTTGAGGTTAGGTCAATTAGAATTCCATAACTCACATCTGTTAAAAACATGGCTAAATATGTAATTTTGCTTCATTTATGTCTTTCTCCTCCAAAAAAAATTAAAAAATTAAAAAATTAAAAATAAAAATACAAGATAAAAAATAATCCAGCAGAACATTTGCATCATAGGGACAAATACAATAATGACAATGATGACAAGTGGGAATAAATTCAAATTTTTCTTTCAACCTAGGAAGAGTTTTAAATATAGGTTTAGAAACTTTAGCGTTATCATTAGAATTTTTACCTTTGTCTATCCTATCAAAATTACCCTTCAACTCTTCATTATTCCTTTTAAATGAAGGGATATAAAAATCTTTTTCTTTTGAGTTAGACTCAACAACAAGTTTGGTACTAGTTAATTTTTCAACTTCAGTTTTAGATTCAACTAGTTGCTCTTCCAAACTTTTAATTTTGTCCACCTAAGATGAAATTTGATTTTTAAAATCCTCATTTAAATTATTGGCTTTATCCAATTTTGCAATCAAATCATCTTTTTCAAGTTTATTGAGCCAGAGAGTAGATGGTGGAATGGTAGTGTGATTGATGGGATTTTTGCTCCTCAAGAAGCATAAATTATCAAGAAAATTCCTTTAGCTTGGGTTGATTATGAGGATGTTATCTATTGGCCTTTAAGCCCGAATGGTGTGTATACTTGCTAGTCGGGGGTATATGTTTTTAAAGGAAGAGGAGGAACTCATTCCCCAATTGGAGGTAAAGGATAAAGTTGTGGAAGGGTGTTTGGGGTTTGCAATCTTCGAACAAAGTGAAGAACCTAGTTTGGAGAGCCTGACGAAATGCCATCCCCACCAAGGAAAACTTAATCCGTCATATGGTTTTGGAAGATCCTGTATGTGATCGGTGTAATGGTGCTTTGGAGAATCCACTACATGCTCTTTGGTCATGTTCCGAGCTTAATGTAGCATGGATTGATCCGATTCTTTGGAGTTTCAAGCGTACCCATATGTTTATGGACTTTAAAGAACTCCTATCTAGGGAAATTCAACAGGACAAGAATCCAGAACTTTTTGCCATGACAGCGTGGTCGATATGGACGCAGCAGAACCAAGTTCGTTTAGCTCAGCTGAATTTCAATCTCCATCTTTTAGCACAAGTCTCAAATGATAGACATGAGGAATTTATGGCCTTGCAAGTGCCTCGTTCTCTTCCCAACAGGCAGACTTGTGCTTTGTGGCAACCTCCCCCCTAGGCATGCTTCAAAATAAATTTTGACGGAGCTACTTTTGCTGGTGAAAATAAATCTGTCATCAGAGTTGTTATTCGAGATTCTCAAGGTATGGTTATTGCCTTTCTCTCTCTCAATTGCTCCCCCAGAAATTTCAAGCTGTAGAAATAGAGGCTTAGTTGCGTTGAGAGCTTTGGAGTTTGCTTTGGAGATAGGTCTTGCTTAGGTGGTTTTAGGGGGTGATTCTAAGGTAGTTATGGATGCTCTTGCTAATGAGGCTGTTTCTCTTTCTTCATATGGTCTTTTTTGATGGCTGATGCAAAGTCTTTGTCCCGAGATTTCTTTCAATTACGTTACTCTTATGTTAGGAGGGAAGGTAATAAGATCTCTCATAGTTTAGCTACTAGACATGCTATTATTGTTTTTGATTTTATTGTGTGGATGAAGTCTGCTCCTCCACAAGTTGATTCTGTTTATCAGGTTGATTTATTAGGCCTTTCTTAGTTTTAATACAAAAAGTTTTCTTTCTAAAAAAAAACAAGCAAAAGGCTAGCCTTCCATGGTCTTTTCTTTGAATTAAAAAAGCAAAGAGCTACGACTAACAAAGAAAAAAGAAGAAGCTAAGAGTTACATAGTTCATATGAAAGAGAGAGAGAGAGACAGAGAGGAGGCCTAGGCGCCCCAGCCAGGGCCAATGGACCCCACCACAAGTCCAGGTAAAGAAAAAAAAAGTATGAAAGGTACAATAAATAATAGCATCAAAGCATGAAGTTATCAAGATTTGACCACTTTCTCCCTACAAAGTTCTGAACATGTTCTTCTCAAAAAAGGGGGAAAAAAATCGTGAACAGATCCAAGTCTCAAGAGGGCATTGTAGGAGGTGAAAATTTAATTAAGCTAATTCCAATTGCCATGTCAAAATTTAGTGACATTCCAAATTAAATCAAATGATATTATGTGTCATTTAAATTGACATTATATTGATAAATTAAAATATGCCACGTGTCATTTAGGCCTATGAGATAGAGAAAAGCCTTCCAATTAAATTGAAATAATAATACATTATTACTATCTCTATTAAAATAAATAAAAATTAGAGACAATTATCTACGAGCTACAAGTACTAGTGGGACCATTTGACTTTAGGACAATTAAAATCGACTACAAGATCAATTCAAAATGGGACTTATCATTTGAAACCACTATAAATAGAGTGCACCCCTCTCATTCTCCAACCGTTTTTCTAGAAATTGAAGCATTAAAAAAATTTTGCCTCAACAACACTGAAGAAAATTTAAATAAAGAAAAAATTTATTCAAATCCTCCTTCAAAGGAATTAAGTTCCAAAAGCCTATGGATCAAGCCTCGAAGAACTTCCACCCAAAAACCTTCGCATTTGAAGAATCTTTGAAGAACTCAAAGAACAAAAAATCACTAACAAGCTCATAGTTAGAAATTCGATGTTGATACCTTTTGATCTGTCTTCAACCAAAGTAGAGAAGATTTCGTCTTCGAGCTAAAACTATGAGAAGATAAAATCAGGTGATATGTCTTTTGTAAAAGAATTAAAATAGAGAATTGTACTCACTCATTTTATAAGTACAAATTTATGTTTGTGAAGCATTTTCAATTGTTTAACTTTTAAATTTTGTGTTTACAACAACCTCATGAGAATCACATCAAATAATGCTTGAGCGAATAAAAAATATTGCTTTGTGGATTCCCTCATTTATTTTTGTTGCATGTTGATGAAAGTGCTACCAAGTGAACCCTATACCTAGTGGGATAAATATGGCTTAGTGTAAAATTATCCTACCATAGATGGGGTACGATCCTTTCATAAAGAACCTCTTTATATTAGTAGCATTATTATACGGTAATATATAACATATCTCTAAGCATTTCATAAGCACTAATACATATATTTTAAACTCAATTAAGCAATGCCATCTATTAGGATCCCCCTAAATCTAAGATCCCTCTTCCATGAGAAAGCCTTTGTCCGTAGTTTTGAAGGCCAAGCATGGCCATCTATGACTTGTTTAAATTGAGGGGGAGTAGAGGAAAGAAAAGTAGAGTTGGCTAGAAATTGGATTGAAGGGGAGTAGAGTTGAGTTGACCAGAAATTGGCCTAATTTCTGGCCAACTCTACTCTTCTTCCCTCTACTCCCCCCAACCTAATTTCTAGCTAACTCTACTCTTCTTCCATCTACTCCTCTACCCTTTCCCTCAATCCATACAAATCCTAAGTCAATCTTGCCATTTTCAACATGAATAAAGTTTTCACCCAAAATACACTGTGATGACTCAATAGATTATCTGCATGTATAGATGTACTAATATGTTGGATAATTACATGTTTGTGTCGCATTCAAAACATACGCAGCGAAAAATTAACGGATCTACTTCATTCGCAATTGATAACATGTACTATGTAAGTTTCATAATTAAAGAATAAGAAAGCGTACCTTGGTGTGGTGAAATTCAAAACCGAAGATCAGAAGTTCCTGGGAAGACTTTTAATCTTCACTCCAATTCCACTTAATGCCCAAGATGTGTGGTCTCTCAATCAGTTTCTAAGGAAAGAATAAAGAGTGTCCAACACTCACATCCAAACCATTTCATTCTTTTGAGAACTCTTATGAAAGACTCTATGAAAAACCCATAATAAAATTCTGTATGTTTCTCTCTTTATATACAACTGATTATCTAATTGGGCTAGCCTTTTGGGTTATTCCAATTGGGCTCTAGTATGTGGCTTGGAGCGGGACCAATAAGACATTAGCTCCAATGGGCCTTGGGCTTTTCCGTCAACTCTTGACAAGTCCAAAATTACCATTAACTATATTTAATACCACTATATAAATATAGTTGCACTCTAGGCCTTATCTATAAATTATATCCCAAGACTTTATTATACATGCAACCCCTTCATTAAAATATTCGTAGTAATACAAAGTCATGAATGTAGACAACTACTTTGAAGATTACTACATCTTAATCTTTGAGTACCTGGTTTAATCCTTTATGTTATTCAATATATATTTATGAAATCCAATTTTATAGATATATATACTTTAGTAACTCCTTACTAAAGTAGTTGGGCCCAACACTCTGAATAACCAAACCCATTAAATTTATCTCAAGAGAATATTTTATATTTCCGTTAAGAGACTATGAATTCCATCTTGAGAATATATGTTCCATCAACACTAAATGTGGCTGCCCAACATACTGAGATTTTGATCGTGACTTTAGATCTCACTCCTGATATATGAAAGCAACTTACACCTCATGACCAGGTTCATTATTTTCTCAGAATTTAGAGTTGATGTAAATAGAAGTTGTGAGATTTATTATTCATTTGACAGTCGTTAGGAGAATAATAAATCTCATAGCGGTCCAGTTCAACATGTCTTAACCCTTAAAATATATCAACATACCAACTAGAAGTCTCCACTTTCATGATCAAGACAAATCATCGTAGTTGATATGTTATAGTCTTCGCAGATGAAATGCCCAATTTCATCATTGACTACGAATTAAAATTCTGAGTTTACAAAAAACTTGTGATTTATATATTTCTGTGACTTTTTACATAAATCACATACCATGCATCTCATGGACTAAAATAATGTCCCATTAGTTCATAAATAGTCTCATATAATTAAACAACTTAATTATGTATAACATGCCAATAAATTAGATTTTAGGGCATAAACCCCAACATAATAATCATGTAACTTGTTTTAAGTGTCTAATAAATTAGGTGATTTAATTTTAATATATATATATATATATAAAAGAAAAGACCTCATGTGAGAAAACATAAGATTCTGCCAAGTGGCACATTATATGATATTCTATTCATTTAGGCTTCCACCTCATCTAAAACTAACATTTATATCAAACTATTAAGTAATGGTAGATGCATTTATTTCAATGCATAATTAAATTCAAAAAATTTGTGTACATTTATAACTTTAAACGCTTTGAATAGATATAGATGGATCTAAAAAGTCATGGGAAATGAAGGAATTAAGAAAATTTTTCTTTTCTTTTTTTTTTTTTTTTTTTTTTTTTTCATAAGACTAACTTCAATGTAGAATTGCAAAAGTTGGATTCAATGAATTGGATAATATGATTATTTGCACAGTTGTCCAATATAAATCTCAATTTCCTTTGATGTATACGTTTTTAATAATGTAGCATTGTAATGTGTAGGTTGGTTTTTCATATTATGTGCCAACTTAGATTATTGGTTTTCTGTGTGATGCATATACTTGGTAGGGATTTGAAGTATTTTTGGTGTACTTTTTGGCTTCTTTTAGTTTAATTAAAATGTGATATTATTGCATTACTATGGCATTATTGTTTCTTTTGTTGTATCATGAAGTTCTAGCCGTTTGTATAACTAATTGATTAAGATATCCTTCTTTCAATTTTGACCCTATTATAATTTCAATCTTAGAAAATTAAACTTTTCTTCAATTAAAATGATAATTTTCCTTAATTTTATCTCTTATGTCAATTATGAAACTAAAGAAAAGCTATTTTCACTTGACATAAAAATTGTAAAATCTATATATAAAGCATAAATCATACAAAAAAAGACACCTAAAAACCAATAGTTTTGTAGGCGACAATGTAAACTATGATCTGGTAACATTTGTTGGTTGCATGGATTAGAGGATATTTTTCCCCAATGCATTTAGTTTGACTAAAACACTTCGTAGATTAACTGTTATTAACAATAATAATATATTCATGAAATCAATGGGTTATAAATAATTTCTTACAAAATTTATCAAAATGCATCGCGCATTTCATGGGATATTGGGTAGTTATCTTATAGATAGTCACGAAATAGGTGCAAGGAAAATTATGTCCCAAAACACAAGTAAAGGAAGCAATAGAATAAGTGGAACTCTTGAGCTCAATATATAACAATCCTTTGCATCACTGATCACTCCATGAACAAGTTTTAATTTGTTTTAAGCTTGCTGAGGCCTAAAGCAATCTCTAAACAAATACGTCTTTCATTTATAGTGGGCAATCGAACTTCATTCTCTGACTAACATAACCAAATCTCATTTATAGAGTTAACCTGATCTCCATCTTCATTTCAGTACGCCTTGAACATGTTAATAACCTCTTTCAGATTCCAGCAACCTATGATTATTTCCATTCCTTCAAAAGCGTGGGATCCTAAAGATTTCTCGTGTGACGTGAGAACAATACACATTTTATAGCCCAATTTCGCCACTGTGTTTATCATTTCTCCATTCTAGGTACCTAAAATATTGAATTGAAACAGTTCCAAAAATCAAAAGTTCCATGTAAGCAGGAAAATAAATAAACAAAGAAAAAGGTATTCCAAAAATATGGGCTAGCTGCAAAGCTCATATGAACTTCTAAAACAAGGCCCACGTATAAATTTTGGTCCAAACTCCAAGCCTTGGCCCGTGATAGAGTCCAAACGCCAACAAGTTCTACGCTCTGTAGTATAATCTGTGGCCTGATTTCATATTAATTATGGGCCATGCTTGCAATGTGAATCATCTATCAGGAAAAGGGAAAAAAGGAGAACAAGCAAGAGAAATTGTTTCAGCATGGCAGCATTCTGAAATCCAACTCAAATCTTTAGTTTCAGTTTTAAGATTAGAGAAGCTCGAGATAATATGTCTAGAAATGAAAAACAATGTTCCAAAACTTACCTTATTGAATCATAGTGTTATTAAGCATTGAGATAAGTGCAACTAGAGAAACTATTATCTCTAGCCCAATTGGTGTTCGGACCTGATTGTCAATTTGTTTTGCAGTTGACACGTTTTTTTTTTTTTTTATAACTTTTTAAGTGGCCTACATCTAAAAGTTATTGTAACTTCTTAAGTGATGCACCAACCCGCATCCAACCCATGCGGTCAATTAAGTGAGGAGGGTTAGGTTAGGCATTTAGATAGATGATTTAGTGGACCAGGTTGAATAGAGAGTTGAAATATTTCTAACCCATTAGAACCCAACTCACCCGCACATACCTTGTCATGTTACAGCACTCTACTTGATATACACAAACTTTATTTCTCTCGTCTCTTTCTCTTTCTTTTTATTTTTCTTTTTTCGCATTTCCCTTCTTTAATAAACTTCAGTCAATCTTTCCTAAAATTTTATTGCTATTATTACTCTATATTCACGTCTAATTTTAAATTTTGAGATGTTTTTCTTTTCATTGTGATAAAAGTTGTCATTATAATAAAAAAAAATAATGTACTGTTTGTAATTATTTTTAATAAAAATTGCAACTTTTTCTTTCTGTTTTTTTATTTGAGGGAGCAAACTATTATCTGATTCAAGTGGACCGAATATGGCCTTACATGAATTTTAAAACACAAACATAAGGCCCATCCTTCACCAATGGACTCTTCATAGAAAAGCCATCATTCAGTATTTGCACATTGCACTTAAAACATTAACTAGCTTAAATCAGATTTTAAAAAAATAAATTTTTGTTGGAGATACAATAAAATTTCAGCCTATTTTGTCCATTCTATGATAATTCTCTTTTTTATTAAATAAAAGTACTAATTAATTTTTGATATAAACAGAATTTGAACATTATTTTTTTATTTAACTATAATAAAATTTACTAATTGAACTAACTGAAATTTAAAATGAGAGAATTTTTTTTTTTTTAACAAATGTTAAATATCACTTGAATTGCTTCAATTGAACACTATATAATTCATGAATTGGTTCTTTTGGAAAATATGTAATTCATAGACGAAGAAAATATTTTCCACCTTAGAGACAATGATATTTCCATTTGCCGCATATTCGTCGTATCTTTAATATCCGACTCTTGTCAACAACGGTAAAAACAAAAAAGAATCCAAAAAATATCAACTTTGGTTGAGCACACTAAAGCTCAGATAGTATTTATTTATTTATTAAAAGTGTGATGTTAACAGTGTTACAAAACTTTCATCACTTAAAAATACTATAAATTGATGTGTTAGTTTAAAATATATAAATATAATTAATAAATTTTATAATTTCATGCGTCAATTTTTACACCCAAAACCAAAAATAATAATTTTTTAAAATTAAGTATATGTTATAAAACGTGATGCAATTAATTGTATCATACAAATTTTTATAATACAATTAATTATCATTTTTTTTATATACTATTGAATAACACTGGTCACTGATCACACTAATCACATTTATATTTGATAGGTCAATTTAAAGATTCTTATAAATTTGCGAGTAACTTTCACTCGTTTTCTCATGTTAAAAAAAAAAAAAAAAAATAGTAATTATTAATTAATAGACTGGCCCTCCATGTATATTTTTTCTGTTGAATCTGGAATAAAGAAAGAAAGATCAGAAGGAAAAAGACAAGAGGCCCAGCCAGGATTACTGGACCCCCTGACAGCTCCATTATCTCAACATTTTGAACGTGCTGTCAATCGACGGGACGTGCTCTTTAGTGCGGTGTGTGACCCATCCATAAAAGAAAAGTAAAGGCTGTGAGCCTGTGATTTTTGGATGAGTCACCTTTGTTATCTTCCCCGTCCAATTACAAACGACAATGCTGCAAAGAATATAGAGAAAATAAGACCTTGTTTGGTTCCCCCATTCACTCACATTTCAGTTCTCATATCTTATATCCTATTTCTTTATTTTTTTCGTAACTCACTTTCTATCGTGTTTGGCATCAAAACTTGGCTTAGTTTTCAGTTAAAAAAAACAACTTTAACTCAACATTTATTTAATTGAATGATGATGTTAAAAATATTACATAGAATTTATAATTTCATGTGTCATTTTTATAACACTCAAAACCAGAAGAAATAATTAAAAATATATATTATTATATGTTATAAACGTGATACAATTAATTGTTTTACAAATTTTTATAATACAATTAATTATCATTTTTTTATACTATTGAATAATTCTGGACCTCCATTTTTTTTTTTTTTTTTTTTTCTGTGGATCAAAAAGCAAAGAGTTATGAGGTACGGCTTTCAATCTGAGGAAGGAAAAAGAAAGATCAGAAAGAAAAAGACAAGAGGCCCAGCCAGAATCACTGGGCCCCTTCACAGCTCCATTGTCTCAACATTTTGAACGTGCTGGATTGACGTGCACTTTAGTGTAGTGTAATGTTGTGACACATAAAAAAGGAAAACAATTGTGCCGACATAAGTAAAGGCTGTGATTCTTGAATGAGTTGTCTTTCTTCCTAATCCAATTACAAAGAATACAGATACGATAAGACCTTGTTGGTTCACCATTCACTTGCATTTCAGTTCTCATATCGTATATCCTGATTCTCTATTTTCTCTTAACTCACTATTTTTTATTTTTTTGGGTAGAATTCTTACTTTCTATCGTGTTTGGCATCAGAACTTGACTTTAGTTGACAATTTCAAAAAACAACTTTAACTCAAAATTGTGCAGCCCACTAGTTACTCACACTTCAAAAAAAAAAAAAAAAAAAAAGTGTGCGTTTGTTTCCACTTTCTTAAGTCAAAACGTGCTTTTTGAAACAGAATTTTATAATAATGCTGCGTTTGATTAAACGTAGCTTCAACATGTCTAGAAAACGCAGCTCAAACATTTTTAGAGAGATATGTTCAAGCTGCGTTTTATCAAACGCAGCTCTAGGTTTGCTATAAATTGGAAAAAACCCTAAGTGTCCGATTGGATTCCGCCTCCGCATTTTCCTTTTTTTTTTTTTTTTTTTTTTTTTTTTTTTTTGCCGCATTATTTGACTTTGGGAGACAAAAAATACTGTGCATGAACAGTGCGTACACTGTTCACACACTGTTCATGCACTGTTCACGCAATAAAAAATATTAAAAATGGGTCCCGTTGTACTTTTTACACATTTAAAAATTATTTTGCTACAGTGATTTCAGTTTTCAGTTTTCAGTTTTCAGTTTCAGCAACAATAAGCTCAATCCAAACGGATCCAAAATGAGCGTTGGTAACGTATGTATGGTAGCGTTTGGAAGAAAGTTACATTTTGAAATCTAAAGAATGGTGCGTTTCCTTGACCTTGGCCAGCCCCAACTTTTGCAAAAGCCATAACTACGTTTTAACATTACCGTCGGAAAGCCACCATCTATTTCCCAAATTGCCTACTGTGTTTTCTAAAAAATTCAATTTTACCCTTTGATAAATCGAGGCAGATTGCCATCTGCAGTCCCATCCTAAAACCCTTTGATGAATTAGTTGCTACAAAGACTACAAAAAAATAGTGTCTGGCCCAGGTTCAATTCAATAACAAATTTCCAAATCCAAAGATTCCAAACACAAAAAAATCTATAACAAATTCCCAAATTAGCTAAGGGGAAAAAAAAAAAAAAAATCAATCCCTTGCAAATCAAGATTCCTCAAAATGCAAAACAAAAAAACATCGGAATATAGCGAAATCTTCCCTCATGCAGTATCTCCCTTTCGTTTGTTATGCTCCAATCCAATCTTCAGTCAATGACCGGCAACCAACAACCACCTCTCTCTCTCTTTGTTGATCTTTTTTTTTTTTTTTTTTTTTTTTTTTTTTTTTTGATTTATCAAGATCTCTCTATTTTTTATTTTGATCTTTCTCACTCTCTCCCCTTTGATGAAGTAATAGTTTAGGGGATGGTATGATGCCACGAAGTGTACCACAGTTCCATATTGTACTTATTATATACTATATTTTTTTATAAATTTGTGGTTCACAGCTTGCAGTTTTTAATGTTCTACTATTTTATGTCTTTTTTTTTTTTTCAGAAAATATTTTATGTCATATTTAAATTTGATAAAAGTAGTTTCCACTTTCCACTTTGATCGTTTGTTTATTTGAAGATGGTTTAAAATAATTAGTACTTTTTTTTCTTTTAGTAATTAAATGAAGGAAATCATTCACAATTCATGCATATCATTCCATTGCTAATTCTATTTGGGGACAATAATTAGTATTATTTTTTATAATATCATGTAGTACAATTCAAACTTGGATTATTGGTAAGTATTTTATCATCTTTTTACATTATCATTTTGTGGTCCATGATGATGAAATTTTTTGAGATTTAATTAATATTGATAAGAAGTCATTAATAGTAATAACAAATAATTATGACCCTAAGAAAAACTAACACAAACATTATTAAAATAATACGAATAATATATTTACTATCATCATCATCATCATCATCATTATTAAGTAATTGATTTAAGTATGAAATAAACTCCCTTATATATACATTGTCCTTTTTGGTAATTTATAACTCAAACCGACATTTTTATAAGTGCTAGCCAAATACTCAACTTTTTCAAAAATCACTTTTTAATAACTTATACCAAATGCTCAGGTTTTTTTTTTTTTTTTTTTTTAAAAAACTCATTTTCATACCACACTTTTTGAAACCGCCACTTTTTCAAGAAGCACAGTTTTAAAAAGCTGAATTAAACTCACCATAAACAATAGTCCATAGAAGAAAGAAAGACAAAAGCAAGAAGGAAGAATAGAACCCATTTTCACAAATTTCATTATCATTTGTTAAAGTGCTAAAATGTGCTGAGTATGATATCATTTTCATATGGGACTACCGCTTATATACCAATCCACCACCTTATTAGAAATGGAAAAAGATGAAATTTTTATTATGTCATTAGACTTATTGTTAAACATGAGGTGACAGAAGGTCCAAAGGTCTAATCACAACATGTTAATATATGCCAAAAGCCTTATAATTCAACTGGTAACACTTCCTGATGTTTGTAGTGGAGATATTTTGGGTTCAAATCTCCTACTTCCCAACTATCAATGTATAAAAAAAGGGCTAATATGAACTACCACAATATTATAAACAACAAATTTTACTATTTTTTCACAACTTATAAAGGTTGCATATTGTAATTAATGCAATATTATTTACACATGAAACCATCAATGGCATCATTTTTAATGTATTAAATTATTAATCACAATCTATTATGTTATGAAATTGAGAATATTTGTTGTAGCATTAATTAAGCTTATTATACTACTAAGGATCGATAAAGAGATTAGATACATATTGTGGCATCATATTATATTAAAAAGATAGAACAACGTGAGTTCCAATTAACTTGATAAAGTCTCTTATGGTTGAATAAGAGATTTAGAGTTTATTCTCTTCCTACACCAAAAATTGATTAGTGATTTGGCCTGATAATAAAGAATACAATCATCAAAGGCGAACGCTGTAGGTTAAAACTCTATAAAAAAATATATTAAAAAAAAATAGACCAATAATGTTAAAGGTGAATCAAGTATGCACGTCAACAATGGACAAATTTTAGGTTTTTTTACTACACGGTAGGAAATGGCAAAGAACATGATATATAGCAATAGGAACCAATATAGGTTCCACTTTTCAGGGGTGTCAAATGATAGAAGAGCATTCCACAGCACTAAAGAAACATTAAAAAATATAGAATCCAAGCGAAAGTTTGAACGACTAATAAGAATACTAACTTTAAGAGATTACCTTTTCTAACCAAACTTTTAACGATTGACAAATGACATGGGTAAAAAAAACTTTTCATGGAAAATATAAGTTTGAAGAAATTGACTATCACTATTAGATTTTGCGAATAAATAAAGAGAGAGAGTGAAGATAAAAGAGAGAAGATGCAGGATTTATGCGGTTTAGCCTAACAGCCTATGTCTATTGAGAAAAACTTTGACGGCAACCCAATTCTTCAATTATACTGAACCCAGTATGACATATTTATAAGAGGTTAAACCCAAAACAACCATACAATAGACCATAGTTAATTGGCTTGTAATACAGGTAGTATTCTTGACTTTCATGCCAATGATTTGGCTTTAGCCTAGATTATGATTAGGTTCTATACCTCTGTCAATCACCTAGGAAATTTAAAGATCATTATTCTGATTAATTTTCCAATAATTTAGTTATATAAATTTAGGATAGAAAGGGGATAGAAAATGTTAAAATTACTACTAATTTTACTATTAAAAAAAAATAGAAGCTAATAAACTGATGTGATAATAAATGTAATTCATGCAACATAAACATTTTAAAAAAAAAATGAATTACTTTTGTTTATTCTCTCACGCCTCTTAGCATTAGCCATGAAAATGAAATGATTTGTTCCTTTTGCTCACATTCTTCCTCATAACAAATCTGAATAGGACCACTTCTTTTTGTATTTCTCATGGACCCCACTAATTAAATTCATGGTAGATCTATCATAAATGTAAGAATAGTAAACATGTGTTCCGAAAACATTTAATAATTTTTCATGTTTCACACTATGACATTTGTCATTTTGCTGTGATGGGACCTAGGCAGATTTTTGCACCAAGTCATGTTTTTTGGATTATGGTGGGTTTAATCAAGCAATATCTCAAAAGCTATATGAGTGAAGTATGAGAAAAATTGATGAATTTTTCAACGTTTTTTTTTTTTTTTGGGTAAAAAAAAAAGGGGCAAAGACAGGTGACCAGTGTCGCTTCCCTACTTGAGCGTAATCATAGTAGCACCCTATCCACTCCTGGGCAGGACCCCATAATCCCGGTCTGTGTGAGGAACTCACTTATTTTTTAGGTCGACCGTTTGGGATGGAGATGAGATATAAGGAGCACCAACACACAACTAGTTGTTTGAAGCTCAAACCCAAGTCCTGAGACTTGTTAGCCCGATATCTTACCAACTAGACCACCCAAATGTTTGGTAATTTTTCACTGTTGTTACCAAGATAGTTTTTAGGGTAAACTTCATTAACTACCCCTAAGATTTGGACTAATGCCAAGCAGGTCCACAACGTCACAAAACTAACCAATATAGTCCCCTAAGCACAACTGAGTCCCTAAACGGCATTAGTAAAGGTAGTTTTTCACTTATTCTCTCACTGTTTCTTCTCTCTCGTCTCTCTTTCACTCTATCTCAGACCTCTTCTTCTCTCTCAAACCACCATCGTGACCAAAACTCAGATAGCAAGACCCACAACTACCAAACCACAACACCGCAGGTCCACAACCATAGACACCCTGATTCACAACATAACCCATAATTTGAACTCTAATCGCACCCAAAAAAACTGACCACAACCTATAAATCCACTTGTCAAGACCACAACCACCGCCTCACCACCATAGTTACAAAGCCCACCACCATAAAACCAGATCCATAAATAGGAACCCAACCACTGCAGACCCACGGACACAACCACCCAATCAAACCAATCCAAAACCCACGGGCAAAACAAACTAATTCCAGTCACCCAAACAACTAAACCCATGCACCATCACCAATGAACCTAAATCCGTTATCATCGACTCCATGAGATGGCCCCACCACAAGATCGGTGTCATCGTCCCTTGAAGAACGCTTGCCCAAATCGGAGAAGTATCCAAAAAAAGGGGAGATCGGGTTTGAATTCATACCCACAAACAACGGTTCACATACATAAAAAAATACACAACACCCAAACAGCTCAAGGATCACAAACCCTACCCTAAAAACACCAGAAAATTCAACAAAACCCACCTCTTGTCAACCTAAGCCCATCATTAGCGAGACCCACAAACAGAAAACCACAACCGCTAATTCCAAAAAAAAAAAAAAAAAAAAAAACACACACACACACACACACATACACACACAAAAAAAATACCAAATCAAACCTTGCAACCAAACCTACCCCAAGCCAAACCTCAAATATAGTAACAGGAAACTCAGACTAACTGTTGATCGATGGCTGTAGGTCTCGATGATGATGTTTCGGTGGTTATAGTGGTGATTTGAGAGAGAAGAGAGGATTAAGTCAGAGAGGAGAAAAAAGAAGGGAGAGTTAAAAAATAAGTAACGTCCACTACTCTGTTTAGGGACTAAATTGTGTTTGAGGATTATATTGGTTACTTTTAAAAAGTGTTGGACCTGCTTGGTATTACTTTAAACCTCAAAGGTAGTTAGTGAAATTTACCCTAGTTTTTATAATAGAAACTGGCACGTATCATAATTCTTAGATAGAACCATTTTTTGAAGCATAGAACAGATACCAGATAAATTAAATCCCACTTGCAATTAGTTTTTACACAACTTTAGATTACGTGACCTGGTTGAATTTTAGATTTGATTAGCTCTACTTTGTTCCTTTTCTATCATACAAGCACTGACCTTGATATGTAAGGTCACTTCATGAAGCTAGAGCCAATTCATAAAGGCACTACTTATGCAACAAAGTCAGTCAACTTCCATAAAGTGCCACCTCTATCCCTTTCAATTATTAACCATGGAAGTTTTATCGCTATTCCTCTTCATTGCCACCTTTACAGCAAAATGCCGAGGAATCCCCCACCAAATTCATCTTCTTTGACCACAACCTGGTTTTGGTGGCCACCGCATTCCCGGCATTGACTGCCTCAGTTGGCATCTAGCTGTGGAAACTAACAACATCCGTGAATGGGAGTTGGTTCCACAAACCTGTGAAAACTATGTTGGACACTACATGTGAGGCCACTAATATCGTCAGGATTGTCAAGCTGTGGCTAATGCAGCTTCCAATTATGCCAAGAGCATCAACCGAGGATGGTAGGACTATTTGGATCTTTGACATTGATGAGACTGTACTCTCTAACTTGCCTTATTAGAGCATTCTTATCAAGGATTGTAAAAATTTTAGCATTTAGCATCTAAAAAACCAACTTTATAGCATTTAACACATCACTTTTCAATACACCTAACATCAAAACTTCTATTTTTTTTACCACTTCATTAAAATATTTTTTTTTTTTTATTCTTTTTTTTTTTTTTACCACTTCATTAAAATATTTTTTATTTTTTATTCTTTTTTATTCTCATCACCCAACCACCCCAAACCCGCACAAAGCCTCCACAAACCCACAGCACCACCCACAGCACCATCCTCGACAGAACCCATGGCACCACCCCCTACACAACCCACTAGCCTCAACCCACAACACCACCCACGACACAACAACCCACGGCACATGGCACACCAACCCACTTTTCCCTCTCATCCTCTCTCTGCCTCAACCAACTTTTCCTTCTCATCCTCTCTCTAGCCATAACCAGCACTGCCTCAGCCACAGCAACCACGCCTCAGCCACGTTCAGCCACTATCACACCCCCAACCACCATAATCACAACAAATTGCAACCCACCACATCCAAAAAAAAGTATATATAATCACCCAAAACCACCAACACTGCCTCCCACAACCTGCAAATCAGAACCCCACCACCGAATCAATCAATCCACACCCACCTCTCAGCCACCCCGATCAACCTGTAGGGGAGATAAACACATTGGGGAGCTTCCTTGAGTAATTAATATAAAATATAGATACACACTTTAACCCAAAAGGCCTAAGCCCAATGAATATGTGCTCAATTATGTTATATTAACCAATCATTCATCCTATCTTTATTCAATGTGGGACTTCACTTACACGTGTGACCCACAATCTCCCCCTCACGTGTGAGTCTCTGCCTCTCTGTGGGCTTCAAGACCTCTCTGTGGGCCATGAACAAGTCCTACTCACTCCCCCTTGCCTAATGGGCTTTTCACTTCATCAACGCATCATCCATGGGTCTCTCGTACACCATCCATGGGAACCACATGTCAACCCCGCACGCACATCCCCGAGAACTCCGCACGTCCATGTCCATGGGAATCTCACACCACACCATCATTTAGCACCATTAGCAATATTCCTTTGTTGGGCTTTTCTTTTCTTTTTTTCTCCAGGATCTTTGTGTGTGGGCCATTTAGGCTTTCTCTGTCCCCGCTAGGTAGGGACCATGAACACCTCACCACCTTCACCGAACACCACTATGGGCTCTAATACCACTTGTTGGGAAGATAAACACATTGGGGAGCTTCCTTGAGTAATTAATATAACATATAGAGACACACTTTAACCCAAAAGGCCTAAGCCCAATGGGTATGTGCTCAATTATGTTATATTAACCACTCATTCTTCTCATGTTTATTCAATGTGGGACTTCACTCACACGTGCAACCCAACACAACCCAGCCTCCAAAATCAAAAACCACCAAAATCAAAACAGGTTGAAATCCATCAAAACTCATGAAATCAGAACCCACAGATATCAAATCATAAAACCCACTACAGCCCAGCCACCATAGCCTAGCCACACCCAGCACCGCAGAGGGAGAAGAGAAGAGCTTAGGTTTTTTGGGTTCGATCAGAGGGGAAAAAGGCAAAGCATGGATTGTTGGCAGCGTGGGTTTTTAGGTTCAGTCGGAGGGAAAAGGATCTTCGATTTTTGGTGGCGTAAGTTGAGGGAAGGGATGCAGCGTGGGAGAAGGGAAGGGAGCTTGCTAACGTGGGTTGAGAGAAAAGCAAAAAAAGAAAAGAAAAGAAAGAGAGAACTTTGTGGCGGTGGGGATTAAAAATTTGATTTTTGGTTTTACAATTCAGCTACAGTGAGCTGTTATAGATGACAGCTCACTATAGCTGTGTGTCAAAATTTTTGGCATTTGAAATCTTTGATGTAGTGGGTATTTGTGTGTTGGTGGTAAAATTTGGCTTTTAGCATTCTTGTTGGAAATGCTCTCATGCTCAACCTGATAATGCATTTGGGTAAGTAATTAAAAGTTTTTTTTTTTTTTTTTTTCTTTTGGGACAAATATTTACCCTGAGATAACCTAGAGAGTATCTGCATTAATGCATTGTGAGTTTGTAACAATCACTGTGAAATTTAATAGTCATCATGGTCTTTCGTGTTGTCATTTTTTTTTTTGAGGGAATGTTGTTATTTATTGTGATTTTTAAATAAGGAGGGCAATGACAATTTTTTATTATATCCTATGTATGTGGTTCGAACGTCATGTCCCTCTCACTATTTTTTTTTTTTTTAGCCAAGGTCTGTGATGAATCTTGTCCCTCTCACTATTTTCTATTTATTAAAAACAAGATAAGAAATGAAGGGTACAAAATTTTTCATACCCTTTTACACAATTTGTTTAAGCGATAAGTTTTAATTGAAATTTATAACATTATTTTTAATTTTTTATATGAGGACCCACAGTTATTGACATCACTTTTATCCACTTGTAAAAAAATAAAATTATGAAAGAATTTTGTGTTACTAGATTTACTTTTTAAATTCATCACAGACGTTGGCTAAAAAATTAAAAAAAAATGGATATTGCATTATGTTAAATAAATATATAAAAAGATGTTAAAGTTACCAAAAATTTTATTATAAAAAAGTAAAAACCTTTTTTAGTTTTGAGAAAGAAAAAAAATTTTAAAAACCTTATAAATTGACATGAAAATAAATGCGATGGTGTCAGTTCAACAACTAAATAAATAAACTTCTAGATTATGTTTTTGAGATCATAACGCATTAATTTTTAAGATTTACATATAGAATAAACCTTGTAATATCCTTAATATCACTCAAAAATTCTATATCTAGAGGTTGCACAAGTTTTTTTTTTTTTTTTGAAAATACTAAGTATTTTAACACACACACGGGGAGAGCAGAGAATGTCTTAAAGAAACTGATAATAGTATATATCCAAAATGATCTAACTCTTGGATACACAACACAGACTTTAAACCTTTTTTAATTTACACTCATTTTTTAATGTGAAATTAACCCACAGTTTTTTCTATTAAGAATACTAAGTATTTTAACACACACAGATGGAGAAAGAGGATGCACAAATTTGATTGTGATGATGAGTAATTTTTCCTCCTATATATGACCTAGCTAAAAAGGATGAATAACGACATCCATAAGAATTTTTTTCTTTGCCTTTTTTAAAGGAACAAGCATGCACAAGAATTAAGAATTAATAAATTAAGTGGAGGTGCGTCTAACTTCGAGTATGTCTTGAAGAATGGATTCAAGTGGTTTAATTCGGAACAAGACTTTGTTTGAGTATATTTACTTCTTCTTCTTCTTCTTCTTCTTCTTTTTTTTTTTTTTCTTTTTTTTTTTTTTTAAGTACCACATGGATATGCTCTATTAGACTTAGGACCTCATAATATAAGTGACCAAAACAAATTATGTACAATGCTTGAGTTTGGTTCATGCTTAATTAATTAATAGCATTGTTTTAAGTATCTGCATCTGATATAGGTTATCTCTTTCTCATCACTGTTTTCAATATTATAATATTAGGGCAAAGGAATATAACAAGACAACCTTCGAAGAATGGGAAAAGAATGGCTTAGCGCCAGCATTGCCTGCAGTTCTTGACCTGTACATACATGAAATTATTATGTCTTGGGTTTAACATTGTCTTTCTTTCATGAAAGTCTGACAGCTTGAGAGCAATTATAATAAAGAACCTGAAGAATGTAGGTTACACCCTTTGGGAGAAGCTCGTACTAAAGTAAGCACAAAGCATTCTAGTCTAATAAAAAACTGCACCATAAAATTCCTGCAACCACAACCTAAAGTCTTAAACCCATGTCTTATGGTATCATGCATCATTTATTCCTTTAGTTTTTGAGACGTACAGTTTGGAACGAATACTCATGTGGCATACTGAGTATTACAATTTTTATTTAATCAAATACAACTAGATATATATCTTTTCTTTTGTTCTTATAAGTTCTCTTTGCTAAGTGTACATTTGCTATTAGATTATAAGTCAACTTTTTGCTTCCCTTTTTCCTACTGCTTGCGGGTCACACGTGAGTCTTGGGTCTTGCATAAAAAGGTTTTTCTTTTTTTGAGCTTTGGGAGAGTAATTTGATCTTAGGTCTCATTAGAGCATTCTCATTGAGAGTGTTAAATGCTAAAAGATGCTTTTTTTTAGCATTTTTGACCCAAAACCTTGCTCCATCAAGAGTTTCAAATGCCAAAAATTTTGGCATTGATGAACAGTGCAGTTTCATATTTGAAACCGCACTGTTCACCAATTGTAAAATTTTTATTATTTTTTTATTCAATTGGGGCCCACTTTATTTGCTTCTCTGCTCTCTCTCTCCCTCTCATTTCCCGTTTTCTGCTCTCTCTCTCCCTCTCACCATTTCTCTGCTCTCTCTCTCCCTCTACTCGTCGCCTCCCTCTCCGACGAAACCCAAGCCGGAGTATCAAGCAAGCCGATTTTTTTTTTTATTCACTCGACGCTCTCTCTCTGCTCTATCTTTCTCCTTCCTCTCTCACTTCTTTCTTCTCTCTTCTCTCTCTGTGCTTCACCGATGTGGTTCGTCGATGAGTGGGCTCCGCCGATGATTGTGCTCCGGCAATTGTGATATGTGCATGGTTGTGGTCCGGCGATTGTGGTCATGGATCGTGGGCCCGATGGCTGTGGTCCGGTGGCGACGATGAAGATTTCTTCTTTTTCTCTTTTTTTTTTTTGGTTCTGCGTGGTTCTTCTTGGGTCCGATTGGGCTCCGATCGTGCGACGGAGCTTGGTGGTCAACCACGGAGCACGGGTCGGAGCGTGGATCGAAGGAGTCGTTGTCCTATTTGGTTGATTTGGTTTGTGGGTTTTTTTTTGGCTGTGGGTTGTGGTCCGATTTGGGCGTGGTTTCTGGGTTTTTTTCCTTTTTTTCTTGCTGTGGTTGGTGGTGATTTGGTCCGATTGCTGTTGATTTTTTTTTGGTCCAATGGTGGATGTGGCTATGGTGGGTGTGGTGGGTGGATGTGGAGGTTTTTCTTCTTTTTTTTTTTTTTTTTTCTCTGCTGTTGTTTGTGGTTGCGGTGGATTTGGCTGGTGGCTGGTGGCGGCGATGGTGGGTGGATGCGGTGGTTGTGGTATGCGTGGGTGGATGCGGTGGCCGGCGGTGCTGAGAAAATTGTGTTGAGAAAGAGAGACAGAGGAGAGAGAAGGAAAAATAAAAAATGATAAAGAAAAAAATATTTTAATGGAATGTTAAAAAAAATAGAAGTTTTGATGGAGGGAGTGTTGTAAAGTGGGGTGTTATATATTATAAAATTGAGATTTGAGAGGGTATATGCTAAAAATTTTACAATGCTTGATGGGAATGCTCTTATGTTTTTATCAAAAAGTCACTACAACTAACTGAATGTAAGTCCCACACTATAATATTTCTCAAAATGCCCATTACTTTTTGCTTATTATAGCTCCTACTACCCCCCCTAACTTTTTTTTTTTTTTTTTTACAGTACTTTTAGTAAAAAATCAATCAACTTATTTTATTTAGCATTTAGTGTTTATTTACAATACTTTCAATTAAAAAAAATAGATAAGTTGTTTCCAAATGAATACTAAGATCAAGTAATATAAATTATTGACAAAATGACATTTTGATCACAATTAAAAATGTATGACAAAAAATTGTATCTCTATAAATTTTTTTTGTTTATTGTTAAAACAGAGTAGGAGAGGATAATTGAAGTTTGACTTCTACCTACTTGGAGCACTCACATTGAAGATGTTAAAATGACTTAAAAGTTATTTTAGCAACTAAAACACAAAAATGCAAGTTTCAACGATGGTGCTAAATCTAAAAAATATAGCAACAAGCTACAATAAAGTGTCATCTTTAACACTTTACTGTAACTCGAAAGTTATATAAAAATAAAATAAAATAAAATAAACTACTTTAATGTGTTGATGGATGTGGTTGTTGTTCATTGCCTTGGATATATTATTTTATTGTATTGTTTAGATTATTTTAATTTGTTGAATACTAAAATAAAACTTTTAATATTGGGTGTAGGGACTCAATTTGTAATGGACTCTTTACAATTAAATTTGTAGAGATGTGGGTAGAAGGGCTAGGCACCAACAAAGCAAACAACGGGAGATATGAAATTCACAGGAATAATGGATAAGGAATTTAACTAAGTGTTTTTGAGGATAATCACTGTGACCTTGGTTAAATGTTTATGAGGATCTTTATAACGATTTTTGTTAAGTATTTGTGAAGATCTTTGCGATGATTTTGGTTGGGTATTTATGAGGCATGCTCGTCCTCGGCTCAGTCTGAGGACCTTTTTTCTTAGATCTGATAAACACCAGGGTTCTTCTTGAATGCCCCTCCCTCCTCTTATTGGGGATTCTATCTGTTATATATTCTAATTTTGTCAATCCTCCGTCGTCCACTTGCTGGTTATCCAAACTCGGTGTCTGAGGGTTTGTCCTGTCCACTGCTTTTGCAGGCTTTATGTTAGTTCCCAGCCGCCTTTGCAGGCCTTCTATTAGTTGAAGTGACCAAGGCATCTGGGTTTGCTGGTCACTTCACCATTAAAGCGGCCAGAGTGTTAGTTGCGCACATTTAATGGGTGGATGATATTTTCCCTCTACCAACGTCGGTAGGCCGAGGAGGTGGGCATCCTCGGCCTCTATATTCTCCTCGGCGCGGGCCTTGGGCCGGATATGGAGTGGGCCGGGGTTATTAAATATTGGGGCCCCACATTGGGTATATTATAAAGTAGGGTGTTAAAATAGATAAAATAGTATTTTGAATTTCTAAAATCTATATTTTTAAGTAGCCTTATTGTGAATGCTATGTATGATCATAGTAGCATCCTATTCACTAGGCTTAACGAGTCCTAGCTAAGCTAATCCCACCAAACATCAATGAACACTAAACTGTTATTTCACTAATAAGAGGAACCAAGAACCTAATGCTCACCAAACTATTTGAGACTTGAAACCTTACACCAATGGCCATGCAACCACCCTTGTGGTTTTATCTCTGTTATTTTTTAACTATTTCCCTTGACTTTTGTATATGTCTCTTGATAGTTGGTACAAGGATCTAGTAAACATACTCGGTGTAAATGTAAAAAATTACTATCTATTACCGTTTAAGGCCACTCATAATTATTTTTGGTGACAGGCAAACCTCTGAATCAGGCACCACAGCAATAACTTACAAATCAAGGAAAAGAAACGGAGCTTGAAGCTGTAGGGTACAGGATCCCTGGGAACATGGGAGATCAATGGAGTGATTTATTGGGAACATATGTTGTCAATCGGACATTTAAGGTGCCTAACCCAATGTATTACACTAGTTGAACAATTTAACTAATTTTGAAGCTGATTGGATTGATATGCCTCCTAATAATGTATTAGGCTCCACTTGAGAGTTCATAAGAGAATGGAATGAAATGGAATGAAATCATCATAAGAGAATGAAAAAGAATGGAATGGAATGAAATGGAATGTATTTAAGTAAGGGAAATGAATAGAAAAGAATGGAATAGAATTTAATCAAGTAACCTTGACAGAATGTTTTAAAATAAAGGAATGGAAATGAATGAAAATGAATGGAATGTAAGTAATCTTATTTGAGAGCAACATGGAGGGAATGGAATGAAATTATTTTATGACAATATTACTATTAGACCCCTATTTTAAAATAAAGAGTTGAATATATAGAGTTATTTTGGGAGTTTTAGTAAAAAAATTATTAAATTTAATTTCATTCCCTCTCATTCCTCCCAATTTCAGGGGGAATGAAAATTTGAAGTTTTAAGGGAATATAGAGGAATGAGTGTTTCCTTTTACCCATTCCATTCACTCCCACTTAAACTCCCAAATAAGGGAATGAGTTTTCCATTCCCTCCATTAAAATTCCCAAACAAGGTAAGGGAAGAATATTCTAAAATTATTCTTTTCATTCTTTTCCATTCCATTTCATTCCCCCCTCCCAAGCGAGGCCTTAGTGTGATAGATGAGCTTCAGTATTGTGTACTAGTTATCACTTAATTGTGTCACGACAAATTCCACTTCATGTAAGGCTATCAAAGTTGGAATCTAACGTTAGATCATGAGAGGTAGATGGGATCCTAGATAACAAGATTGGATCATAAATTATAAGATCCTACCTTGGTAGTGATTTTGTATGTTGAATAATAATATAAATTATAAATTCATCTAAAATATATATATATATATATATTTGCATCCATATAATATAATTTATACACTACACAATGCTGTTTCTATACTAACGAAACAAATATATTTAAGTTTTAACGTAATATATTCAAAAAGTTCAATTTTTGTTTAAAATACAAGCATAATTGTTTATAGGGTAAACTACATATTTGGTCCCTAATATTTACACTGTATTTTAATTTAGTCCATAACATTTCAATTGTGTCAATTTGGTCCCTAACCTTTCAAATTCGTGTCAATTTAGTCCTTGCCGTTATATCTTAAATAAAAATTGATGACATAGCAAATGACCAAAATAAAATTTAAGTTTATTGTCACATCAATGGAAGCTAATTTTTTGTTTTGACCATTAGATACATCATCAATTTTCATCCAAAAGATAATAGCGGTGACTAAATTGACACAATACTGAAAGGTTAGAGACCAAATTGACGTAATTGAAAGGTTAGGGATCAAATTGAAATATAATGTATAAGATAGGAACCAAATACGTAGTTTACCCTTGATTATATATATATATATATATGTATTGTTAGGTTCTAAAGACTTAGGAACTAATGTATTTAGAACTCTAATGTGTAATGTTGGCAAACCATGATCAAAACAGGTGTTTAGTCTTGTTTTAGACTTGCTCAAAGTATGTATTTTATGTAAAGTTGGAATCGAGTGTTCTGCAGGATTTACTATGTAAATCTGTCTGGCTCGATCGATCGAAAGTCGGGCAGAACGTTTTTCTGTAGAATTTTCCAACTCAGTCCAAGCCCATTAAGGATTAGGGTTTCAAATCTATTTCTCCTAGTATATAAAGAAAACCCTAGCCACATTTTTAGAGTAGCTCTTGTTGCTCATATTGCTGTTTGTGTGAATCTCTTGTGAGATCTTTGAGGAGCTTTCCTTCACATAGACTTAGGGTTATCAAGAATGAGATTACTTCAAAACCTTGATGATCATTCAGTTGCTACCATAAGAGCTTAAAGATACACAAGCGGGTGTGCTTGTATTTGCTGGAGAATCCAAGAAAGAATGAGTCCGTGGATTCGGAGCTTACATGTAATCATATCAGTAAGTTTTACTGGTGGGTAGCAATAGGATGTTAATGGTCTAAGTCCTATTGTATGAACTTTAATTCTTTCATATAGTGGATTCAAGTTTACCTTGAGGATAGCTAGGTTAAATCCTCCCCAGGTTTTTACCGGTGTGGTTTCCTGGGTCATCATATCTTTGTGTTATTTATCTTTCCGCTGCTTATACATGATATGATTGTTTGATTGTGATAACCTAGATTTGCATAATTTGACTAAGTTTATCACTTGGCTAATTAACTAGGTTAATCCAATTATTATTTAAGGGGTCTAAAAACCTATCATACATAATATCAAAACACAAAAATATATATTCCAAAAAGAAAAATGGTTGAGGGATCAGTTTTTTAAAAAGGTTAAGATATTTTTAGCATTCCCTAAGGGCTTTTTCAATTGGAAGGATGTTTTATTTTTGAGAGTCAAAGATTATCATGATTTAAAATTTTGACTGCTTAAATTCCTAAAAAACCTAGATCTAATGTTTGAAAGGTCCTAAGATATTAGTTTTAGAGAAGTCCTAGGAGGACTTTTTCTAATTTTTAACTTTTTTTTTTTTTTTAATAAAAGAAACTGGTGAGTTAAAAAAAAAAACAAAAAACAAAAAACAAAACAAAAAAAAAAACAAAACAAAACAAAGAAAAACAAAACAAAACAAAAAAAAACAAAAAAAAACAAATGCTTGCCATCCCTCTTGATGTGAGTGAAAGCCTTAGATGTGAAAAAAATCCCATCAATAACATTTGCTAAGGCCTAAGGGGTTACTGTTTTTCCTTGCAAAGCGGTATACTGTACTCACCTTGAATCTTGATTAATAGTTTTTTTTTTTTTTTTTTTGTTAAAAAAAATGGGGGCGTTTATGGTTGTATTAAACCCCCGGACAGGGCGCCGTGCCATGAGAAACTCACTTATTATTACACGTGTGAGAGTCACCTCATTTCTGAGAACACCCCTCACTAAGGATGCCCACCAACAGAAGGCCGTTGGTAGGACTCGAACCCAAACCTGACAAGCAGGGAACGAAAGTCCTGACCAACTCAGCCAACCCCCAATTGGCGATTAATAGTTGAATCAGCATTGAATCACCCTCAAGAATTATTTCCTAAACACCAGTGTTACGAACAAACATCACTCCAAGAATATTTTCCAACGTGGTTGTTAAGAAATTTAAATTAGACAAAATTTAATAAAAAGGTAATTTCATATATTGTTAAAAAGAAAAAACACACACACATACATAAAGTCTTATAATTTTCTTTTATAAATTTTATTATTTTGAAATCTTTGCATGATAGTTTCATTAGTAATACTGCAAGTCAAGGCGGCGCTATAGCCTATACAAGGGGTTCAAATGAACCTCCTGACTTCAAAATATATATATATATATATTATATATATAAAATATTTTTTTATTAGTTTAATAATATAATTTATTTTTAAAAATATTTTTTTGCACACTCTGACTTAAATCTTGCACATCTTTATTACAAGTATTTTTTACCTTAAGAGTAAAGAGTAAGTGTTTGTGAATTGGAAGTGTAATTTTTTTTTTATATAAATTTATATTATATGTGTGTGAGTATGTATAATATTGATTGTGTACATTAATTTTTATTATAATGTTATTTGTGTAAATTATGATGTGTGTGGAAGTTTGTGTGTACATTATAAATATAATATAACTTTATATAATTTAATAATTAGAAAATAAATAGGGTTTTTTTACATGTGTGTGTATTGTTATCATATTATAATAACTTTTTGTTATAAAGTTAGTAAAATTCAAGAAAAAAAATTGTAAAGTTAGTGATTGTTCAAGCATTTGATTGATTAAGTAGACACATAGTGTATAATTTTTTGTATAAATGAGTGTGATTGTGTGAATCCATAATTAATACGGAGCCAATGAGTTGAGATTAGTCATTTAATCTAAAATATTTTTATAAAAATATAGTTAAATAGATAATAACAACTTTATAAGATAAAAATGTTAGACAAACTTAACAAAATAAAATGGTTATAGGCTCATAGCTACCCATATTGGCAATAGATACTCATAATAAACTATCATGTAACATTCAAAATTTGAAAACTTGTAAAATAAAATTGTAAAACTTCACATATTATTATTATTATTATTATTATTATTATTATTATTATTATTATTATTATTATTATTATTATTTGTTTGATAACTCGATACATTTAAGTTCTCTTTTTATTAAAAAATTTTAATGACCCCCCTAAACAAAATTTCTAGAGCCACCGCTACTACAAGTTACATATTTTTCAAAATTTCAGTTAGATAAAAGTTTTCTTAGGGTTTTTCTTTTTGTTTGTAAAAAATAAGAACCTAATATATCGTTAAGGAAACCAAAGTTTGACTATAACCTCTCTCTCTCTCTTTTTTCTCTCTTTATATCGTGTTCAGCTTTTTTTGTCTTCCTTTTTTTCTTTTATATATATATATATATATAACAACTAGTAAAAATAATATAATATAATATGTATGATGTGTAAATTTTTATAAAATGTTATATTAATAATTTAATAATTTTAATTAATAATTGTAATATTTTCTATACTCTCGCTTTTCACCTCAACCAAACAAAAAAATTTTCTACCCCTCCAACCAAAAATACATGAGGAAAAGTTAAGTATTTTCTATCCTCTCACCATTTTTTATTCTCCCACTTTTCCATCTCTCCAACCAAACGGACCCTAAGGCTACAACTCTCACTAAACAAATTAACATGACTGCATAATTTGAAAATCTAACCATTGAATTGCATGTTATTTATGTTCTTAAAACGCATGTCAAAATTCATGTCAATCAGATATTATTTACTAGTTTGATCCATAAACTTATTTTTAATGTATAATTTTATTCTACAAAAACTCAAATTCTAAACATTTGATTGAAGACATAATTATTGATTTTTTATCTTCTTAAAATTTTGCAAGTATAGCGGATATAATAAGAAAATGTAATTTAATGGTGGATCTAACAAAATTCACATCTAATAAAAAAAATTGAGTAGAGTTGTGGCCTTAATCTACAACTAAATTTGTTGCCAAACACACATATGTTTTTGTATTTGTCCCATCATCATCATCCTCATCCTCATCCTCATCTTCATCCTCATCATCATTATTATTATTATTTTTGAGTCTACAACCAACAACCAACTTGGTCGTAGACTCAAAAATAATAATAATAATGAGGATTATTATTTTTGAGTCTACAACCAACAACCAACTTGGTCGTAGACTCAATAATAATAATAATAATGAGGATGAAGATGATAATGATAATGTTGATGATGGGGCAAACACAAAAACACACATGTGGTATGGGTCATTGTCAAGCACACCACCTATATGATTTTGGTTGAAGGAATATGGAGGATTTCAATTAGGGGGAGGTATGCGATATTGGCCTTTCAAGGGAAGGAAAAGACAAAAAGAGTAGCATTCATTCCGCTGTATGCATCTCAAATTAGGGTTAATTAGATGTTTTTAGCGAAGTCATGAAATTTTAGGGGGTTTTGATTTTCTCTAGTAGTGTAATTGAATTAATAATGTTTAGGGTATGTTTTATCGGGTAAATTTATTTGTTGTTGTAGATATGGATATATTTCGGTTGGTGTGAGCATAAATATTTAATGTTTGTTGTTTATTTATGAATATCAAAATATATGTTTGGATGACCACACGGGGTGTGGCTTGATAGTAGGAGTCCATGTCTCAACACCCAGAGAGGAGCAATTCAAGTGATAGCCCCAATAAGGCCCCATGTGATACACATGGTATTACCCAGTGCCATCACGTGGCGTGGGGTCAATGAGCCCACACCGGAGACCCCCTTTCTTTTTATTCAGCATCAATATATATATATATATATATATGTTTGGATGTGTGGTTAAAGTGTAGGCAAAAAGTGTTGGCGTAATTATGAATATTAGGGGGTGTTTAGTAGAGTAATTTGAGTAATATTATTTGTAATTTTTTGAAATACGTATGGGTGAAAAAGTGTGTTGAAATGTGTGTAATGTTGTTCAAAATGTAAAAATGTGAATTAGAGCATTCACATAAGCTCATGTAAAATTTCTGTCTATTTTACACATAAAAACCTACTTTTTCTATTTTACACATTCACTTTTATAATTCACCCACATCAGTTCATCTATTCTATCACCTCTTTTATTTAAATAATCAATTTTTTCAATTATTTTATTATTTCTCAACTAACCCCTTTTTATACGCGCGCTCTCTCTCTCTCTCTCTCTCTCTCTCTCTCTCTCTCTCCATTTTTTCTGATTCTCTATACCCATCTCTCTCCCTCTCGGTCTAATCCGCACTAGCTCCGATCCACAACTGCACCGATCCACAGCTCCGATCATAAGCACTGATCCACAGCTCCGATCTCCCTAACTCCGATCCACAAGCACCGATCTCCCTAGCTCTGATCAGGCTCCGATCCACAGCTTCGATCACAAGCTCTGATCACAAGCACCGATCCACAGCTCCGATCTCCCTAGCTCCGATCCACAAGCACCGATCTCCCTAGCTCCGATCAGACTCCGATCCACAGCTCCGATCACAAGCACCGATCCACAGCTCCGATCTCCCTAGCTCCGATCCACAAGCACCGATCTCCCTAGCTCCGATCAGGCTCTGATCAGGCAAGACCCATACCCACGAGCTCTGATCAAGCAAGAGCAAGTGTATCTCTATTTTTGTATCTCTGTTTTTGTTTTTTTTTTTTTTGAGCAAGTGTATCTCTGTGTTGATTTGTCTGTATGGATGTGTTTGTGTGTGGGTGTGTTTGTGTGCATCTGAGGGAAAGAAGATGAGGAGGAGCTGAGGTCGTTGTGCACGGAGAAGAGAGAGAAAAATTGGTGCGAACGAAAATTAATAAAAAACTAAATACACATGCTACAGTGCCCGTGTAAATTTACACGGGTACTGTAACTCGTTGATAATTTTAGAAGATTTTGCAAGATTTTAGACGAACTGATGTGGGCTATTTTTGAACAAACATATGTAAATTTGAGTATTTTTTCTATTATATACACTTATTCACGGACTGATGCGAATGCTCATATGAGATGGTAAAATAAACATGCCCAAGTTTTTTTTTTTTTAATTTTTTTTCACGAAATAACCACTTTATTGAAACAAAGACATGATTACAAAAAGGGGGAGGAACTGTGACCTGTCACCATATATGTCTAACACCTAAGCCACCAGTAGGAATACCAGATAGGGAAACCGGTCTTGTTCAATTAAACAAAACTGCCCATTGGGCCAAATTATGGGAAAGAGAAAATTTTATAAATAATTTTATTTATAGTTGTAAATGAGCCGTATTACTAAAAGTTTGATATCGTTGATTCAACTTTATTTCGATCATAAGCCAAGCTTTAACTAATAATTATTTTGAAGATTCCTTTAGAGCTTTAGTGAAATGTAGTGCTTTGAATTGTGAATCGCCTTTCCATTTACAAATGGAGGGAGGGCCTTTGATAATCTTTGAAAGAGTATAAAACTCTCCAAGTTGATAAATTTGGATTTTTATCTAAAAATTTTGATTGAATAATGATTTGAAAATTGAATTAAATAGATGAATTTTGCACATTTGAACACGTGTCACTGTTTTGGCAATAACTTTCTATTCAAAAAATGGTTTAAGTTGAAATCAACGTTGTGGGGACAAGGTTTTGATAAACCCGACCCACTTCATACTAGGCCCAAGGCCTACACCGAGGAGGAAGAAATGTCCGAGGACGAACCGAAGAAGATTCAGTTACCAAGAAGCACTGCCGAGGACAATCCTGTCCTCAGCCAACCGAGACCATGGAGAGGAAGAACAAAGCACCATTAGAGGTGGCCCTTCAGAGCGTCTCCAAAGAAAAGACAAATACAACAGGTCAGCCACGGAAGCATAGTGGAGGAGTAATTCCAGGAGGAGTTGTTACCTCCACATTAAATGCCCACAACTAACGTTCTGGCCGCATTAATGGAGAAGTAACCCCTGAGTAGTGCTGCCGTAGTTGCTACAATCCACAGAAAGAAGGGGAAGGTGATTGATGAGACAAGCACTCAAGTGGTGACCTGCATGACTAACAAATGGAAGGCCAAGTTTACCCAAAGGAGGGATATATAATGTAAGAAGTCCCCCAGAAAGGGAGACGGGATTTTGGAGGCAAAAAACAATATAGTACTTGTGTCATCTCTGTAACCAAGCACTGAAGAAACAATAATAACTTCCAGCTCCTAAGAGGAGGGCCAAGGAGCCATGTTTCATGCTTTAGCCTACGTTATCGTCATTCAACCCAATCACTACCATGTTTAGTTGTTACATTCCTTATTAAAGCCTAGTCCTTTAACCCGTTCTCTACAAATTCATTGTATTGGGCTAGCTGGGCTTGGGTCCACTTCCTCCAAGGAAAGGTGCTCAAACTCGATCCCTACAATTGGTGCCGTCTGTGGGAAGGAACTTGTGTGCTAGTAAGGGCAACGATCAAGCATGGTAGGGTCAGGCCCTCATCAAGCAAGCTCCCACCAGCCTGAACCGGCTAGATCACAACAACAGGGTAACTTTCTCAACCCTAGGCGAGACCGAAATGAAGAGAACGGAAATCTTTGAGAGGGAAGCGTGCACACCTCATAAACCAGCGGAAACCACACTCGTGGGGGCAGCCATGTGTCTCGAAGGCAAAACAACGGGTAGGCCAGGCAATCAGAAGATGTTAAAAGTCACGCACCCCAGAGACAGGATGATAAGGTGGTCATGCAGTAAGAGATAGACGACTTGAAAAGAAGGCTGCACCACGCACAACGAGGGCAGCCCCGTCCCAGCCCTGACATGCCCTCCGACGATGAAAGCGATAATGACTATAGGCGAAGATCAAGAACTCTTCAAAGCGAGACCTTCTCTCATGAGGAAGAGCACCACCGGAGGAGTAAACGTAGCAACCCATCTCCCAGGGGCTTGGGAAGTGATGCCATGAGCAAGGCACTGGACCAACTCTCGAAATCACCTTTCACACACCATATAGAAGAGGCTATGCTTCCTCAGTGATTCCAGTAGCCAACCTTCACCATTTATAACTACAGAACGGACCCTGTGGAGCATGTGAGCCAATACAACCAAAGGATGGCGTCCATTCTAAAAACGAAGCGCTGATGTGCAAGGTCTTCCTCTCTAGCCTAGGACCAATGGCAATGAGATGGTTCAATGGCCTAAAGACGAGTTCCATAGACTCGTACAGATAGCTGACCCAAGCCTTCGGCTCTCGCTTCGTTACGAACAGCATTCCTTCTCGGCCCTTGAGTGCGTTGCTGTCCCAATCCATGCATGATGGAGAAACTTTAAAGGCCTATTCAGACAAGTATTGGGAGGTGTATAACGAATTGGACGGCAATTATAGTGATGTCACCATCAGTACCTTCAAGAATGGTCTTCCAACTGGGCACGGCTTGAGGAAGTTTCGGACTGGTAAGCCTGCCACCAGTGTGCATCAGTTGATGGATCGAATCGACAAGTACAAACGGGTAGAGGAAGATCAGCTGCAAGGCAAGGGAAAAGAGAAGGTTATCCCTCAAGAGATGAGAGATTTCAAGTCGGACTGGTATAACAACAACCGCCCGAGAAGAGATTTTGCAGGCCAATCTAAGGCGAGCAACGCTCAAACCATCAATACTGTATTCTGAGAACCAGTACACAGGGTGTTGGAGAAGATCAGGAATGAGCCATACTTTAAGTGGCCAAATAAGATTGCGGGGGATCCCACAAAGCACAATCAGAACCTTTATTACCAATACCATGAGGACCACGGACATACGACGGAGGACTGCAGGCACCTCTGGAACCACCTAGAACAACTAGTCCGAGAAGGAAAGCTGAAGCACCTTCTGCATCATTCCAGTGGTCATCAAGGCCAAACTCATTAGGAGCCCCGAAAAGACGCCGCACTGAGGCCACCTGCAAGAACGATTAATGTGATCTTGGCTGCGCCAGGGAGAATAGGCACGTGCCCCTCGCGGGTATTGTCCGTGGCCCAGATGCCTACCGAGGAGACCCAGCCAGAGCCAAAAAAGGCCAAAAGGAATTTCCACCCGACCCTGAGTTTTTCAGAGGAAGACAAGGTTGGGACTATCTAACCCCATGACGATGCACTGGTGATCACTCTTAAAATCGAGGACTACAACGTGAAAATGGTGATGGTGAATAATGGCAGTGTGGCCGAGGTCATGTACCCCGACCTTTACAAGGGACTGGGGCTAAAACCAGAAGATTTGGCATTCTATAGCTCCCCCTTGATGAGCTTCGATGGGAAACTAGTTACTCCGAAGGGAATGATTAGATTGGCCATCCAGATTGGCCTAGAGGTAGTGGAGGTGAACTTTATAGTGGTGGATACCTACTCCCCGTACACAGCCATTGTCGGCAGGCCATGGCTCCACACCTTAGGGGCTGTGTCCTCCTCCTTACACCAGAAGGTGAAGCTCCCATCGGGGGATCAAGTTCTTGAAGTCCATGGTTGCCAGTCCACAGCAAGGCAATGCATGGTGGCAGCCATATCGCATCGGCTCAATGCGAGGTCCTCAGCCACCGTTGAAGGGGGCTTATAGCAATCAAAGAACACGGTTGCGCCTCCTGACGCAGCTACCGAGGAAGCAAAATGTGAAGATCTTGAGAATGTGGTTGTTGGAGGTGATCCAGAGAAGTTCTTCCAGGTCGGGGCTCAGCTGCCTCCCCAAGAGAAGGAGGAGTTGATCGAGTTCCTCAAAACAAACATTGACGTATTTGCGTAGGACGCCTGTGATGCCCCGAGGATTGATCCAGCCTTTATCTGTCACCATCTCAACGTCAACCCATCCATCGTTCCCAAAAAGGAACCACCTTGGCGCCCATCAAGAAAGCACGTCGATGCAATTAGGGAGGAGGTGAAGAAACTTAAGTGCGTGGGGGCTATCAAGGAGGTTTTCTACCCTGAATGGCTGGCCAACACCGTGGTGGTCAAGAAGAAAAGTGAAAAATGGAGGGTTTGTGTAGACTTCACGGACTTAAATAAGGTATGCCCAAAGGACCCGTTCCCTATGCCTCGAATAGACCAGTTGGTGGATGCAACCGCGGGACATCCTCGGATGAGTTTCTTAGACGCCTTTCAGGGCTATCATCAAATAACACTAGCCTTGGAGGATCAGGAGAAGACAGCCTTCGTGACGCCTATTGAGAACTACCACTATAAGGTGATACCGTTTAGCATGAAGAACGCAGGGTCTACCTATCAGAGGATGATGACAAGAATGTTTGAGCCGCTGTTGGGCAAGAGCATTGAAATTTACGTTGATGATATGGTGGTGAAGAGTAGGGTGGTATCTGAGCATTTAGGAGACCTCGGCTATATCTTCGACATCCTAAGGAAGCACAAGCTGCGCCTAAATGCCTCCAAATGTTCGTTTGGCATGGGGTCCGGCAAGTTTCTAGGCTACATTATTACCCATAAGGGGATTGAGGTTGATCCCGACCAAATCAAGGCTATTCATAGTCTAAAGCCTCCGCAAAACCCCAAGGAAGTCCAAAAGCTCACTGGAATAGTTACGGCCCTGAATCGATTCATTTCCAGGTCAGCTGACAAGTGTAGGCCTTTCTATCTCCTAATCAACAAGTGGAAAGGATTTAAGTGGTCTGAGGAGTGCGCCGCTGCCTTCCAGCAGCTCAAGGAATACCTCTCTCGGCCACCTGTCATGTTTAGTCCTGAGGCCGATGAAGTCCTATACGCATATATCGCTGTAGCCCTTCATGCGGTGAGTTTGGTGCTAAAACGGGATAACAATGGCATCCAAAAGCCAGTCTATTACGTGAGCAAGTCACTGCATGAAGCTGAGGTCAAGTACCTACCCTTGAAGAAAGCCATATTAGCCGTGGTTCATGCTACACGAAAGCTTCCCCATTATTTCCAAGCTCACACGGTAGTTGTCCTAACCCAACTACCCTTAAAGTCTGTGCTGCAAACCGCAGATTACACTAGAAGGATCACCAAATGGAACATAATCCTGGGGGCTTTTGATGTCAAATGCATGCCTCGGACCTCTATAAAGGGCCAGGTCTTGGCTGACTTGGTGGCCGAATTTGCTGAGCCGCTAATGGAAACTATAGCAGAGAAGGGGGATATGGATGGAAAATCAGTTGGGGTAATCTCTGCTCCAGGGCCCCCATGCTGGAAAGTGTACGTTGGTGGCACTGCGAATCAAAAGGGGTCTGGAGTGGGGCTAGTCCTGGTGTCCCCTGAAAAGTCTGTTATAGAGAAGTCCCTAAAACTTGGGTTCTCGGCTACAAATAACGAAACCGAGTACGAGGCCTTGTTACAAAGGATGGCCATGGTACAAAAAATGGGAGGAAAAGCAGTGGATATGTTCTCGGATTCAAGACTGGTGGTGGGCCAGGTAAATGGAGAGCTGGAAGCCAAAGATGTGAGAATGCAAGAGTACTTAAGCCAAGTCAAACGCCTGCAATCTGACTTTGATATTTTCAGCTTGTCGCATGTCTCTAGAAATGGGAACACCCATGCAGATTCGTTGGCTACACTTGCCACCTCCTCGGCAGGAGATCTGCCTCGGATTATCCTAGTTGAGCATCTAGAATGAGCGAATGAGGTGACAACGGGCATGGCTTACGTCCACCAAGCTAGAGTGAGCCCCAGCTGGATGGACCCTATAGTGAGGTTCCTCAAAGACGGTACTCTGCCTGAGGAGAGGTCAGAGGCTGATAAAATACAGAGGACCGCTCCTCGGTTCTGGCTGTCCGAGGGCCACAAACTATATAAGCGCTCCTACTCTAGACCATACTTACTGTGTATCCACCCTGAGGCATCAGAACTATTGCTTGAGGAACTGCACGAGGGGATTTATGGGAGCCACACAGGAGGAAGATCTCTTTCGCACAGAGCCATCACCTAGGGATATTGGTGGCCGGGGATGCAGAGGGAGGCCCTAGAGTATGTTAGGAAGTGTGACCAATGTCAAAGGTTCGCCCCAAATATCCATCAGCCAGGAGGGGTCCTTAACCCTTTGTCCAGCCCATGGTCGTTTGCCCAGTGGGGCCTGGACATTGTAGACCCTTTCCCCAAGGCACTAGGAAATAAAAGATATCTGTTGGTCAGCACAGATTATTTCACCAAATGGGTCGAAGCTGAACTACTGGCCAACATTAGGGACGTGGATGCTAAGAAGTTCATCTGGAGGAACATTGTCACCCGATTTGGGGTCCCACATACCCTCATTTCAGATAATGGGCTTTAATTCGACAGCAAAGCCTTTAGAAGATACTATTGCGAACTGGGGATCACGAACCGGTACTCAACTCCAGCTTATCCTAAGGGAAATGGGCAGGCCGAGGCTGTCAACAAGGTCATAGTCAATGGGCTTAAGAAGAGGCTGGATGACGCCAAGGGAAGATAAGTAGAAGAGCTGCCACACGTCCTATGGACTTATCGGACTACGCCTCGGCGGTCGACAGGGGAAACCCCCTTTGCCATGACCTACGGGGCTGAGGCTGCTATCCCTCTAGAGGTAAACTTCCCAACGCTGAAGACGAGCTCATTCACCCCGAGCAATAATAATGAGTTACTAGGAAAGAGCCTAGATCTAATTGATGAACGAAGGGAAAAGGCAATGATTCAGCTGACCTACTACCACCAGAAGCTCAAACAGGGATATAATGCCAACATAAAGCTAAGACCACTGACGCCAGGAGATTTAGTGTTAAGGAAGGTTGTGGGCGCCGCCAAGAATCCGTCCTATAGGAAGCTAGGACCCAATTGGGAGGGACCATACCGAATCACCTCAGTGGCAGGAGTGGGTGCATACTACTTAGAAGACTTAGATGAGAAACCTGTACCTCGTCCATGGAATGTAAATAACCTGCGAAAGTATTATTATTAATAAAAGCATTTCTGTTAATCCAGACTCTAAGTCTATTCTAATTGTATGTCTCGCGCCCTGACAACCATCTAAGTACTAGACAGAATTAAGGCTTTGCATGGTCCTCAGACCCAAGCCTGTGGGGAAAATAGTTACTTCAAGAGAAAACTAAGTACTAGACAGAACCAAAACCTTGCATGGTCCTCGGACTCAAGCCTATAGGGAAACTAGTTACTTCAAGAAAAAAACTAAGTACTAGACAGAACCAAGGCCTTGCATGGTCCTCGGACTCAAGCCTGTGGGGAAACTAGTTACTTCAAGAGAAAATTAGGTCATAGACAGAACCAAGGTATTGCATGGTCCTCGGACTCAAGCCTATGGGGAAACTAGTTACTTCAAGAAAAAACTAAGTACTAGACAGAACCAAGGCCTTGCATAGTCCTTGGACTCAAGTCTATGGGGAAACTAGTTACTTCAAGAAAAAACTAAGTACTAGATAGAACCAAGGCCTTGCATGGTCCTTGGACTCAAGCCTATAGGGAAACTAGTTACTTCAAGAAAGAACTAAGTACTAGACAGAACCAAGGCCTTGCATGGTCCTCGGACTCAAGCCTGTGAGGAAACTAGTTACTTCAAGAGAAAACTAGGTCCTAAACAGAACCAAGGTATTACATGGTCCTCGAACTCAAACCTGTAGGGAAACTAGGTACTTCAGAAAAGAAAAAACTAAGTACTAGACTGAACCAAGGCCTTGCATGGTCCTCGGACTCAAGCCTATGGGGAAACTAGTTACTTCAAGAAAAAACTAAGCACTAGACAGAACTAAGGCCTTGCATGGTCCTCAGACTCAAGCCTATGGGGAAACTAGTTACTTCAAGAAAAAACTAAGTATTAGACAGAACCAAGGCCTTACATAGTCCTCGGACTCAAGCCTATGGGGAAAACTAGTTACTTTAAGAGAATTCTAAATGTTAGACAGAACCAAGGTCTTGCATGGTCCTCGGACTCAAGCCTATGGGAAAACTAACTACTTCAAGAAGAACCTAAGTGCGGGGTAGAATCAGAGCCATGTCTGGTCCTTGGATCATCTGCCATGGTAAAATTTACACCATACAAAATCTGCCTAGGTATCAAACAAAGCCCATGAACTGGTTAGTCCGACCTAATTAACTACTTTAGTGCCCGTCGTGATCATTGCAAACAATGATCTTTCCTGTAACGAAATCTAAGGAATTGAGCTCATGAGCATCACTTAAAGCGTTTTAGGGTGCCATGGACTTGGTCTTGGTTGAACCCACGCCTGGAGGGTTCCCTTTTTCCATAACCTTGAGTGTTCATTAAGGGGCCGAAAGATTTCGTTACTTTGGCCTACCTTGGCTTTAATTCAAAAACAAAAGAGAAGTGGATTTCCTTTGACATAAACATATTTATGTTATCATATTTATAGCTGTGAGAGGCAGAGGCACAATTGGAGTTACGATTGGGCAAGCGAAGAGGATAAATAACGCAAGTGAGGAAAAAAAAAAATGCGCACTACATTAGGTCCACAAAAGTTACACAACAAGGGTCACGTTACAATATTTGAAAAAAAAAAAAAATACATACGGCAAAAAGCCATTACATTGTTCAAAAAAAAAAAAAAAAAAAAAAAACATAACAAAAGGCAAAAGTGCCAAAAAGCCTACTTCTTCGGCTTAATCTTCTTCGGCTGGTCTTTGGCCACATCAAGGTCCTCAGGGCTCTGACTTAGAGGAATGGCTTGCAGAGGCACCGCAGATAGAATTGTCCCCTTGGCGGGAGAGGCCTGGACGTCAGATGAGGGGTTTGCAACCTCCTGGAGTGCTTCCTCGTTAGGACCTTCGGCTGTTTCAATTACCCTAGGAGGATTAGCTTCCTTGGCAGGATCCTCGGAAGTGGTAGTAGTTGCCTCAGTGGCCACCACAGCCTCCTCAGCCTCTTCATTTGAGGCAGCACCAACTTCCTCGGAAATCACCTCAGCCTCGGAGCTAGATGGGGCAGCCTCACAGATGGCCGACGGTAGTACACGCTCTCCATTTTCCATAAGTCAGATGAGGCTTCAACGCCAACTTGCCTAAGGGCCTCACTCCAAACTTGGGAACAATAAAGTCGGCATACACCAGGCACTTGGGCCTTGAGGGCGGCCTTTGTCTCGACCACACCTGAGTCATAGGCCACCTTCTTGGCCTCCTCCTTAGAAGCCAGGGCCTCCGCTCTACCAAAATCTGCCTCGTCCTTAGCCCTTAGAGCTTTGTCCCTGGCAAATTTCGTAATGCCCTTAGCTCTCTCCGCCTCAGTCGCTTTCTCCTTCAGATCGTTAATCTACTTTTTCGCGATCCTCAACTGGTCCTCCGCCACGAGCGGGCGCCTCGTCTGGTCCTCGGCCTACCTTTGGGCACCTTCCAAGCCTGACAAGGTGCTATCCCTTTCCCTGGTCATCTCCTTAAGAGCCTCATTGGCCTTCATGAGGTCGGCCTCCGAGATCTTAAGGGTCCGAGAGGCATCCAAGCGCTTGTCACGCTCATTATCCAAGGCCTTGCTTTGGCTGTTGGCCTCCTCCTCCAACCTAAAAGTGGCCTGTACAGCCTGTTAATTGAAACCAACACGCAATTAGTTTGAAACCCAAGAATAAAATCCATGGAGTCAAGTGGCAGAAGTCTTACCATGCCTAAGTACCTCTTAAGGTCGAGAAAGACCTCCTTACTCCTCAGGCCCCCCAATTCGGCCATATCCGTGGGGAGCAGCAGGGAACTCTCCAATGCGTCAGCCACATACGTGCCTTCGCCCCCTCGAAAGTCCCTGAGAGAGGCATCGTCCCTCAAAGGCTCCCCATGGAGCATTTGGGGCGGAAAGCCAAGCCTGAACCTCAGACTAGATGGAGACCTATTTATCTTAGCCTTGGAGCCCTATCTTCAAGTGTTTTGAGGGCTGCCGAGCGTCGTCCTCCCCCTAGGTTGAACAAGACTTATCGCCCTCCATAGGCCTTTTGCCTTTGTCCTTCTTCTGCTTAGGACCAGTGGGCTCAGGCCTAGGTGGCAAGCTCGGCTGAGATGGAAGAGGTGGAGGCCTAGACTAGGTAGAAGTTGACCTGGACTGGGCAGGCTGAGACTTGGGCAAAGGAGGAGGAAACTTGGGCCGGGACTTCCCCGGCTGCCCCTCAATCAAGTCGAGAAAACTAGCTTGGGATTTCCTCTTATAACCCATCTTTGTCCGATGAGAAGTCTCCACTGATAAGAAGTCTGCCTCGGTTAGGTTGGGATCACCCAAGTCACCAGAGGGATCCTTGGTCAGGTGGACCTGTTCGAACACACCAAATTCGTCCTCGGACGGACCTAAACCAGCAACTCCTTCTTTTGTTTCTCTATCCTCTCTCCCAACCTCCGCGGCCCGGTGGGATGCAGAAGAGCTCGCCAATGGGGTACCCTCTGGAGTGGGAGATCCCTTTGGAATCGAGAAACCGTCCTCGGATACAATAATCTTCCGAAGCCAAGGATCCTTTGCTCTGATCATGTACTTCGGCGCCCCGAACGACTTCTGAATAGGGTGTTATCCCAAGATCTTGTGAGCGGCCCTAACTTGGTTGTCGGCCTCATTTACAAAGATCTCTGCCGTCAATGCAATCTCCAAATCCGCCTTATTTACTAAATGGAAGTGCCGCTGGAAAGCGTGCGGATCTGCAAAAAAAAAGGGAGCACGTGTGTGTCAGCAATCAAGCACTACAAACTTTGATAGCACAAAAGATTAGACCCCCTCCTATTCTAAGGCATCCCACCTGGTGTCCCCTCCTCTGTCGGACAGTGGAGGCCGCCATGCCATTCCCCAGACACAATGAGGAAGTCTTTATCCAGACCCTTGCCAGACGAAGGGAGGCACTGGATAAGCCACACCCTATCGTCCCTCGTCTTCATGTAGTAAGACTTGCTCTTTAGGTACTGGAGGTTGTAGCACCAGTTCACATCATGATGGGTCAACCTCAACCCTATCTTCTCATTTAAGACATCTACACAGCCCAGAATCCTAAACATATTAACGCCACATTGGGTGGGGGCTAGCCGAAAATGCCTAAGGTAACTCATCATCACCTGACCCATGGGGATCCACATACCACCCTCTAAGAAGGCGATTATGGGAATCACCACCTCGCCCTCTTGCCTCCTAAGACTCCACTCTCCCTTTTCACAGTACCTTAGACCTATATTTCCGAGTATCCTATAATCGGCGATGAACTTCTCCATCGCCTCTTCAGACTCAACCAATTTCTTGAACCTACCCATCCCTAGAGGCAACTAAGAGACACGAAGAAAGAAGTTTAGAAGAGGGGAAAATGCAATTTAGAGAGAGAGAAGAAGACTTACAGAAATGAGGAAAAGCTCCTCGGACAAGCTTTTTGTGCTGAAGGGAGTCGTGAGTTTGGTTAGAGATTTGACCAAATTCAGGGTATGTGCGCAAGAACTCTTGAATGTGAAAGTAAAGAGGTGAACCGGTTCAAATGGGTATTTATACCCCAAATTAAAAATAATCGTGTGAGTTTTCCCGCCTATAAAGTCAGGAAAGTTACCACCGTTCGATCATCATCACATCGTTGAACGTGGGGAGCATGATGCCGCCAAATTTAATGAAAGCGTGCTCCGCATATGGAAGCGTCAGGAACATGCATTGGACAGATGAAAAGACTCTGGCACTGATGGAGGACAAGACTTGACAAGCCATTGCAAATGCCCGAGGACATCAAAATCCTCCTCTCCGCCCGAGGAGCCTGACAGCAGGATTTTGAGGGGCTATTGTGAGGACAGGGTTTTGATAACCCCGGCCCACTTCATACTAGGCCCAAGACCCACGCCGAGGAGGAAGAAATGTCCGAGGACGAACCAAAGAAGATTTAGTTACCAAGAAGCACTGCCGAGGACAATCCTGTCCTCAGCCAACCAAGACCATGGAGAGGAAGAACAAAGCACCATCAGAGGTGGCCCTTCAAAGCGTCTCCAAAGAAAAGACAAGTACAACGGGTCAGCCACGGAAGCATGGTAGAGGAGCAATTCCAGGAAGAACTGTCACCTCCACATTAAATGCCCACAACTAACGTTCTGGCCGCATTAATGGAGAAGTAACCCTTGAGTAATGCTGTCGTAGTTGCTACAATCCACAGAAAGAAGGGGAAGGTGACTGATGGGACAAGCACTCAAGTGGTGACCTGCATAACCAACAAATAGAAGGTCAAGATTAACCAAAGGGGAGATATATAATGTAAAAAGTCCCCCAGAAAGGGGGACAGGATTTTGGAGGCAAAAAACAATATAGTACTTGTGTCATCTCTGTAACCAAGCACTAAAGAAACAATAATAACTTCCAGCTCCTAAAAGGAGGGCCGAGGAGCCATGTTTCATGCTTTAGCCTACATTCTCGTCATTCAACCCAATCACTACCATGTTTAGTTGTTGCAATCCTTATTAAATCCTAGTATTTAACCCGCTCTCTACAAATTCATTGTATTGGGCTAGCTGGGTTTGGGTCCACTTCCTCCAAGGAAAGATGCTCAAACTCGGTCCCTACAAACGTAATTTGAAAGATAATTTAAAATGAGCTATAATACAAACAGCCTATTCCTTTCTCAACAAAAACAAAAAAAAAAAAAAAAAAAAAAAAAAAAAAAAAGCCTATTCCAAATTCCAACATTTACCATGCCAAAATTGGCCAGTAATGTGAACTTTAAAATTATACATAATTAATTTTTCCGCAATTTTAATGCTTTTCTAATAAGGTTTTTGAATTGAAATCTGATTTTTGACCTAGAAATTAGCCATTTTATAGCCAAATAATGTGAAGATGCATGATTTATAGATTCTTGAATAATTAATTAATTTTCCAAAATTAAGGATAATTAATCAATCATTTAAATTTTTTTTAGTGTCAATCAATCATTTAAATTAAATTCATCATCTTAAGCTATATGTTCTAAATTATCTAAAAGTTAGGGTATTATAAATTTTACTACATTGAGAATACAAACTAATGTATCACCAATCATAAGGAAATAATTCAAATATTTATTTACGAGGCAATTGAAATACATCAATTAATTAATTGACACATCAATTTGTAAGTTTGTCTAGTAAAACCTGTAGTACTTTTAGTATTTTTCATATTATCTAATGGATAATCCTCCTGATTATTTTTTGTTTCATGATAAAATAAGACACATCTATTAAAATTTACACTTTATTCAAAACAATCATAACTAATTGTTCATAATCTATGTGATCTGATCACCCTTAATCAAGTGAATGGCTCTAATCAATTAAATTTTGATTTGGCGATATCTTTAAACTCGGGGATATGATTGGAAGTTGGAACACGACACATCATTTTGATTGTCAGGATATGGGACTTTGTTGGGGGTTCAATGCATACCTTTCAGTTTCACTATTGCAAAAGCTATTCCCTAGTTTTATTGAAAAATCGAGAGGTATACCCCAGATCCATTTTTTTTTTTTTTTTTTTCCTTATAAAAAAGTGTTTGTACATATTTCCTTTAATTTTATACTAATAATTAATAAATAGAAACTTTTTGAGATTTTTAATATTTCCACGTGATATATTAACGAATTTTTAATATTTTTGTTGTTTATAATATAATCGAAAATCGAAGTCTTCCTTTCTTCAAGAGATCTGAAATTATAGATGCTGTCGCGCAATAATTTCATATGTCGGTTTCTTCAAATGATAAAATTATTTAGTTCATGTCAGATACTTTTATGATTTTATATTTATATTTGCAGCATGTATATTATGCCTCTTATCTAAATTAATATATAATAATAAAAATTAGGCTCTAAACAGAACCCTTTTTATTTTCCCTTTTAATTAAGCCATCCAACCCAATCCTTTAATTTTATTTATTGTTTTTTGAGCTGAGTCAGCTGACTAAAAAATTATGGCGCTTTTGAACACTTTTTTAAAAGGCAAAAGAGGAAAGCAGAGTCACAGCCAATATCAATAATGGACCCCTTGAAGATAAGAGCAATAAAAATTGCGTCGAGTTACTTTTTAGCTCCATTTGTGAACAGTATAGAAATTAAAATTTGTTTTGCTAAAAGTATTATAAATAAAAGTAAAAATTAATTGAAATAGTACAATAAGACTCATGAATAATACCAAAAAGTGTAGTGAGATCTATAAACAATAACAAAAATAAACTAAATAGTAAAATAAACTCACTTTAAACTCTAATCCCAAATGCAACTCTAATATATTCTAGTTATAAAATAGGGATATGACTTAAATACAGCACTTAGGTACTGTTTCTTAGGTATTTTTCATAAAATTCTATCATGTAACTTTTTTCTTATGGAATGAGAGTGTATTTTTAAGTCAAGTAGTCACATAACAAAATCTTAAGAGAATAACCTAACGAATAACACCTAATGAACTGTACATAAGTTTTGTCCATAAAATATATATTTTTTTTTTTTTAAATGCCTGGAATATCAACTTTTTTTTAATAAATGCTCAGTGCATGTGGTAAGAGTAATATCATTTTTTTTTTTTTCATTTTTAATGTTTTCCAATCACAACAAAATATATCAACCGGTATGGAAAATTGTAGTTAGAGCATTATTATTATTGTTGTTATTATTATTATTTGATGGGATAGCATCATTAGTTTGATCTGGATACCACTTTGATTATGCAGCAATTACAACAAACTATGTCCTAAACTGATTTCCTCGAAGCTTATGTATCTTGAGGCTGATGAATATGAAAGGAATTTACATCAACAAAGAATTAATTCTGCCTTGCTTCCCAACACAAAAGAAATGACAAACAAGAGTCACGGGCTAACAAACTGTGCTCGGCAACAAATTAAGCACCTTTTTTAACCAAAGTCAAACATTATCGTGCGTTTGGCTCAACTTAAAAAACTAACTTATTTTTGCTATTATTTATGAGTCTCATTGTACTATTTTAGCTAACTTTTACCTATAACTACAGTACTTTTAGTAAAAAGTTTTCAGTTTCAGCAAAATAAGCGGATCCCAAACAAACTCTACATGTGCAATTGGGTTATGGGTGCCAAGTTAGTGTGCATTTGGCATTGATTATTTTTATTAACTTATTTTACTATTTAGTTTATTTTTGTTACTATTCATGAGTCTTATAGCACTTTTTGATATTATTCATAAGGCTTACTATACTAACTCAGTCAACTTTTACCTTTATCTATTGTACTTTCAACATAAAATTTTCAATTTCAACAAAATAAACAAATTCCAACTTGACACTTAACGTAGTCCAAACTTGTCTGATAACTTTGCTGTTGAATGAGACGCATCAATTTTCTACCAGGCTGTTCAACCTGTAGCCAATGAAAAAATGGCTCCAATACTGTAGCCTTTTTGGATTTCTTGGGTCCCCACAAATAAAAAATAAAAGTTTAATATCTTTAAACTTTTTGAAATGAATTATTCTATAGTCATAGATTATTTTATAACATTTTTACATGATAAATTTTTTTTTGTTTATTATCTAAACTTATCACTAGCATCATTTCATCATTAACATCACATTTTTGTAAAACAATATTCAGAGTTGCAACGGAAAATAAATAAACATAAATATACCTTCAACTATAGTTGTTTAAGTGTTTAGAAAAAAAGAAGACTCACTATATGATGATAATGTATATAAAAGGCATTTTCTAGTCTATAGCCTTTACCTCACATATCTCCTTTTGATGGAGATAGGCTATATATATAGGCTAGACCATAGACCCTTTTAAATTAAGATTTGTTCCATAACCTCTTTCCATCAAGGAGTTTAAAACTTGAAATTTTAAGGTATTTATTAACCAAAGGGGTTATACCAATTGAGAGTTACATAGAAATTGTTATTCACCATAACATCTTTTACAAATAAAATCCTTAAGACAAGAGTTTTCATTTATCTTTTAAATGTGGGCCACATAAAGTGTTCTTAAAATCTTACATTCTCCCATTTGGCCCACTTGACATTTAAATTACTTGATAAATGATATTAACTTTAACATGGCCATGATATTACTCATGTCAACTAGTTGTGAAATGCTCCCACTCAAATAAAGAATCTAATACATGAATCATGGCGGTAATACTCTCAATTAAAATAAGTACTTCCTTCCACGTATTATAATGTATGGTAATCCTTACGTGAGTACTTTATGAGCCATTAATTCTTTATGAATGGACTACCTATTAGCCATTCGGGTCCTCTTTTATACATCCCCACGAAATATATCTTCCTTATATATCTCTATAGATATATCTAACTTAATACATATGTTTTATGTGCATAAAGTAAAATTCATATATTTTCTTCTCCAAAACTAGCCAAATATGTGTCCAAAAAATAGAATAATTAGAGAGAAATTAAACACCAAATGAGCTAACAAGCTTCATATCTCCAAAAGAGCTTTATACTGCTTTGCCGACAAACCTTTAGTTATGAAATTAACATATATTAGCTCAATAATTTTAACTCAATGGACACTTTCAATTTCTTAAAATTCTCTCTTAGACTGAGTTAGTTTATGTCGATATGTTTATTTCGGCTTTCACAATCATGTCCTTAGAGAAGAAAATTATAGCCGAGTTATCTTTAAAATCTTTAAAGGTCTCATTATAAAATTGACAACCTTAAGACCTATCCATAACGCTTGTCTTATAGTTACATAGCATATAGGATATCTTACATGACAAAATCAAATCACTACTTCCAAATAGTGTGTCATTCATATTTAGGCATAAAAACAATACATTTACTCCCATTGATCTTAAGGTATATACACCGTTTAACAATGTACCCAGTAAAACCAAATGGCACAACAAAGTTGGTGAACCTTTATATACCATTAGTAGGATGCCTATATGCCTAACTTTTGCAAAGTATAACTTTTATTGGGAGCCAAACCTTAATGGATCTTGTAAATTAATATTAATAGCTTTCACAAGACCTTTAGCTTTATAGGAATAAACTCCCAAGTTCTTACTCTTGAGCAATTAGATCACTCTCACCCTCATACTCAGTTTCTCATTTAACATATTTATTCAATGAGATGGGTGGTTCATCCACATGAGTACCAAATCAAAGATCCACAAACCCAAAGAAAATAAACTTTAATGCTATGAAACTTAAACTTTAATTTTAAATTAACCAATGTCAATTTAGTAGTAAATTTGACCTTCCTATGGGCAAAGGCACATCATGCATGGATCTACTATAAAACTTTATTCATAAAACTAGTAAATATAAACACTAAGAATCAAATTTTCCATACCTATGGGCCCAGGAAAAATCTCATCTTAATGCTACATTCACCATCTTATTCCAATTAAATCATAAAAATAATAACCTCCCTATGGGGCTAAGTCATTATCTTCATAAATTAATTTCAATTTAGATGTCTTTGTACCTAATGAAGTCTTGTAAAAAATTTCTTGATGTGATTATCATCATGGCTTAAGATGCTATGGTCACTCCTAAGTCATTTTGATATTCACCACTTCAAATAGCATCATAAAGATCAACCAATCCTAATATTGATCATGACAGTTTGCACTCAAAAATGACATGAAATAATATTTCAATACATGATAAGTGCAAAGAAACCTAGAATGCACTCAAATAAATTACTCACTTCAATGATCCAAATCTCATACATAACAATAAACTTTATAAAATAATTCAAACTTACATGCAACACATTTATCCCCATAATTTATTGTAAAAAGTTATGGTTTCCAAAACATAAGGATCATTTGTGTTATCATGCAAAATATATTGATCCACAAAAATAGTTTCTAAAGCAATTTACAATTGAAAATTTAACAAATTATTGAGGCATGTTTGTCATATGAGCCACCATACTATCACAAATTATTTTCCAAATAATTAAGAGTTTATACCTAGGGAACAAACATAAATACTTGGATGAGCACTTGATGAATATCAAAATCAAATTCAAATTTATGAACACTTTAAGTGCCTTGGCATGTATTTTAGTCGAATTATCCACTAGTCTATAATAGCATATTGTAAAATACCATATGTGGGCAATTTAAGATTAGAGAAAACAAAATCCTTGAGTCGCACATGTAATGAAAAACAAATACATACAATGTAACTACCTTTGAACCTATCTAGTTCTATATAGATAATAATCTTGTGGATTTCAAATTGATTATTCCAATCTCATAACTCAATGTTAATTCGTTACACAAATACCAATAAAGATGCAAAACAAAAATTGTATTCTAGGATTTAGAGTACACATGCTTTATATTTCATTTTGGACAACTTAAATTTCATTCCAAAATTAAATTAGTGCATACAAACTTTTACCATAGATGGTACAAATATACCATGATTAGAAATAATAGAAATTTCTCAAACTAAAATCACTAAGCAACATAGCATGAAGGATAGCTCTGATACCAAATGTAAGACAAAATTCAGAGTTGCAACGGAAAATAAATAAACGTAAAGATACCTTTAGCCATAGTTGTTTAAGTGTTTAGAGAAAAAGAATACTCACTATATGATGATAATATATATAAAAGGGGTCTTCTAGTATATAGTCATTACCTTACATATTTCCTTTTGATGGAGATAGGCGCGATATATATATAGGCTAGACTAGTTAAATTAAGATTTGTTCCATAACCTCCTTCCATCAAGGAGTTTAAAACTTGTAACTTCAAGGTGTTTATTAACCAAAGGGGTTACACAAATTGAGAGTTACTTATAAATTGTTATTCACCATAACATCTTTCACAAATAAAATCCTTAAGACAAGAGTTTTCATTTATCATTTAAATGTGGGTCACATAAAGTTTTTTTTAAAATTTTACAATTTTTACAGTTACTTATCAATAATAACTACTTACCTATTCTCACACTAATAGTTTGTAAAAATGTTTTTAAATTTAGCATATCTCTATTGAAATAACAAACAAGTCACGCGAATTTCTAAAGGCAATATATCCACTCACTAAAAACTTCTAAGAATGATAACGAATATCATCATCTTCCAACAATAAGTAATTGAGTTTTGCTAAGAAAAGAAAAAGATAACAAAAGGCATGTGTCATCAAATTTTTCATTAGATAAATTATAAGTTTCAAAAATTTAAACCTATATATAAAATCAATGTTCTTTAGATAAAAACACCTTATATCATCACTCTAACTTTCCAAACATTACTACCATCTAAAACTCAAAATACATGAAGAAATTTTTTGGGATGTTAAAATTTAGTGGGAGTATTTTAGACATTACACAATAAAATATTTTAAGAATCATAAGCTTTCATTGGGGTTTAATTAAGAGAATAACATATGAAATATTTGTTATTTTCCAAAATATTAGGGGAAAATGTTTTAAGAATCATAAGCTTTCATTGGGGTTTAATTGAGAGAATAACATATGAAATATTTGTTATTTTACAAAATATTAAGGGAAAAATTGCTTGAATTTAAAGTTTAAGGAGATATTGTAAATTACCTCAAACATAAAGGACGAAAATTGTTTTTATCCTAAATTTTTGTTTTTTGTGTAAAACTATGTGTTTTTACTTTTACTTAAATGGTGCGTAAAGAAAAAAAAATACAAAAGAAAACTAAGAAAACTGTATGTGAAATAGTGAATTTTGGCTCAACAAAATTAATTAAACCAACAATAAAATTCTAGAAACACAACAGAATGGCACTACATTTTCATAATATCTTTATAATTTTGTTATATTTAATTTTGACTTGTAAAGAATTGATCGCTTAGCATTTTTGAAAATATTGTGATGATAACAAGATGTCTTAACATTTTCACAAAGAAATATTATGTCCACAACATTTTCACAATAAATTATAAGTAGTAGGTTGTTATTGGTGGACAAAAAAGTAATTTCATTGGTAAGTTTAAATTAGAACCAATAATAATTTACCACATATGAATTGTTATGAAAGTGTTGTGAAAAATATTGTGAATGTAGCATTTTTTTTTTTTTCACAATAGCTTTATTTTTAATTGTGGTTAGTTCTAAGATGATATTTTATAATTTTATTTTGACATATAAGGAATTAACACCTCAATAATTGTAAAAATATTGTGGCAATTTGTTGTGTTAATATTTTATTTTTTTAGGGTAACAACTCATAAGTAGATAAAAGAATTTAAAAAAAAAAAAAAACATGTTCAATAGGTGATATTTCCCACACACACACACACACAAAAAAAAAAAAAAAAAAAAAAAATTAGTGAAACTGTGCGGATTGAATAAATCAAAACTATTGTAGCTTTGTTACTGTTGCTTTGCTCAATGACTCTTCTTATATATACGAGGTAGGGTGGCACGTGCTAGCTCTTGAGTGAGAAAATTAAAATAAAATTTCTATTTGAAGAAGTATGAAACTAAGTATGAAACTATACACATAAAAAATATACAAAGTTAATCTTATTCGTATAATAATTTTAATAATTAATCACACACAAAGTTATGGTAGCTATTTAACATATGAATATCTTCTTCTTCTTCTTCTTCTTCTTCTTCTTTTTTTTTTTTTTCTTTTTTTTTTGAGAATATGAATATCTATTTTACTATAATAGTTTCTTAGTACTTATTTGTTAAAGACAATATCCACTCATTAAAAACTTATAAGAATGATAACGAATATCATCGTCTTCCAACAATAAGCAACTAAATTTTGCGAAGACATTGTCACAATATTTAAATTTTCGTAATGAATGATGTCATATGCTACGATTAAAGTTTTTCATCAAATACCTTCAACCATACACAATGAATATTGTTTCATTCATATTTTCTTCTTTATCATTCTACATGAGTCTAGGTGCAATATTTAGCTTACTTAATTTTTAATGAACACCCATTTTAGGCAAGAAAAAAAAAAAGAAAAAAGAAGGCATGTGTCATTGAATTTTCCATTAGAATAAATTATAAGTTTCGAAGATTTAAACTTAGAAAATCAATATTCTTCAGGTAATAAATAAAACACCTTACATCATCATTCTAACTTTCTAAACATTACTACCATCTAAAACTCAAAATACGTGAAGAAATTTTTGAAATGTTAAATTTAATGGGAGTATTTTAATTAGACATTACACAATGTAACATTTTAATAATCATATGCTTTGATTATGATTTAAATGAAAGAATAATAATATGACATATTTTCTTTTTTCCAAAATATTAAGGGAAAAATTGTTTGATTTTAAAGTTTAAAGAGGAATTGTGAACTACCCCAAACATAAAGGATGAAAGTGTTTTTATCCTAAGTTTTTTATTTTTTATTTTAATTTTTTGTAAAACTATGTGTTTTTACTTAAAATGGTGCTTAAAGATAAAAATACAATAAAAAATACAAAAAGTCAACTCAAGAAAACTGTATATGAAATAGTAAATTTTGGCTAAACCAAAAAATATTTCTAGAAACACAATATAATGGTACAACATTTTCATAATACATTTATAACTTTATTATACTTTATTTTGACTCAAAGAATTGACACTTTAGTAGTTGTGAAAATATTATGATGACAACAAAATGTTTTAATATTTTCACAAGAGAAATGTTATGTTCACTTTCATAACAAATCTTAAAGTAGTAGGTTGTTACCAGCTGTTGTGGGTAGGCAAAAAAATAATTTCATTGGTAAGTTTAAATTAGAACAAATAACAATTTACCACCTATGATTTGTTATGAAAGTATTGTAAAAAATGTTGTGAGTGTCGCATACTTATTTTCACAATACCTTTATTTTTAATTGTGGTTGGTTCAAGTATGATTTTTTTTTTTTTCTAGCTTATAAAGAATTAACACATCAATGATTGTGAAAATATTATGGCAATTTATTGTGATAATATTTTATTCTTTTAGGGTAATAGCTTATATGTAGATAAAAATAAATAAATAAAAAGCGTGTTCAATAGGCGATATTTCCCCCCCCCCCCAAAAAAAAGTTTTCACAAGAAAAATTTTATGTTCACAACATTTTCACAATAAATCATAAAGTAATAGGTTGTTACAGGTTGTTATTGGTAAGCAAAAAAATATTTTAATCAATAAGTTTATATTAGAACTAATAACAATTTACCATTTATGATTTGTTATGAAAGTATTGTCAAAAATGTTATAGATATCGCCCTTTTTTTTATAATACCTTTATTTTTAGTCGTGTTTGGTTCTAGTATACTTTCTTTTTCTTTTTCTTTTAGCTTATAAAGAATTAATACATCAACAATTGTGAAAATATTATGGCAATTTATTGTGATAATATTTTGTTCTTTTAGGATAACAGCTCATATGCAAATAAATAAAAAAAATAAAAGCATTGTTCAATAGGTGATATTTGCAAAATAGAAAAAGTTGCAAAAGAAAGAAGATGCTGAAAATGAAAAATCGTAGAAGAAAAAAGAAAGGAGAAGAAGAAAGAAGTAAGTACAAAGAAGATGGAGAAAAAGGAAGAGAGAGAGTGTTAGAGAAGTGGTGTTTGGTAAGTGGTGGGCCGTGTATATGTAAGAGAAATAATTAAAAAAAAATGTAAAAAAAATATTATTTTAATAAAAAATAGTGTATTATAAATAATTTGATGCTCGTGTTTTTGTAAATTAATTATATAAAATAAAAAAAATATAAAAGATAACTTTTACACTTATTGATGCGGTTGCCCATCGTCTGCGACTGGGGTACCATTCAAGTGAACTGTGCAACTCGTAGCCTAGGAAAAATATGGCTCCAATGCTTGCTTGGGTTTCTGTCAATTTGCTTGGTCCATCCTCATCAATCATCATGCCCTTTTTCTTAAAATTTTAATATTTTCACGAATCGTCTTTACTTTCATACGTACTATTTCTGGTTTTGTAGTAGATGAATGGACCCACAAGTTCCAAAAGAAAAAAAAAATACTACACCAGGATTAGATGTACCACCACCCTGAGGGACATCATTAACAAACAAAAAAAAAAATAACAAAAAATTGTCCGTTTAACACATCAATAATGTGTAATGACAGTGTACAAATAGAAAGTGCGTGTGAGACAATCAAAGCCAAAGCCCATTAAAATGAGTGGTAAAAGGCTTGTCAAGTGATATTATTTGTTCCGTAGAGATTGCAATAAAAGTGGTATTTATAAGGATTCAGATAAAAGTGAAGTTAGTAAAATTCAAGAGATAAAATATTTATAGTTTTAATCACATGATATGACTTATTTAAATAATGTACAACAAAAATACAAGAAGAAAAAGCTTGTAGCATCATTTGTGGCCGTTAAGTAAATTACACCCCAAAGTGAGGTGACTTGGACAAGTTTGGGCTTATTTAAAGAGCCATATGCAAGGGAGTGTATCAACATTTTCCACAAAGAAGTGATAGCTCTTTCTTCCCCCCTTAGCAACACCATGAGGGCTCTACCATTTCTATACCTTGCCACCATTTTAGAAACCACTCAAGTCATTCCCAATAACCTTCACCTTCTCCGACCACATTCTGGCCTTGCTGGTCACAATGTTGAAGGCCTTGACTGCCTAAGTTGGCGTCTAGCCGTGGAAACTGACAACATCCGTAGCTGGTCAACAGTTCCAGAAGACTGTGAAAGCTATGTTGGAAACTACATGCTTGGCAAACAATACCGTGAGGATTGTCAAGTTGTGGCCGATACAGCTTATGCCTATGCCAAGAACCTCACACTTGGTGATGATGGCTTGGATATTTGGGTGTTTGACATTGATGAAACTACACTCTCTAATTTGCCTTACTATGCTCAACCTGACGTTGCATTTGGGTAAGTAAATTATACTACATTTTATGATAATTGATAAGTGATGATTAACATGTTTAAACTTTGATATATTTATATTTACCATGATACAAACAAAAGAGTAGTTGCCACCGACATAAATTAATATCACATTGTGTTAATCGTTATCAATATATTATTCAGTACAGGACCACAGGTCATAGTGTCCATTATTGTGACTTTTAAAATTCGTTATGGGCTCTAAATGTCTCTAGCTAGGAAAAAAAAATCGTAATGGGCATATTGCATTATTATAATAAAAAGTTACATTTGTGCCAAGAAGCTTTAGCTCAGTCGGACCTCTAAAATCAAGGTGGAGAGGAAGATCATGATTTTAAGATCCATCAAGTACATATAAAATTTACCAATAAGAAGAACTTGGTATACTAGTGGAGGATAAACAAGCATGAGTGTGATAATATTGATAGACGAAGGATGATTATTGATCTGCATAAGAACCATTTAAGAGATAAGTGCTTCTAAGTATACCTGGAATCTAGGACTATTCAATGTGTTCTGCTGGGAACAAAACATAGGCTATGACATATTGCCCTGGGAGTTTCACCGCTACATTTTTTTTTTGGTGCAGCTCATGCATATACTTAATTAGACTTGAGAGCTGAGACATTTTCTGGGTTAATTAGAAGAGTTCATATATATGGTTATTGAAGTATGCTCTTTCCAAAGGACAACAAAATTCCCTTGATTAAGACATGAAATTTTTATACATCTTTAATTTGTTTCTTGCTTAATAGTTTGTAGTAAATATATATCTGATCTAATATATGTTATCTTTTCTTATTCATGACTTCTCTCTCTCTCTCTCTCTCTCTCTCTCTCTCTCTCTCTCTCTCTCAGGGCAGTTCCATATAACTCAACAACCTTTAGCGAATGGGAAGCAAAAGGCATAGCACCAGCTGTGCCTGCAAATCTTGATCTCTACAAAAAATTAGTAAATCTTGGGTTTAAGATTGTCTTTCTTACAGGAAGGACTGAATCCTATAGAAATACTACAATAGAGAACCTGAAGAATGTTGGTTACACCACTTGGGAGAAGCTCATACTAAAGTAAGCATCAAGGATATATATATATATATATATATCTCATTTTTATTTTGGACATTGTCTTGATAATTTTATTATATAAAAAAAAGTTGTCATGCAATTCCCATGTGAAAATCATCACCACCTAAAATTTTAAACCATCATTATATACAGGATCCATTTAGTAAAACATTTTATATATTGTTCACTCCACAAACTAAAAATTTCAACTGTGAAATGAAGAACATCTTATTACATGGTAAATATTTATAAGTTAATTGGTATCTTTTTCTTAACATAGTGATCTGGTAACAGGCATCCAAAAAGAATATCATCATGATTTTGACTGTTGAGCCATTCGTGATTATGTTAATTTTGTGGCAGGTCAACCTCTGAATCGGGTACCACAGCATTAGTGTACAAATCAACCCAAAGAGCTGCGCTTGAAGCTGAAGGGTACAGGATCCTTGGCAACATGGGAGATCAATGGAGCGATTTGTTTGGTACAAATGTTGGCAATCGGACATTTAAAGTCCCTGATCCAATGTACTACATTGGTTGAAATTTCATTATGATCTTATGATTATAAAGCTCTAGAGCTAATTGGAAGCACTTGATGAGTTATTACTTCAGCTCTATGCTTTATACTATGCCAAGTTTTTGGCTTTGGATATTAATTAGGTGTTACTTTGAGGGGTCTGTTTTGGGTGCTGTGCTATGCCTTAAAATAAGTTAAGCAATGCTCTATTTTCTGTGTTTTTCTGGGTTCTTTGCCTGCTTGAGCCACCCCAAGATGAGTTGTAAGGGTGCTTGAGCTGGCTCTTGTACTTGCCTATTGAGAACTCACATTCTCGATATTAAGATGTTTAGAAATAAAAATCCAAGGCTTCAATTGGTTGATCAGTTTTTTCTTCTGCCTTTAGATTTTTAATGTCACGTTTTTAGCTTTTGCCTCTAGCTAATTGCTATAAAGCAAAAATTATACACGAAAAATATGTTCACTAGATTATTTTTATTATTTTTTATCTGAATAAAATTATGATAACTTAGATTGGAAGAGTAGAAGATGTATGGAAACAAAAATGTATCGTTCACAACATTTTTACAATACTTTTACAATAAATTCAAAGTGGTAGATTGTTAGTGAGCTTATCCTTAAGTAGTGAATTCAAATTAAAACTAATAACAATTAACAACTAACCATTTATAATTTGTTATAAAAATATTACAAAAATATTATGAACTAATCACTTTGGAAAAGGCAATAGATAATTTTTTCAATCAACGAAATCTATGTAACAATAAAGGTCACAGATTTTTCGGAACGCTATCACAAAGTGGGCCCAAGTCATGGGCTTGGACTTGTAGGCTTTGATGTGCCATGAGGCCCATGACATGGGCTTGATCTTGGATAGGTTATTTGTATTTTGCAGATTGTCCTGGTTTTATATAGAATTATTTGGGTTCACTTCGTGATGGCGGGACTAAAAACCTGTGTGACCTTTTGTTCCTACATGAAAAGCTTATCTCTATTGATTATAAATGGCTGATCTAAACTATTACAATAGCCTCAGTTCTGTTTTATACTCATAGAGAGGGAAAAATTTTAGGTACGAAGAACAGTACTTTCACCTCTCACATTTTTGAAGTACTTTAAAAATTACTCAATAGAGAGAGGCAGGAAAACTAGAGTTTGTTAGAGCATTTGCATACTCTCACATTTCAAGAGTACTTAAAAAAACTACTCGATGGAGAGAGGCAGGAAAACTAGAGTTTGTTAGGACATTTGAATAAGTTAGTACAAAATTTTGTCCATTTTAGCATATAAATATAAATATATGTGTTTTTAAAACTCAACACACCAAATTATTTATTTTATTTACATTTCATAAAATATTATTTATGTGTTTTTGGAGAATAGTTAGTAAAATACGGTATGCATTTGATATTGTAAAGATACAAATAGGTTTAATTCAGCATCTTTTAAAAAAGTACGCTTCAAAAAATCGACATAAAAATAAGGAAATAGAGAAAGAACATTATGTGTGTAATCCGGGTATATTGCACTTATTTTTAAAAATTTGGAAAATTACATTTTACCACCCTAAATTATGCACTAAGTTATACTTTGTACCCTAAACTATTTGAATGCACATTTAGCACCCTAAACTATCACACCTATCACACTTTGCACTCCGGTGTTACTTTTGCTATTATGTTTAACGAAATGGTACTACACATGAAAGTATATGCATCTTGTTTAGGTGGAACAAACTTAAAAGATCGAAACAGCCTACTTCAATAAACAAAACCCATTTTTTTCACATTTCTCTCCCTGTCTCTCGTGTGTGCAGCCTCTTCCCCAAATTCAGATTTTTATAAGGGACACAATTCCATAAATACAAATAACAGTGTAAGATTTTTTTTATAAAGAAAATTATCAAAACAATGTCCAAAATACGCATGAGTTATATATACATACCCTTTGATTCTTACTTTAGTATGAGCTTCTCCCAAGCGGTGAAACCAACATCCTTCAGGTTCTGTATCATAATGTTTCTATAGATAACAAACTTTCCTATAAGAAAGACAATCTTAAACCCAAGATCTACTAATTTTTTGTAAAGATCTAGATTCGCAGGCAGAGCTGGTGCTATGACTTTCAATACCCATTTTCCAAAGGCTGTTGAGTTATATGCAATTGCCCTGAGAGAGAGAGAGAAAAAGAGATTAAATTTTCAAAATATGCAACTATGTTAGTTTTTTTAGTAGGAGTTGTAGCTAATAACTATTACCAAGTTTGTAGCTAAAATTTATCATTTTTAAATTACAATTCCCTACTGAATCATGTGTTCATAATAACTGACACAAATTATATATTAGTTTAAGAATAAATGTGGGAAATATCCTTTTCGTTGTCTCGGGTATATATATATATATATATATATATACACACACTAAAACCGCCAATCATCAGTTATCCAATACTGTACTATTATTTTACTTACCCAAATGCAACATGAGGTTGAGCATAATAACTCAAATTAGAGAGTGTAGTTTCATCAACGTTAAAGACCCAAATATATATATATATATATCCAAGCCATCATCACCGAGTGTGAGGTTCTTGGCATAGGCATTGGCAGCATCGGGCATCGGCCACAACTTGACATTCCTCACGGTATTGTTTGCCAAGCATGTAGTTTCCAACATAGTTTTCTGTCTTCTGGAACTACTGACCAGTCACGGAGGTTGTCAGTTTCCTCGGCTAGACGCCAACTTAGGCAGTCAAGACCTTCAACAGTGTGACCAGCAAGGCCAGAATGTGGTCGGAGAAGATGAAGGTCATTGGCAGGGACAGCCCAACATTATTTGGGACCTAAAGCGAAAAATTTACGCTGAGTTTTTAATATGTAAATATTAATTAAACAAAATTATTTTATACTAATCAAGGACATGTTTGGATACTGCTTATTTTACTAAAACTGAAAAATTATTGTTAAAGTACTGTAAATAAAGGTAAAAATTAGTTGAAATAGTACAATGGTGCCCATAAATAGTGCCAAAAAGTACAGTGGAGCCCATAAATAGTAGCAAAAATAAGCTGAATAATGAAATAACTTTAATTTTTCCACCTAACCCAAACACACACCAAATCTAGGTTAATTTGATACATTAAATTTATAATTTGATGAATAATACCAACTAAACTTTTGTTAATTTCAATTAGAGTATTGAATATTATAGTTGAACCATAAATATTAATAAAAAGAAATAAACTAATATTACGATTAAAAAAATACTTAATTTTGGATATACAACAATGCATAGTTAAGTGAAGTTAAAATCTAATTTTTAATTTTATATCTTATTTTTAAGAGATGGAGATAGATATTATTTTATGTGGCTTTGTAGGATATTAATTTACAAATATTAAAGTCTCAAATTATTAGGGGTGATTAATTTATAATTGATGATTTAACACATTTGCAACATTTTTTTGAAACATTTTAAAGTTTCAATTGGGTTAGGGTTCTATTGGTTTCGTACATTGAGAGTCTTAATAGAAATGAAAAGAAAAAATGTGCTTAAAGCATTATAAAAGGTTTACAATATGATGTGACATTGACTCTCATTGATGAAATTCATCAATCTAACTAATAAATGTTTAAATCACTTTTTTTGTGATTAATAACATGGCAATTTGTAACTCAATAGTAAAATTTGTAGTATTCTTAACATCACTAATTAAAAAAAATGCACAATCTTTAAAGTATATATATATATATATATATATAATTTTATAAAAATGGGGGCCTTTAATCGTTGGAAGTGGGATCTTTTTCCCTAGGAATTTTTTTTTTTTTTTTTTTTTTGGGTGGGGCCCTAGGGGGAAGAAATAACTATCACTTCTTTGTGGAAAATGTTGAATGTTGATACACTCCCTTGCACAATGGCTCTTTAAATAAGCTAAACTTTTGATAACTGATCTCACTTTAGGGTATTTACTCAACCAGAAAAAGGATACTATTAACTTTTGTTGCCTTTTCTTCTCTCTATAATGCCATGTGTATAATAATTTGAGCACTAATTATTACATAATAGTGTGTATTTTATCAAAATATATATATATATATATATATATATAGTGTGTGTATGGAATGTGTGTGCTATATTAGTTGAAATCATGTTTTTAAAACATAATTTTAGTTAAATTGTAAAAAAAAAATTTATTTTAAAATTATAACTAAAATTAGGTTTTCAAAACATGATTTTCAAGGTTGGGTATATGGATGTGTGCAACTAGTAGAGTGTGACAAACATTAATATAATAATTTTTCATATCTGCTAATATAATATTTAGTTATTGGAGTAATATCACTTTTCTTTAGGTCTTCATTGACATCACTTCAATCACAACAAATAATATTGTGTTAGCACTTGTCAAGCCTTTTTTCTTTTCTTTTTTGTCTCACTCTATTTATACACTATTACACATCATTTATGTATAGTGAATGTACATTAGGGAATGTGAAACAATAATTTTCTATTTTAATGATGACCTAGGGTTTTAGGTACATCTATACCAAGCAAGGATGGAGCTAGAATTTTAGCTTTAGGGGGCCAAAGTATGAACTATTTTTTTTTTTCCAAAAAATTTAAGAATAAAAAATATACTAAGATTCAATACTAAATATACTATGAAAATAAAACTAGAATGCATTTGATATTAACAACATACAAATTAAATTAAGCTAAAATATAATTTCTATCTTGTATAAAAATAAAAATATAAATAAAAACAAAATATAAATAAAAGAAAAGAAAAGACGCAAAATAATTATTACTCAATACAAATTTAAATAGATCATTTATTGAAATTGAATTTAATGTTATTTTGAATCCCAAATATAATTTGTAGTATTTGATTTTGTATTAAATTCACAATAATTTCCATTTCAATGTACAAAATTAAATAGTCCTTTTTAAAAACATCTTCCTTTTATAGTTGCAAAACAAACATGACACAACCCCCAAAAAAAGAATAAAATAAAACTAAAGAATATTTTATAGTAATCCAGTTAATGTATGCCCATAGCCATCCATTTTAGGAAAAATTTTACGGAAAATTGAAAAAGTTGTCAAAATAGTTAATTATTTTTTCTTTTTTTCTATAATAAGTTTCCTAAAATTGTTTATTAATATATGCCCTAAGAGCACACGTTAGTAAAAGACTTTTAAATATATTAAACATGACTCTTAAACTCATTTAGAGTTTGACATGTATTCATATCAAGCATCCCTCAGCAAAGTACCGTTGCTCAGAGAATGATGATATAACATTCTCTAAACGAGACACAAGTGGAATCAAGCAACCCCATGACGACCCACTCGTCATCATGCTAAAAATTGAAGGCTTCAACATGAGAAGAGTGTTAGTTGATAACAGGAGCTCTGCAGATATAATGTACATGACAACCTACCAACAGCTAAGGTTGGACCCGAAGTGGCTCCAACCTTTCAAGTCACCTTTGGTCAGTTTCAGTGGGGACCGTATCTATCCAAAGGGTATCATCTCGTTATTAGTCACAGCATGGATGCATCCAACTCAAGTAACAAAACAGGTGGATTTTTTTATCGTCGATTGTCCATCGTCATACAATGTGATCCATGGCTGACTAACGCTAAATTGGCTTAAAGCAGCAACCTCAACCTACTAACTCAAGGTGAAATTCCCAACCCCACATGGAATAGGGGAAATTCGTGGGGATCAACTACTAGCCCGAGAGTGGTATCAGGCAGTACTAGCCTCCAAAGAGAATCATGCCTGGATGGTTGAAGAGGAACCTGAGAAGCCTGCCAAAGATCTGGAAGATGTGAAGCTGGTAGAAGGAGATCCTACCAAAGTTACCAAAGTTGGAGGAGGACTTGACTCAACATTGAAGGACAGGATCGTAGAGTTCCTGAAATAGAATCTAAATATCTTCGCTTGGACCTATGAAGACATGCCAAGCATGGACAATAAGGTGATCAAGCACCGATTAAACAACGACCCCACAAGAAATCCCGTCCAACAAAAACGAAGAGTCTTTGCTCCTGAAAGGAATAAGGCCATCATGGAGGAAGTAGAGAAGCTTTTAGTTGCTGGGTTTATCAGAAAAGTCTTTTATCCTGAATTGCTCGTCAACGTCGTCATGGTGAAGAAGTCCAATGGAAAACGACGCATGTGCGTCGATTTCACAGACCTCAATTGTGCTTGCCCGAAAGACAGCTTCCCACTCCCTAGAATTGACCAACTAGTGGATTTGACAGCTAGTCATGAGTTGCTGACCTTCATGGACGCATTTTCAAGCTACAACCAAATTCGCATGAACGAGGAAGATCAGGAGAAAACAGCCTTCATCACTAGCCAGGGATTATACTGTTATAGAGTCATGTCGTTTAGCCTAAAGAATATAAGGGTAATTTACCAAAGGCTAGTGAATCACATGTTCAATAAGCAGATTGGACGAAATATGGAGGTATATGTGGACAACATGATTGTTAAGAGCAGAAAGGCAGAGTCACACTTGAACGACCTCAGAGAAACTTTGGACACTTTGAGAAAGTATCAAATGAGGTTAAACCTGGCAAAGTGCATGTTTGGAGTCTCATCAGGCAAATTTTTAGGATTCATGGTTTCCCAACGAGGGATCAAGGCCAACCCAGAGAAAGTAAAAGTCATACTTGATATGACCTCCCCAAGAAGCGTGAAGGAAATGCAGAGGTTAACTGGACGAGTAGCAGCCCTGAACAAGTTCATCTCTAGAGCCACAAGTAAATTCCTTCCTTTTTTTAAGACGCTGAAGCAGGCCTTCTAGTGGACGGAGGAGTGCGAAATAGCTTTCTAGGCCCTTAAAGAATACTTGTCCAAACCACCACTCCTAAGTTCATCTATCTAAGGGGAAGATCTATTCCTGTACTTAGCTGTGTCTCAAACAGCTGTAAGTTCAACACTAATCTGTTAAGAGCTCAATATCTAGAGGCTGGTTTACTACACACGCCAAGCTTGCCAAGGTGCAGAGGCGAAATACTTGGAGATAGAAGTTAGCCTTTGCTTTAATTGTCGCATCCAGGAAGCTTCATCCGTATTTTTCAGGCACATATAATCCTTGTCATGACAGACCAGCCTCTCCGAAAGGCCATAGGTAGGCCAGATGCTACAGGGAGGATGGTTCAATGGGCTGTGGAGTTGACTCAATTTGATATCAATTATAAGCCCAGAACGGCGATTAAAGCCCAAGCATTGGATGACTTTGTCGCCGAGTTTACTATAACAAAACAAGATCCAAAAGCAAATTACTAGACAGTGTATACAAATGGGTTGTTAGCCATAGGTGTTTGAGGTGTAGGAGTGATCCTCCTATCTCCTAAAAAAGTCATCCTCAAGTACGGAGTCCAGCTTCAATCCTCGGCAACAAACAATGAAGCAAAGTACGAGGCGGTGTTGATAAGTCTAAGGATTACAAAGGCCTTGGAAGTCAAAAACCTGAAGCTAAATTCAGATTCAAAAAAAATGGTGGGACAGATAACCAAGGAGTATTACAGAATGGGTGGAAGCAGAACCTTTGGTAATAATCACAAAAGCCAAAATACAACACTTTGTCTGGAAAAACATTGTCTGTCGGTTAGAGATTCCAAGAGTGATTATCTCTGATAACGGATGACAATTTGAGAGCACCAAGTTCAGGGATTTCTGTAAGGAGCTGGGGATCAAGAATCACTATCCTTCCCTTAGACACCCACAAGCAAATGGCCAGACCAAAGTTACAAATCAGACTTTGCTTAAGCTAATCGATACCCGACTTAAGAGGGCAAAGGGAGCATGGACTGAAGAGCTTCCAGGAGTTTTATGGGCCTATAGAATAACTGCGAGAACACCAACAGGCGAGACACCCTTTAAACTGGGATTTGGAACCGAGGCAGTAATTCCTGTAGAGGTTGGAATGTCAACCCTTAGATGAACATGTTATGACGAATGCAGCAACAATGAGGGACTTAAACTCATTCTAGATTGCTTCCCGAAATCAGAGACGATGCAGCTCAAAGGATGGTTCTATACCATGAAAGAATGACAAGGTATCATGATCAGAGGGTGAAGTTGAAGCGTTTCAATCCTGGAGACATGGCCACCAAAGATCCAACCCAAGGAAAGCTAGGCTCTAACTAGGAAGGTCCGTACAAGGTCGTTTGTTATTCAAGAAGAGAGAGCTATTACTTGGAAGATGTAAACGAAAAACCCTTGCCTCATTCTTGGAATGCAGAGCACCTCAAGAAGTACTATCAGTGAAGAAGCTGACACCCAACATCAATAAGTTCCAGTGTCTGGAGCACCTCGCCTTATTTGCCAACAGATAAGCAAGATTTTATTGTTTCCATGCATAAGTTTTACTTTTAGCACTTTCCATTTTTTGTAAAGTATTATCCTTGTAATACCTTTTATAAACAAGGATGAATAAAAGCAAGTAAGGCACCTTTGAAGCCATTTCTTTTCAAGTGACCAAATCCCGAACATTTTGCAGTGATAAAAACTCCAAGTTTAAATCACAACAATAAAACTCCGTCAACACAAACGACGAGTTTAAATCATAATCCAAGTGATAAAAACTCCAAGTTTAAATCACAGCGATAAAAACTCCATCAACACAAACAACGAGTTTAAATCACAGCGATAAAAACTTCGTCAACGCTAACGACGAGTTTAAATCATAATCCAAGTGATAAAAACTCCATGTTTAAATCACGGCAATAAAAACTCCATCAACACAAACAACGAGTTTAAATCATAATCCAAATGATAAAAACTCCAAGTTTAAATCAGGGTGATAAAAACTCCGTCAACACAAACGATGAGTTTAAATCATAATCCAAGTGATAAAAACTCCAAGTTTAAATCACGGCGATAAAAACTCCGTCAACGCATGCGATGAGTTTAAATCATAATCCAAGTGATAAAAACTCCAAGTTTAAATTGTAGTTTAAATCACGGCAATAAAAACTCCATCAACGCAAATGACAAGTTTAAATCATAATCCAAGTGATAAAAACTCCATGTTTAAATCACGGCAATAAAAACTCTGTCAACGCAAACGACAAGTTTAAATCATAATCCAAGTGATAAAAACTCCATGTTTAAATCATGATGATAAAAACTCCGTCAAAACACAATGACGAGTTTAAATCATAACCTCAGTGATAAAAACTCCATGTTTAAATCCCAATGATAAAAACTCCGTCAATAAAATGATGAGTTTAAATCATGACGTCTATGATAAAGACTCCAACAACGAGTTGTAATCATGACGAAATTAAATCATAACAACAAGGTCAAGTCATAACTTTTAAGATAAAAACTTTGTCTATGAAAAGACGAGTTTAAAATATAGCACTTGCAAAACAACAAGTCTAAGTTGCAATGTTAGTGGTAAAGAATTCATCTGTGAAATTACAAGTTGGAATTATTCAATCTAACAGAGACGAAGTTCCCAAGCATGACAAAGACTAGGAGTTGGCCAAGAGCATCAAACTCCCTATAAAGAATCTCATCATGATTCAACTAAAAGAAGGGCACATTCAAGAAGGATTTCAAAGTAAGCAATTAAGCAAAAGCCTCAAAACTAGGAGGCAATAAGTGTTTTTGACAATTTCAAAGAAGCAAAACGATGTTCAAAAATAAAAACTAAAGCCCCAAAACAAGGGAGCAACCATTATTTTCTAAAAAAGAAAAAGGAAAAAGATATGTATGTACTAAGAAGGGGATACAGTAGATTCGTCAATATCCTTTCCTCCATCAGTGTCCTTTCCAACAGAATCCTTCTCTACAACGGCATCAGCTTCAGTTTCTTCCTGTTCCTTGGCCTTATCCGCGAGAATTTCGGTGTCAATCTTTTCAAAGTCCAAGTTAGAGAAGTCCACGACCAAGCTGTGATGCTTCATCATCCACCTTCGCAGAAGCTTAAAACCTTTAAAGTATTGAATAAATTGAAGGTTTGAAAACTACTTTGACTGCATGAACTTCTAGACGACCTTGTCTTTCTCTGCGTCAGTCTTCAGAAGGGCAGTTTGGATCTCTTCATCCTTCTGAATAACAAGCGCTTTCTCCATGCGCAAGGCTTCAGTAAGTTATCTTATTTTCTCATTCACCTAGTTCATCTCATCCATGGTAGTAATCAGATCCTTCCTTAACCTCAAACTTTCAACCTCGACAGATTCCACCTTTGAATTAGCCACTACAACCGTCTCTTCAGTACTCAAATAATCTGTTGTTATACGCAGAGACTCCCTAAGGACCTAGTAAGGGTAAAAAAAGAAAGAAGGGAAATTATGTGCATATACATATACAAATGAGTAAAAAAAAAAAAAAGGACACTAAAAAAGAAAAAACCACGTACTTGCACCAATTTATGAATATAGCAGCTAATCAGCTCATGGGAAGGAATAAACGACAAACCCTTAAGTTGTCATCCGTGATCACATTGTGAGCACGACCCAAAGTAGTGGCAAAGTCATCCCAAACACTCCTCACAGCCTTGCCTTTTCTTTTTAAGCGAGTAGTTGGGGGAGTAAAGGCTATCACTTCCAAGGACGGAGTTGGGGAAGACGGAGCAATCTGAATGGATGGAAGAGCAACAATTTCACCCTTCTCCTCACCTAACTTCCTCTTCTTCGAATCTACAGCGAGGTTAGACAAGGGTTCATTCTTCAAGCCCCTGATATGAGCATTTTTTTCCTTGCTATATCTAGTAGCCATTTATGCTAAATCAAAAGTTAAAGTAACTAATCAGACATAGTAGAGACAAGGCTAACAAAAACAAAAGTATTTTGGGAACTAGTAAATAGACAATCTTACTTTTCTCTTATCGGCGAATTTTCTTCAACACGTATTTTGAAGTTTTGAGACCTAAATAGCAGTTAAACAAATGACGATGATCCACAAGGTCATCGAAATCCTTGATCTCACAAGCGAAAACAAGAGTAGCACAAACCCGATTACGATGTTGATCTTCCAACTTAGGATGGTCAAGAGCTATAAAAATTAGAAGGCAAACCTTATTAGGCAAGTAGTAGTGATATAAAAGAAAATTGAGGAAGACGATGAAAGTACGCACCAAGCGCAAGGACTTCCCATTTTCGCAGTAATCTTGGGACTTCCCCCCAGAAGTCGTCAAACACAATTTCCCAACCCATTCCAAAAATACAAAAGTATCGTGATTTCAATCACGAAAAGATGAGGGAAAGCCTTTAAAAACCCTAGACTTTCTATCCCAAGGTAAAAGCTCAAAATACCCATAGTGGGTGGAGGCTTTTAGACAGTACAAATACAAAAACTCATTCAACGTTATCATACCCCTATTGTAAGCGGACACCCAGATGGACATACAACTTATAATCGTCCTCCAAGCATTAAGGACGAGTTGACCAGGGGCAATTTAAAATTATGCAAAAGTTGCATGATGAATGGGTGGACAAGGAAACGAAGGCCACACAAAAAGTCAGCCTCATAAGAGCACACCTCTCTATGGGCAAAGCTACAAGCTTTTTCACTTGGACAAGGCAATCTAATGGAGGTACCTTTGGGGAACTAAAATCTTTTTCTAAAGCCACTTAGATGTGTCTCTTTCAAGGAGCAAACTTCAGAAAGGGCATGTAGAGGGGATGAAGACAAAGACGAAGGCAGTTTTGACGTAGGGGTATTAACCACCTTACATAAAGACATAGCATTTAAGGACAACCCTGTCTCTAACTCACTCGATCTTAGGTCATCTTCCCTATACTCAACAATGGCCATCTCCAAATGGAGTTCTATCAAGGAACGGCGGATCAAAAGGTAAAGAGAGAACAAAACAGGCCTAAGAGCAGTAGAATGCGACACAAACAAACCAACCTGAGGATGCCGACCAGTGAAGTACCCAAGGAAAACCCCTAACCTAGCAAAGAAAAAGGAAACCAAAGGGCACTCTTGGCTAAAGAATTCAAAACCAACCATCAAAACGTAAAGAAAAGAGACCTTACCAGCCCAGGAAGATTTGAAGTATAAAAGTTTCTCAGTGCTCCGAAGTTCAAACCAAATAGGGCAAAGGAAGAGGAATAGTTTTCCTAAAGAAGGAAAAACTAGAATTAAAGCGTGCCAAAATCAAAGCGATTTTGCACACGCCACGAATAAGGAATAGACACGTGATTCTTTCTTGGGAAGCAGTCGTTTCGCATTTAAGACGGAAGCGAAATTTCGAGAATCGAGAAGATACGAACCCTCACGTCTAGTCACATTCCTATGATCGTCCAAAGTCTTAACGATAAAGAAATGAGGGGGCAACTGACGAGTATCGATTAAAGGTCATCCAGTGTAAGGACAACCACAACTGCATCTAAGTCAAAGACGAGAGAAATGATGAAAGGTCGTCCGTATGAACAAGACTAGCCTATGCGTATTAAAACCAGAAGTTAATTTCATCATGCCAGCTGATAACGGGTAAATGCGCGGAACGATTACAAAAGCCATAATGAGCTAACGGTCACCTATTACATATTAAACAAAAACACCCGTTACACATTAAACAAAAACTTCATTGCCATTAAATCTCGCGTTTCATTCAGGAGAAAAACGCCTAGAGGAGGATTAACAGGCATAAACAATTTGCCAGAAAGCAAACTATAAAAGGCAATATGGAACCAAGGTAAGTTTCTTCGTGAAAAACTTAGGAGACAGCAATAACACTACCCATTCAGAGCCATAAGCTGACTTAGGCATCGAAGTGTCTTCAAATGGCATCATGCCGATGAACCTTCCTTGCATTTCTTTTCTTTTCAACAAGCACCGCAGTTCGTCCATTAGCATTGACGAGGAGCATACTGACAAGGTCAATTCCGACTTCATCCATATTCATTATTTAAATGAAATCTCTTGTCAAAAATTGAATAGTTGGAGTCTTTTAATAAATCAAACGTTTTAAATTTTCAATTGAAGATTAAGATTCTAATATAATTTAATCAAGCTTCATTAAACTATATGAAAAGCTTTTTTTTTTAGACAACTTTACAAACAGTTTACAACAAATCATGAATATTGTGGTAAAGGCATAATTTAGATCACATGTGTGTTAAAATGAATTGATTTTTTTTTTTTTTTTGTAAATATCTTTATCTTGATCTTTTATATTTTTTTATTTTTAAAAAGTATACTTATTTTTTTAAGTGAGTAAAAAATATACTTATTGAACTTTGTCCAAGAGACATTGATACGTCGCCACTTCTTTTGCCATATAACGTAGCATATACCAAGAAAACCTATCTATAATATATAACCCACGAAATTCACATTCTCTGGCTATACAGTGCCAGTGATTAAACCTTGTTCCCCTCTCCCAATTAAATGGGGTGTCACATTATGTCCAACTGTCCAACCAATAGGTATGGTTTATTTATTTTATGGGAATAGATATAGTTCTTTTTTTTTTTTTTTATACAAATTATGCACTCAGTCACGATGGGATAAACCCATAGCTTTCATCTTATTATCATATTCTTATATTCTTATCTGATAGAATGTCGACGTATCATTTCATACGTAACAAAAAGCTTATCATATGTAAATTAATAAAGTAGAACAATACGTGTCGGGCCATTTATTAAGTGAAATTAATATGATTTTTTTATATTAAAAAAATACTTTTCAATGTCTTTAAATTCAAAGCTATCAACGCATCATGAATTTTAGTTAACTCAATTCATAAAATCTTTACTATTACCAGAGCATTCAAATGATAGGTATAACATATATAAATTTGGCGATCTTGTTAGTTTAATCCACTATGCTATTGATCTATTAAGTTTTCGAGACATTTCATGTGAAGTAAGTAGAATAGTATGGCTAAAGGTAAAAACACTATATATAGTAAAGATTAAGCAGTATAGACCACATGCATGGCATTAAGCTAATCTATCCAATACATAAAAGTATACAAAACAAATGAGAGTTATTGATTAAGCACCATGAGGTATCTATTTAATTAATTCATGTGTTTCATGCAGTTGATATTCTTATTTTTCAATTCTATCTTTTTGGGTTTTTTTTTTTTTTTTTGGGGGGGGGGGGGGGGGGGGGGGAGGGGGCGGCTTGACATCAAGTAAACGAATTGCGACGTTCAAGAAAAGCCCAGAGAACCTCAGTTTATTGGCTCATTTTTTATTTCTTACCATTCCTCTAGTTTTCTTTTATTTTTCAAAAGATGTTATTACACAAACAAGCAAGAAAGACATAGGAACCCTAAAAACTGCACTAAAAATCTTTTGGGCAGAGTTTGATTCTATCTTACCTTTTCTTTATTAGTTTTCTGAAGAACAATATAGAGGAAAGGGCCATAGCCATGTGAAATTGGTAACTAGCCGAATAAAAAAATAAACAGCATGTTTGGCATGTAATGTTTTTTTAGACGAAGATCATGAGTATTTTATTGCTGCATCGAAAAGGCCAAAGATACAAAGTCTCATTCGAAATAAATATGGATAATAGAATCTGGTACATCCTCAAGCCATAAAATAACAGGAGCGTCAAAAAAATGATCTCGGCGTGCCAGCGTAAGTGCAGCCATATATATTTGCCTCCCTCTTGGTGTGTTCAAAGTTGCAATGTTCTCATGGATAGTCATATATGACAAACCACAGGGAAGAGTATTTATAAAATCAAAGCATGAAATGTGCATGTTGTAAGTCCTGGGCCAGCCCTAGACATTTTGAGGCTTAAAACGAAAACTCAAATTAGGACTTTTTATACTTATGTATTAATTAAATTAATATTTATTTAATATTTTTATATTATAACATATTTCATTTAAAATATATTTTTGGTGAATTTCTTACTCATTTGTGATATTTATCTAAATTTTGTGTTATATTTTTTTTATTACTAATAACAAATTTATCCATTAATCCTTTTTGAGACTCAATTAGTTTTTCTTCTTCTTCTTTTTTTTTTTTTTTTTTAAGTTTTTCCATATCCAAATGCATATTTTCTAGTAGGTTCTAATCAAACAATATATTTATAAAGACTAAGATAAAAAATAACTTTTAAGTGTAGAGAAAATGAGAAATAGAATCTGATTTATATAAAAAGTATTGTTGTAGTTTCACTAAACAATAACAAGTTTTTAGCAATCTCAACCTGTATAAATAAATATTTATTCATTATATTACCAATAATTATATATATATATAAACACAAGATTAAAATTAAAGAAAAAAAATTAAGTACAATCATAATTGTAGGATCCAAATTTGGTAGGCCGAGCCTAAACTTTGCAGATTGTGAGTCCAATGAACCCAGAAAAATAAATTTGTAGAGAGTGGGTAAAAAAGCTAGGCTGGTTATGGATTTAGCAATGATTCACTTATGCCAATAAGGATAAAATGATGTAAAAACAATTGTAGAGTGGATCATACTCAAATCCGAAGGGGCTTAATATTTATGGAAAAATAAATACAATTCTCTCTCTCTCTCTCTCCTTTTCTTTTTTCTCCCCCGTTTTCCGTCCCCTACTATCCAGAGACCTATTCCATTTATATCTCCTCCTTCTTCCTCATCTTCACCGTACACTTGTTCTTCATCCAAGCATTCACTTGAGTACATGTCACATCAGACATTTACTTTAATCTGCCGTGAGTGGTAATAGCTGAGGTTGCATTGTTCAGGTGTCTTCTCCACATAAATGCGGCTAGGAAAGTTGCTGCAGTGCATTAAATGCAATGATAGCAGTTTTTCCTTTTAGATATTTCTCTGTTCTCATCATCTCTAGGCATGCCCAGAACTTGCCCTTATCGTGGAGTCAGTCGGGAAGGTCGCTCAGGTCTTCAGTATATTTGCTTGATCAAGTTCCCATGTGATCCGAGGAGGGGGACCTCTTCGGACCAATATGATTGTCTTCGGACATCTCCTCTCATTCATTTTCAGGTGCATTTCCCCCATACGGACTCATTTCTAATCCTTTTTCCCTTTTCGAACACATAGTGATACTCAAATTAGACCCCAGGCCCAATATGTAGTGTTGGGCTTTCACACCTACAATAACAAAAGTACAAACCTAGCCCAACCCAACCAAGAAGATGCCAAGATGGCCACACAAGTCTTATTAATAAGACCCACCCACAAAAAACACAAAACAAATCCTATTACACCTATAAAAAATAAAAAATAAAAACCCTTGAAGGCCCAAACGTCCAGCCATAACTCAATATAAACAGACCCAGTCTTAACGAATAAAAAGTAAGGAAAGCCAAGCCTTATACCTCAAAAGTCAAAACTCATCCATCTACAGAATCAAAACACAGCAGCAAAAAAAAAAAAAAAAAAAAAAGAAAGGGCAGTCGGCAGTCCTCAATACTCCTCAATCAATTCAGAGTTTTCAAATTGGATGATTTAGATCAGAGAAAGCTTGAGCCAAGTAGCCAGCAACAGTGAAGACAAAGAATGAGAGAGGCAGAAAGCAAGAGCTGAGAGAAAGAAGCTGAGCAAGAATGAGAAAGAGAAACGGTAAAAATTTTAGGGATTTGAGGTTTTTTATTTGTTTTGTTTTGTGGTTAATTTCTTAGACCGGATTTGTAGTTTATCTTGTTGAATTTTGGTTTGTCTAGAGGATAATGATGTTATTTTTGGGACAATAGATTTTGTTTAGACCAAAAAAAAAAAAAATTGTGTTACCAATGTTTAATCGGATATAACAGAAATTTTGTTTTTTGGTCAAAATGATGTGCTGGATTTTTTTTAGATTCATCTTAAACTTCTTCTTCTTTTTTTTTCTTTTTTTTTTGCCTTCTACCCCTTCTTTTCTAAAATTTGGGGCCCCCCTTCCACTTGGGGGCCTTAGGCAATTGCCTAATTGGCCTAGTGAAAAGGCTGGTCCTGCCTGTATTTGACTAGAAGAGTGGGTAGTTAGAGAGCTAATTTAGTGGGATTGATTAAATTGATTTAGAGATTGTGTTAGATGATATTCAATTATGTTAGGTTCTAAAGACTTAGGATTTTATGTATTTAGAACTCTAATTTGTAATGTTGGCAAACCATGATCAAAACAATGTATTTAGTCTTATTTAGACTTGCTCAAAGTTGATTAATTATTGTAAAGTTGGAATCGAGTGGCTACAGAAGTCTTTGTGACTTTCGGCCTGGCTCGATCGATCGAAGGACAGACTCGATCGATCGAAAATCGCCCAGGTTGCATTTTCTGTAGAATTTCCAACTCAGCCCTACTTTATTAAACATTTAGGGTTTTATGTTTTTACCCTAAGTATTTAAACAAAACCCTAGCCACGTTTTTGGAGGTTCTTCACATTGTATTGTTGCTCATACTTTGCTATTTTGTGTAAATCTCTTATGAGATCTTTGAAGGGCTTTCCTTTACACAAAACTTAGGGTTTTCAAGGTAGAGATTATTTCAACATCTTGATGATCAACTCGGTTGCTACCATTGAAGCTTAAAGAAAAACAAGCGGAGAGCTTGTAGCTGATTGAAGAATCCAAGAAAGAAGGAGTCCATGGATTCGGAGCTTGCACATGGTCGTGTCAGTAAGTTCTACTGGTGGGTAGCATTAGGAAGTCAAGCGGGGAGCTTGTAAATCCTTTTGTATGAACTTCGATTCTTTCATAGTGGATTCAAGTTTGCCTTGAGGATAGGTGGGTAAAATCCTCCCTAGGATTTTACCGTGTGGTTTCCTGGGTGATCATATCTTGTGTTATTTATTTTCCGCTGCTTTATATCTTGATATGATTATTTAATTGTGTTAACTTAGATTTGCATGAAATTGGACTAAGTAAATCACTTGGCTAATTATCTAGGTTAATCCAATTGTTTGTTTTTAAGGGGTCTAAAACCTAACAAATTAATCTCATGATATTATATTTATTTCACAATAGTTGCTATGATATATCATGGTTGATGCAAAATAATATGAATTATCTTAATGATGGATTTAAAAGTTATGGGTGCTCATAAACGAATGGAATGAAAAAACACTCCCAAATTTTTTACTGCATTCATAAAGGGCTGAGTATATATGAGTAATTTGGAAGTTTTAGTCAAAAATTCATTAAATTTAATTTCATTCCCTCTTTTTCCTCCTAATTTTTAGGGAATAAAAATTTGAGATTTTGAAAGAAAATGGAGAAATGAGTGTTCCCTCCTACTTAAACTCCCAAATAAGGAAACAATCTTTTCATTCATTTAATTAAACTCCAAAACAAGGAAATTGAATGAATATTTTAAAAATATTATTTTCATTTCATTCATTTCCATTATATTCTTTCCTCCCAAACAGAGTGTAAAAGTCATGTTATACCAATTTACTGTTTAACTTACCTCCAATACTTTTTTAACTAGAATCTCTTTTTATTTTAATGAGAAACCATTACATCATCCACTAATTAAACAAAATGTGGAAATTAAAATCCACTACCACTTGTCATTGTGTATTTAAAATCAAATAACATATTCAGTTAAAAAAGTGCTAGAGATAAATGAAACTCACTAATTTATAGTGAGTTCTAGTTAGCTCAACACTTCAACCAGTAAAATCTTCAATGGTTGAATAAAATATCTAGAGTTTAACTCTCACCTACACAAAAAATTGATTGATATCTTAGTATGATAATAAAGAGTATATTCATCGAAAACGGACATCATATATTAAAACTCTATTAAAAAAAATAAAAAAAATAACAAATAACAAAAATCCCAAACATTACTCAATGGTATCAGCCCAAATGTGTGCTGTACTTGCCGACATAGCAAATTAGCAACTATTAAATAACCATCTATTACAAGGATCATCAAATTTGACTGTTATTGATAATTGGATACTTTCCATTAGGAAGTGGTACCAAGTACCAACTTGTGACATTCAATTTCAACCATGATGAAATGGTTTTTCTATGTGGATCTCTAGAAATGACAAGACTGGTGTGGACAATATGTACAGTCATTTCGTAAAGCAATTTTTTTTTTTTTTCCTTTTCTTTTATACGAATCTTGGAAACCTTGTTTTCCACATCTTCCGTGGATATTACTCGTCAAAAAAAAATATTATCTTTTTATTCCTTCCAGATGATCTGTCTCTAAAGAGAATCTACAAGTCAACAGGCTACAGCTCAGCTACCTAATATAATAAGTGCCTATTCTGTATCTATTACTTCATTTTCAAAGAAATTGGATTTACAAGGGAAAGCTAGGAAAAAGGTGAATTTGAATTCCCTGGAATTTATAAAATTGAGGTTGTAATTGCAGGCTTTTGTTAATGTCCCATTGCAGGCTTTTGTTGAAATTCCATTTCTTGCGCTTGTACAATGAATATGATGTCCTTTCTACGACCAACAACAGAATAGAACTGTAGTTTGTGAATTGTGATTGGATTTCACTCTGTTTATTTCTTTATGGGTTACACATTGATTCGTCACATTATTTTTCCAAAAACACAATCGAAGTATAGTGCAAAGTACACGTGAGAATGATTTCTAGCCTTAGACAATGCAAGATTGGCTAACAACAACAACAACAACAAATATGGCCAAACATGATTCGGGTATCCATAGAAAACTTTTAAGTAAAAAAGGCAAATATATTGTAAACCATTAAATGTGTGTCATATAGCTAAAGTCCAATTTATGTGCTTAGATAAATTTACAGTTTTCACACAGAGCAAGCACACATCTAAATTCAAGAGATGCTTTCTTTTTTTTCTTTTTCTTTTTTTCTTTTTTTTTTTTTTTTTGAAGAAACAGATGCTTTCTAGCAACACCACATATTATATATATATATATATAACGAATAACATTCTTTGTTGTGATTATTTCACAATAAAAATGATATCAATGATAAACTTCAATGAAATTAACATTAGTTCAATCACAAGAAATTGTATCAATAATTGTGAGATGGAAAATTTTTAGCTGATATTGTCCATTATGTGATAGATTAATTAAAGTCACTCTCTGGATTGATTCCGCAGAAAAATGAGGGCAAAATGACATGAAAATTTCATACTTCACTTTTGAAGGATGTACCGGTACCATGAAAGGTCAAAGTTACCACTCAGTGGCCACAGTTCCTTCTTCATGTCACATTACATCGTTGTTGCACCTAGAAGGGGTACAGGGTTAAACATACTGGTCCACCATGACCAAGGGAACCATGGTAATTTAATTTAAAAAAATGGGTTTTTTTTTTTTGGTTGAAATAAAATAAACCCAAAAGCACGAGGTTGTTGATCAAGATAAAGCCTATTTAAAGGAAGCAAATGGGTACTACAAATGTGTAGCAAAGTTTCTTATAGAAATTATATACGTATAGCTAGCAAGATGAGAATGTTGGTACTCTTCTTTCTTGCCACAATTGTGGTATCATCATCCCAAGGATCAGGCCTAGGTCTGTCTCACCAAATTCACCTTCTCAGGCCACAATCTGGTAACAAAGTTCCTGGATTATCGTGCCTAAGTTGGCGACTCGGGGTCGAAACTCGCAATATCATTGGCTGGACTACGGTTCCAAAAGAGTGTGAAGGGTATGTAGGTCACTACATGCTGGGCTACCAGTACAGAGAAGACTCCAAAGTGGTTACTAATCAGGCAATTGCCTATGCTCAGAGCCTCAAACTCAAAGGAGATAGCAAGGATGTGTGGGTCTTTGACATAGATGAGACTACACTCTCTAATCTACCGTACTATGCTGAGCATGGATTTGGGTACGTAGTCAAACAAAAATGGTTATGATTTTATTGAATACCTATTGAGTAAACTAACACATATACACTGACAAACAAAGGAACACACATTTCTTGATTTCTAATAGATGGATTACAACAATGATATTAGACTTTAAAAGGTAATTACGTATTTGAAAATAATCAAAGGCATACTATAATGTATGTGAATAAAATATATCGATATAATATGGTCAAGAGTTTTGAAACTCAATGTTATTGTTGAGCTCTTCTCATTTTATACAAATATAAAAGGTTTTACATAGTTTTACAGGTTTAGAATCTTTATTTCTCTTGTTCTTTTTTTCTTATTACTAGCTATAGCTTACAGGCATCAACTAATGTGCATGAAATGCAGTCCAATAGTACAACCATTTTGAGCTGCACGATTAGTGTTTTCTTTTTCTTTGAGTGCTTTCGCTTTCTTTCTTCTTCTTTTTTCAACTAACAGTGCTTTTTCGCTGATTGTTGCCAGCATTTTGGCTGGTTATAATCTTAGAACCGTAAAATATGAGTGCAGCCAACCAATATTGCAGCATGTACTTGCTAGCTTTTAGGAGCAGATTTAGTTGGGCCAAAGGGGGGGCCATTATTCCTAGCTCCCAATTACATCCTGTCCCCAATATCTTTTTCTTTAAAAGGGGATAATATTACCAATTATGAGGTTAATTGGTGGGATTAAGGATTTTTTTGATAATTCAATATGACAATGGGAAGAGCAGATTTGAATTCTAGTTCTTCTAATAAGCGAAAGTAAGTTATGTCATATAGTTATATGGCTCTTTACAACTGGTATAGGAATTGAAAAATTTTGAATATGTGATTTTAAGAACAAGATCCTCTCTATTTCAGATCTTGTTCATTTCAACCATTTTACAGTTTAGACTTTGTGTCAAATTTTAAATAATATGACACAATAATATATAATACCTTTGAAATTATTTACCCCTCATTTCCTAATAAAAGTTAGGGTAAATTCTATTAACATATCCTGAGATTTGGGCTAATTCCAACTAGATCCAAGATTTTTTAAAACTAGCCAATTTTGTCCTTAACTTAGCCCTGAGCAGTTGGTTTTTTTTTTTGTTTTTTTTTTTTTTTTTTTTTTCTCAACTGTTTTACGGACTAAATTGACTTTAGGAACCAAATTGATTAGTTTCGAAAAATCTTAGGAACCAAATTAGCTTTAGGAACCAACCTAGTTAACATTAACCTAAACCTCTGAGAGTGTGAATGGACTTTACCCTAAAAGTTATCAATATCCATCTCATCGGTCTCCACTAATTTTGTAACTTTCTTATCCGCATTTTTGGGCACTTGCACTTGCACTTCTTCTCTGTAGTCTTAGTTACATTATAGTGTTACTTTCATCAAACTTACTTGATGTGACTTTGAAGACTTTAGACCTTGTAAAAGATACCTCTTTCCTCTCCGTAAAGTAGATTACAAGTTTTACTTGTCAGTAGTAGCGGATACATGCATGAGGAAATTTTCTTTATTTTTTTTAGAATAAATGTGATGACTGTTATTGATTATCACAATAATATACACCACACAACTAAGAGTCTAAGAGCACCTCTTCAGCTCTGGCATGGGACCGAGTGACAAATTTTTATAGCTAGTTTTATGGAGGTAGTTGAAGTGTTAACATCCATTTACAAAGCCATCCTTTTAGTTATTCTACAAATTCTCAATTCATCATTATCTTCTCCCAAAAAATATATATATAACAAAAATTCTTAAGGACATTATGCTATTAATTTTAAGTTTTTAACTTTAAAGCACTTTCTTGTTCTTTCTTTTTTAATTAAAAACAAAAAAACAAAATCTTTCTTGGTAGTATTAAGCAATATAGTTGATGTTGTTCTTGTTCATAGTTTTTTATGTCACATTCATTGCCAGAAACTAATCGTATTGAATTTTCAGGGTTAAGCCATATAATTCTACGTTATTCAACCAATGGGTCATTACAGCCAAAGCACCAGCATTGCCGGAGAGTATGAAGTTGTACAAAACACTGCTATCTCTTGGGATTAAGGTTGTATTCCTAACAGGAAGATCAGAAGAACAAAGAACTGTCACAACAAATAATCTAAATCATGTTGGATTCCACACTTGGGAGAAGCTCATACTCAAGTAAGCTAATGATACTAAATAGTAAATACCAGATTTTGATTTGCCTTAAAATTACAATTATGTTAGAACAAACTTGCTAAAAGCGTTTCTTTACTCATAAAAAATGGAGGAGATGACTGTTGAGATTCAAAATCAAGTTCTATTAATTAGAAGAATCAGACAATATCACTAAATTACAAGACTCATAATCAAACTTCAAACTTAGTAAAATTTAATTAATCACACTTAAGTAAGCTAATGATACTAAAAAGTAAAGACTAGATTTTGATGTGTCTTACAATTACGTTAGACCAAACTTAGTAAAAGCTTTTCTTTACTCTTAAATAATGGAGGGGATGAGATTCGAAATCAAGTTCTATTAATTAGAAGAATCGGACAATATCACTAAGTTACAAGACTCATAATCAAACTTCAAACTTAGTATAAGTTAAGTTGATCACACTAATATTACATATATTTTTTTCATGAAGTCTGTGAATTAGGTTGTTCAGTTTTGCTTCTTACATATGAAAGTGACATTTTTGGTTGCAGGGCCTCATCTTATACAGGAAAAACAGCTGTGGAGTACAAATCGACTGAGAGGAAGAAGCTTGAGAAAAATGGGTACAGAATCATTGGGAACATTGGTGACCAGTGGAGCGATCTCATGGGTACTCCAACTGGCAACCGGACTTTCAAGCTACCCGATCCAATGTACTATATTAGTTGAATGTTGAACTATATATGATCTAGGAAATAAAATGCCAAGTGCTAAAATCCAACTTATTGGGATGTAATAACCATGCTTAAATTTTTTGAATTAGTTTGAGCTGTCTGTCACTCTGTTTTGTAATCTTTTTTTCTTAATAAAGATTTGCAGTTCATCAAAAAAAAAAAAAAAATTGTGCCTATGGTTTTAATAATTTGTCAAAAAAATTTTAAAAAAAAAATGAAGGGAAAGCAGCTTAACTAATGCCTGGTTGGGAATTAAAACTGTTGAACTGCTCTAGGTTCTGGCTTAAATTGTTATGATCAAGAAAATTATGTTCCAAACATGGTCGATACTCGATAGTCGATACACTCATGGACCCCAATCTTGCATCAAAACAATTATAATAATTTTTTTATTTCAATTATATTATTAATATTATGCTAGCTGCCAGTGAGCTCTAACTCTTCCTCCCTTTTGGGCTGGCGAAAAGATTGTGAGATCCCACGAAAATCGCAATGCTTGCCTAACTTTCTGTTTTTTTTTTTTATTAAAATAAAGTCTCGTGAAGTTTAGAAAGAAAATACAAAATATATGTGTGTTTAAGACTAGTTTATAATCTAATTTTTTACGTTTCAATTTTTATATATAGCTTTTTTTTTTAAAAAAAAAATTATGACTTTTTCGAAATACAAACATATTTTAAAACGCAAATAAAAAAATTTAACAAAAAATTAAACAAATTGTTCCTAAAAGGGAATATACAACATTATATTTCTATCTCAAACCTTAATTGAGGGCATGCTCAACTAGCGTTCATTGACGAAGAAGTGTAGGAATGGGGAAAGGACACTCGAGTGACTCGACATTAAAGCATGCCCCTAATGTCCGAGACAACATAAGTGTTGAGTGAATTATGCCCTATCCTCCTAGGTCAAATTTATTACTCTCTCCTTTTGGATGTGGGTCATATTAAAGTCACTTATCCTTGCAGCCTAGATATCTTAATTATACAGACAAAAACACGTGAACGAAGGACAATAATACAATTTTTTTTTTAGAATTGGTTTTGCAAAAATGTGCTTGCTATTTAGGCATTCATCTAGACTTTGCAAACGAGGGAGAGAGTCGAGAGAGTGTTGGTAGTAATTTTTGGGAAAAACTAATAGAAACAATTTAAGAAATGAAATATGTTTAGAGGCACGAATAAATTTGCTAACTTTAAGATAATACCCCATTCGATTGAGTTTGCTATAGGCTATACAACTAATCTTGGACTCTACAAGTAGCAATCTTAGAGAATCTTGTGAGTTTCTCTTTAATTGTGTAGCATTCTCTTAAAATATGTTTGTGCGTTCAGAAATTATTAAAAGTACTTATTCTTTTTTAATTTAATAAATATAAAACACTATTTATACGTAATAAATATATTTCCTTGAAAAAACACAATTAAAATACCACTTTTAATCATACAACCCACTAAAGCCATCCAAAACAATGCCTTGGCTTTTTCAAGCCATGTGGAGCTCAAAAGGCTCTCTTTTTTTTCCTTCCTTCTTTTTTTTTTTTTTTTTTTTTTTTGTCACATTATGTAGAAAACCTATTTTTACAATTGTCTTGGTGGAGCAAACTAAAAACCCCATTTGGGTGAGCTCAACCAAGACAACCATTTATCATTTTAGGAACTCTATTTCTCGAATGGCACTTTGACTGCCCTTTAACCTTGTTCAAGCGCCCTTAGAGATCGTTTGAGAAAGTGTTTGATAAATTAATTTAAATTTACTAATACTCCAGCTGTATACAAATGGTGTCATAGGAAAACCTTTTTTTTTTTTTTTTTTTTTTTTTTTTTTAGTTTCAACCTATGACATCTGCTCTTGATAATAGTTTTTTATCATCTAACCAAGACACTAGTCGGTTTTTTGTGTAAGCAAGAATTGAACCCCAAATCTCTTTTTCAACCACCAAAAACTTTCCCAGTTGAACTAACTGAAATCCACGTATAGATAGTATCAGATAAACATGAGTGGTTACAAATTTTCAAATGACACTAGGGAATTAATGTCAAGAGTTATTTGGGTGCAAGGAAAAAAGTCAAGTAGCAAGAAGGAACCATCGATAACCATTGAGACCTCAAGTATAAATTGAGGACCCATTTCTTAGGAAGAGACCTCTTACCACTCACTCAATTTATGCATCTCTCACTTGCTAATTGTTATATTATTTCCTTTGTTTCTAGTTTAAGTCTTTAAGATTCAGTGTAAGAAGTTAATGCAAATAAGTAGTCTGATTACAATCATTAATCTTTCCTCTTTCTTTCTTTTTTTTTTTTTTTTTTTTTTTTGGTTAACCATGATAATTGCATAAAATGAGAAATTAACAAGTCTATTACAACACATAGAAACTTTTTCAAAAGCCAGGAGGCTTGCCACCACAGGAATCATTACTCTTTCATTTATGAAGCATTGTCATATTGTTAAATTTGTAGTTCATTAGATCCTTTAAATCCTTTTTTTTTTTTTTTTTTTTTTTACAGAAAGCCTGCAAAACTTAAATTGAAAAAAAATTAGTCATAATCAGCTAAAAGAACAACATGTAGATATGGAGGAACATCCTCCAACCACATCTCTAAACCTCTAACCATGATTTTAAAAACTGGACCAATTCGACCGATTCAATTGGGGACCAGGTACCAATCCGGTCTAGTAAAAAAGCCCAAAATCAACCAAACCAATCAAAAACAGGGAAAAATCAGGAACCGAAGGCAAATTCAGTTTTTCCCTTGGTCTGGTTTCTAAACCATGCCTCAAACATGTCTAGCATGTTTAGTTAGACTGTGAACTACAAAATTGTCTAGTCTACGAGTATGAGTGACAAAGATATTGTTAAAGGCATCTATAGTAGGTTTCACTGACTCTAGTAGATGATCAAAAGAGTCTAGAGATTCATCCATAGTATTCACTATTTAGAGCATTTATGACCACCTGGAAATCACCCTCCAAGAGAAGAGCAAATAAGCCAAGATCCTGAGCAAAATGAACTGCTTGTACCGCTACTAGTGCTTCCGTATCGTCAGAGGAGGGGGGAAGATTAATTTTTTCAGATAGTCATGCCTTGACACCACTACTATCTTGAATAACAACTCCAAGGCCTACTACGTTTAAGTCTCTGTTGCTCCATCAAAATTAACCTTTAAGAGCAAAGCTATGGAAGGGTGCCAACAAACACAAGCTAGAGGTTGAGTCAAATATTGAGTCGGTTCTTGGATTATGATGGAGAAACTCAGGCAGAGCCTAGGAAGCTGATGGAATGACATAAGAGATTGGGTACTCATAGGAGCTTCGTAGCTAGTTTCTACGGTAATAGGTTGTCCAAACAATGCTTTTAAAAAAAGGGACCAATCCAACTAGTTCAACTGGGAACTGGGTGCTACTCCGGTCTGATAAAAATGCCCAAAACCAATTAAAAACCAAGAACTAGAGGCAAATCTGGTTTTGCTCCCGGTCAAGTTTTTAAAACCATGATCCAAACCAACATAGAGAATAACTTCAACTCTTTTCCTTCAACCTTGATGTACCAAAATAAATCTAGTAATTTGTCAAAGATTCCAGTTTGGCAAAACAACCAACTTGAAGAAGAACCCCATATGGGCGTGAGAGCTGGACAGTTCTAGAGAGTATGTAAAACGTCCTCATAACTCATAAGAGTCCTCCACTAGAATTCTACGTCGACTCAACATCCTTAGTTTAATGTGGTGTTTGGTACGGGGGAATGTTTTAAGATTCTTAGGAATGTTTAAAAGTTCCCTTGTTTTGTTGCAAATCACGCTAAGAATCAGATGCCAGGGGAATCTGAATTCCCCCCTTAAACCCCTCTTAGTAGGAATGTAGATTCCCTTTAAAACAGGTGGTAATCCAGATTCTCAAGATTAAAGGAAATTGTATTTCTTATAAATTGACAATTTTAACCATTTTTCCTTATCATTTAAGCAATTAAAATAAAATATAAAACAAATCATCAATATCTTTTCCCACCAAAATAACATAAACAGAATAAACAACTCTATTGGTATATTCTTTAACAATTATTATTAAGAATAAAGCATTTGAGAATTTAAATAGTTATTTTTGTATTGTACTTGTCATTTTGAAATTTTAGACTACAATTTTAATGAATTTGTTATAATTAATAGTTTATATTTGATTTTTCATTATTTAGAGCAAGATTTTTTTTTTTTTAAGGACTTTGTAATTCACATTCAAATCTAAGGATAAAATAGGAAAAATAAATATTTCATTTAAGATTCCTGATAATAAACCAAACGTTATCATCTCACATTCTTAAGAATCTTAAGAGATTCCCAATGAAATCAAACATAGGAATAACTACATTCCTAGGAATGTGATTCTTAGGAATCTAGATGCCAGGAGTAATGGGAATTCCCCCGTACCAAACGCCACCTAATTGTAATTCACTATTTCTCATTAATACATAGTGGTAGTTTCCTAGACTATTAGATTTTTAAATCCTTTATAACTTTTCAACAAACTTGTAGCTTTATAGGTTTCTCAAATGATTTTTAAATCCTTTAACTTTTCAACAAACTTGTAGCTTCATAGATTTCTCAAATCCTTAGTTCAATTGCAACTTATGGCTTTCAATTCTAATTGGTTTTAAAAAATTAAATATAGGTGATTTTTTTTTTAACAATTTATTTGCCTTGAGTAGTTGAGTTTTTTTTTTTTTTTTTTTTTTGACAATTTCCTATGAAATCTCTCTAATTTGATAAAACGGTACTTGTGGGGGTAAAAGCCTAGCATCGTATATTAGGCCTTGAGTTTTATCTGAGGATATGGTGTGTCCGAGGAGGGGTAAGTAATTAAGAAAAATCCCAAGTTCAGGATTATAAAAGATGGAGTGGAGTAAGATAGTCCAAGGAGATGCTCCTTCTCGGATAAAATTAAATACTGATCAGCTCTGTATTTTAGCAATTTAAGTGACCCTCCAGGAGAGATAAGGATGATCCTCATGCACGTACAGAAGAGATAAGAACCCAGAAATATCTTAGGGAAAAGCTGCTGCCACCACATTAAATGCACAGCAACTACTTTCCTGGCCGCATTTATGTGGAGAAGACCCTTGAACAGTGTTACATTGGCAACTACAACTCACAAAAGGTCAAAGGAGGTGGCTGATGGGACAGACACTCAAGTAGTAACCCAAATGGTTGACAAGTGTAAGGTGAAGATGATCTAAGGGAACTATATAACGTGGGAACCCTTCCATAAAAGGGGGGGGGGATCAGAAGAGAAAGAAAGGAACATTGTAGCAACAAAAGCAAAATCTGTAGTCACCTTTACTGAATTTTATAATACTCATTGTCTCCTTGGACATCACCTTCATGCAAGATTATTGATTTCATTATCATTTAATCATATCTAAAACTCATACTAGCCGTTGTTAATTTCATCAAAGCCCAGATCTTCAACCTGCTCTCTACAAATGTATTGTACCGGGCTCATTGGGCCTATATCCCGTACATTTTGGGCTTGGGCTACAAATTGTGACCCTACAATACTAGTTTTAGTTAATATCATATTTTATTTCAAAACAATTGTTTGGCTAATCTCTAAAATCAAAATTACAAGGGATATGCTTCCTATAGTTATCCAATCGAAGAGACAAGTGTAAGATTCCTATGAACACGATGCACACTCATGGAGACAATATGCTATATGCATGCCCATGATCATAGCATTATTGTAATAGAAAATTCTTATGTATTTTAAAAGTACGAAAAAATGATGTTCATTTCTCTCACATTCATGGTGGATCCCACCATGAATTTAATAAGTAAATCATACCATAAATATGAGAAGAGAAAACATAATTCTCCGAATTCCAAGAATATCTATGAATTTCTCAATGATACTGTAAAAAAACAAGATTAAGGTTTCATACTTTCATTTTTCTAATAGATTTATTTCAGCGTAATATGTTTTCATTATGTAATTCTTTAAATTAAACAAAATTAAGATTAGGCGTATTTCATGGAGCTACACGTACTTCTCTCTGCTATGAAGTCTAGAAGTAAAGCTTCATTCATGGCATTTGTCATCATCGTCGGTTCTACAACATTTGTGAGTGTGACTTCATTTATTCCAACTGTTCTCTTGCTTCGAAGTTTGAAGAGGCCATGAAAAGAAACCAACTACTTCCTTTGCTATTTCTGACCTACTTTCCAAGGACTTCAATAGTTGGATCAGTCCATTGTCCAATTGTACTAGATTCATTCTAACACCCAACAATGGACATATGGCATCATTCGGATGGGTTTGGGGAAATTGGACATTGGACCCAACCCTAATCCACTTTTCAAATATCCAAATACGTACTATTCTATCCACAATGGTCATTGACCTCATTTCTCAAGTGTCAATGAGCAAAGGCGAAGCAGGAATTCTGGTCAACATCCTTTACAACACCGGTCTTGATTCTTGTAATCTTTAAGGGGAGCAGAGCATAGAACTCAAGCCGACAGGTCACCATTTGGTTATTACCATTATATTTCTCCTTTAAATATAAAGTAATATAATTCAAAAGTGAAATAAGATAAAATGTGGTGTGGTGTAGCTATGACATAAAGCATTTAAGCAACAATGAGAGATTTTATAGTAAATAAAGCTATGAGTCTAGTAAAGTGACATCCAACAACACTAATATTAATTGTTACCTGCTACTATGGTGTCTAAGAATACCATGTACCATGTAGCTTTTGGTGACAAGTACGATTACAAATGTAACATATCCACCAACAACATTTTTGAATGAATAAGTCCAACAAACTGATTAAAAAAAATCGAGTAATGTTAAACAAACATATTTAGCAAATTAAAGTAAAGAGGTTTTAACAAGGTTAAGTGTACATGTTCAACAATGACAAATTAGAATAGTTTTAATAATCAAGTAAGAAGTGTCCAACAATGAAAATTAAAGAGATTAACACATTAACACAAATATCTACAGCACAATAACATAAACTTCAACAGTGAAATTAAATATTTATGACGAATATCAGAGAAAAGATGATAAGCTAAATTTTAATAATTGGACAGAGAGGAGGAGAACATCGCTTTGGTATTGTATGCCAATAGCAGTTAAGTTATTCTGTCAATTCTTTTTGCAAGAAGCAAATATCATTTTGTGTAGATAATGACCAATAGCTAATTAGTAAAGAGTGATGGAGATTGAAGCAAATAGTGAGCTATGATTATTAGAAATTTGCTTATTGTGAAGCTATGGAGCTACTAAAACATTTTAATGATGCTGCTAGAAGCATAAGAAATGTTCTTATGTGGAATTTGTTAACAAAAGTGAAGCTTTCGGTGATGGAAAAAGAATTTTAAGAAGAAGAATGAAGAGGAATCAAAGGCCTGAGATTTGCTAGCTTGGAAAACCAAATATGATCTTCCTCCTACTAAAGATGTTGAAAGGCCTACTTGCTTGTGAGAAAGTGAAATATGAGAGTTTTGTGTTAGGTAATAGGTAGTGAACATGTATGGATGTGTGAGCTACTTATGATTTTTGCTTGAATTAGAGGATTAGTTAAACTAATCCTCTAAAGTGTGGATATTGAAGTTCAACTCAAATTGGAAATAAGATATATGACAAGGCCCAACCCTTGTGGTGAAGTAACATGGGCCATAAGCCCAATAACTTGCGGAGAAAAATAAATGAGCTTATACTTGTTTGGGCCAATATTTTTTACCCAATATTGTTCGTATTTTTTAGTCCACTACAAAACAAAGGCCGAAAAAATAACCCTCAACAAAATTTCTTTTAAATAAATAATAGATAGATTATATAATCATCAACCTTTAATATCTCTTTTTTTTTTTTTTTGTTGTGAGGAAACCTTTGATATCTCTTTAACTAGCATTGACATTGTGATAGAGAAGTCACTCGTACATGAGGAAGTGTTATTTGTCATTTGATGCAGCTTAAGCAAAATTTATCGCATGAGATTCAAATAATTCTCCATATGTTTTTTGCAAAGAAATATGAATAAAACAATTAAAAGAAATCTGAAATTCTACAGGTTTTTTTGGCCCAACCCATGTCCCAGTAGTGAAGTAACGTGGGCCAAAAGCCCAAAAACTTACAAAGAAAAAAAATTGACTAATACTTATTCGGGCCCAATAATTTATACCCAATACTTGTTTGTTTTTGTAGCTCAATATGAAACAAAAGGCTAAAAAAAAAAAAGTCCTCAACAAATGTCTTTTTAAATAAAAAGATAGATAAACTATAGAATTGCGCTAAATTATTTAATCACCAACCCTTAATATCTATTTAACTAGCACATGAAATTGTGTTGCTTTCCAAAAAAAGAAAAAAAAATGTGTTAAAGGAGTCACTTGTAAATAATAAACATAGACATGAGGAAGTGGTATTTCATTTTGATCTAGCTTAAGAAAAATTTATCACGTCTGATTCAAATAATCCACCTATGTTATTTGGGAAAAAAAATCAAATAATTAAAAGAATCAAATTTTATTTTTCTTTTTTGGCATTATTTCACATTATCAATAAGAGGGTCAAAACCATGTGATGCATGACCCAATCAAGTAAATAAATCAAACAACGTTGGTCCGAGAATTTTTCTTTTTCATAGCCAAGTAGCGTAGGACCTTTTAGACCTTTAGCTTAAGCTAAAAGCAAAAATTAGAAATATGAAATCATACATGTTTGATACGGTATTAGAATCTATCATAATTGATAGGACCGTTGTCTTCTCAAAAAAAAAAACAAAAAACAAAAAAACAAAGATAGGACCGTTCAATATTATCCTCACAACTCATCTGGGACCCAAAAGTTTTTAAAAAAAATAGTGAATTTTTTCTTTTTATGGTAACACCACAATCTTTGGGTTAATATACAATGCTAGCTCTACAAAAAAAAAAAAAAGTCCACAACTTTTTTTTTAATTTATTTGTTACTGAAAACGATAACGTCATTTTTATTTGATTGTTCAATTCAATCATTTGGTTTAATTCCATTAAAAAACTTAAGGTAGAACACAATAACTATACAATGCTAGCTCTACCAAAAAAAAAAGTCCTCAACTTTTTTTTTAATTTATTTGTTATTGAAAACGATAACGTCATTTTTATTTGATTGTTCAATTCAATCATTTGGTTTAATTCCATTAAAAAACTTAAGGTAGAACACAATAACTATACTTAAATTTTACCTTATAAATATAATTTTGCACTATTCATAACTTGTAGCTTAACTAATAAAGTCTCTGATGGTTGTATAAAAGATCTGGAGTTCAATCCTCGCCTACACCAAAAACTGATTAGTGTCTTGATCTAATGATAAAGAGTTATCATCAAGAGCAAACGCCATAGGTTGAAACTCTTTATAAATTTTTTTTTTTTTTTTTTTTTTTTTTGAGAAACAAACACACACACAAGGGAGAAGGAAAGAAATTCTGACATAAAGACACACCACAACTCTACATGAATTTGAGTTTGAATCTCACATACACAATATATATATATATATATATATAGTGTTTGGTTGTATAATCTCAAATGGTTGCAAAAAAAGATTTTAAGATGTTTTTTATGATGTAAAATGCAAACGTTTTCTTATTTCACAACTTAATCTACCACTATGTAAAACTCAAAGGGTTGGTGCCAACCCAATTGGATTCACCCAAAAATATATAAAACTTGATTGGTGTAATAACCGCCATATTGGAGCGCACAACCATTATAATTTCAAACTGTAGTTTTTCAAAGATGATGACCATTGTTAACATCTGTCATTGTGACCCGGAATCCATATGTGAGAGAAAGAGAGACAGGAGGGATGGTGGGTTTTTACAAGCTAAGTTAAAAGATGTCAATGAAAATGTTTTCTTATCTCACAACTCACAAGGTTAGTGTAAACCCCAATCGGATTTACCCCAAATTTTTTTTTTTTTTTGATTACTACAACAACCACTATATCAAAGCACACCACCACTATAATTGCAAACCGTCATTAACATGTGACATTCAGACATTGTGCCTCTGAAATCCTTATGTAAGAGCATTAGCATTGGGAACTTCCAATTCTACTCTATTTTACCATTCTAAAAAGCCACTTTATCATTATACCATACCACTTTACAATACCTCCAACATCCCAAAACTCTATTTTTATTAAAATATTATTTTTTAACCTTTCTTTATTATTTCTTTCCAACTATTTTTCAGTCCCATTTTCCTGGACTTTCCAACAGTCATTTTTATTCCTCTCTTTCTCTCTCAACCTCTAGCACCGGTTCAACACACAGAGCCACACACACACACAAACCCATGATACACCGATCAACCTATCCAAACCCATCACCACACACACAAACAAACACAAACCATCAACAAAGCCACACACACACAAACACAAATCATCAAACCATCAACAGAGCCACACACAAACCATCAAACCAGTTGAAGCCAACAACGGCCACCACACCCACCACCCAAGCCACCAATCAACAAACCCAAGCCATCGATCAGAAACCCACACCATTGATTTGAAACCCAGGCCACCGATCAAAAAAATCATCACCGGAGCAAACCCATTCAAAAAAAAAAATCATCACCGGAGCCACCAGAGCAAACTTATTCAAAAAAAATCATCACCGAAGCCACCATCGGAGCTACCGATGATCAACCCAACCGATCAACAAAACCACTGTTTCAAACCCATCAATCAACCAATCCAAACCCACCATCAACCGATCCTAGCCCACCGATCCAAACCCAACTCGTCGATCCACGCTAATCCAACCTCCAAAATCCAAAACCCAGGGGATGGCGATGAAACTTCAAAGATGAGAGAGCAGATGAAGAAACAAAGAAGGAAGAAAGAGAAGAGAACATAAATAATGAGAGAGATGAGAGACAAAGGAGAGAGAGTCAGAGATAATTTTTTTATTTTTTTTTTACAATACTGCTACAGTGCAATTCTACATGTAGAATTGCACTGTAGCAGTATTGCAAAAAAATTTGTAATTTTTGGGTTTATAATTCTTTGATGCAAATGGTTTTGGAACTTGAAATGTCAAATTTCTCTTAGATTTGGTATTAGCATTCTCCAATACTAATGCTCTAAAAAAAAGAAAGATAGGAGAGATGGAGGGTTTGCGCAAGCCAAGTTAGAAGAGAGAAAGAGAGAGAGAGAGAGGAGAGTTTGTGCAAACCAAGATTAAAAAATATTTTTCAAAAATCTATTGAAATAAAACATTTTACAACTTTTTATATGCACATTTTTCGGTCAATAAAATAATATATTATTAGATTTGACCTAGAATTTACAACGAAGCTTTAGAGGTAGAAAAGTAAAAAAAAAAAAAAAAACAGAAAAGAAAAAGAAGAAGCGACCACGTGTCCACATGTACGGTTGAAGATGGAGATCTAAACATTGGTAGAAAAAAGCAGTATCTTTTTGAGAACGTGAACGGCACTCATTCAATCATGCCTGAAAAACGTAGGGCTGAGATTACATCACCGACTGGTCCTAATCATAACGGTCCTCTTAAGTGGGCCCCACACCATATTCTCTCTCTACCAATCGCCCGTTCCATTCTCACTATTTATACCTTTCTCCTTTAAACCAAATTAACCTTGCAGCTCACTAGAGAGAGAGAGAGATCAGAGAATTTTGAAACGTAAAAAAAAAAAAAATTAATTAATTAATTAAGAAAGAAATCAACGGTGAGGATTTGATTTTTAAGATTGAAAAGATGTCGTGGCAAACCTACGTTGATGATCATCTGATGTGCGACATCGAGGGTCAGCATCTCACCGCCGCGGCCATCATCGGCCACGACGGCAGCGTCTGGGCTCAGAGCGCCACCTTCCCTCAGGTCCTCTCTCTCTAAATTTTTTCAGATTTTTTTGGTTTTGATTTACAGAGTTCGGTTAGATCTGGTTGTCTCAGTTGTTCGATTTTTTTTTTTTTTTTCTGAATTTTTTTTTTTTTTTGGTATTGATCTATGTGGAAGATTGGTGTTTTTGAATCTGTTTGTTTCCTCGGAAAATGTTTTTTATACCTTGATCCGTCTCATTTCTTGAGGATCTGGATGTCACTGAAGTTCCGCAATTGATTTGGATGGAATTAATGTGATTTGATTTTGAATCTGTTGAAATCTTAGGTTTTGGATTTGGGGTTTCTCGGTGAAATTCGTTGGATTGGAGAGGAAAATTTTGAATTTTACGATTTTGTTTTTTTTCTTTGTATTGATTTGGTTTCCGATAATGGATTGGTTGACTAAACTTGTTTGACCGTTGAATTAAGCTTAGTTACGTGGATGAACGAGTAATATGAATGACTAGATCAAAGGCATTAGGGAATGCTTTTATTCGCGATTGATCTGTATGAAAATACACGCAGATTCGTATTAAATTAATGCAGTTCTAAACGAAATCAATGAGTTTGCTATGCTAATGTCGATAATTACTGCATTGATTTGCTTTTGGACTTGGTATTAGTTTATCTACGAGTTGGGTATCTCTTTATGGCCTTGAAAATTTTACTTTTATATGAACGACCCAATTAATCTATTAAGAGTCCATAGCCGACCCCATTGTTTTTGGACTAAGGATTTGTTGTTGGTGATAAAAATCGGATGGTGATATTGGTTTATGATTCAAAATTGATTCTGAGTTGTACCATTTAAGCTTCCATGTTTTTATTGCTCGATTCGCAGCCTTTTTGGTAACTTTTTATGCATGAGAGGGCTTAGAATAGAGAGAATAAGTGGGTTTTACATTTCAAGCATATTTTATACTTTTAGGATATGCTTTCTTATCTTCTATTGTAAAATCTAGATGTAGCTGCAAACTAACGGTGAGGTTTTTTGCAGTTCAAGCCGGAAGAAGTTGCTGCCATCATAAAAGATTTTGATGAGCCTGGCTCTCTTGCCCCAACTGGGTTACACCTTGGTGGCACAAAGTACATGGTTATTCAGGGAGAGCCTGGAGCTGTTATTCGTGGGAAGAAGGTGTTTTTTTAAGCTCTATTAATCCTCCTGTTTTTCTTTCGTTGTTTCTTTTACATTGGTTTATGATTGATGGTTTTACCTTAATTCTTTTGTTGATCTTGAGGCAGTAGCTGTTTTTCATGAAAGGTGTTGTATGCTCTTTCATTCTTTTTACACCCTTTCATTTTTATGTTTCTCTTACGGTGGTTGATAATTGATGATAGAAATGTTATTATTGTTTGAGCTATTTTGTATAAAATCTTCATATAGTAGCTGTATAAGATTAGTTGTTAAAAGTATGCAGAAACATTAGGGGCATCTTAGTGCATACCATAGTTCCACACCCATGTTATGTGACACTCGGAAATAATGTAGACCTTATACAATATTGGCAATAGGGGTTGAGTACTCTCTAAGATATATTATGTAGGAACTTACCTTTCCTTGATGCATAGATGAAATAAAATTGGATGCTTCAAATAAATTTCCTTGCCTCAACTCCTGAGCACACGCTTGCACACAACACTTATATCTTGAGTCCATGTAGTATGTTTTCATATATGTTAATCTGCCAATTAGTCATAATAATTACATTATTGAGATCCCTAACTGATACGTTGATAATACCCAGGTTCATTACCTGTAGACAATGCTTAGTTGATTTTTACTTTGCTTTGTGTGTCTTAATATGTTTTTAGGTTTTTTTTTTTTTTTTTTTTTTTTTTTTTTGGGTACTGGCCTTTTATTGGGTTCTCATTACTCTGACTGTTCTGGATTTCTATCTTTGCCCAATATTAGTTGTTCATTTAATAATCCAATGAGCTCTATCTCAAACCAGCACCTCCTCCCCTTATATAAGTGCTTGGTAGAGGGTGAGGTGGTGGTTCAAGACCCATTGAAACATTATTGATAAAATCTTACCTAATCTTCCATTTTCATTTATTGAGTGTATAATGATTTTCCAATGTGTAGCTAAGGTTATACAATTTCTTATACCGAACTTGGTCATAATTACTGTGCCTCATGGACTCGTGGTTGTTTCACCTTTTTACTTTCAAATTATTATATGGACCCCTTACATGCACCTTGTCATGGACTCTTGACTTCTTTTGCAACTTTTGACTTATAATTTCTTATATGCACCCCGTAAAGTCCCTGAATGACTCAATTGAGAGCTTTATCTTCTATTTTAAGGTTATTGTGAACCATCAACCATGTACCTGGCTACCCCTTAAAACAATAATAATAGGGCAAATGAATCTCACATGTGGGACCATCTCTATTATTCCTAGTCATCGTTGCTCACAATTTGCTAGTCCCTGTCAATAACAGTCTCTTGTGCGGACAGACAAGGACACCACACCAACACATTGAATTCAAATTGCTTTTGCTTTACTTTCATAAAGCAAGAGCGAGTTCTTTGAAGAAATGAGTTGTCCTTGAGTATTATTGGATCTATAAACATGTCCTGATTTCCTTTTTCATTTTTCTTTTGATGATGAAATTTGCATAATCAGTCCATAAGGGCGGCGGCCCCATTCATAAGTGAGTACCAAACCCCATGCCTTTTACAAAAAGGATTCCTCATAATCCTATTTCAAAACCCCACCCCTTTCCAAATTGGATTCCTAATGAAGGATGAAATTTCTAATAATACTGAGAAAAAGTTGCTGAATAAAATCTTTATGAGAAATAGTTTACAATCCAAAATTTTCACGAGCATTTTTAATTCTTTTCGTGGGGTGACTTTGTTTGTCATATTTACTTTGATGCATGCCAGCTAAATTTCACATTAAGTAATGGTTCATGTGGTAGCATTGAATTATAAGTGCTTCCTCTACTTTATTCTTATTCTTGCTCTGGCCAAAAATATATATTTTTATTGTTGCATTTTTATATATATATTTATAGTTTTGTTGGTCAATTTGCTATGCAGGGTGCTGGTGGTATCACTGTGAAGAAAACCGGCCAAGCTTTGATTTTCGGTATATATGATGAACCTCTGACCCCTGGACAGTGTAACATAATTGTCGAGAGGTTGGGGGATTACCTGATTGATCAGGGCCTGTAGGTTGCTATTTGCTTCATGGTTCCATATTGTGGTATTTGGTTTTGGGCTTGCATCTTCTTACTTCAGTCATGAACTGGCAGTGGAATTGTTGCTGAAAATAACCGTGTGAGAAACAGAACAGTGATTTTTGGTGCATTAGGCTCATTTCTATTTCTCCAATTCCCATGTTTTCTTAACTTATGTGTATGTATTTCACAACTGTTTTGTGCGTATTGAGTCTGCCTTTTTTATAGTATCGAATATCCATGGATTTCTTTTATATCATGATATGAAAAGATTTAATTTTTTGGATTCTTAAATGTGTGATTTGGAATATGTCTTTGGCTTGCAAAGGAGTATTTGAGGCATGCTTGTAAAGAGTTTCTTCTTCCTCAAGAATAGAATTCGTTTAATGCTGAAAATTTTAGGCTACCTTACTGGCTTTAGGCTTTAATTTTCAGCCATGGTTGAAGTGTCTATTACATGATTTATGACTTAAAATTAGATGATGAGACTTTCTATGTACACCCACTACTACCTATGGTCCGATAAGGGGTAAAGATAACTCCGCTAACCACGGTCCGATAAGGGGTAAAGATAACTCCGCTAACCACCTATGGTCCAATAAAACTGTGCTTAGTTTGCTTTATGGTATGTTCTGAAGAAAGATGAAGGTAGCCGCATTTAGTTTGCTTTTAGAAAGATGGAGGTAGAGGAGACTGTCCTGTTACCGTGGCAGCAATCCTTTTATGAAAATCCTCTTGAAATTTTTGGATTTGTTATGAAAACTAACATTATATAAAAAAGAAACATTTTATAAAAATGGATCTTGCTTTCAAATGTTACGTTTACGTTTTTTCTTCCATGAAAAAAGATCCCCTCCAATTGAAGAAATGAATTGGACATTTGACATTCTATTTAATGACGAATTGGACAAACTTTTTCAATCATAATGACGAAGCACGGTCAAATTTATTTAGTATAAGCTAGCCAAAGAAAGACGGTTCCTTTCACTCAAGAATTGATTTTTTTTTTTTGATAACCAAGAATTGAATTATTGTTAATACTTTATACATGAACTTTTCCATCTTATATAACTAGAATCGGCAAAGTGTTCATATTATAATAATAAAAAAATAATAATAATTGCATGGGGCAAAATTCCAAGGCCCAAATGATGATTGGGCTTGGATTAATGATCATCACAATTAATTTGTAGAGATGGGTTTTCAGACCAACACTTGTACTCCTAAAAGATAGATTTTGATTCAAAGATTTATTAAAAAAAAAAAATTGAAGAAGAAGAAGAAGAAAAGAAAGATAATTGAATTGGGTTTAAACTAGTTTTTTAAGGATAATATGTTTGATTTATCTTCCTGGAAATGGCTAAAGAGCCTTTTACACTTGATAGATTACAAAGATAAGTATTTTCTCTCTCGGATAGTAGGGATCTGATCCCTGTTCATTGGGGATTTCTTCTCTTTTATAGTGCTCCTGCTTCAATCTTGATCTTCCACATGGAGGGTTGTTGATCCTCCTTCAGGATACTTGTCTTATTCTTTCTTTTGAGGCCATGTTGAGTAGATTACTGACTGTGTTGACACTATTCAGGTGTCATTTAGCCATTAATGCGACTAGTATGGTTAGCGCAGGACATTTAATGCGAATGTGATAGACGCTTTTTTGGGAAACTTCTCCTTGTCCTTATCCATACTTGTCACTATTGTCTCCCTCGAGTCACATGCCCCGACCTCATATAGTTTTCGTCTTGCTTTCTTCGAGCGATCTTCATCCAAGCACTTCCCTCGGGCAAAAATGCTCTTCAGCTAAAGGCTTCTCCTTCAGTCATCTTGGGCCTACTTGGGTCAATTTAGTCGGTAATTGGGTCTTTAAGTTGCTTGGACCAAGCCCAATGGTACCAATTCTACTGGCCTCCTACAATAATAATAATAAATAAATAAATTGGCAAAGCATTCACTTCCCTATACTAACCAAAAATACCCCTATATGTATTTCTAATATTCACTTCATCCTATAATTTGTGGGAGATTAAGAGTCATAGTCATAATGGGATGCACTACTCATATTATAAGTGCATAAAGCTATTTTGTCAACAAACAAAAAAATTGCATAAAGCCATAAACTAATATTTTGTTTTTTACTGCTTTTTTTTTTTTTTTGGGGGGGGGGGGGGGGGGGGGGGGCATTAATATAAAATAATACTTTAATGTACAACCTTTCCTTGAAGCCCTTGCTCAATGATTGCATGACCCTATTGAAAAATTTCCACATATTTAAAGTTCAACATATTTTAAAGTAGTAAACTAGTGTGATGATGCATTTCCTAAATTAAGAGCTAACAAATCTAGTGATTATTTGTATTTTGATAACCTACTGCATGTGGTGGAGAACTTGTTGGTTTTTGATGAGACTGTGTTATTTTGTAGCTTTTTTGTAACAGTCTCATTTACAATTATTTAATATTTGCATAGCCATATTACCAATAATAATAATAATAATAATAATTTCCCGAAAATAAAAAAATATAATGTAAAACACAAGCCCGGAAACATTTTTAGCAGGCCGGGTCAAAATCCAAGCCCATTTTACCCTTGCCCGCTCCAATAAAAAATTACTATTATAGAAAGGGTACTTTAGTAATTACATCCTCATGCTCCATAACCCACAAAACCCTAATCGTAGCTTACCCCCTTCACCTATATATATACCCCAAACACTCGCTCAGCCTCTCATGCCTCTCTCTCTGTCTCTCTCTGTTTTCTGTGTTATTGGTTTTGCTTCAAATGCCTGTTTTAATGTTTAATCTTAATTTGTATGCAAATAAAACACAAAGGTTTTTGTTGGTTTAGTTAAAGCAGGGATTGTGTGTATCGGCGTTGTGCAACAATAAGTGCACTGTGTCCGAAAGAGTTCCCTGCAAAATTGATCTGGGGAAGGTGGGCAGTTGTGTTTCATCTTTACCGTTGATATTTTCAACAATCATCTTCCCCACATCGCTTTATTATTATTATTATTATTATTATTATTATATCTTTATTTTCCCTTTGAATTTTTTTTTTGATAGGCCCTCTTATTTATTTTTTTTTTTTTTTTGGCCCTCTTATTTATTTTAAATGTTTATTTCGGAGCAATCATTTAACATTATATTTGAAATTGTTCCTTAACTGTTTAATCTCCTTTTTGGATTGTCTAAAAGATATAGTTTTTTTTTTTAATAATAGAAGTTGCATTACACATTTAATCAAATAAATTGCTGGGGATAATATACTTAATTTTTTCTGATTGATTTGTACAATTGGGAAACTTAACTCTTGTTTCCAAACTGGGGGAATTTGAAAGGGAAGAAAGTGGAGGATGTCATATGTATTAAAAAAATTTAATTGTGAATTTTTTTATGTCAATTTATATATATATATATATATATTTTTTTAAAAGGGAAATGTTAATTGATTATATGAGCTATTTTTCTAAAACAATAATGCAGTTTATATAGATTAGGGCTCATTTGGTTTGGATGTTTAAATAATTGTTTTTAGTATTTTTGAAAATACATCTTTTGATGCATTTTATGAAAAAGTGCATCGATGGAAAAGTGTAAGAAAATATGTGTAATATTGTTTAAAAATTGAAAGCATGTATTTAGACTGCTTACCAAACTAATTAACAAGAGTCTTTGTTAACATGATTCTTTTTAAAATTAACAACAAAATATTATAATTGGTAGTTTATCCTAATCATTTTCCTCTGGAAATGAAAATTAATGATGATTTATGAACCAAATGACTAAAAAAATCAGAAACAATTAGGTGTTTGCAATCACTTATGATTGAAAATAACTGATGTTGGCTAATTTGGAGGAATATAGTTTAAAATTTGATGTGTAATGTATATATTTTGCATTAATTGATGGTAATTCGGAAGAGAAATTAATTTTGTCTTTCTTGTTATTTGAATAGCATGAGAGAAAAGAAAATAAGTTAAATTTAATTAAAAATCTATTACCTGCACCCATTTTTTTTTTCCCTTGTTCTTTTTCTCCTCTTCTATTCCCTTTCCTCAAACTAGATGTGTAAGATGCTTTTCTTAGGGATGAATTAGTTTGACATAGATGGGTTGTGAAAATTTTGTTATAAAAATTGAGTTTTAATTTAACTATGACCCAATCAAAGCACACATGGAATCGGATTGGTTGACCTGTTGCGTTCAGATGGATTTATTTTATTGGTTAAGTGAGATTTATCAGACTTTATTGGGCCGTTGACTAGCGGGATTTATCAGACTTTATTGGGCCGTTGACTAGCGGGATTTATCAGACTTTTTTGGTTTCTCAAAAAATAACCGGACTTTTATGTGTTCCCTTTGCAACAACATCAACTCCTCTAGCCCATTATAGAATCTGTTTCTAGTTAAAATAATTTATTTTCAATTGCATTTTTTTTTTTTTTTGGAGAAGAATTTTCAATTGCAAAGTTCATTTGAAGTCTTGGATGAATGCTCTGTTTAAGCATTTATATGATGGAAGTTATGCCAAAGAAATTTTAAGAATAAAAATGTTTTTTTTTTTTTTTGTTATAATTTACACTTCATTCACGAGTTACACTTTACAATGAAGTGAAGGACTTTATAGTTTAATTGATGCTTCTTTGCATTTCTATTCAAGTTTAAAATTCCTTCACTCTAATATTGAATTTCAAAAATAAATAAACTTAGAACCTAAAATCTAACTCAAAAAACATATAACAGCATTATGCTAGTGGGCACCCAAATCAGAATATATAACATGATCAATAATGCAATAGTGAAATTTGTTGTGGAAAAAAAAATGGTGGCCATTGAATTAATATTACATGATTTGTTTATCAATTGAATCATTTTTGGGCATCTACTTCTTATGATTAAGTTTTATAATTTTTTTGAAGTTAAAAACATTGGTTCTTATAATCAAGTTATGGCAAGTGTTTTGTGTGGCAACGTTAAGTTTCAATTTGTCAATTAGCTAAAGTTAGGAGTGACTTTAAGCATCTCTTTTGAAAACATCATCAAGAGGTTTTAGTTGAACTATAAGACTCTTGGCAACCACTAACCTGCTTTTCTAATGATGCCTTTCATCATCTCCATTTCATGTTTAAGATTTTATTTTTTTAGATTTAACTGTATACAAAGTATCACATCATTTATAATTTTAAATAATGTAACACTGAATAAGTGAATATGTAGTATGAAATCTTTTTTCATTCTTCTCAAGATTTTAAAAAAATTTGTAGAAATACAGTATAAAAAAAAGGAAAATGAAAAAAACATATATTTTTATAGACATACATACAGGTATATTACAAATTTGAACGAAAAATTCGGGACTAAAGAATGGTTATATTGTTAAGTTATTTCTTATATTATATTTTGATTTAGTAGTGTACTTATATTATTTTAAAATAATTTAATAAATTTAGTATATATTTTTCTTCAAATTCTAGTTGTGTATATAACAAATGAGTGAAGGGCATAATGTTTAATATATTCTTTCATGCAGTAACTTAACAGAAAAAAAAAATTATTTATTGTCTCATGTTATTACAATTTCAAAATAATATTATTTTCTGTTTATTTTATATCCAGTATATAGATTATATAGCAATAAGATCTAATAACTCAAATTATAGAAACATATTTACAAATGAAAAGTTTTCAAGAGTATAATAAAAGCATGAAAATGTTGATGTTTAGTATAAATAATAAAATATAGAACTAAAAAAATATGAATTTTGATATTTTAATTATTATACATAATGACATGTCTTAACAAAATAAACAATTATACTCTCAATAAAAGTATTGAAATTAAATTAAGTTGAAATATTTTTTGTAGGGGCTGGGCTTTTAACCTCTTGGGATGCGGGTTTTTCAGATTTTCATCCCATCAAGGGCTGACCTTGTAGTGTAAGGCTTGATACCTTAATCCCACGTCAGCCAGAGAAGCACCCCGATACAATGAATTTGTAGAGAGTGGGTAGAAGAACTAGGTATTAGCGAGTATTACAACGGTTGGTGCGGGTTTACAGGATCATCAAATGGGATTTAGCTAAGTGTTCTAAGGGAAAGTTCATCCTCGGCCCAGTTCGAAGAGCCCTTTCCTGATTAATAGTGAAGAATAAGGGTTGTCCTTGATCCCTCCGTACCCCCCCTTCTCTGGGGGTTCATTCTATTATATAGTCCTATTCAGCTGATCTCTACCCTCTACTTGTTGATCATCTGAGCTTGTGTCTGAGGGCTTGTCCCATCAGTCACCTTTCCAGACCTCCTGTTAGTTGAAGTAACCCAGGCATTACTGTTCAATGGTCAATTCTTCATTAATGCAGCCAGAGTGTCAGTTGTGTACTTTTAATGTGGCGATTACTGCTCCCTTCTCCAATATCGGCCGGCCAAGAACATGGTCGTCCTCGGTGATGCTCTTTGACAGTTTGGGTCTTCCCCGCTCATCCTCAGACACTGTATTGTCCTCGGCATGAGCCTTGGGCCCAATATAGAGTGGGCCGGGGTTGCCAAATCTTTCGGCCCCACATTTTTGTATAAGTATAATACAGGAAATGTTTAATACGTTTAATTATATACATAAAAACATGTACTTTTCATGGTATTTTTGTTTTATACAATAAACGAGAGTTTTTATTAACAAATACATAGTTACGTTTATTATATGATAATAGCCTCAAAGCACGCACGTTGCATGTACTCAGATACTCTTCTATTTTTTTGGATAAAAGTTACATTTATTATAATTTGAATTTTTTTTTTTAGTTTTTCAAACAAATAAAAATGATAAAATTTTAGAGATATTTTGAACTTGTATTTGAAAGTGGTGTATTGAGATAGAGAAAAGTTTGAATAAGAAAAATAAGACAAACTTGAGGGGGAAAAAAGGCTAAGTTCGAATACATAGTTTTATATATATATATATATATATTTTTAAATTGGGGTGTTTTACTTTTATTCAGATGAAAAATAAATAAAAAATGCTAAAATTTAGGGAATAAAAAAATGTATGTGAAAGAAAAAAAAAATCTTAAATTTTAGGAGTTTTCTTTTTGAATTCAAAATAAAATTTGTTATTTGATATTTATAACCCTATTTCTAAGAGAAATTACCCTTCATTAATCAGAGGGAAGAAGAGTAATAGAGAGGAGAGTACAGGAGAATGGTTATCTTCCACTTTATTTGGATGTTTTTAAAATTAAATAAGGAGGAGGGAAATAATTAGTTTTTTCATAGTTTGTTATTTTATTAATATGGTAAGGGTAAATCTGGTAATTCATTTGGTCAAGCATTTCTATATTCTACTCTCCCTCCAGATCTTTCCAATTTGGGGTAATTAAAAATGAAGGGTTAGAAGTAGTTAGAATCCCTCCCCCTCCTCTCTTAAAAAATATCCAAATAAGGTAATTTAACTTACTCTCCTTTATTCTCATCTACTCTCCATCCATCCAAACAAGCTATTAGTTTTTTTTTTTTTAATAATTTTAAATTGATGTTTTTTACTTTTATTCAGATGAAAAATAAATAAAAAATGCTAAATTTTAGAGAATAAAAAAATGTACGTGAAAGAAAAAAAATATTAAATTTTAGGAGTTTTCTTTTTGAATTCAAAATGAAATTTGTTATTTGACATTTATAACCCTATTTCTAAGAGAAATTACCCTTCATTAATTAGAGGGAGGAAGAGTAGTGGAGAAGAGAGTACAGGAGAATGGTTATCCTCCACCTTATTTGGATGTTTTTAAAATTAAATAAGGAGGAAGGGAATAATTAATTTTTTCATAGTTTATTATTTTATTAATATGGTAAGGGTAAATCTGGTAATTCATTTGGTCAAGCATTTCTATGTTCTACTCTCCCTCATAATATTTCTAATTTTGGGTAATTAAAAATGAATAATCAGAAGTAGTTAGAATCCATCTCCCTCCTCTCTTAAAAAATATTCAAATAAGATAATTTAACTTACTCTCCATTTCTCTCATCTATTTCCCTCTACTCCTTATCCATCCAAACAAGCTATTAGTTTTTTTTTTTTATATATATATATAATTTTAAATTGATGTTTTTCACTTTTATTCGAATGAAAAATGAATAAAAAATACTAAATTTTAGGGAATAAAAAAATGAACGTAAAAGAAAAAAAAATCTTAAATTTTAAGAAGTTTTTTTTTTTAATTTAAAATAAATTTGTTATTTAATATTTATGATTCTATTTTCAAGAGAAGTTATCTATTATTAGTAAAAGTATTTTTAAACATTATAAAAGTTCAGTCCAAAAATGAAAACCTTCTTATAAAATTATAAATAGTATAAATAGAAGCATATTTTACTAAGTATGCTAGACAGAACCAGAAGTCCGAACCAAGTCCATGGATTCAACCAGACGCATGCAATATTTTTCTTTTAAGCTGAGTCATCCTTTAGCATAGTGGTCCTCGTGTCACTCCCATGTTTTTTTTTTTCCTTAATAAGTAATTGATAATTGATAAGCTGTTACTGTTAGGGACCTCTCAGGGGACAAATGGACAATATAAAATTTATGGGTGTGGATAAGATTTTATGTCAAAGGCCTAGCCTACGGCTACAGCCTTCAAGTGATGTGAGAGGGCAGAGGTGAACTTGTCTATCAAACACCAAATATAATGACATACACCTTCAAGTCAACTCCCTATTAATCTCCCAACCAATTCCAAATCCTTTCTCTTTTGCACTCAGTCTTTTTTTCTTTTTCTTTTTTTTGATAATCCAGACCTTCATTAACAAAACCAAAAAAAAAAAAAAAAAACAACAACAACAACAACAACAACAACAACAGACGAACAATTGCACCCAGACCTTTTAAGTTCCAACAGAACATCAGACTGAGATATGGTATTGCATTGTGTTGAATTGCTCTCAATTTGAGAGTTAAAAAAAAAAAAAATGTAATATTCAATTAGAACATTTCAATGAAAAAATTAAAAGAAAAAAATAAAAAAATTTGGTGAGAGGAATGAGAGTAATTGCACCCTAATTTTAATTTACTTTTAAAGAAACCCAATTATTAAATTTCGAAAATACTTTTAACATCTAGACTTGCCTAGACTCGGTTTTTACTTTTTAGGATTTAATTTGCACTGCGTTATTGAAGGAAAATCTCCAACAATAAATTTTATTACTCAAGCAAATAGTCTCCAATTTTTATTTTTATTTATTTATTTATTTATTTTTTGGAAGAGGGCAAATAGTCTCCATTTGAGTACAAAAGTGCTTATACGTTGACTTAACCCTAGTTTTAATATACTTTTAAAGAAACTCAATTATTAAATTTCGAAAATACTTTTAACTCTAAAAAAAATACTAATGGCCTAATTAATTAATAACACATAAAATAAAATATATAATTGACTTCTATAATAAAAATAAAAAATATTTCTGCACTTCTCGCATAAGAGCACTCTCATCAGGTCTCTCAAATGTGCCAAATGCTAAAAATTTGGCACATTTAACACATCAAACACAAAAACAAAGCCTCATCAGGTATGCCAGATGTTCCAAAAATTTGGAATGCGCTACAGTACGCTCTCATATTTGAGAGCGTACGGACAGAAATGCCAAACACTGTTTGGCTTATTTTATTCCTTTCTTCTCTCTCCTCCAATCAGATGCTCTCTCCCATCTCACACATCTCTCTCTCTCTCCGTCTGCAATCCATCTCTCTCTCTCCCCGTCTGGCATTCTCATCGCCGTCTGGCCATTCCGACTCGCCATCACCGAGCTTGCCACGCCGATCTCGCCATCACTGGTCTCGCCACGCCGATCTCAACACGTCGAAAGACAGATCGCCCAGGCTCGCCATCCTCGCCGCGATCTCGCCAATCGTCGCCGCTGATCTCGCCATCCTTGCCGCGATCTCGCCAGGCCTCGTCGCCGATCTCGCCAGTCCTCGTCGCTGATCTCGCCAGTCCTCGCCGCTAATCACGTCGCCGACCTCCACAGCTGTCACCGATCGTTGGTTGAGTTTGGGTCGGCATTTTATTCTTTATTTTTTTGATTGGTTGAGTTTTTTTTTTTTTTTTTTTTCTCTCTTTTGTTAAGGTTTTTGGATTTGGAATTTGTTGGAGGATCCGGTGATTGTGGGTGTAGTTTGTGGCGGTTGATGTGCTGTTGGTGGTGGTTGTAGCGGCCGTGGTTGTTGGTGGTCACTGGTTGTTGTTGCGGCAGTGGTGGAGGAGTTATTGTTGTTGTTGTTGTTGTTGCTGTTGTTGAAAGTGTTTAATATAATATATTATTTTAATATAGTGTAAATATTATTTTAATGTATAGAAGGGAAAAATAGAACATCTGATAAATGGTATATTGTAAAATGGTGTGTTAAAATGATAAAGTAGGTTTTTGATGTGTTAAAATGGTATTTTTTATGAGAGAGCTGATGAGAATGCACTAAGGGTAGGAAGGATGCCTGGATGGGTCACGAGGGTGGATTGGGTTGGTGGGTAAAATCAACACATATTCAAACAAAATTTTGATTTCTTTTCTAATTTTTTTCAAGCGCGAAATAAAATTTTCTTTTCAAAACCAATCAAAAAAATAAATAAAAAAGATTTTTGTTCTCATCTGTGAAAATCAATTTGCAATAATTGGTATTGGTGTAGGGGAATGGGAATTCAAATCCTAATTCAAAAATTTATAAGTGAATAAATTAATTTGAAAATTAATAGAAGAGTTGTTCTATTTTTTAGGTAATGTTTTAGTGGGAATTAGAGTTGTATTTTTACCGGATTATCCTTTAATTTTGCCTCTACTTAAATATAGGGTGTAGGAGCATTTTTGAACTAAAAAATTAAGAATCCAAATAGAGAAAGTTCCTTAAATAATAATATAGATTAGATAAAGATAATCATGTTTCTCAATGAAAAAAATGTTTGAAACATAGATAAGCATCGCTCTTGAAAAAATTGAGTGCAAGTTAAAGTTTGTTTGCCACAACACATATTTATAGGAGCATCTATTTCTATTCATAATGATAATCATGAACGTGTTAAGGATGAGCACGAAAGAGAGAGAATCTGCTGAAGAAGAATACAAATGGACCACGGGAAAATGTAGAATTGAATGTCCATGCAATACACGTTCATAGACTTTTTCAGTGCTAGATATGGCCCGCATAAATTAATTATACATAGGTAACGCGTTTATGTGTCCTGTTAGCAGGATGCATCCTAAGCTAATTATTAATAAATTATTTTAGAAAAATTTTAATAATATTTTAATTATAAATATAAAAAGTTACACGTTCATAGACTTTTTCAATGCTAGATATGGGCGGCATAAATTAATTATACATAGATAACGCGTTTATGTGTCCTGTTAGTAAGATGCATCTAAGGTAATTATTAATAAATTATTTTTAAAAAGGTTTAATAATATTTTAATGATAAATATAAAAAGTTATCAAAAAAATTAGTTAATCTTTTTTTTTCTGATAAAAAGTTTTTAAAAATATTTTTTAAATCAATATATTTAGAGTATTTGTTAATTTTTTACCGCATTTATTACGTATACAGCCCTTTGGATATAAGCAATTCTTACCCACAAAAAGTAAATTTTTTATTATTTTTTTTATACAAGATAGAAATTTTACTATAGTTTAATCTAAATGTATATGTGTGTGAAACTCTCTTTTGGAGACTTGAATCTCAGCTATTGCCTCCATATCTCACAAGCACTTATACTTGTGAAGTGAACCACCGCACACGATCATCGTACCAAGAGTGTGCGGTGATTTACAAAAAGTAAAGATAAACATATCATGAAAAGGTGATGTCAAAACTTTTCTAAAATAATTTATCAACAATTAATTGTTAACTAAACCCATATGTATTGTCTTTGTAAAATTAATTTCTGTGGGCCATATATATATATATATATATAAAATGTATGTGAGTATATATATATATCAAGTGTCAAAAAACACCTTATTAAAAAATCTGGTAAAATCTCTGATGGTTGTATAAGAGATCTGGAGTTTAATATTCATGTACATCAAAAATAAATTAGTGTCTTGGTCTAGCGAATCATAAGTTAAAACACTTAAAAAAAAAAAAAAAAAAAAAAACCTTACCAAAAAAAAAAAAAAGTGTCAAAGAACACTTTTGTTCAGGTTGATTCAACCATTTAGTTATTTATTAAATTTTTATAAGAAAAAAATGGTCAAAATACTAATATGACTAAGTAGTTGTCTCCTATTGTTCTAGCGGAGCAGGGCTACCTAATAAATGCCGGAAATAGTCAGTACCGGCTACATAACCTATGCCTCGTTAAGGTATCCTAGTTCTTCTACATCTAGAAGTGCTTCTTTGACACAATATTGACAAAGTGATACTTAAAATATTAATTAAAATAGATAATATGGTAGAGAAAGACAGTGACACATAAGGATGGCTTCAATTCCATAGAGCTTATCCTCTTTTCTCCAAGTACAATCAACAATGGGCATGGTCAATGAACTCAAACCATAAAAGAAGATAATGTCGAATCTAAGATAAGGCAATGAATGAAAAAGAAAAGGACAAACCAAAGAAATAAATAATGAATATGAGGACCTTTCTAGACTAACATTGAAGTGCATGGAATTTGTATGCCTCCGGTCGCTATTAAACACTTTCACCAACAGAGATAAAGGAAATATTGTCAATTAGTTTTTCTTTATCTACATTAATCTTTTTCTTTCTTTCCTTGCAGGCTATAACAAGTGAGAGGAATGATAATTTGAACCAAAATTTGTTTCGAGTAAAATAACTAATTAAATAAGGTTTTTCACATCTTGGCTCATTATGTTAAGAATACAGATAATTATGTAGTTTGGATAAAAGAAAATTTTAATATGGTTGAGTCAGTTTTTGCTCATAATATATTGTATTTATCTTATTCTTAATAAAGTTACGATCTTTTTATCCCAAAAAAAAAAAATCCTATAAAAAAAATTCAAGTTTAACCAAAACCAATTCATTACCATTTTCCAAAAAAAAAAAAAAAAAACCAATTCATTACCTATAATTATTTTTCTTTTTATTTTATTTTATTGGTTTTTCTTTTTTGTTATTGGGTGGGGGGTCACGTTTCTACTTACACAGAGAACATGCATTATACATGTAGTGCTACTTTACCCTCAAAATTATGGGATTTCTGTGCACCTAGATGTAACGGCACCTAATTTCCTAAAAGTAGCCATCTGATCCACGTACTCTTCTAACATGTGAAAGTTCTATATATATCCAAATGTATATGGTCCCTAAGAAGTGCCCTAAAGTTCATGCGTGCAAGATATATAGGCTTGGTATTTGAAAACTGAAAACAATAATATTCATATATGCAACTTTATCTTCCCAAGATCTCTTTGCTATCAATGAGTGAAGGTGGAAAAGAAATGGTTCAAGATCAAATTAAGCTATACAAAGAGCTTCATGCCAAAGATAAAGATGAAGGCAGCTGGGTGATCATGGAAGGTGGTCATGATAATGATGATGATAGTAATATGGAATCATCAACATCCTCCCTTGAAGGCTCAAGGATTTCTAGTGGATCAACATCATCATCAGACATGGTGGATGATGCATCTTCATCAACTTCATATTCTTTATCCTCCTCACATTCTAGTGGACCTTTGTATGAACTGTCAGAACTCATGGCCCAATTACCCATCAAGTAAGTTGCTTGAACAAACTCTAGGAAAAGTTTTTTGTGATAAGTTTTTTTGGAGCTAGAAACTCCTTACTGGGTTGGCATGAATGCTTAATAAAATTTTCAACCATTACCTTTTTTGTCAAAGTAGCAATTATTATTCGAATTTATCACTATGATTTTTTCTAGATTCGGTTTTTAGTAGAAATAAATGAGAATATATTGAAACTTATAGATATTGTCCATAGATTTTTTTAAAAAGAAAAACCAACAGCCTTTGTTCCAAATCTAAAAATATATTTGCATAAATTCTGAAAGGATAGAAATTCTTGTTAAAATATTGGAGTATTAGGCTAATATAAGTTCTAATATATGCAGGAGAGGACTTTCCAAGTACTTTCAAGGCAAGTCTCAGTCTTTTACATCTCTCTCAAGGGTTATGAGCATAGAAGACCTTGCAAAAAAGGAAACTCCTTATAGAAGGAAAATGAAATCATGCAAGAGCTATGGAGGAGGATTGGATGCCCAGAAACAATACACCCTTCCCAAGGCTACCATCTATAAGAAGAGTAGAGGGTCTTTGTCATCTTTATCTTTATCCAGTAGAAGAGGAAGTTTCTTAAGTATTAGTAGGCCCCCTCCAATTCCTGTACAGAAGAATCTTTAACCTGTAACTTATCAAGACTTGATGAAACATACATGTTTTTTCCAGGTAGAGTTGTAAGGGTGAAGAGCATGTTTTTTTCAGGTAGAGTTGTAAGGGTAAAGAGCAAGTGAATGCAAACTTTATGATCATGTATTCGGAAAAGTATATATCACCTTCTGTTTTTTTTTTGGGCATCTGTTGATTTGTATTATCTACCAATACCCAGATTCAAAATTTTGATTGTTATGCACTACAGCACTAGTCCTTTGTTTTTTTTTCTCTAGAGAGTAACGTTTGTGAATGATATTCTAAAATGAATGCAACTGAGAAATGTACAACTTCAAAAAATTGGACAATAACTGTAACGAGCATCTGCAGTTTCTGGAATTAGAGGGTGTTTTCAAATGAATCCACTTGACTAATTAGGACTCGAAAAATAATATAATAACCTAGGAGTTGAACAAGTTCATCTGTGTTGTTAAGAACTGTCAAAATGAGCCATTTACTATTTCATTAGACATGTCAGGCCAGTATGAATCCACATAGATGAGAAGCTATTTTAGAATCATTCTGCGCATGGTGATACCACCATAAGAGGCTGGAGAAGGACCACTTTTTGAGTCTGCTCAGGCAAATCCCTATAAATCTGTGTCTGCCATGAGAAGCTATATGTATCTGTCTAGAACTTTACTTTTCACTGACTAGTAAAGATCATAATTCAATAGCCAAATAGGAGCATCAATGGACATAATGAAGACAGCACAATTCCTCTACTTTATTATTAACATAGAAATCATGTACTTTGGAATATTTTTTCTCTGAACGTTTCTGTCAAGAAATTTGAAGATCCACTTTAAAATATTTCACTGAAGTTAGCATAACATTTATATATCAAATCTCAAACTAAGGTTTTTGGAGTTGCACCTAACATGTGTTATATCTACTTGCTAATGGACTTCCACTTCATTCCAACAACTTGACTCAACATTAGCAGATTGTACAATGCACTGTGGCCAATATAATAATCACCATGGGAAGAGGACAGCCAACCTCAATATATTAGTGACAAAGTACCATGAGCATATTGATAGAGATAAGACAAGAAAGAAAAGAAAGGTAGAAGAAACATATATATGAGATAGATTAGTTGGTGTCAAAGGTGCATGAATGTAATCATAAGTTCAATTTCATTCAACCACAATCCAACTACAAAAGAATCAATTCCTAAGATTAACAACTGCTCAGCTTGTTTTATAGACTACAGTCAAAGATGTTAAACAGCCTAACTCCTCAGAAGTTTTACAGTGGAAGAAGGCTGAAATTTGAAACAACAGAGGACGCTGTTCCAACTGGTGCACATCAGCAAAACAAAAAACGTGACAGTAGTTCATGGAGACATGACTGAGCGATTTCGGATTCTGCTTGATCGCCTCACTGGAGTTGTAATTTCCTGCACTTCTCCATCTCTGCCCTCCTATTTTGACACAAAAAACAATTGGCCTAAAATGCTTGCTAATAATTAAAATGATAAGCACTAGAATTATAAAAATTTCATTCCTTCAATGCATTGCAGTTCAAAGAAGAAAAATGATAAGTCATCATCCTTGGAACTTAAATGTGTTGTGGAATTTTTCTTTTTCTTTTTTCTTTTTTAAAGAATTTGATAGTTTATCATTGTGTCATTATTGTGTTTACACTCATGCTAGCTAAATTGGGGGAAATAGAATTAATTGGTAGGTCCAATTTGACATCATATGAATGCATATAACTAGGGCTAAATAAATGTGATATATACATATGAACGCATTTAGCCACATAAATAAATGCTCATTCATTTGTTAAGACAAATAAATGATGATGCAGGAATGAACAGATGCATGCGGAATCACTACAATTATGCTAAACATGCTGTATGAACCACTTCTATCTCTCAAAAATCATAATGTTACCTTGGTGTCAATTTATTAATAAAACAATACTAAGATAATTAATCAAAAACCATTTTGATTCAAACTAAAACTAAAACAATCATAGGAAAAAATGATTAGTAAATTGTAAACATATTATAAAACCAAATATTTCTTACCTTCACAATCCTCCTCTCAGCAGTAAATCTTCCATATGAATGAGATTCTCCGGCAGAGAACTCTGAAAAGGTCGACTGGGACTGAACAGGAATTGGATGAGCCTTGCTCCCTGATTTCTTCTCTGTGGAAACAGAATACTTGCTGCTCTCGTCAATTTCCATCCTCCTGTTTTTCACACCACTGCTCCTCAGAGAGCTGCTTACTTCTCCAACCTCAAACTCACCAAGCAACTCAACTGATGGTGCTCGGCTTTCATAATCATGTTTGGGAACTTCCTCCATTGGATGAAAAGATGGATGACTCCTAAAGGAGTCAACACGTTCAGTGTGCACCTCTTCCCTATTGGGAAGCTCTGAGCTACATTTGTCTCCCATGCCAGATTCAGTACAAGGCTTTACAATGAAAGAATCCTTTCTGGTAGTTTTGTTCTTCTCTATTGGTATCAAACAAGAATCCTTTTTCTCCTTCTCTACTATCAAAACTTCAGAACAAGGCTTTGCTATTAGAGAAGAATCCTTCCTCAAAGCTTTCTTACGCTTAAAGTGAAAACCCAAGACCAAAAAGGCAACAATCATAGAAAATACTGAAACCCCAATAACCAGTTCCAGTAATGAATCAGTTTCCAACTGCTTCTTTAGCCCCTCCTCCAATTCTTCCTCCACCTCAAAATTGAGAATTTCAGTGTCTGTATCACCATTGTTGATTGCTTCACCAGCCTTGATAGTGACATTTTCCATTCCCTCCATTTTTCTTTCAACCATTTCTTCATCTCCAGCTTTCTCATTGACAACTTCTTCAGCTTCCTTCACCCAAACATCATTTTCTTCTTCAAGAACATTTGAGCTATCAGACTCCATGATGTGGTGATCTACCCCATCAGACAAGGATGGGGCCTTATAATCCTGGAAAGCTTCAAACTTTTCTATAGTTCCAGCATTCTGCAATTCAGAATTCTCATCTATCTGACCAGAAATCTCGCTTGTAAACATCCTTTGATGATCACAATTAGCTTCAATATCTTCAGCCTGTAGATCTAACACGTCACCCAACTCACCAACCACTCCCTTCATTCCATCTTCATCCACCTCTATAGCTTCACTTTCTCCACCCTCTAACTTGATCACTTCACTAAACTCCTCAACAATGTCCACTGCTCCCATTTTAACATCTTGAACCATTTCTTCTTCCTTTATGCACTCACCATCAGCTTTCTGGCTTACTTGATCCAAAGCCATTTGTAATTCGTCTCTTTGATCCCAGATGTTACTTCCACTTTCAACTTTCTTAGCCATGAAAGCTTCCAATGTACGGTTCTGAATCTCATAGTACCCATATTTAGGGCCCTCAAAAGATTGTAAACTAGGTAAAGGTTCTGGAGAATTCATGGAAGATATATATAAGGTAGAAATCACCAAAAGCACAAACCAAAACAAAGATTCCAACACTCTTTTCACACTCCAGACTTTCTCCTCCTCTGCCTCCTCATTTTCCTCATCACTTTCTTCAATTTCTTCATGTTCTTGTTGTCTGGAACCTTCTTGAGTAGAAGAAATCAAAGAGCCATGACCGCTACCCGAGTCAGATTCTTCATCACTGACTTTCTGGGATTCAGAAGAACCACTTGTACTGCTTAGCCCATCTTTTCCTTCTGGAATTTCATTTTCTAGGCGATGGAGAATCTCTTGACGCCTATTCGGCTTGTACCGGAGAAACTTAGGCCTTGGAGAAAGATAATTCGTTAATGGGTCATAAGGCCTCAAAGAACGATCAGCAACAACATTCTCCTCATTGCCATTGGGTTCAAAACCCTGAGGTGAAGCTATATCAGATTCCGTTACCGGGTTTGAAGAAGTGGTTTTTGATCCAAGATTTGAGGTCTTTTGGACAACGGGTTCCGAGAAAATAGATTCTGAGGCTTCATTCCTTTCAGCTAAGATTTTCTTTTTTGGGATTATGGCCTTGGAAGCTGCAGATATGGTTGGGGACATGTAATGCTTTTGGGTTAATTTCTTTGGGTTTGGCGAGTTAGGACCCATTTGTTGATGGCTGTGATCGTTCTCATCTGAAATTTCAAAGAAACAAACTTTCTTGGTACAAATAAAAACTTGGACAAGAACCAAGAAAAAGAAAAGAAAGATTGAAGCTTTATTACATAGCTATTCTTAAATCTTAATCATGATCTCACCTTCAATTATCAAAGAAACAAACTTTCTCATCACGAATTAAACCAAAACATATAGAATGAATTAGTGAATTCAAAAACTATTAGAAGTCTCATAAAAAAAACTAAAAAACTATTAGAAGAAATCTCCAAAACCCTTGTTTGGTTACTGGGAAAATAATGGGAAAAAAGTAAACATAATATGTAAAATGAATTATGGTTTCACAAAAATAACTTCAACCCAAATCAACCCCTTATTAGACTGCAAGTTTTTCTTTCAATGTTTTCCTATACTTTCTTGGCAACCAAACATATAAAATAGAGAAAAGAGTGAAAAAAAAAAAAAAAGGGTTACCTGTTGCTGAGGCTCTTGGAATTTCAGAGGCTTTGATTGGCGTTGATGATGATACATCCTTATCAGGATCGTTCATTTCTTTCACCATTCTTGTCCACAATGTTTTAAACCCTTTTCACACAAGAAGATATATTCTCTATTTCACAAATTCACTCAACGAATTATAAAGAGTTTTTCTTCTTTTCTTCTGGATGCAAGTTTTGAACGAAGAGAGAAAATGGCAAACTACTGTACTGAATGATGGAGAAAGAAAAGGAAGATAGTGGAGATATGACCGTTGGGCAACCGGTTAAGGATTAGAAATTTTAAATTTTTTGACCGTTGGGGTGCCAGTTGGCATTTACTCAAACGGCACAATTCATTCATTATACAGCCTATGGCAAATGAGAAATGAGGTGTATACAATATTTTTACAATAAATTTTAAGTGGCAGGTTATTATTGGTTGTTATTGTTGGGCAAAAAAGTAATCTGACTGTTAGGTTCAAATTTGAACCAATAACAACTAATCACTTGTGATTTGTTGTAAAAATATTGTAGACGTAATGACACGTAATGCTAAAAAAGTGAGATTTTTTTTTTCTTAAAATTTTTACCAAAGAGTGTGATTTTTACTAGAGACTATTTGGTGGATTTGAGGCGTAAATCCAATGTTCTGGATTTTTCTTTTTCTTTTGAGGCATAAATCCAAAATTTTTAACTGGGAAAATATTTTGGATTATTTTTTTCTTTTTTTTGGAGGAGAGGAGGAAGATAGGTCGAACTCCCAAAGAAGGGGTAGGTGTCAATCAGGCTACAAGTCCGTTGACCACTTTGTTGTTTGTGACATTAAAAATATGAACATTTTCTCGAGCAATTTAAAAATTATCATCAATTTTTCTTTTTTTTCCTTTACCTAAATACTAGCCTTTTTCTTTTCTTTTCTTTTTTTTTTTCTTTTTTTTTTTTTTTTAAAAAAAACTTTGGTAAAAGTTGCAAACAAATTCTAAAAAATTGATGCTATGATGAACAAAGTTTTTCTCCAAATAGTTATAAAAACTGTACCGGCAATTGATTCGACTGAAAAATTGGTTCACTGATTCATTGGTCGAATTGTAGGTTTATTAATTAAGCAATACTTAGGTATAGTACTTAGGTGTTGTTCCTTAAGTTCCCTTTTAAGATTCTGCCATGTGGATTTTTTCTCATAAGATAAAAATGTATTTTTTATTTAAGTAGAAATTTAGCTAAATTTTAAGAAGGGAACCTAAGGAATAGCACCTAAGGTACTGTACATAAGTTTTATTCTTATTAATTTATTAAATAATATATTTTATAATTATAAAAGCAACTAAAATAAAATAAAAACACTCTGTTTAGGTAAATTAATAAATTATAACTATAAAAAAAATTGCATCATATGACATAAACTAAGAGAGTATAAAAAAAATAAATATATAAACACGTCATTCACATAAATCATCCTATAAGCAAGTTATATAGTCCAAAAGTCTTGAAACAACATATCTCATAGAAATTCAAAATAAATTTTTAACTTAATCATTAAACCCAAAAGCATAATAAAATTATTTAAATCTCCAAATACAACTGATGATTAAAATCAATCATGTGTTATCGTTGTGATATTGGTCACTTATGTTCTATGCAGACCAATTTGTATTTTTTTGGTTTTATCCGCGAGTTAAAAAGATTAACCCATGCAAGCCGTCAGTTTACCTGGTTTGATAATGGTTTATTGCATATTAGGTATTTTACACTAAATCATTCCAAATAATGCTTTGGTTCACGGTTTTCATCATTTAACCGATGGTTTGGTACAGTTTTTATAACTAGTTTCAAGAGAAACTCTACAAACTTCTCATATATCTTTATATTGAGTGTAAATTTTGAAAATCTAACCAATGGATTGCATGTTCTTATTATATTTTTCATGATTACAAAAATTTAAGAAGACCAAAGATCAATTGCTATGTTACCAAACAAATATTAAAATTTTAAGTTTTTGTAATATAAAATTGTGTATAAAAAATAAGTTTATTGATCGAATAATAAATAACATCTAATTTGAACTAAATTTGATATGCATGTTAAAAACGTAAGGAACGTGAAATTCAACAGTTTGATTTTCAAAATTCACATAAAAAAAAAAAGATATATGAGGAGTTTGAAAATTTTCTATCTAAACTAGTTTAGAAAAAAAAAAACTTTGTTCTGCTATAACAATCATTTGATCAATCCTCTAAGTTACTTATGCAAATGTAGCTTTTAGTCCACCGTTTCCTCTAAAGCCCAAAAATATAAAACAAAGTTTCTCTCCAAACTTTTCTCAAAAAAAAAAAAAAAGTTTCTCTCCGAACTTCATAGACTAATAGCTTTTCCATCTTAAGGGTTTATTGTTTTTATAGAGAAAAATGTCAAAGGCTTTAAATTATGTTATTGAGAAGTTTTAGATTAGTTCGAGACATGCAAACCTGTTAATTTTATATATATATATATATATATATATTTTTTTTTTTTTACTTACTAAGAAAAACCTTTTATTTTGTGCTGGGTTTCTTAGAGAAGGTATCCATGTCTTAGCCTAGAGTGGTAGTCCTGCCCTTTCATTGACGGTAGAGGTTTGGACTTTGGAGTCTTAACTGTTTAACCCCACCCATGGGTACGAAATTTGTGATGTACAAACTTGAGTATATTGAAATGGGCCAGGCATTAAGTTTGACCAACAATTTGGGCCTAGTTACAACTAGTTTCAAGTCCCTTGTAAATTTAGGCGGGCTGACTATTCAGAACCATTAAGTAAATCTATTTACATAATACAAAAATTAAATTATTACCTCAATAAATTGTTCAAACCTTATGTAGAGACTTGAGGGGGTCTTGATTTCCATGTCGAGGCTTGTAAAGAATTTGTATTACAATTACATAATTTACGTAAAATTTCATAGGGAATTAGTTTAATTGGATATAGAACTAGGTTCTTTCAAATAATATTTTATATTATTAAATACGGAATTTTCCCTCAAACCCCAAATTTTTTTTTTTCTTTTTTGAAGAACCCTCGAACCCTACATTAAAATATAAATCTTACAGCATTTACTTCTTATTATAAAAATATACAGTAAATTATTAAACTGGAATAAGAGGACTCCGCTATTACCATTTGCCAAAGAAGACTATTGCACAGAATGACACATTGGATCACAGTAAAATGTATGAAAGTTTGTGAGAGAATCAATTTAATTGACATCAGAGGTAGGTTTTTAAAATAGCATTTATATTGATTGATTTGTTGAACAGGAAATTATTAAACTGGGTTATGACTTAAGAGAGCATTGCTTACCTAAAGAAATATGCCAAGAATGACAACTTACACCAAATGTATTTAGTGTTGGGTTTTGTGAAGCTTAATTGTGTTTGATCCGAATTATGACTTGACCCAAAATAATATTGTTAAGGTTTTTAATATGAGAATTTTTTAGAATAATGAAATCCTTACAATTCCATGGACGTAGGTAAATTGCCGAACTACTTAAATATTGTCTTGTATAATTGTTTTTTTTTTTTTTTTTTTTGTGCATATTTTTATGCTATTTTTGCATCTCACAAGTCTAGGAATTTCATAAATACTCCCCTTCTTTAGGGATATGCACAAAATGACCGTTTGGATCGTAAATCAAATGCATGAGAGTTTCTGAGTAAGTTAACTCAACTGATATGATGGGTAGCTTTTCAAAATTCATTTGTTAAATAACTCCTACCTATATTGTAAATTGTAATATGGCTGAACCTACCCTTCTTGTAATAGTGTGTTCTTCACTTCTTCTTTTTCTTTTTTAATGAATCGACAAAAGTATTATTGCTAATAAAATATTTACAGTGAGTATATATATTAGTAAAACACGGTCTCTAAGCGAAAAATAGTAAACATGTAAAATGTCATCAAATACACAATGTAGATTGTAGAAACATAAAGACCAACACAATTGCAGCCCAATGAAAAAAAATACTAATTAATTTACAGAAAAAAAAAATAATAATAACAGAAGATTTCCACACAAAACTTGTTGCTCTAATTAAGAATTTAAAATCCAAAAAAGATGATGCAAATAAGCTATACTTTTTGAGTCAAACATTTGAGGAGGAAAGAACGACAGCCAACAAAGGCAGAGAAAAATGCTCCAAACACGAGAAACCCACAAAGGCAGACTCTAGATCTACAGAGGTAAGAGACCCATAAACGAGACAGAAAGACTCTCAAAAAAGATGACACATGGCTTCTTGAGGAGGCCCATAAACGGAGGAAGCATACACCCGAAATAGGGTGTATTTAAGAGCCTATTTATTTGTTAGAATCATCCTATAACTATTACAATTTGTACTACACAAATCTTATAAATTGTTATGCCAACTTTTAAGAATAAAATAAAATTAAAAAAAGTTATTTAGAAGCTAAGAATCTTATAGCTTAGCGGCATTGCCTTCTTCCCTCTATGAAAAGAACTAAGATTTGAATCTCCCCTCCTTTTTATTGCAATTATTGAATTATTAAAAAAAAGTTATTTAAAATTTTATATTTTATGATATTGATGTTGTATGGCCCTGTATCAATTACATTTATTAGCAAGTTAATGTTTTGTACATATGTAATCATTTTTATTTCAAGCGGGTTTAAAATTGTCTAAATTAAGAGAAATTTACAAGAAATTAATACTTGAGTAATGAAAATCATAATATATTATTTACACTACTATGTATAATATGTAAAATGGAAAATTTTATATCTTCAAAAGGTTGGAGCTTGGTGAATGATAAAAATTTTCATCACAAATATAGAAATATATATAGATTGCATTTGGATACTTGAATTTGGATTTGGATTTAGATTTTTAATGTAGTAGTGTTTTTATATTTGTGCAGATTTCTTATTGGTGGTTTTAGGGGATTTACTTTTGGCATTATTTGAAGACATATGAGAATATCTTCCGTTGGTTCTAATTATATTATGTTACATTTTTTGTATTGTTATAAAACATCCTAAGTTATTGTATGTGTTGCAAACAATTATTGTATGAAAGAAGTTTGAATTAGATACTTGTTTTAATTTTAACTTGTGGAATGTATGGATCGATTTTTTATAAATGTGTTAATCAAATGTGAGACTTTAATAATGTAATAACAGGTTACAGGTTAATATCACCACCATGAAAATAATAAAAACAGAAAATAAGTTTTAGTGACGAAAATTTTCGTCGCTATATGTGCCTGGATTTTCTTAAAAATAGTTTTAGTGACGAATTTTTTCCTCACTATATGTACCCGAAAATAGTTTTAGTGACGAAATTGTTTGTCACTAAATATGATTGAATAAACTGGAATGGTTTTTGTAGGGACCGGCCTTTTGTTTCACGCGACGCGGGGGTTCAGGATTTTCACCCCACCAAGGGCTGGCCTTGTAATGTAAGGTTTGACACCTTAATTCCACGTCAGTGAGAAAGGCGCCCCAATACAATAAATTTGTAGAGAGTAGGTAGAAGGACTAGGAATTAGCGAGCATTACAACGATTGGTGCGGGTTTACAAGATCATCAAATGGGATTTGACTAAGTGTTCTAAGGGAAAGTTTGTCCTCGGCCCAGTCCGAGGAGCTCTCCCTTCATCATAAATGAATATAGGGTTCCTCCCCTTCGAACTTCCAAAGTCCCAATCTCCGAACCCTCTTTTCTCTGGGGGTTCATTCCATTATATAGTCCTATTCAGCTGATATCTACCCTCCACTTGTTGGTCATCCGAGCTTATGTCTGAGGGCTTGTTCCATCAACCGCCTTTCCAGTCATCTTGTTAGTCGAAGTAACTAAGGCATTACTGTTCAATGGTCAATTCCTCGTTAATGCGGCCAAAGTGTCAGTTGCGTGTTTTTAATGTGGTGATGACAACTCCTTTCTCCAATATTGGCCGGCCGAGGACATGGTCGTCCTCGGCGATGCTCCTTGACAGTTTGGGCCTTCCCCGCTCATTCTCGGACACCGCATTGTCCTCGTCATAGGCCTTGGGCCTGATATGGAGCGAGTTGGGGTGGCCAAATCTTCCCCACAGTTTTAGTGACAAAATATTTTCGTCACTAAATACTGTTTTTAGCGAGGAAAACATTTAGCGACGAAACGTTTTCGTCGCTAAAAGTTGTTTTCTTTTTTATACAAATCGGACTTTTAGTGACGAAATTTTTTGTCGCCAGGATTTTTAGCGATGGGGCTATAGCGACAAAACAAATTTTGTCACTAAAGGTTCTTACTGACAAAAAACTGGACTTTTAGTGACGAATTTTTTCGTCACTAAAAATACATTTTGTTGTAGTTTTGATTCCAAATCTTTAAAAGTTAAAATTCCTTGTTTGGATGTGTTTTATACATAGTTTTAAAAACCAGACTGGACCGGCCGGTTCACTAGTTGAATCAAGAAGTAGGCACAAATCCAGTTCAGTAAAAAGCTCCAAAACCGAGTAAAACTAGGAACCGAGATCAAAACCGGTTCTTTTACCATACTAATTTTTAAAACCATGGTTTTATATCTATGATGATTTGAGATTATAAAATTTAAAATCTATTGAAGTATGTCTTAATGATTTCTAAAATTCTATGGCAATTTAAGTTATCTATATATATTATAAAACTGAAACCTTTGTTTTTTTTGTTGACTTTATTATATGTTGATACATAGGCTTTGGAAACCTCACAAATTTCCACATCGTCAATTATTTTATTTATCAAAAAAAGAACACGCTGAAAAACAATCGATAAAAGTAAAACACACAAAACCCTAAACCTAGAACAATAGAGCCGACTACCATTCACTCTCATCCAAGCCTCTTCCCTACAGTATCAAGATTTGATGAAGAAAGAGCATTATGATATCTATTGTTGGCATTCTCTCTCAACGCAAGACCAAATCCCTTTTAGAGACCACAATCCTATCTACAGCTCTTTTACTAGAATATTCATCCATGAATAGGGAGGTGTACATTGCAAATCTGCTAAAAGAGCAAAAACAGATGTTTAGAATCACTAGAACTTCCACTAGGTGCTCGTTTGGATTGGGCTGATAGCTGAACACACGTTTGCGTTTCAGCGCTTTTTTTTTTTTTTTTTTTTTTTCACGTGTTTCAGTCCATTTATTTACTGTACATGTACTGTTGCGGCTACTGTTCATGTACAGTAGCCCGCAATATTTGACTTTTCTCACAAATTTTACTGTTTATGGACCCAAAAATTTCACTTTTCAGCAACTTTTTCATTAAAAATGGGTCGGTACTATTTACACATTTAAAAATTATTTACTACAATGTTTTTCAGTTTTCAGTTTTCTGTTTTCAGTTTTCAGTTTTCAGCTGTATCCAAACAGACCCTAGGTCAGTATTAACATGAAGAACAAAATTGCTTGCACAAAAATATTTTTACACCTGAAGAATCACTAACAGAAATATATGCAATACAGACATGGCACTTATCATTGACAGAAATCATGCAAAGTTGTGTAAATTACTTAAGTTAGCCAAATATTTCTTAGGTAGACATAATTACAGTTTCAGGGGACCTAAAGTAGGGAAAATCAAGCAAAATCAATTGCCCTAAAAATATGAGCACTACGCATAGGAATCGACAATATTAAAGCTTTGGCTAAATAAAGCAGAACATACATAAAGTTCCACTATTGCTATAGCTATCTTCACCAACGCTGGCATGGATTATTTTTTTGGAGGCTAACCAATCTTTCACTTATATTTTTTTTGTTTTGTAGTTATATATTTCTCTAGGCTCTGGATCTTCTAATTTGCTAATTTTATGGCATTGTAAAAGTTATAAAAAAGTTTTGGTTTTTTTTTTAATTTTTTTTTTTACGATAACTGAATCTGTCAACTATAGCCATGGAGTATACATGATATATTGTACATTTATGTAAAGTTTTCCGGTGTATTGTGTGGGATTAAGAAACATGAATTAAACTTAGTATAATGTAATAGATTTTACTTCTACTTATGTCATGTGTTAGTAATTTGGCCGAATTTGACTTGATCCATGGCTACATCATTGACACTTATTTATTAAAAAATATTAATTAATATATATCATTTTTTTTAATAAAAAACTTATTAAATTCGTTTCATGATACATTATACTATGCAAAGTTTTTCCTTGCATTGCACGGGTTAGCAATTAGTTTAAAATATATCAAAGACTTTCAAGACTTTAAAACTTTTGGTGAATTTGTCAAATCCAAATCCTTAAGTTTTTAAAATTATTTAAAAATATATATTTGAATTTTAATAATCCAAATCTAAATCCACTTGCCCAAATTTTATCATCCCAAGTTACCATCCAAATGCACCATTAAAGTAATCTAGGAATTTCATATGCTTTAATAAGTAGGTGGTTCATGAATGATGATACCTTTCTGTTTTCATAATGAATATAAAACTAAAAATATATATTTTTACGTAGGCTTGAAGCAAAAATGATGATTCCTTATACCGCTAGATGCTAGTTACTTTCTTCAATGTTTTGTTATGCGACAGACTAATATTTGTCTGGTTGTTTTGCAGGACCACCTCTGCAACCACAAAAACCAACCTCTGCAACCACACAAAAAATTTATCATTAATCTGCTTATCCATACTCTTACAAGTAGGCTTTGGTAACATCATATTGGACATGTCCACTTATGCAATAATAACTCAATGTACTTTGTTCTTACTGGGTTCATGCATTTTAGGACCACTTTTTTTTTCCTTTTCTTTTTTAATAATTCGTTATTTGGGATGAAAATTTGAATCCGGGTCATTTACATTGAAAACACCAAAAAATATCAGTTGAATTAGGTAATTGATAACTCATGACTTTAGTTAAGACCATTTTTTAAGAATTCTATATTATAATTATTTGGCATGAGTGAGACATAAATACTACACACATTTAGAGAATTGGCAAATCAAAAAACACAAGGTCTCATGTCCTTGAAGGTTAGTATACTCATTTTAAAGTTAGTTTTATGACAGTCAAGAGTTTTATAGTCTAATCGACACATTCCAAGAGCCTTATAATTTAACTGACACCTCCTAATATACAAAGTGCTTGATATTTAGAGAAAAAAGGATTCAAACTGTGATGTTAGTAAATATCTATAAAAATAAATAAATAAATAAAAAGTTATTTTTAGGACAAATATCATTCATCTCCTTCATTTAGTTTTTTATTTATTAAATAATATAAAAAATTAAATTTAAAAAAAAACCCCTCAGTCTCCTAATTTGCTTTTATTTTTTACTGCATTTTTGTTTTCATAGAAAAATTAAACAATATATTCGAATATAATAAAACCCAGGTTTTTATTTTTAGTTAAGTGATGGTCCAAGCAATAGTGAGTAGACTTGGGTCCACAAGAGAATGGTTAGGGTTTCAGGCCTTGTTTTGGAGTTTTTTTAACCCTTAATAATTGATCATCCAAAAACAATAGTGAGCAGAAAGACTTGGGTCCACAAGAGATTGGCCAGGGTTTTCAGGCCTTGTTTTTTTCCCCCGTCAGATAATGACCCAAATTCCAAACAATAGTGAACAGATTGGTCCACAATAATAGTGGCTAAAGCCTAAGGTTTCAAATCTGATACCTTAAAAAATTCTCAAGAGGAACCTTTTTACCATACCGACAAGAGGTTGGTGTTGAAGAGATTATTGTAAAATAATGACCATTTTGAATAGTGCTTAGCACATGATAGGCCAACTCAGCGAAAATATAAACCATAATTTAGGCCATTCACACTTGTTATTTTTCCTAGAATACCGATAATGTCCATTCTGTCAAGGCTTAAAGCCACATTCCAAGATGGTCAAAGAGGGACTTTTCTGGAGGCTACTTTTCAATGTTGTAGTTTCCCCATCTAATTAGAAATTTGTAGAGAGTAATTAATGAATAATTTGACTATTAATAACCACTTTTATTTTTCTATAATTTTGATTTTGAACTTTTAATCAAATCCATGCACCTTCTCTTTTTCAAAATTCAAAGTTTCAAAAGTACATAGCTCTCTAGGGAACTGACCCTAAACTTGCATTAATATAATCAATGTCTGAATAATTTAATACAAGAACCTTAATCTTGATTATGTCAGTGCTTGTGTCAAAGGCATAAGAATTTTTTTTTTGAAAACACAGAGACATGACGAAAGCATAGCCTGGTCGACCAAACATATTTGGGCCCCATCCTGCCTTAAATAGCACTTTTTCAATAAACAATTTGGCTTAAAAAATTATGGGTTTTCAGTGTTTGGATCAGAAGAGACATAATTGTTAATTAGGGAAACAAAATCTTAATTCTTTGTTTAGTCCTTAACGTCTCGTTTTTCCTGTTCAAAGTTCAAACTATAGGATCTTCTTATTGATTTATTTGCATGTGATTTACAGTGTAGTAGCATATATATGCTATATATTTAAATGCAATTAATAAACAAATGAGCAAAAGAAAGGTGAAAATTTTATAGAAAGCTTTTTAAAAACTTTAAAAGTTTTTGGTGATTATATATTCACGTGTGACTTAAATATCTTTATCATGAAATCTTGCTACATAATTATGTCAAAAAGTGTCAAAAGCTGTTGCCTTTCTCTTCATACATTACAACCTTTACCACTAAGATTGTGATAGATAAAGTAAATTAGTCAAACAATTCAACGTGTAAAAAGAAACTCATGAGTGAAAGGATTTTACTGATTTTTCTATATGTTTCAAATCCAATGTTTTGAAAAATAATAATTTAGTGTGATTGGTGAGTTGCTATTACGGGATGAATCACACTCATCTATTTTTTAAGGACCTTATAATTGAATTGACACCTCCTCTTGTACAAAGTATTGAGAGATTTAGAGAAAGAAAAAAAAAATTCAAATTGTGAAATTACCAATATGGTATAATTATCTTCTTTTTTTTTTTTTAATCTATTCTCCACAAATTAGACACATAAAATACATTAATTTTAAAAATTATACCTTATACCACTGTTACAAACAAGAAAGTCTAATTATGACAGAATTATCAAAAACATAACTTTTCATTTTCATTGAACATGATTGCCACTACCGCTTTATCTTTTTGTATAATCATATACACTTTTTTTTTTTTTATAACAGAAAAATGTCTGATCATATACACTTTTGTCATGGTCTTGCATGACCTTTTACCAATTGGCTCGATAGAATGGTCGTGTTTTTTAAATGGAGTTGCATATCAGTCAACGTACTAGTCTGCGACTATCATAAAATAAGCTACATTTCCTATGTATTCGATTTTCACACTATCACTAAAATAAGATATCTTTTTTTAGTGATGTATATTATAATAAATTTTATAATTTTATGTGTTGCCAATCAAAATAAAATAATTCAAACATTTATTCATTAAGTTATTGAAGTCTATTAATTATATTTACTATCTAATTAATTTGTAAATATTTCATGGTCAAATTTATAATAATTTTTACTTTTTTTAGTAAATCAGGAATTTTTACATTTTTTTTTATAAAAAAAAATCTATTATTCTTTACAAAAGCTAGCTAGTAATTTCACCTATATTTCACAAAAAATTTACAACATTCATGGACACATAAACAATCACCAAACGGACACTAAAGATTTGGTAGAAAAGTTATGTGTAGTTTTATTTTTAAGAAAATGTTAAAAAGAAATTCTTTAAACTCTTTTTATATTTTTTGATTAGATATGAAATTTGAAAATCTAACCGTTGAATTGTATTTTTTTTTTTATACCTTCGTGCTTACAAAATTTCAAAAATATAATAAAAAATCAATTAAATTTTAAATTTTAAATTTTTGTGGTGTAAAATTATGCATAAAAAATAAATTTATTAATTAAATAGTAAATAATATCAAATTTAAACTAAATTTGATACATATATTAAAAATAAATAATAAAAAATACAATCTAACAATTAAATTTTTAAAATTTACTAACTAATAAAAAAAATTATTCTTATTATTATCGCCTGCAAAAAGATGTTTGGAACAAACATTTTCACCGCCCACTTATCCGTGAATTTTTTTTTTTTTTTTTCTAAATACTAAGTATTAACACATAAAACAAAAAAAAAAAAGATAATATTTTTAAAAAGGAATTTATGATAGCGTATACCCAAAAAGGTTTAACACAGACTTTAGCTTGCCCTAAAATGCGTGTGAGTGGTCTAATGTGACATCAAGAGAAAGGCACGAGGGCAACTATGGGATGATGATTAATGTCAAGACAAAACTGGGAAGGAGCTTATGGACACACTGCACGAAATAGGCAAATGGATATGGATGATGTATGGCTTAAGGGGATAATAATTCAGTCAAACACTGGCTCAATTTCCCAAATTGCCCCTAGTAATGATGTAATGTTACTATTTTTTATTTTTTTATCAGAAAGCATGTGAGCTATCATATATATGCTGATGCAAGCAGAGCCCAGAAACCCATCAATCAAATCAAAGCTCTAATCATTGCTGATAAGAAATTTAAGATCCAGTAAAGGGTCCCACACATTGGCTTTCCCTCCATTTTTGGGTGGGTCCTGTTCCCACATCGAGGCTGTTCCATTAAATATTGAGAAATTTCCTTAAAAAAAAAAATTTTAATATTGAGAAAGCAGAAAAATAAAAATAAAAATAAAAATCATTTCATATATAATATACCCCATTTAAATTGAGTAGATTAATTTTAGAAATTAGTGATATTTTATTTCATAAAGAGTTGAATTTTTTTTTTAAATGAACCAATGATTTAAGATGTGGGACTAATAACAAAAACAAAGCCTTTTATTTTATCAACTTTGTCGTAAAAATAAAGCTATGTATTTTTTTTACTTTCTTTTTAAGAATTAAAAAAAAAGCTGATATCAAATTAGCCCCACTTTAATCATTGTGATTTTCTTACATGATCCATAAATAGGAAGGTTAGAAGGTGACTGGTAAAGTTTTTAATTTCTAGTGGTTAGCTTCAGAAAAAAATTGAGCTTGTTGCCAGTCAACATTTGATGATGATTCATTGAGATTTGAACCATCAGCCTAAAATTGAAATTTGAAAGCACATTACTGTTTTGACATTATTGTTTTTGCTACTTATGGAAAATGTTCTTTTCCCATTAAAAAGGGATAAATATTAGATGGAAGTTAAAAGTAAAAATTTATGGAAACAGATTTACTTAAGGAAACAGATTTACTTAAGGAGTGATTTCAATGGAAACAAGACCCAGATTTTTGTCTCAGTAAAAACAAAAAGACCCAAATCCAAAATCTTTCTATTTATGTGATGAGAGAGATAAACTCATAAACCAATTCAGTGGCCAGTGTAAATCAAGCTGGATAGAGCTGGATCAGTGGAAATTATAGGGAAGCTTCATGGGATTCAAAATGGGACCATGTTCAAAATGGGAAATAATGTAAACAAACAACTTCTACCTGAGAAGTTGTGCTAGAAAATTTAAAACTTTCAGAAATGGCTTGGCCATACTATGTGGTACAAGGCCTCCAATTCTTTATTAGAGGCAATCTCTTTCCCATTTCTGCATTATTTGTTTTTTTTCCTTAAATACATTGGTGAAGAACTAAATTGCACACCTGCTTCAGTTTATAGAACCACCCTCTTAGAATATATGGGATCTACATAAGATGGAGCTAGAATTTCTAGTATAAAAAGATAACCAATTTAAAAAGGTGACATAAGTAATATGAAGAATTTAGAGTCATCCATATATTAATTGAAAATGTTAAGTTGTTAACTAGCAAAAGTTCAACTATTGAAAAGTTTAAGGAGTTATCGTCTCTGTTGGAGACATAGTAGATGTCAGTTGAGATATAAGATCTTAACCCAAAAAATAAAAACTTCATAGATTTCTTGGATCCTCTTAAGTATAGATGCCATATACTGTGAGATAAAAGGGAATCAAGGAACCTTGCAGCTCCTCTGCTTGTCATTGTCCAAACAGATATTCTAAATTAACAGAAGTTGCTCAATCTTCAGACATGTCATATGCTACAAAGGCAATCTCATTCTTGCATTATTCAATCTAAGTTTTTTTTAAAAAGACATAAAAAATTCAACCTTGAATCTTTTTACTTTCAGATCCAGAAGAAATCGAAAACATTATAAAAAATAAAAATAAAAGCTATTTAATTTCCATAAGGCATGATTCAATAAGAACTGTTTTAGAAGAATTTACATTAGGACTCTGTGCTCTCTATCCTATCTGCTGTTGATACTAAAAGTGGTAAATCAAGCTTAGAGAATCATTTAAAACTGAAATCCTTCACTGGTTCTCTCTAACAAATACAGAGGACCTCTTGACAACAATTTGTCAAAACTCCTCTTCTTCAACTAGGGAAGGAGACTGCTGCATTCTAACACTGCTGATGCTATTTCTTGCTGCCAGAATTTCATTCAGTGAGAGCCTCTTCTTTTGCCCTGGTTCTGGTCTTTGCTTCGGGGCACTGTGAGACCTCAACTTGGCCTTAAAAGATTGTGTGCTTGCCATATAGTTAGGGTAGTTCAAGTAAGACCTAAAGAAGCTGTCTCCACAGACGCTCTTGGCCGGTGTAGTTGGGGCATTGGACTGCAATGAATTACCAAACCTTGGAGTGTTCTGAGCAGTAGGGAACTTACATTCTTCACCAGTGAAGTACCATTCAAAGTCTTGAAGGTTTCGGCAATCAGGTATGGATATACGAGCAGGAATTGGACATGGGAGAGGCGATGAGATTGTTTGATAAGGCAGGTCTTCACCACATTCAGATAACACATTGTTGATTCGTCTAGACCTTGATCTGGGTTTGTATGTATCAATTTCGACAATTTTTGGGCTGTCATCAAAGGCATTCATTGAACCTTCATAAGATGCAGACAGCCTCTTACTATGAAATTCACTTCTTGTTTCATCAAATCTTTCCTGAAAATCATAAACACATTTCAATTAGACCAACTCTTAGACCACATAGAAAATATGACCAATTATGAGGAACAGATTCTTACCACGGACATTCTTGGTCGAATCTCAGGATGAAATCTGTTCTCTTTGTTGAGAGAACGACGAGCACGCTGTGATCGAACAGCAGTCTGTGCTCTTATAAGAGCTTGCATACTATGAAGAGTTGCAGTAGCCCGTTTTCGGACAAGATAGCCTCTAACAAGAGCTTGTAACTTAACCAGTCCTTTTAGCGCTCGAAGTGCTTTTCGGGCCTGACATTGGACCAAAATTTTCAGAAAAAGATTTTCATACATAGAGATAGCTTTGTAAAAGGGAAAAGGCCCCTAAAAATTAGAGCAACATTTATGTGGTAGCCCAAGGACTTCATGTAGAACATTAAAAAGCAACTCCAAATACACAGTACTACCAAAAGCAGGAAGACCCATATTAGAACCACCAAAAGATAATCATCAAAGGAATAGACCCCAAATTTACTCATGAAAAGCAGCATGAAGACCCAAAAATGACACAAATCGGAGAAACATACTTTCAAATTTCAAATTTTAAGATTCAAAAAAAACATAGGGGCCCAAGAGAGAAAAGGTTGAAGAAAAACAGAATCATTAGTCAAGTCAACAATAATGTGAGACACAAATGTACAATCTTATTGACCCAAAAACACATGTACTGTTCCATTGGCATTTTGAAACTAGTTATCCAGCTTTTGAAAGCAGACATAAACGTAAGAATTAAGAAAAGTACTTCCGTTAGACCAACCAAACATTAGTTACAGCAAAAATGTGTGTGAGACTGCAACAGACATGTCTAGAAACATTTCATCACAATCTCAAAAAAAAAACAAAAACAAAAAACCAAACAAGAGAACAGACAGAGAGTATGTTTGTATACTGATTTTAAGCCAATTAACTTCTCAGATCAAATATGAAGCAACAAAGAATAAGGAAAATCAAAAAAATTGAAAACCCACTTACCAAATAGCCTCTAAAAACAGTTTGAATCTTCACAGCACCCCACCTCTCCCTCCCACCACCAAACATAGTTCCCCTCCCATGGCTTGTCAGCCTCACAACCGCCACCGCCGCTTGCGCTGCAGCCACGGCAGCATCAGCAGCAGCTGCCGTGGCAGCAGCCACCGCAATTGCGTGCTTGTTCTGCTCCTTCTCTGTCTCAGCAATGTAGGATCTGAGCCAAGCAGCATCAGTGGCTGGCATATTAGCCGCATTGCTCACTGGAGATTGACCAACTGTTCGGGAGTCCTTTACTGACTTGCCAAAACTCCACCTTTTCTTTTCTTTCTTCGCCCCAGAAATTGGACCTGAATTCTCCACAAGATTCTTCTCCTTCTTCATCCCCAACAAGCCCTTAAACCACCTTGCAGCTTTTCCCATATTTGCTCTATCTCTATTGCTTTAGAGTGACAAACTAGAGAGATAAATAAATAGACAAAAGAGTGAGAAAGAAGCAAAGTCAAAGACCCAAGTCAAGTTTATTGAGGGAAACACACTCACAACTACCAAGCCCCCATTTTTTTCCCTCTCAAGAATTTGAACTGAAAACTAGAGACAGAAAAACAAAGACCCAACAAATCCTAGAGAAAGAACAAACGCTATAACCTATGTCATATGTGGTACTTATTGAGAAAATTCTATCCCCTAAAAACAATCCCTTCAATGAGATAGAAGCTAATAGAAGAGGAGGTATCTATCTAAGACATAAAAAAAAAGATTTTAAGTGGGAGAGACTAAAAATATATAAAAACCTATGGGTCTATGACCAAAACCCAGGTGTTGTTTATTAAGAAGAAACAATACGTAAGATCTTATCTTTACAGATTTCAAGCAGAGAAGTGATGTGAGCACTGAGCAAAGTGTGGAGCATAAGATTAACAAACAAAAAGTATCAAAACCTTAAAAATAGCTTAGATGAAGATTGGATTTTATTTTATTTTTTTAATTTGAAAAGAAATTCTGACAACACCTCGTGAAGAACTGCATTACAAGACAAAAAGATGTCACAGAAAGATACAGAGAGCGCAAACCCATTAAAATATACATCTTCAAAAACTAACCCCATGTAAACAAACAAGAATTACAGACAAAAGGCATAAAAAGTGAAACCTTATTGGAAAGAAAGTAATAAACACAGAAAGAAAAATAAAATTAAAAAACACACATAAACAAACTCACCCACCTTCTCAAATTCAAAAACAGCGCCGAATTCACAGCCCCACCAGTCTAAAACTACAAAAAGCACAACCCAGCTCCCTTTTCTCTCTCTCAAAGAAAGAAAAAGAAAATTTTTCTCTTATTTTCTCTCTCTTTCTCTTTGCTTTTCTGGAGCAACGTGTACTACCCCAAATGAAAGATACTGACAATCTCGTGAATCTTTCAGTATTTCATGCTTCACTTTCAAAACCCCTTTTGAGTGTTTTTCCTCTCTCGCTGTCTCTCTGACTCTTTGCTATATCTTCTACACCCCCTATATCTATGACACTTTCAAAGCCATAATTTTCTCACTCTGATCTCTCCTTCCTGTCTTTTTTATGTTGTACGAGTACACTGAACAGCCATTATAGCTTATTATACCCGCTAAAAGAGCTATTTTCTATAGTTTCTCTTTGTCCCAAACAACGAGCCACAAAAAAGGCTGAGACTTCGCTTTCTTTCTTGGGTTAGAGAAGATCTTTCAGTCTCCGTATCACTCAGAGTGTAAGATTCCCAGAAAATTTTTTTCCCACTGTACCTTCCACTTCCATCACGATTCCTATGTCTCGAATCTCTCTGCCATATTGTTTCTGCTGCAAAATCTGTGAAACAGTATGCCTTTTGGGTTCAAAAAAGTTTCTCTCACTAATGGGGTCTTCTAATTGAAATAAGATCAAAATTGAGTTTTATAGAAATAAAAGCATTAATAATAAATGTTGGGTTTTCATTTTCATAATTCTTGGGATACCCAAAATTTGGGTTATCAAAATTAATATTGATGGTACTAAGTGTATAGTAGAAATGATAAATGCTCCATTGACAGTGGTTAATTAGCTGATATGAAAGGGATTTGATTTGATTTGATTTATTTATTTATATTTTTTTAAAATTTTGAAATCAAGACGTTGTTTAACATTATTGTGGTATGAGTTTATGACAGTGATGGCTGGGAAGGTAAGCTAATGGCGTAGGATATTTGACCTATTGAGTAGGTGACTATAGTCTATAGGTCTATCGTAACAGCTTATTTTTTTTTAGAAGGATAATTACCCTATTTTATAATCCCTGCGATTCGAACACTTTCCTCCTTTAAACTTCAAAACATTTTGTATAGAAGGAGATAATATTTCAACTACAGGCATTTGGCTTGTAACAGCTTAATAACAATGTGGGAAAACCAGAAGACATTATTATCATTATTTTTCTACAATGTTAGTTGAAATTTGCCATTTTGCTAATTTTATGTTTTTTAGCTGGGTATTTTGGTAAAGTTAATAGGTTATTCTTTTTTTCTTTTTCTTCTTTTTTTTTTGAGAAAATGTACCATGCGTTTTATTAGAAACAGTTAACCATAATCAGCTAAGAGAATAAAATTTAAATGTGGAGGAATATTCTTCATTCACGTACTAAGATCGTTTATATATCTAATAAGGTAATGAGTTACAAAATTCTATTCTCTACAAATATGAGAAAAAGTGAAAAATGAAGCAAACAGAAAGATCTTAACAATATTTTAGCCTCAGCTACAAGGTGACCTTAGAATAAGAAGGATTCATCTTTATTGTAAAGAACTTTGATGATATTCTCAAAATCACCTTCTAAAATAATGGAGGAAAATTTAAGTTAATAGGCTATTCAAGGTTGGGAAAAAAAATAATAGCATATGAATGAGGGATTGGAACAAGGATTTTATTTATTTATTTATTTTTTTGCATTTAGCATCATTTTTGTAAAATTTTAGTTAGTTGTTTAGTTTACAAAAACATTCAGCAAACTAATATCTCCAGTGTCCAAAACTCGAGTTCCAAAATAGAGCTTGAGTTTCTAAGTCTCGAGTTACAAGTGGTGGCATCTGATGCAGAAAAAAATCCATGTGAAACTCAAGTTTTTAAGAGTCGAGCTCCACCATTTTCTTTCCCAATATCTATTCTTCTTATTCTTCTTCTTCCTCTTCTCTAGCCAAATTATCTTGCTCTTCTCCTGCCAAATCGTCTTCCTCTTCTCCGACCAGACTGTCTTCCTCTATTCTTCTTCAAAACTCCAAATTGTCTTCCTCATCCTCTATTCTTATTCGGATCTGCAAATCATCTTTCTTTCTCTGTCTTCTTCCTCTGTTCTTCTTTGTATTTGGTTCTTCTACTTCTAGTTTTTAGAACTCGAGTTCCACGTGAATAAATTATTCCATCTCAGCAGTCCAAACTTGAGTATTTGGGGCTCGAGTTTGTCACCGAACTTGAGCTTCACGAACTCAAGATGCTAGTTTCCTAAACGGTTTCAAAACCATGCTTACTAACAAAGTAGTCTCTGAAAATTATGCTAGATGGCAAATATTCCTAAATAAGGACATCTCAGTTGGGAACACCTCGAGATACCTATTAAGCTACAAGGCTCTTAGCACCTCACGATAACTCAAAAATAAAATTTCGGATATAAGAATCATTCTCATGAATAAGTTTTTCACAATAAACCAACTTCTCAAAAATAACAAATTTAAAAATAAAAACAAAAATCTCAAATACTCAACATAGGTTCTAGTTAGCCCAATAAATAATTTATTGTCATTGAGTAAGGGAATTAAGCTTGAATCTCACCTACAGCACAAATAAATTCATTAGTCTCTTGACTTGATACTAAAGAGTAAAGAGTAGTCATCATGAAGCAAATCCTATTAGTTTCAAATGTTACCTTATCTAAAAAGTAACTCAGAAATAAATGAAATCCTAACCAAAGTGATCTCATATGTCAAGAGGCCCTCTTAGGCATTTTTTAATGATGAATATTTGTTTCCACAATATATTTGTTACTGGAAGTTTTTCTAAATTTTTATACCTTTTTCTAATTGATTTGAATTTTTCCAAAGTTAGTTTAAAAATGGAAAGAGAAAGTTTAACAATAAATTGTTTGAAAGTTTTCGTTTATGGTTTTAGGCATTATCATTTGTGCTCGTATATGACTTTTATATTATAGATAGATTCAGGTAAGTGTGTTCAAGTTTTTTTTTTTTTTTTTTGGGATACAGTGATTTTCAAGTTTTTGTTATTGGCTTAATTATACGTAAGAAAACAAAACATTACTGAATGTATGAGAATAATAACACAAAGCAAGCCATTCTTATACAAATAGTTAAATGCTGCTATTTTAAAATTTATTTGGTAAATAGCATTGTTTTAAACTTAATATCCAAGAGATGAAATCCACATTATGTTGACGTGGCTAATGATAACTTAGAAACGTCTTTTTTATTTTTTAAATAAGAGTCACCCTTAAAACAACGAGACTCATTTTTTCTAAAAACAAATACACTTGGATTCACATTCAATCAGCATGATGACTGAGCAGGACACATGCTGAATGGACTAGTTCAGTGCTTGAACAAAACAAATAGAAATAGAATCCTATTTAGAGATTAGAAATTATTGAATCCTATATGCAAAATAATTTTACAACATTATTATTTAACAAATAATTTTTAAAAATGTACTATTTAATAAAAAGGGCCCATGAAAGCATATTAGGTAAATTAAATTTTTTTTTTTTTTAAGTTTTGAGACAAGTATCAACAAGTTCTATCATCACAACTCCAACGTTGGATACGATAGCTAGAGGTAACCACTATTCCCTGTGGTTCTCATAGAAATGAAATTAATTTTGACCTACCAAAATAGTTCTCAAAGATTCATTTGTTTTTTCATATCCAAATCCTCAACCAAACGGCCTTACATCTTAAATATGCATAGTAAGCACCATTCCTAATGGGTCCTCCAAGAAATTAAACTAAAATTGACCTCCCAAAAAATAGTTCTCAAATATGCATTCGTTTTCATATCCAAATGGACCACTCCACCAAATTCCTAATCTTAACACATTGGGTCCAAATTGCTATTTGGGAAGTTGGATTTTAATGCCCTAAAACATTGATATTTGAGTGCAAGTAGGGTAATTGGACCCACATAATAACTTGGCATTAATCCATAATTAGGACCATTTCCATGTTAGCATAGCATAGACCTTTAGTCCCAAAAGTCGAAAAGACCTCTTTTACTGTGGGCCCAGGCCCAGGGGTACTACTCATATTTGCATTTATGTGTGTTGTGACTTTGAGAGTGACCGGGCATGAGTTGGGTCACCAACAAGGCTTGGGCCTAGTAAAACCCAGATGCATCCATAGAGAATTCAGGCTAGCCCGGCTGGTCCACTGTACAAAATCATTCTATCACTCTAAAATTTGGATCTATTCCGTGCCTAGGCCCCAGTCCTTGTAAATTATCAAACCTTTCTAAAATCTCAAGTTTGTATACATGAACCCTTTTTTTTTTTATTTTTTTTTATTTTTTTTTTGAGAATCGTATATATGAACCTAAGGAAACATTACAGCACAGAAAACAAAAATTACAGCCAAAAAAGAATACAAACATATATCAGTCAATATATATATATATATATAGAGAGAGAGAGAGAGAGAAATTAATGTTAGGGACACAATCTTTTTCTCAACTATTAACATGATTCAAATTAATTGATTGGGCAAAAAATCACTTTTGTGATTAATGTTCTTTCCTATTTCCTAATTGAATTATGATTTTATTTCCCTTTTCTAGTTGATTTAGGATCTTATGTTTTTTTTTTTAAGGAAAAAATTAGGATCTTATGTTGTTTGTCTTTATCTAGTTAAGTTGTTTTACTTTCTTTAGTAGAAGTAAGATTTTGTGATTTATTTTTTAGAAGAAGTCTCTTCCTATACATACTCTTTATAGGGAACTAAAAATGGTGATTTATTAAATTGTTATTGATAAAAGGTTTTTCTTTTATTGGCATTACAATGAGTATTGACTATTGTATCGAGTAACAAAATATAATGCAAAATTTGAAACCAAGAAAAGTCCGCATGGGGGGATGTGCCCTTATTTGGATGCATAGTGTCTAGCATCTACAACCGATGCTTTTGACAAAGAGATGGGCTCATTGCCAGATTGCCTCATTCTCTATGGACCACTTTAGTTATTTGCTTTTGGGCTTTTATCATTTTATTTATCTAAGTTTCCGGATCAATTTATAAATTGCGAGACCGTGAGTCTTAATTTTTTTTTTTTTTTTTTTTTCTCTGCTGAACTTTAAGGTTTGTTTGAATAAGCTGTCTTAAAAAGTGCATTTTCAAAAAATAGCATTTTTAAAACGAGCATTTTAAAAACTCAGTTTTTTAAAGCTATCTTTGAGCGTTTGGTAAAACATATTGTTCTAAAATTGTTGCTTTGAGAAAATTACAAAAAAGGACATGTTAGGCTATGTGTAATGATAATAATATGAGTAATAATATTTTTTTTTATTTAATAATTTAATAATAAGAAAACGTCCCATAAAAAATTTAATAAAGAAAGTAATAATAATAATAATAATAATAACTACAACAACAACAATAATATGGTTCCATTTAATAGTGTAATTTATTTTTGTTATTATAATAATAAAAAATTACACAAGGACACCTAATTTTTATCTTTCCCAATGTCTATCTCCTACTACCTCAAACTTCTCCTTCACTTGCTGGGTAGCTGGACAAAAATCCTCTACTGCCAATCACATGGTTCGCATCTAACCTTAGTAATTTCTAAAAATATTCATTCAATTGTATCCAAGTTTCTCTACACTCATCTTCTTTGCGTCATCCACAATCTCATCCCATACCAAAGTAATTTTTGCATGCGCAGAATATTCAATTAATGAAAGAAGCTAGAGAGAAGAAATTTCATCAAAGCCGAGCATAATTAGATAGTGGCAAGGCCTAGAGGTGATAGATGATAGCAAAGTAGCAGGCAAGACTTTAGTATTTGTGAGGTTATTTTAGGAATTTCAAGCTTCAACAGACTATAATAGTTGCATTTTTTACCTGGTTTTTTAAAAAGCTATCCACCATTGTGTTTCGCAAACGTGAATTTTCAGAGTTTTCAAAAATGTAATTTTTCAAAAAATGTAATGCCAAACGCATAGCTTCTAGCGTTTTTGATCAAAAACGCTAGTTTTCATTTAGAAAACGCCCCACCAAACAAAGCCTTGGTTTTCTTTCATAAAAAAAAAAAAGAAAAAGAAAAAAAGAGAGTGAGGCAAACAAGATAAACCACTTATTTCTCTATTAAAAAAAAAAAGAAAAAGAAAAAGAAAAGAAAGATAAACCACTTCCCCGCTAGTTTGTTTGTTTGTTATTATTATTATTTTTTTTTTTATAGGAAGTATATCAACTTTATTTAAGAAGAAAATAAGTGTAATAGGTCTTGAGTCACAGCCTCCACGCCTTGGGGTCACCTCCAAAGGCAAACAAGATAAACCACTTATTTCTCTATTAAAAAAGAAAAAGAAAAAGAAAAGAAAGATAAACCACTTCCCTGCTAGTTTGTTTGTTTGTTATTATTATTATTATTATTTTTTTTTATAGGAAGTATATCAACTTTATTTAAGAAGAAAATAAGTGTAATAGGTCTTGAGTCACAGCCTCCACGCCTTGGGGTCACCTCCAAAGAATTCATCTTGTCAGGATTTTGGGGCACCCTACGACAGTGCCAAAACTTAGAGTTAGAAGCGGCGGCTTTGCTATTGATTATGTGCAGTAATTACGACCTTCGACTGTGCTGCTACTTAGTCGTTGAGGTTTTTTTTATTATTTTATTTTATTTTATTTTTTTTTATGTGTACGCGGCTAGGTAAGAAAAAAAAATTATTTTGTTCAAAATTTTTTAAAGGATCAAGTTGTTTTTTTTTGATAAAATTGGTTGACTATGCTTAATTTTTTTAGTTTTACTATTGGTAATTTTTGTTATTAAACTAATATTTTTGGGCTTATATATTTTGTTTTAGATTTTAGATTTATAAATTTTTTTATGGTCTTTAAAATGAGGAAAATGCTAAAGTTACAATTTTTTTTACAAATTGCTGATGTGATGAATGTTTATTGGTAAGTAATAAAATAATGTTAAGTGTTTGGCCCAAATGTAAACCAATAAAAATTTGTTACTTTAACAATTTGAAAAATGTTGTAGAAAAATTTGTGACTATAATAATACTCTTAAAAGAATCAATGATATTGTTAAGAGGCAAAAGCATAATTTTACAAAACAAAATTGCTAAAATTAGTACCCATATATAATAATATTTATTAAAAAAAATAGGGAGAGGGGGTCCAACCATGGCTCCGTTCATGAGGCCACCTCCAAGGGATTCCTCCTTGTAGTTAATTGGCATGTGTGGGATGGGGGAGAGTTGTCAAATACTCAAAGAGGTCTAGACACACTTATTATAAAAAAATAAATAAAAAATAAAAATTCACGCGTCTGTACAAATATTAGCTTCATGGTAGATGTGCTTGAGCCACACTCGCCAGAGTCTTGCAAACAGGTTTTTTTATAGTCACAAACCAAGATCAAGAGATAATGGAGAACAATCAAAATAATATAATAATACCAAAATGATATCCCCAATAGCCATAAAAATAGGCTAATTGGAGACCTTTACAAATGGCCTAAAGTTTTGCTTGGACAATTAGTTTTGACTTGTAAGTTTTGCTTAGACAATTAGTTTTGACTTGTGATTCTCAGATGTAAATAAAAACCAATTATCCAATTTTTGTTATGATCTCGCAAGACCGGGGTCCCTTTAGAGCATTCACATTTGGCCTTGCAAATGGCATATGTAAGCAAATTTTAGCATTAAAGTACTAAGAGCATTGGCATTCGCATTGGAGAATGCTAATGCCATATCTAAGGACAATTTGGCATTTTAAGCCTTAAATTCCTTTGCATCAGACAATGGTAAACCCAACTACTGGAAATTTTTTTGCAATAGTACTACAGTACAATTCTAAAGTTAGAAATGTATTGTAGCAGTATTCTAAATATATATATATATATATACTTTATTCACTTTTTCCCCCTAAATTTCTCTCTCCTCTATCTCATTATTTCAGTTCTCTTCTCTCTCTTCCTTCACTGTTTCTCCATCTGCTCTCTCCTCTCTTCAGACCCAAACACTATTCTCCTCCCAACATACATCACACATCACAGTGGCTCAGTTTTTCTAGTGGGTTGCGATTTGACGGTTTTATGGTTGCTTTTTTTTTTTTTTTTGGCGTGGGTGACGGTGTGGGTCACTGTGGTGGTTGTGGTGATTGTGGTTTTTTTTTTTTTTTTTGCTATGATCGGTGCCTAAAGGGGTTGTGGGTCATGGTTGGGTCTGGTGTTTGGGACTAGTGCTATGGCTGAAGTGGGTTGGGTCCGGTGTTTGGGTCGTGGTTGGATCGGTGGGCTGGGATCGGTTGATGGTGGGTTTGAAACAATGGATCTGTTGATCGGTGGGTGGATCGGTTGGGTTGATCATCGGTAGCTCCAATGGTAGCTCCGGTGATGATTTTTTTTGAATAGGTTTGCTCTGGTGGGTTTCAAATCGGTGGCATGGGCTGATGAGTTTTTGATGCCATTTCAGTGGTTGTTGATGGGTTGAGGTGCTGATGGGTTGAGGTGCCGTGGCTGTGGAAGGTTGAGGTGCTGATGGGTTGAGGTGCCATGGCTGTGGTTGTTGATGGGTTGATCGGCGGCGTGGGTTTCTAATCAATGGCTTGAGTTGATCGGTGGCTTGGGTTTTTGGTGCCGTGGCTGTGGTTGTTGATGGCTTGTGTTACTAGAGGTTGAGGGAGAAGGTGAGGAAAAAAAAAGACTGCTGGAAAGCCTAGGAAATATGAGTCTGAAAAAAAATGACAGTTATAAAGAAATAATAAAAAATAATATTTTAATAAAAATAGAGTTTTGGAGTGTTGGAGGTATTGTAAAATAGTATGGTATAATAATAAAGTGGCTTTTGGAATGGTAAAATAGAGTAGAATTAGAGTTTTCTGATGCTAATGCTCTAAGAGGCTCCAGCATTTGGCCTTGTATTGGTCTGGTATCCTAAAAAAATTTGCAATACTGCTACAGTACCGTTGCAAATTTGCAACGGTATTGTAGCACAATTGCAATTTGCAACGGTATTGTAGCACAATTGCAAACCAATTTAATATATTTTATTCCAAGCCTCTCTTCATCAATCTCTGTATCTCTTCTCTCTCTTGACATTCCAAGTCTCTCTCTCACATATCTCTCTCACGGTGGTGGTTTTTTCTAGTGTGGATCATGGGTCAGGCGTGGTCTAGTGGTGGCGTGGTTTGGTGGTGGCGTGGCGTGGTATGGAGGTCAGAGGTTTGTTGATGGGTTGTTCGTGGAGGATCGTGACTAGTGGTTAATCTTTCCAACCCCAAACTCTCAGCCTCTCTCTTCGATCTAGCGCCAAAATTCCTCTAGGCTGTGTGATGCTCACAGACTAGGTGGAGGTTAATCTCGTAGTGGTTATGGTGGTGAGTACTATATGCTGTGTTTGGTGGTGTTAAATCTTGTGGTGATGGTGGGTCTTGCATTGGTGGGTATTTGTTGTGTTTGTGGGTGAAGGTTGAGTGGGTTTGTGGTAGGTTAATGGTGGAGATCATGGTAGATCGGTGGTGGGTTTCTTTGGAGGCGTGGGTTATTTTGGCGTGGGTTTTTTTGGTGGTGTGGTTCAGGTGATGGGTTTTTTTGGTGTGGGTCAAATGGGTTGTGGTGTGGAGATTGCTGTCCGGTGTGCTGGAAATCGGCGTGGAGCTATGGTGGCTAGGGAAAATCGGCATGGATGTGTGTGTGGCTCTGTTGTTGGCTTCGATGGTGGCTTTATTAGTGGTTTTGCTTTTGGTTTGATGATTCGGTGGTGCTGGGATATATGGGGGGTGGCAGTGTGTTCACTATGTTGTTATGGTTGTTTGGCAGTTGTTTGGTGGTGAGAGAGAAATAGTAAAAAAAGAATATTTAAATAAATTAGCAAAAAATATATAGTTAGGGTTGTTGGGTGTATTGTAAAATGGTATGGTATAATTAATAAAGTAGCTTTTTAAGATGGTAAAATAGAATATGATAGAATTTCCAGTTGTGAATGCTTTTAGCACTTCCATCAATATTGAGCTTCAAATTGGAAGATAGAGAATATAACCATGAAATTCAAACATTTTTTTTCAAAGAAAAATAAATTCTGGCTCAACATTATCATATGATGAAGTGATATACGAAGGCTCTTTCATTTGATTTATTACAGTGTTTAGTTATCAATGTTTATTTTTTTAAAAGTAACAAGCTGATTTTTTTTTTTTTTTTGGGTGAAGTAAAAAGGGGTATTGAATGGGATGTAATCCACTAACAATTACATGGATCTAAATCCAATTTATTTATTTATTCATTATTATATATATATATATTTGATGGAAATGCATGTGCATATTAGTTTACGTACGTGTCTATCAATAGCTCAGCTTTATCAAAACTCAGCAGGTTCTCCATCATAGGCAGTGATATTCAATTGTGCAGTGTGTTGTGATGTCAAAGCTTGCCTGATTTGGAAGTTAATTAGGGTAATTGCTGATGTGGCAATGGTTGTTAATTGTAGTTAATGCAGCAATAGTAGTTAGTTATAGTTAGTTAGATCCAGCAATTCATAATTGATTATATAACCGATTTAGGAGACTAGCTTTTTTATAAGATGCTAGGATCACTTGTAAAGAATCATCTTGGAAAATACTATGCTAATACTATCTTTGATCTTTACTCTCTCTCTCTCTCTCTCTCTCTCTCTCTTTCTCTGTATTTCTGACTTTATGAGCCTTAGTTCCCTCGAAGAACTACCCAAACTATCTCAATTCTATAAGAACCAATGGGCTCTTATCAATTGGTATCAAAGCTATTCGATTTTGAAATAGCAAGCTTGAGGCAGCAACCATGGAAGTGAATTTAGCCTTGTAGCAAGTTCCATATGTTGTCATAAGCAAGTTTAGTAGTAAAATATGGGTAAGAACCTAAATTGTAGTTCCAAGATTCTTTAAAACCCTGAAAATCAAAACTACCTTTCCTCATTCTTACCCAACCTATGTATCAAAGTTGTGCAACCAAAGAATCAAATAAGAAAGGAAGAAAAGAAATGAAGCAAAAGAAGAAAGAAGAAAAGAAATGAAGTCTGAGCTAAACGACAGTACTGTAGTTAGTTGTTGTAGTACTGTAGACTAAAATTACCTGTAGCTTAGTAGTGTATTTAAGCAGGATGCGTTCACACGTGTAATAACTAACCTACACACGTGCTGTAACTAATCTTGTGTAAGTTGGGATATTTTGTTTGTGCTCTAGTTTGTATATAGACTCAATTACCTGTACAGATTCATTTAGTTAGTTGAATATCAGTTTTCTTTAACTCCAATTCTCTCTCTCTCTCTCTCTCTCTCTCTCTCTCTAGCTCTCTGTTTCTTCCTCAAGATTCTTTGTGCTTTCTTATATGGTATCAGAGCTTGAGCCTTTGTCAATGGCGTCAAACACTGAAACTACTTCATCTTCTTCCGAGCTTTCTCCAATGGAAGATCCTCGTAGTCCATTCTTTTTATATTATGGTGAATCCCCTGGTGCGATTCGTGTTGCTCAACCTCTGACTGAGGACAATTACCCTACCTAGGCTAGAGCAATGAGAATGGCTTTGGATGCCAAGAGTAAACTTGGTTTTGTTGATGGTTCTATCACTGCTTCAATGGCAGTCACACCATTCGAGAAACAAGCTTGGTTAAAGTGCAATTTAATGATCTCATCATGGATCTTGAATTTAGTTTCACCTCATATCACTACTAGTGTCATTTACATAGACACAGCTTTTGCAGTGTCGAATGCATTCAAAAATTGGTTTATACAAGCTAATGGACCAAGAATTTCTCAACTTCAGAAGCAAATCTCCACTGTAATGCAAAGGGATTCTATAGTGACAAACTTTTTCACTGATCTTCAAGTTTCTTGGGATCAATTGTTGAATTTCAGGCCTTTGCCATGTTGTTCATGTGGTAAATGCATTTGTGGAGTGAATGATAAGATTGCACATCTTTATCATCAAGATTCAATCATATAGTTCCTTAATGATTGCTATTCACAAGTCAAGACTCAAATCCTTATAATGGAACTTGTTCCATCAATAGACAAGGCCTTCTCGTTGGTGATCTAGGAGGAAAGGCAAAGATCTTGAACCATTAATGGCACTCCTTCAGTTGAACCAGCTGCACTTGCTATTAAGAACCAAGCCTTTAATCAAGGTTCCTCTTCAAACACCAGTAATGGCAAGAATTTCAAGGGAAATGTTGAAAAAGGAAGGCCTATGTGCAGCCACTGTGGAAAGCTTAGCCACATCATGGAGAAATGTTACAAGCTTGTTGGATTTCTTCCAGGTTACAAGCAAAAGGGAAGAGTTGCCAAAGCTAATTAGGTTATGGTTGATGGTGATCAAGGCCAATTTGAGATTATGTATCAGAATAGTCCTTTCCTTTTTACTTCAGAACAGTATCAACAATTGATCTCTATGCTGAACACTTATGCATCCACTTCTGGTAATTCTAATGATGCTCTTCACACAGCCAATTCTGCTCTTTCAGGTAATCTTTGTCCCTTTTTCCAAGATTCTGTTTGCTTGAATATGCAACATTCAATTTTTGCCAAGAATCCTGTCAATAAAACAACTTATAATAAGGAAACTTGGGTTCTTGATACTGGGGCAATAGATCATAATGTCCATTCAGTCAAATTGTTCACTAAAATCACTAGTTCAGTTTCATCTTTTGTTCAATTGCCTAATGGTGAAAGGATTGTTGTCACCCACATTAACATTATTCAAGTTACAGCTAGTTTAGTTCTTGAAAATGTGCTATGTGTTCCTGCTTTCACTTTCAATTTGATCTCAGCCAGTCAATTAACAAGATATTTGTCTTGTTGTTTAGTTTTCTTGTCTAATTTGTGTTTTATACAAGAGCTTTCTTGTTGGAAAATGATTGGAGTGGGTAAACTACATAACAACCTCTACTTGTTGCAATCTTCAACTTCTTGCAAATCTGATTCTGTAGTATCTTCCATTCTAGATTCTGTTTTTAGTTCTTTTGTTAATAATGTTTTCTGATGTTCCTGTCATTACCAAGCCATATCTTTGGCATCTTAGACTAGGACATGCTTCAGATGCAAAACTTCATGCTTTACATGGTTGTATTCCTGATGTAAGCAATGTACATAGCAATAAAGACTATGCACTTTGTCCCATTGCTAAACAGAAATGATTGCCTTTTCCTTTCTTTAATCATTTGTCTGAAAATGCTTTTGATCTTATCCATTATGATGTTTGGGGCCCTTTTGCCAAATCTACTCATGACGGTTTTAGGTATTTTCTTACCATTGTGGATGATGCCACTAGATCTACATGGGTGTATCTTATGAAAACTAAATTAGAAACCAGACCTTTGTTGATTTCTTTTTACAAAATGATATCCACACAATTTCACACTAATATCAAGGCTATTAGGACTAACAATGCTCAAGAGTTTTTCCTAAAAGATTTCTATGCTGACCATGGGATTTTACATCAGCATTCATGTGTTGCCACTCCACAACAGAATTCAATTGTGGAGAGGAAACACCAACACATCTTGAGCATTGCAAGAGCATTAAGGTTCCAGTCTAATGTGCCTTTTTCTTTTTAGGATGAGTGTGCCTCAATTGCTGTGTAATCATCAATAGACTACCTTCTTCCACCCTAAGCAACAAAACACCCTTTGAGAAGCTTTATAACAAAATTCCTTCCTATGATCATATAAAGGTTTTTGGTTGTTTTTGTTTTACTTCTACTTTGACTCTGATAAGGGTAAAATTGTAAGTGCACACCCATCAAAAGGGAAGGCATGAAATGGTCTCAAGGAAACTCGTCAGCTTTGGTTGAAGGAAGTCTACAGCTTTAAGCTGACGAGGTCAGTCGAGGGATGATGAAAAGTTGACAGCATTGAAGCTGACGGTTCCAACATAATCTTGACTTGGCCGCTACACAAATGTATATAAGGAAATGTCTTGTATCCCACGCTCAAGTATTAGTCTCCTACAAGGAAAGGATTCCGCTATATACGCCTATAAGGATTCCTATAAGGAAAATACTTCTAACCCAAGGAAGAGATGTAAACTCTCTACTACTATAAAAACCCCAATACCCTTACAAACCAAGGTAAGCATAATTTACCCCAGTTCTGGCACTCTAGAGTTGTGAGAAAGATTATAACTTGACCTTCGGAAGGTATTTGGCCAACACCACATCGGTGCTCTTTGTTAGGTCTTCTCTTTTTGTTGTGCCTGTATCGTCTTGAGCGTGCAAAAACTGTGTGGCTCACTGGTGACTTTTTCGACATCATCAGTTGGCGCTATCTGTGGGGAAAACTGAACAAAAGAGAAGACATTATCAAGGGTGGTCATATGTTCGACTGAAGCGGCTTTGGCCAGGCAGTCGGCTTGCTCGTTTTCTCCCATAGGGATCTGTATAATTTTGGCCTTCAGCTTGTCTACCCTTCTCCTTACTTGGTCCAGATATCTCTTCATTCTTTCGCCTCTACACTCGTAATCCTCGTTTATCTGATTGGTGACGACTTGAGAGTTTTAGTAAATGACCACGCTTGCGGCTCCTGCAGCTTTGGCGAGATCAAGCCCTGCTATTAAAACTTCCTACTTCGCTTCATTATTAGTGGTAGGGAAATCGAGGCGGACCATACATTTGATCTGGTCTCCTTTAGGAGAGAGAAACACGACACCTACACCACCGGCCTGCCTGTTTGATGACCCGTCTGTATGTGTCGTCCACAGCAGATATTCGTCTGCCCCCTATCTTTTTTGTTGGTGAACTCTGCTATGAAGTCAGCGACCTGCCCTTTGATGGCGGTGCGCGGTCGGTACTGAATGTCAAACTCACTAAACTTTATCGCACATAGCGCTAATCGACCAGTAGCTTCGGGGTTGCTCATTACCTTTCGTAAGAGCTTGTCGGTTAAGACGATCATTGTGTGGGCCTGGAAGTACGGCTTGAATTTGCGGGCTACTGTAACTAAAGCGAAGGCAAGTTTTTCCATGGGTGGATATCTTTCATCTGCACCACGAAATGCCCAGCTAGCGTAGTACACAAGCTTTTGAACCTTGTCTTCTTCTCTGATAAAGGCCGCACTGACGGTTGCCGGGGAGACGACCAGATAAAGAAAAAGCTCTTCCCCCGGTTGTGAAGGGCTTAGTAGTGGAGGGGAGGAGAGGTAAGCCTTCAGCTTTTCAAATGCTTACTGACACTCAGCAATCCACTTGAAAGATTTCGTCAGCGTGCAAAAGAATGGTAGACATTTGTCCATCACCCTTGATACGAACTTGTTCAAGGCGGCTACCTTTCCATTTAAACTCTACATTTCTTTTACGTTCTTCGGGGGGCCATTTCTATTATGGCCCTGATCTTGTCCGGGTTGGCCTCGATACCTCTTTGAGACACCATAAAGCCTAGGAATTTTCCTGCTGTCACTCCGAATGCACACTTGCTCAGATTAAGCTTTATGTTATAGGAGCGAAAGGTGCCAAATGTTTCCTCAGGATCCTTTAGATGGTCCTCTTTTCTTCGGCTTTTTACCAACATGTCGTCGACATAGACTTGAACATTCCTTCCGATTTGGTTCGCAAACATCTTGTTCATGAGCCTTTGATACATTGCACCTGCATTCTTAAGGCCGAATGACATTACTTTATAATAGAAAAGACCTTGGCTAGTGATAAATGAAGTCTTTTCCTAATCCGCTTCATCCATCCATATCTGATTATACCCTGAGAAGGCGTCCATGAAACTTAGTAACTGGTGCTAGGCTGTAGAGTCTACTAATACGTCGACTCGAGGAAGAGGGTAGCTATCCTTAGGACATGCTTTGTTCAGGTTCGTAAAATCTATGCACATCCTCAATTTTCCACTGGCCTTTTTGACCATCACCATGTTTGTTAGCCAATCGGGATAGTATACTTCCCTGATGAAGCCCGCCTTTTGTAACTCGTCGACTTCTTCTGCTATTGCTCAGTATTGTTCTTGGGCGAACACTCGCTTCTTCTGTCGGACGGGTGGAAAAGATGGCGACACATTCAGCCTATGTACTATAACTGAAGGGTCAATCCCTAGCATATCTTCATGACTCCAGGCGAACACATCCTGATTTTCCTTAAGGAAAGTCACAAGCTCTGAGCGAACTGCTGGACTAGCGAGAGTGCCGATCTTCATTGTCCTGTCCAACCTGGAGCTATCAAGGGATATCTCCTCGAGTCTCTCTACGGGTTCCGCCCTCGTCCGTTGCTCTTCTATGCTTATAGTCTGTAGATGTTCGTCCATCTCCAGCATTGCAATGTAGCACTCGCATGCAACTACTTGGCCCCCTCACAATTCCCTTACTCCGTACTTAGTGGGGAATTTGATCATCAGGTGATAGGTTGAAGTCAAAACCTTCCATGAGTTAAGGGTAGGTCGTCCTATGATGGTGTTATAGGCAGAAGAGCAATCGATAACAAGGAATGTAACATCCCTGGTGATTTGCTAAGGATAGTCTCCAATTGTGACGGGCAATGTGACCGCGCCTAGGGGGTATACTTTCGTTCCTCCGAACCCGACGAATGGAGCGTTGGTTGGAACTAGTCGCTCCCTGCCAATCTACATCTGTCGGAATGCTGGGTAGTAGAGAATGTCTGCAGAGCTTCCGTTGTCGACCAAGACCTGATATGTGTTGTAGTCTCCTACCTAGATGCTAATGACGAGCGCATCATCGTACGAAAGGTGAAAACGTTGGGCGTCTTCTCTTGAGAAATCAATAATGGGGTTGTCGACCCATGTCATCTTTAGGACGACGCCCGCGAGCTGAACATTTTGAACCATTCTAAGGTAAGTCTTTCGAGCCCTTTTGGATGAGCTGGTGGTTGCCGTGTCCCCCACGATCATCCTTATGTCTCCTAAGGGTTGTCGGGGGCGCTCGTTATCCCGCCGGGGAGCCTGCTCTTGAGGAGGCGGATCTGCTCTTTCTCTGCTGACGAACTTCTGTAACTTCCCTTGCCTAATGAGGGCTTCAATTTGCTATTTCAAGTCATAGTAGTCGGCTGTGTCATGGACGTGGTCGCGGTGGAAACGACAATATTTGTCTTTAGATCATTTGTTGGGATCTCCCTTCAACTTTCTAGGGAAGGTCAAGGCCCCTTCATCCTTGATTTGCATCAGGACTTGGTCGATTGGGGTGGTCAACGAGGTGAAGCTCCTGAATCTCCCCGTAGAGGGCTTAGATCGAGCGCCTATCATCCCTTCATTCTCCAGTTCTTGCCATCGTCGTCTCCGTCACTATCTCCCTCATTTTCTCCTTCCTTAACTTCACCATCCTCACTCATTATTTCCTTCATACCTACCTCTCCATAATTTTCAACTTCCTCGCTAGGAGATTGGGCTAACGTTTCCCTCTCTGACGACCAAGAAAAGCCCTCGGACTCATGACCTGAACTGAATACCTCGTCGTAACCCGCTCCATCACGGACTGATGACTAATCACTTGACGCTTCACTTGACATCTGACTACCTACAAGTGATAGATTCATTCTAAAAACCTAAGATGACGACCTTACTATAGAGTTAATCAATTAGAATGAAAATACGTACATATAATGAAATGGAAAGAGAACTTACAAGTATATTTTTTAAACGGTGACTGTTGTGGAAGCGACGGTAGCAGCATAAGTGACGAAGTGAATGCGACGAGCTTTCTCTTAAGAAATCTGCGGGGACGAAATAGGAGAAATGAGGAGGGGAGGCGAGTTATATATAAAGGGAAAATGCACGGAAGATGAAGCGACGCCTTCGCTCAGAAACGGAGCCAACCAGAGTGCGCCACGTATCTGAGCATTTAATTTTGGCTGCTCGAGGAATTGCCTGTAAATGATTTCCCTCTCTCCTGGCCAAGTAGAAAATTAGCAATGAATCTAACTCCATAACCCGTCAGTTTAAGCTGACGAAGATATAGAGTAGGGGGCAGCTGATAAGGGTAAAATTGTAAGTGCACACCCATCAAAAGGGAAGGCATGAAATGGTCTCAAGGAAACTCGTCAGCTTTGCTTGTAGGAAGTTTACAGCTTTAAGCTAACGAGGTCAATCGAGGGATGATGAAAAGTTAACGGCATTAAAGCTGACAGTTCCAGCATAATCTTGACTTAGTCGCCACGCAAATGTATATAAGGAAATGTCTTATATCCTACGCTCAAGTATTATTCTCCTACAAGGAAAGGATTCCACAATATACGCCTATGAGGATTCCTATAAGGAAAAGGCTTCTAACCCAAGGAAGAGATGTCAATCCTCTACTACTATAAAAGCCCCAATACCCTTACAAACTAAGGTACACATAATTCACTCCAGCTCTGGCACTCTAGAGTTGTGAGAAAGATTCTAACTTGACCTTCGGAGGGTACTCTCTGTTAGGTCTTCTCTTTTTGTTATGCAGGTATCGTCTTGAGGGTTAGAAAACCGTGTGGCTCACTGGTGACTTTTTCGACATGATCAGACTCATAATAGGTCTAAGTTTGATCTAGGTCTATCCCATGTGTTTTTTTGGGCTATCCTTATGGTGTTAAAGGTTTCATAGTGCTTAATTTGGCAACTAAGAAAATCTTTGTTTCTAGGGATATTCTCTTTCATGAGACTGTATTTCCCTTTTTTTCCTCCTCATATTCTTCTTAACCTCACTCCACCATCACTTTGCCTCATCTTTTCCCTTCATTAGACCCTTATATTGATTCTTTACCTACTGTTTCTCATTCTATTGATCTTGTCACTACTCCCATTCTTGATTCACCTCTTCCTTCTAACATTCCTCCCTCTTTTCCTAATTTTGATCCTGAAAGCTCGAAAATGTGTTGAAAAACACAAGAGCTGTTTAGACCCCCAAATAAAAATTACGGCTCGATAGATTTTACACAACTTTAATACAAAGTGCGGAATAGTGTAAAAGCGAGCGGATGAACAAGTAAGCTACTCTAATCCATAAACTAAGCAACACAGCAGTATAATGGAATTAAACAAGAGTAGGGAAGAAGGATGCAAACACAGAAAACACCAAGACGTGTTCTCGAAGAGGAAACCGAAGAACTCGGCGAAAAACCTCTCCGCCGCCCTCCAAGCGGAAATCGATCCACTAGACAATCAGTTGGGATACATGGGTTAGCAAAAGACCCTCCAAGCCTAGTCTACCCGCTGTACCTAAGCCCTCCAAGCTCCTACTCCAACAAGACTTCTCGGAACCGTGTCTTGTCCTAGTTATCCGGATCCCGCAACAAGCTCCATGTTGCATCTGCCATTCAAGGCTTCTTCCAATGCTTCCCAGCAGCACCAAAACGTCACACAGCACTCACAAGGTGTGGTAAGTGTTTGGGCTATCAACCTCTCAAAGATATGGATAATGGAGAGGGAAGGGTTGAGGAAATACCACAAGCAAATGTATAGAGAAAGGTGGGGAAGACAATCTCTAATTACCAATGTGTTTGGCTAGGGTTTTCTCTCTGAAGCATTCCTTAACAATTGTGGGTAAAGATGGTATATATAGGAGAGGTGCAAAAGGTGTGACTCAAAAAGTACAGGCTGGCAGAACAGCTAGTCTCGCGGGTGTCTCGCGGGAAGGCCTTACCCGCGAGATACTCGCGAGACACAGTTGTCTCCACCTGGCCTGACTCTTCGCATTCCAGCATGTGCCTGGCACATGGTTTACTTCGCGGGATGCTTGGTCGCGAGATACTCGCGAGAATCCTTCAGTTCTTCAAATGCTTGAGTCTTCAAACACACTCTCTATCACACAACCCTTACAACAAGTCCCACAACAAATACAGGGTTTTAAACGATTGAACATAATTACAATCAAATTTGGCACGGAATAAAAGCCAACAAAAACACAGTTGTAAATCACAACTTTACAATCTCCCCCTTTGGCTATTCCGTGACAAAACCCTAAAACAGACTCTAGACTTAAACGTGAGTTTGGGAACAAAGGCAAAACTCACTCACACCTAATTCTAGATTCTGAAGTGCTCTTGAAACATATGAACAAGTAACTCCTGAAACACAACAACACAATAACATCATTGTATGCAGAAAACTTGAAAACATATGGAGCAATAAAAGCATGATCGAGCAAAACGAAATAGAAACACTAGATCATGGCAAGATCAAACAAGTAATCACTATACAGAAGCAATTACTATGCTCATTCACACATGGAATGAACATCCGGATTTGCAAGAAGATACGCTCAATTGAAGAGAGTCACTTGCAACTCCAACACTCAACCAATGCGAAATACACGAAGTATTTGCATCTAGGAACAATCCTACTAGGGCACACGAGTGTTCATCACTCAACCAATGCATAGAACGTGTATGCATCTAGGAACAATCCTACATGGGCACAAGAGTGATGTACTTGAAGTAGAATGCATGACATTGAACAACAAGCAAACATGCATGAAGGTTGCATAGGCAAGATATTGCAAATGCATGGCACAAACCACAAAGACCTACAAAACAATGCATGAAACAAACCCTTAAAGCTTACATAAGCAACATGGGTACATACAAAAAGTGCCACATAGCATATATGCCACAAAGCATAGAAATTAAACACACACTACTGAAAATATACTGAAATAAAGTATAAGAGTAGCTAGTAAACAAAAAAAACATAAGACATCATCTCCCCCTATCACTACACTCCCCCTATCGATGACATCATCTCCCCCTTTTTGGCATGGAATAGCTAGTTGTCATTCTCTTCCAACTTCCTTTGAATTTCATCCATCTGAGTTTCGAGGGAGGTTAGCTGTTTATCAAGACGGGAGTGTTGGGAGTACATGATCTGAGTAAGTTCTGAAAGTTTGGTGCTGAGATCTTGAAGTGCAACCATGATGGTGTCAAACTTGTCATCATAAGAATGAGAAGTAGAACTTGAGGTACCATGAGGAGCATGATGTTCTTGTTTGACATTTTTCTTGGTGTGACTCAGACTTGCTTGAAGGGTACGACCGTTAATTGGACTTGGCCTAGGATGAGGGCGCTCATCAGCAGATGGACGCACACCTTTGAGTTTCAAAATCCGAGAAACGAGACGACCAAAGGGAATGCAATTCCGTGAAGCAGTACGGTTGACTGTTTTAACCAAAATGTGGAAAATGTGAGAGCAGACGTCAATTTCCACATCAGACACCAGATCATGAAGAAATAATGCTCGACATTATTTCTAGGTTGATGAAACCGGTGCTTGACAATGGATAGAGGTTGCTGCACATGATTGTAGACATGAGTCTTAATTCGGGAGAAAGTGAAGCCACACTTATTGACGTTCCAGTAGAGGAGAATTCTAAGCTTGCTCCTAATTGACCTCGGAGTAATTCTTCATCCGGATTGAGGTCATCATACACAGGTGGTATAGGTAGAATCGGACGGTTTATGTGTAGGATTTCCGACAGGTACACAGGTGTTACCAAGAATCGCTTTCCTCTAACCCAGCATCTGATCTCTTGTCCTTGTACAATAGCATTGGCATAAAATTCTTTTACCATGTCCTCATAAGCATCTTCAAGATCGGAGAGAAGAAAATTCCAATCTTTTGTGGCGAACCAAGTAGGAATTTTTGTGTCCAGCAGAGATGACTGATCAACTGCTCTCTCAACCAACAAAGGAGCATCTCGGAAGAGATTTTTATAGGATTCAAAAGCAGCATAAGAGCGGAACAGGCTATGATCAAAGAGTCCTGTTGAAGCACGAGCTCTCTTTGGTCTCGGAGAATCTTCATCAACATCGATGATTGGTTCTTTCCCTTTGTTGCTGCCACCTTTCACAGCTGAAGTCTTGAACGGAGACATCTGTGCAAAAGAACATCCAAAACCACCAGAAAACACGAGCACAGCAGACCAAATAGAGCAGAGAGCTTGATTAGATTGATGTTAGAGTAAAACACATGTAAAGCTGTGTGTGAAGAGTGTGTAGAGTGAGTAAAGTGTATAAAACACACAATCAATGACCAAATAGAGTGACAAATGATTAAAGAAGTGAGAGTTCACAGATTGAAATCACTTGATTTCAAATAGGCACAAAAATTTCATTCGGACATTTAATCAAACACTAAGCATGCACAAATTCAAATAAGACATGAATAATGCATGAACATGGTGAAAACAGGCCTAAATACACTTCAAAATGCCACAAGGGGCCAACACAGATGCAGCAAGATCAACAGGAACAAGACCCAATCAAACTTTTGAGAAAAACTTCACCCAAATTTGAAACACAACCCAAAATTTTCGGAAGTCCAAAATAGCAAAACCCTAACAGAAAATCTGCAAAATCAATGTAAAAACACGAAAAGGATGTTTAAGAAATCATACCTTGAGAGAGAAAATGCAGAAAAAATGTTTGATTTGAGCGGATTTTGATGAAATAGCAAGATGGGTTAGGAAGGGCTTTGAGAGAGGTTAAGCGTGGGAATGTTTGAAAGTTTTAAACAAGCCAATCACATCAGCCTTATAAAACTGAAAACACGCGTTTTTCGCGGGATAGGGAGTAGCGAAACAGTCGCGAGACAGTCGCGAGAAGTGCCACTGAAGAAAAAAACTTTTCGCGAGAAGCGCTAAGTCGCGACACAGTCGCGAACCAGTCGCGAGATTCTCTGTCTGATTTAAAAAAAAAAAAAAAAAATTCCAGTTTTTGCCAACCAGCATTTCGCGAGAAGCTGTTGGTCGCGAGACAGTCGCGAAATTCTCTGTGTGACAGGATGAAAAAAAATTTCCCTCAAATCTTTTCGCGGGAAGCAGCTTAGTCGCGAGCTTCTCGCGAAAGAACCTCTGAACCAGTTTTTTTTCGATGAAAAACACACAAAAGGCATTTTGACCAAAAATAAACACAAGAAAGTATAAAATCACTTTCAAAAACTAATAAAACTCACAAAAATCTTTTTGGATTTGATCAACAAGTTCATGGGCATTCGCATCACATTTGGACATATACAATCACACAAATGAGATAGGCATTGATAGAATCAACAACTTGTGTGTTGTGTGTGAGTATCAAATGTGAAATAGTCCTTAGACCAGAGCGAAGCTTCAATGATCAATTCACACGAGTCATACACAACTGATACGAAATCATGTGGACTATCTCCATTATAGAAATGAGTGTATATGACCTCCCACACATTGAAAACATAACATAGAAGCTTTTCATTTGGCTTCTTATAACTCATAACAATTGGTCCATTTTCATTTTGATTGGACAAATACATCTCATTTTGAGGAAGGTGCTTGAAATTTATGATATTTCAACATTGATGAGAAGCCTTTGGCTTTTTGCGCACCATAACATTTACTTTAAAAAGAGTCGCTTTCCCTTTTTCCTAGTCAAATACTAGTGTGTGCGACAGGCTTTTGCAGCTCAATACCTCTTTTCATTTGGAGATTTACAATTTGTGAGCTCTTTTTGCAAAAACATAAAAATAAAGTGGGAAGAGATATAGACACAAGTCTATGCAAGTATCAGGACCAACAAGACTATTGACCAATCATTCATGACAGGTGTGAAGATCTATTTACAACAGTCACACATAGTTTTCAGGGTTTCTTCCACACAGAAAAGAGTGCATACGAACAAGCGAAGATCGTAAATGCACTATGCCATAAGTACGAAGGTACTAGGCCAAACTCACATGAGATATGCACAAAACAAGTGATCAAACTTTTTGAGATTTTTCAATTTTTATGGGTTTTTGAATTTTTTGAAACACACTCAAAACAGAACAAGAAAAGTAAGATCAACAAAGATGGGTTTAAAACAAAACAGGAAATAGACACATCTGAAGCTGAACATGTGGAACCAAAAACAATATAAGCACTAAAGAGCAGTAAAGTTCCACACAAGAGATAGAGTTCAAGGGATGATACCGACACCGATGGTCTTACGCAAAACTTCAAACTTTGGGCCATCGAGGGGTTTAGTGAATATGTCTGCCTTCTGATTGTTAGTGTTGATAAACTCCAAGTACACTGTCTTTTCTTCCACCAAGTCTCGAATGAAATGATACCGGATTTCGATATGCTTTGATTTCGAGTGTTGAACTGGATTTTTTGACAGATTTATGGCACTTGTATTGTCACAATATACACACATTGTATCTTGGGTGATTCCATAATCATGAAGGAGTTTCTTCATCCAGAGTAATTGAGCACAAGCACTTGCAGCAGCAATGTATTCAGCTTCGGCTGTTGATAAAGAGACTGAATTTTGCTTTTTGCTCATCCATGACACCAGGTTGTTTCCAAGATAAAAGCATCCACCGGAGGTGCTCTTCCTATCATCAACACAACCGGCCCAATCAGCATCAGAATATCCAGCCAGGCATTCATTGGAATCTCTAGAATACCAAATTCCATAATCAGATGTCCCATTTATGTATCGGATAATCCTTTTGACTGCTGTTAAATGTGACTCTTTGGGGGCTGCCTGGAATCGAGCACATACGCCTACACTGAAGGCAATGTCTGGTCTGCTTGCAGTAAGATACAAGAGACTCCCTATCATGCTTCGATAGAGCGTTGGATCCACTTCTACACCTGCTGCATCCCTACTCAGCTTTGATGAGGAGCTCATTGGGGTGGATGTGTGTTTCTTAGAGTCTAGACCAAATCTTTTAACCAGATTCTTGGCGTACTTTTCTTGAGATATGAATATCCCATCTTTCTGTTGTTTCACTTGAAGTCCTAGGAAGTAGTTCAGTTCTCCTACCATACTCATCTCAAACTCCTTTTTCATTTCTTCGGAAAATTCAATAGCCAAATGATCAAGTGTGGATCTAAACACAATATCATCCACATAGACCTGAGCAACTAGGAGGGACTGCTCATCTCTCTTTACAAACAATGTTCGATCAGCTTGCCCTCTTTTGAATCCACGATCCAACAAGTATGTTGTGAGGCGATCATACCATGCTCTTGGTGCTTGCTTTAACCCGTATAGTGCTTTCTTCAATCTCAGCACATGATTTGGAAAATGAGGATCTTGGAATCCCTTTGGTTGTTCAACAAATACTTCTTCATTTAGAAAACCATTCAGAAAGGCACTTTTCACATCCATTTGGTACAGTTTGAAATCCATGACACAGGCTATGGACAATAGGATTCGGATCGACTCTAGTCTTGCTACTGGTGCAAACGAATCATCAAAATCAATGCCTTCCACTTGAGTATATCCTTGAGCTACTAGCCTGGACTTGTTTCGAACAACCTCACCGTCTTCATCAGTTTTGTTCTTGAAGATCCACTTGGTGCCGATCACATGACTATCTTTGGGCCTTGGAACCAATTCCCATACATCATTTCTAACAAACTGATGTAGCTCTTGATGCATAGACTCTATCCAGTTCTCATCTCCAAGAGCTTCCTCTACCTTCTTGGGTTCAAATTGAGCAAGATAACAGTTATATGTCACATGATTCGCACTGTATTTTGGTCATTTTCTCAGCCGAAGTCCCTCATTGACGTCACCAATGATATTACTTGATGGATGATTGAGAATTACCCTTGATGATGGTCTCTTGGAGGTAGAAGGTTCTTCATCTCGAGAAATTGGAGGTTGAACTTCCGGTGGAGTGAGAGGGCTAGAAGACCCATGTGTCGATCGAGTTTCCCTTCTTGGTATAGAAGGTGTGGACTCTTTTTCTGGTGATTCTTTCTCAACATCATCCTGTTGTGACATGTCGTCCTCAGCCTCTTTCTTCTTCAGATCAGATCCTTCACCATCATCAATACCTTTTTCAGATATGGTATCATCGATTACCACATTTATTGATTCCATCACTGTTTTGGTGCGTTTGTTGAACACTCTATATGCTCGGTTATTTAGTGAATAGCCTAGGAATATCCCTTCATCACTTTTAGGATCAAATTTTCCAGGATTCTCTCTATCATTAAGAATATAGCATCTGCTTCCAAATATTCGGAAGTATTTCACCTTCGGTTTCTTTTCTCTCCAAATTTCATAAGATGTCTTCTTTGTTCCTGCTCGAAAATAAATTCTATTACCAATATGGCATGAGGTATTTACTGCTTCAGCCCAAAACTTCTGAGGAAGGTTTTTGTTGAGTAGCATTACTCGAGCCATTTCTTGAATCACCCGGTTTTTTCTTTCAACTACTCCATTTTGCTGTGGAGTCTTTGGAGCTGAAAATTCCTTCTTGATGCCGTGTTCATTGCAAAATGCTTCAAACTTCGCATTTTCAAACTCCTTTCCGTGGTCACTTCTGATCTTGACTATAGGAACTCCTTTCTCATTAATTAGTCTCTTGCATAATTTCTCCATCTTGTCACATGCTTCTGATTTCTCTCTAAGAAAATCCACCCAAGAGTACCTTGAGAAGTCGTCAACCACCACCATAATATACCGCTTTCCACCCAAGCTTTCTGTTCTTGTTGGGCCCATCAAATCCACATGCAGTAATTCTAAAGGGCGAGAGGTTGCAATCACATTTACTTTCGGATGGCTTGACTTTGTTTGTTTCCCTAACTGACATGGACCACAAACATTCTTCTCAATTTTTCCAAACTTTGGTAATCCAACCACTGCTTCAAGCTTCGAAACTTTTGCCACTTGTTTATAATTGGCATGCCCAAATCGTTGATGCCACAATTCCAAGAGATTCACCCTGGCACTTCGACATGCTATGCTTGGTTTGGGAATGACTCCATAACAATTATCGGTGGTTCTAAGTCCCTTCAGAATTTGTACACCTTCTTCATTCAAGATTAGGCATCCTTTCTTTGAGAATTGAACTAAGAAATCATCATCACAGATCTGAGTAATACTCAGCAAGTTCACTTTTAATCCCTTAATATACAACACGTCATTCAGCAGTGGCAGTCCCGGAATGTCCACCGTTCCCTTTCCAAGAACATGTGAGTGACTGCCATCTCCAAAAGTCACAAAGCCATCTTCCTTTTCTTTAAGTGTTTTGAACAATGACTTATCTCCTGTCATGTGCTTTGAACATCCGCTGTCAAGGTACCACAAACATGAATTAAAAACTTTCAAAACAGTATGGACAAAAAGGCAAGCATGAGAGAGACACTCTTGACCCTCGAAACAGGACTCTTTTTCCTCTATTTCGTGAAGTTTTCCTTTTATATGATCAAGTTTATCACTCAAGTGTCTATTTCTCCTCTCATAATTAGAGACCAATGACTTTGACTCACATAAGCTGTTATGTAAATCATGGTTTCTACGAACAAGAGATTTCAGCATGTGACAGAAAATTCTAGCATGTTTCTTAGATTTAAATAACTGTGAAAATACATTACTAGACCAGTTTTCAACAATGCTCATAGAGTCTTTTTCACAAACATGTTTACTGCCCTTCATGTCGAAAACAAACACGTCACTAAACAAGCAACACCAAGAGGTCAAGGATCACACTAAGGTAATTAAACCACACTAAGTGTACCCGCTCTGATACCAATTGAAAGCTCGAAAATGTGTTGAAAAACACAAGAGCTGTTTAGACCCCCAAATAAAAATTACGGCTCGATAGATTTTACACAACTTTAATACAAAGTGCGGAATAGTGTAAAAGCGAGCGGATGAACAAGTAAGCTACTCTAATCCATAAACTAAGCAACACAGCAGTATAATGGAATTAAACAAGAGTAGGGAAGAAGGATGCAAACACAGAAAACACCAAGACGTGTTCTCGAAGAGGAAACCGAAGAACTCGGCGAAAAACCTCTCCGCCGCCCTCCAAGCGGAAATCGATCCACTAGACAATCAGTTGGGATACATGGGTTAGCAAAAGACCCTCCAAGCCTAGTCTACCCACTGTACCTAAGCCCTCCAAGCTCCTACTCCAACAAGGCTTCTCGAAACCGTGTCTTGTCCTAGTTATCCGGATCCCGCAACAAGCTCCATGTTGCATCTGCCATTCAAGGCTTCTTCCAATGCTTCCCAGCAGCACCAAAACGTCACACAGCACTCACAAGGTGTGGTAAGTGTTTGGGCTATCAACCTCTCAAAGATATGGATAATGGAGAGGGAAGGGTTGAGGAAATACCACAAGCAAATGTATAGAGAAAGGTGGGGAAGACAATCTCTAATTACCAATGTGTTTGGCTAGGGTTTTCTCTCTGAAGCATTCCTCAACAATTGTGGGTAAAGATGGTATATATAGGAGAGGTGCAAAAGGTGTGACTCAAAAAGTACAGGCTGGCAGAACAGCTAGTCTCGCGGGTGTCTCGCGGGAAGGCCTTACCCGCGAGATACTCGCGAGACACAGTTGTCTCCACTTGGCCTGACTCTTCGCATTCTAGCATGTGCCTGGCACATGGTTTACTTCGCGGGATGCTTGGTCGCGAGATACCCGCGAGAATCCTTCAGTTCTTCAAATGCTTGAGTCTTCAAACACACTCTCTATCACACAACCCTTACAACAAGTCCCACAACAAATACAGGGTTTTAAACGATTGAACATAATTACAATCAAATTTGGCACGGAATAAAAGCCAACAAAAACACAGTTGTAAATCACAACTTTACAGATCCTAATTTTGACTTGCCTAATTCTGCCTTGCCTCATTCTCCTTTGCCTAACACTAATTCTAATTTACCTGTTCCTACTCCTAAACCTTCCCTTGTTCCTATCCTTACTGCTCATTCAGATTCTATAGCTGATCCTATATCTGATTCTGTTCCACCTTTAAGGAAGTTTACTAGAATCACTAAAGCTCCTGCTTATTTGCAAGATTATAAATGTAGTAATGTTGTTCATGATTAGTTCGATCCTTCCAATCCAACCATCAAGTCAGGATCCACCTTATCTACTTCAGGTACTAAATACCCTTTATCTCGTTTTCTTGATTCCTCTAGTTTGTCTTCCTCTTATGCCTATTTCTGTTCACTTATCATTGCTATTTCTAAGCCTAAATCTTATTATAATGCTGTCAAAGACCCTAAATGGCAAGATGCCATGGCTGCTGAGATTGCAGCATTGGAATCTAACCAAACTTGGACTCTTACTCCTTTACCTCCTCATAAAAAGGTTATTGGGTGCAAGTGGGTGTATAGGGTCAAGTATAAGGCTGATGGGACAATGGAAAGGTACAAGGCAAGACTTGTGGCTAAAGGTTTCACTCAACAAGAAGGTCTAGACTTCACAAAAACCTTCTCTCTTGTGGCTAAGATGATTTCTGTTAAGACTTTACTTGCTATTTCTACTGTGAGGGGTTGGCACCTTGTTTAGCTTGATGTAAACAATGATTTACTCCATGGTGTACTCCATGAGGAAGTTTACATGCAACTGCTTCAGGGTTTTCACAGCAAGGGGGAGCATTTGGTGTGTAAGCTCAACAAATCATTGAATGGCCTTAAACAGGCCTCAAGACAGTGGTATTCCAAGTTTTCATCCACTATTCTGAAGTGTGGGTTTAAGTGATCTAAGTCTGATTACTCTTTGTTTACCAAGAAGTTCAATAAGTCATTTATAGCCCTTTTGGTTTATATTGATGTCATTTTTATTGCCAACAATGATGTTCATGCTGTTGAAGAACTTAAGGTTTTCTTGGATAAAGAATTCAAGTTGAAAGACCTTGGAAACCTAAAGTACTTCTTGGTCTTGAAGTGGCCAGATCAAAATAAGGAATTTCCTTGCGCCAAAGGAAGTATGCCTTAGAGATACTTAAAGATGCAGGCATGACAAGATGCAAGCCTAGCAGAGTTCCTATGGAGCAAAACTTAAAATTGAGTAAGTTTTATGGAGAATTGCTACCTGATCCTGGTGTTTACAGAAGATTGGTAGGTAGATTGTTGTATCTAACTATTACTAGACCAGACATTGCATACTTAGTACACAAACTGAGTTAATTTATATCCAAACCACAAAAACCTCATCTGGATGTAGCCTATAAAGTGTTACAATACATTAAAGGGAGTCCTGGTCAGGGTATTCTTTTATCATCCAAATCAGATTTGTACTTAAAAGTATACACAGATGCAGACTGGGCATCTTATGTTAACACTAGAAGATCCACCGCTGGGTATTATGATTTCTTAGGTGATTCTCTGATTTCATGGAAATCTAAGAAGCAATCAATAGTCTCTAGATCTTTTGCTGAAGTAGAATATAGAGCCATGGGAGTGACTGTTTGTGAAATGACTTGGATTTTGGCTTTGTTGAAGGATTTAGAAGTGTTTCATCCAAAACCTGCAATGCTTTTCTGTGATAATCAAGCAGCTATATATATTGGTGAGAACCCTGTGTTTCATGAAAGGACTAAGCATAGGGAAATAGACTGTCACTTGGTTAGAGACAAGGTTCAAGATAAAGTCATCAGGTTGTTTTTCACTCCTACTCATTCACAGTTAGCTGATCTTCTTACAAAGGCTCTTAGTGGCCAACAATTGAAAGCATTACTCACCAAGATGAGCATTGTGAACATCCACAATCCTAGTTCTCATCTTGAGAGGGAGTATCAAAGTTTTGCAACCAAAGAATCAGATCAGAAAGGAAGAAAAGAAACGAAGCTAAAGAAGAAAGAAGAAAAGAAATGAAGTCTGAGCTAAACGACAGTACTGTAGTTAGTTGTTGTAGTACTGTAGACTAAAACTACCTGTAGCTTAGTAGTGTATTTAAGTAGGATGCGTTCACACGTGCAATAACTAACCTACACACGTGCTGTAACTAATCTTGTGTAAGTTGGGATATTTTGTTTATGCTCTGGTTTGTATATAGACTCAATTACCTGTACAGATTCATTCAGTTAGTTGAATATCAGTTTTCTTCAACTCCAATTCTCTCTTTCTCTCTCTCTAGCTCTCTATTTCTTCCTCAAGATTCTTTGTGCTTTCTTATACTATGGCTCACTTAATCTCACAAAACCAAACCACAATCATTTCCCAAAAAAAAAAAAAAAAATAATAATAATAATAATATCTAACCTTACTCTATTACAAACCCAATTGACTCGATTGAGTTTGTTCATTGCTTCGAGGAAACTAAGACCTTCTAATTGATAAATAGACTACTTCAAGGGAGTCTAGACTTCCAAAGTGAATATTCACTCAATAATAATATTTTTGAGCTTGCTTTATTAATCAACATCAAGCCATATAAATAGATGACTTTACAAGATAAAGAAAACATTTAAATTCAAAAGAAACCTAATCTTTATCTACAATAAGTAGATAAGATTTATTCAAATACTAAGCTAACAATTTATCCTATTCATTATCTAATTACCCAAGTCCTAATAAAAATAAAATAAAATCTTAAATAATTAAATAAAAACTATGCACGTAACATTCCTCCTCCCTTGAAATCGGGTCATCAAGGGTTTAATTTGAAAATGATTGTTGCATAAGAGCTCAATCTTCCCAAGTTGCTTCTCACCTACTGAATCACTTTTTGGGCTTAAAAGGATGTTATAATCAGGTATCTGCAGAGGTGGAAAGCTATTTGGTGCTGCAAAACTACTTTAACCTGATTAAAAGTTGTTGCGTGCTTGAATAGTGTGAAGGTGGAATGATTTGATTTTGTGGAGCTCCAATGGCCTTCTTATCAATGGCCTTCTTATCTTCGAGTTTGCATTGCCCATCATTTTCGTTAGTTAGCTTCTCTTGTTCATAGAGAGCCAAATTCCTCTCTTTGTTTGCACATTGCCCACCACTTTCTTTAGTTGGTGTCTCTTGTTCATATCTAGCCAAGTGCAAGAACTTGCATATCACTTGCATTTTTTTGATAGTTTCAATTGCTAGAGATTGTATCCCTTTCAGTTTGTCCATGCATTCCAACAATTGTTCCAACCATTGTTCTTCCATGCCTGGTTCTGATACCAATTGTTACAAATCCAATTGACCCGATTGAGTTTGTTCGTTGCTTCGAGGGAAGCAAGACCTCCTAATTGATAAAATAAATAGACTACTTCAAGGGAGTCTAAACCTCCAAAGTGAATATTCACTCAATAATATTTTTCAGCTTGCTTTATTAATCAATGTCAAGCCATATGAAGAGATGTAGATAAAGATTAGGTTTCTTTTGAATTTAAATGTTAGCTTTATTAATCAATGTCAAGCCATATGAATAGATAACTGTACAAGAAAAAGTTAACATTTAAATTCAAAAGAAACCTAATCTTTATCTACAAGTAGATAAGATTTATTTAAATACTAAGCTAACAATTTAATAGCAAAAATAAAATCTTAAATAATTAAATAAAAACTAAGCACGTAACATACTAAAAAAATAAAAAATAAAAACCCTCAAAAGCAGATTTTGCAGAATATGTCTTCTAAAAACTTAATTGTGATCCCATTAAAGCCCTCTAACTCAACCATTTAGCTTAAAGATTCGTTGTCCACGCATTGTACTTTATTCCCTAGTATTTTTACTCTAGAAAACCAACTCAAAATGCTTAAAGCTGATGGAAAAAAAACCAAGAATCTCTGTAGAATATCTCCAAACTTACTATTATGCAGTAATTTTCATTCGTACTTCCAAGGTTCTCTCCTACTTCAACCATAATCATTCCTAAACTTACGAACATTTGTTCTTACCCCACAACCTGACCTTAGAACCTTAACAAATATTCAACTAACTTAACTCGCGACCTGGAAAACTGTTCACCAAAAATTACACAACATCATTTTGTCCATAACCTAACCACTACTCATTTTAATACAAAACACCATGTGCATAAAAAAGACCCAAGTCATGGAAAGCTTTGCCCTGTTCCCTAAGTTCAATGGGACATTTCCCAATAGTTAGATTCACCATGCCAATTGTTTCCTCACCCATCACTAAACTCCTGGGTACCAGAAGGTCTTCATAAAACATTGCAAGTGTGTCTACACACTTGTTGGCTTTTCGATACACATGTTCAATCGGCTTGTCTGGGTTAACTCTTAAGAAGTTCCTACAATTAGTGGGTAGAGGTTCCACTAGAGGTTAGATGAATTATTACCCGTTAATTGAACCACACTCAATGCATCAAGTTCCCCTATGAGACTTGCGATGCCAAGCTTTAGCCAAAAAGGAGAAGGCCATCTTTAAAAGCCCAAAGTTCCACCTAAATTCTACTTTTGAGGCCAAGAGATTGCGCAAATTATTTGATAGATAAACAATCAGAAACATAAACCTTAAAAATATCAAGAGGAATATGAGCCAAAGCGTTGCTTTGCCGGAATATATGAGAGAAAGAAAAGTTTTGCAAAGAACTAGCTGAAGACAGTATGTCTTTAACAAGATGACCACACGATGGATGAGATAAGCATTGATTTTTTATAGTAGAGATGGACACTTCTGAATCACCTTCGAAGACTAAACTGTGCATGCCTCACTCTTGGACGAAATGAATTGCTCTTTTGAGCTGCAAGTGTTTCAAGAACATGTATTGAGGAAGGCAAAGGAATAATCTCGGCCTAGGCTGCCAAAACTTCCCCATGAGAATCGCAAACCACGACGCCGATACCTGCTGCATTCAGATCTTCAAACACAGCCCCATCGAAATTTGTTTTCACAGAGCCAGCAGCAGGAGGTTTCCAAGCAAATTTCTGTGGGCCTTTTGGTGCGTGATGCTTGCTGTGTTGCTGCTGAAAATTTTGGAGATACTGACCTGCTAGACTAGGGGTGTCAATTCGGGTTAGCGTGTCGGGTTCGTGTCGTGTCGAGATAGGGGTATTCGGCTAAATGGGTCAACCCTAACCCAACCCATTTAATAATCGTGTCATGATCCTTCAACCCTAACTCGACCTATTAATAAAGCGAGTTGATCTGACCCAACCCATTTGACACGCTTAATAAACGAGTCGTGTTGGATTGACACGAATGTAACACAATCCATTTCAATCTGCATAATATTAAATATAACATCCATCTAGAAATATTTTTTTTTTACGTCCCAAAAAGCAGTGCATACACTTCAAGTCTTCAACCCACATTCAAAATAATATAGTTCAACAAAAATATAACATTCATCTAGAAATAAGTTCATTTAGAAAACATTGCATACACATCAACCCAAATTCAAAATAACAAAGTTTCACAAAAGTAAAATAACATCGTTCAACAAAAATATAATATTCTTGGAACTTGTCAAATACTAAGTATTAATATTGAAAGAATTTGAGCAAATAGTAGACTAATCCTGACTGTGACCACGATTATCATCCATAGATTCTTTGTTGATGTCCAAATTCGTAACATCTTCCACAAGCTCATTCAATTTCATTTGTGTAAGTTTTATGCCAAAAAAAAAAAGTATTAGTAGTTCTAGGGTCTGTAAAGTTTCAATTTCCAATTATATCCCTTGTAAATTTTTGTAATTACTCACTTTTCTTTTTAAATTTAAAATATATGTTGAATATAAAAAGTATTTGACAAATCTAAAATAAAATAAATATTTATTTGTTATATGAGTTAAACGGGTTGTTTTAAGTGGGTTATTTCGGATTGACACAAATAAATTAGCGTGTCAAACGTGTCTATTGAGGGTTACGCGGGTTGACCCGTTTATGACCCGTTTCTTATCATGTTGCTTTCGGGTCGACCCGTTTATGACCCAAACCCATTAAGGCCCAACCCTAACCCGAAAAAACCCGTGTCGGGTTCGTGTCGTGTTCGCGGGTTGGGTCGAACATTGACACCCCTATGCTAGACTCACAATTTTCTCTAATAGGGCAACTGATTCATTATTTTGGCATTTATTTCTTCTATTCCAGAGTGACTAGCAGACCATGGCAAAAAGCTCAGAGCCACGAGTGCTTGAAACTGTGTTCAAGCAAGTCAAAACTACCAAGGAAACATCTGCTCCAATTTTATCCCAATAGTGCTGGTAGAAATTTGGGGGCATCCCGTTAGGACCCAGGGCCTTAAGAGGAGACATTTTTTTGACGGCAAGATCTACTTCTAGTTTTGAAAATACACCCAACCAACTCTCATTCATCTTTGCTGTCACAACTTAAGGTGTTGCCTTCAAGACTGCTTCCATTTGGACCGTGTTTGAAGATGAAAAAATATTTTTATAACACTCAACAAATAAACCAGCCACCTGATCATCCCCTTCACACCAATCTCCAACTGAATTGCGAAGTCCCTTAACTAAATTATGTTTGAATCTTTGCGAGGCTATGCTGTGAAAATAGCTAGTATTTTGGTCACCGCCCTTTAAGATGGTATTGACTAGATAAGATGGGTAATTTCTAATTTGCCAACATTTGATCTCGTTTATTATGTCAAATTAGTATGTAACTCGTGCTTACGCACATGGATGATGAATTGTGGTGGTGCTATTAATGTTAGTTTGGGTTATAAAACATATAGGATATTAGTTCGACTAAGACATTTGGAGATACTAAAATAGTATTTTATTGCATTTTTATGTTATTGGTTACGCCAAGTTTATCATTACACTACTATTTATGTATATAATTTTGAAAATTACTATTGGATACTACATATTTAATATCAATTCACAATTACTGTCAGTGAAATTCTACTAAATACAACAAAAAATAAAAGAATAAATTAGTCTAATAGTATCTCCTAAATTGAATGGGGATAGATGTATGGATCGTTCAGCTCAATTACAATTTGTTATGTTCAAAATCCTAACATACAAAATATCTTAATAGAAATAATATAAAAAATGTGCTCATTAGTTCAGAGAAAAAATAACAACAAAAATCTAAACAATTTAATTTATATGGAAAGCTAACAAAAACAATTTTCAATTTTGAATATATATATATATATAGGGTTATGTTCAAGTTACACCTAGTATAATTCAAGTTACATCTAGTGTAACTTTAAATAATATTAAACCACTCAATATTTTTTTAATTAGATGAGAATTCTAATAAATCTATCGTTGGATTACTTTATTTTTGTACATTCTCCATGCTTACAAAATTTAAAGATGATCAAAGAGGTATGGGTTGAATTTTGACAAATCCACTGTTAGATTACATTATCTTCGTATATTCTTCATACTTGCAAAATTTAAAAATGATCAAAGATCAAAGATCAATGACAATGTCATCAATCAATTGTTTAAATTCGAGGTTTTGTAGTTTAAAATAATGCATAAAAGATGAGTTTATGGATCAAATGGTAAATTACATCCGATTAGCATGAAAATTGGCATGTAAGTTAAGAACAACGGTGAGATTTTCAAAATATGAATTTTATAATAAGTTATTGGGTGGTGTAACATTGCTTAGATTTATACTAGATTTAACTTGAACCCAATCCTCTCTCTCTCTCTCTCTCTCTCTCTCTCTCTCTCTCTCTCTCTCTCTCTATATATATATATATATATATATATATTATGGTTTGCTTATATTGACTCCTCATTTTCTACATTGAATTAACTCACATGGCATACAAATTTAAGAGCAAGACTTAAGTACAGTACTTAGGTGTTGTTCCTTAGATTCCTCTCTTATAATTTTGCCATAGTTTTTTTTCTCATGGATAGAAGTGTATTTTTTAAGTTAAGTAACCACATGGCAAAATCTTAAAAGGGAACCTAAGGAACAACACCTAAGATACTGTACATAAGTTTTGTCCAAAATTTTAAAACTAATTACATTAAGTATTCATTTGGCATAATTAATTTTACCAACTTATTTTACTATTCAGCTTATTTTTGCTACTATTCATGGGTCTTACTATACTATTTTAGCTAACTTTTACATTTATCAACAGTACTTAGTTTTCAGTTTCAGTAAAATAAGCAGATCCTAAACAAACCCTAAATGAGACACATGGTGCAAAAATAAGCTTTCATTGAATTTCAATTTTTTATACTGAATTAACTAACTTGGCACAAAAATTTAAAAACTTAGATTAGATAGGACACATATCGCAAAATTAGATTCTAATTGAATTCTAATTTGAAATCTAATTAAATTTTCTCTCAATTTTACCTATTTATATATACAGACTAGCATGTAACCCATGCAAACACATGGATGCATTTAAAATGAAGAAAAATTTTTATTATAAAAATATAAATAATTAGTCCAATTATTTTTTTTTTAAAGTAAATGTAATTAGTCACATATTAAAATTCTTACATAAATTTAATACTACTTATGATAATTTTTTTTAATAAGATAGAACATGTGGTGATTTTTATTAAGTATAAATGATTTTTTTTTTTTTTTAATTTATAGTTCATTAATATTAGATTCTTAATATTTTGCACTCATTAGCTCACTTGACACAAAGATTAAAAAACTTAAATGCATAATTATGGTGTAGTCCCCACATAGATTTAGACAAATGGTGAAAAATTTGATTCTAATTTCAAATTTTAATTGAAATTTCTTTGAGTTTTACCTATTAATATATATAGATATAGATATAGATTATAGGCTCAATTTTGAGCTCTAATTGAACTCAATGGTATTTGAAGTTTATATAGGCGAGTTCAAAGTATTATCCTGATTTAAATTATTTAGATGTTTGGAGACAAAAATAAGGTACATAATGCCATGACAAGCATAATCTTAATTTGATAACCAATAACCAAACATGTCAAACAAACACTAGCAAATAATATTAGATTCATGCCAAATATGCTTGTTCAAGTGCATGTATGATGTATCATAGATTCTCTTGACAGAGAATGAGAAAGAGTTTTGGATGTAGATGTCTAGGGTTTTAAAACCCCTCTTCCCATTAAAACTATCAAATTTTCTTTATTAAAAAAAAAAAAAAAAAGAGTAATAAAGCAAACTTTAAAGACAAAAACAATATTTTTCTCTAATCCTTGTAATTTGTTTAGTTTGAAATCAAATTCTTGAATTTTTAGAATTCATAATAATTTAAACCTCACACTCAAACCCCTAAAAAATTGAAATGTTTAATGTCTAAATTGATACAATTTTAAAAGTCAATAGTTCAATATTTTTTTTTTTTTAGAGGAAACTAATATTTCATTCACTTAGAAAAGGAGTACGACAGAGGCCAACAACTAACAGATTTATCCAAGGCCTGACTGAAACAAATTAACTAAAAAGGGAGGGATAACACCCTTCCAAAGATTAGAAACTTGATTACATTTGGCAACTTGGGCTAGCTCATGAGCAGCCCTGTTGTAATCCCTTTTCATGTGTTGGAACAAGCAGCAGGAGAAATAAGAACTTGCAGACCGAATGCTTTGAACAAAGTGACCCATTGAGCCACCATTCTTCCCTTGAGAGACAGCTAAGATGATTGAGGAAGCATCAGATTCAAATATAACATGAGTAAGGTTCAACTCTTGAGCCAAAAGAACTCCCTGTTCCAGTGCAAGAAATTCGGTCCATTCAGCAGGGAAATGCAAAGGCAGAGCCTTACAAAGAGCAGCAATCACCCCACTTGATTCATCCCGGACGATCACTCCAACACTCGAGATGCCACGGCCATCAATAGAACAAGCACCATTCACGTTAACTTTAGCAAAGCTCGACAGAAGAGCAACCCAGCCATGAAGAGGAGACTGCAAAGGGGTAAGATCCCACGTGGAAGCCTTGTTGAACTCCTCGACAATATTCTTAGCAAAATCCCAAATTAGAACAGGGGATAGACCTCCTTCATCATGAATGATCTTATTCCTGTTGTGCCAAATCGACCAAGCAATGGCAAAGAAAAGATCCAGGTGCTTGTCTAGTAAGGGAGAGCAGAAAAGATCATTGAAATCTTTCACATTCAGCAGCTTCTCAATTGGATAGTCTTGCCAAAGTGACCAAACCGAGAGAACTAAGTCGCAAGAGATTAAAGCATGGGTAAGGCTGTCGGGCTCCTTATCACAAATTGGGCAGATGCAAGACATTTGAATACCTTTTGCAGCCATATTGGATAGCACAGGAAGGCCATTAACACAAGCCCGCCAAGAGAAGATCTTAATCTTTGCTGGGAGTTTCAGAGACCAAACTTTCTTCCAAATCCGAGCATATAGGTCACTAGAAGAGCATTCCCCTTCTTTCTTTGTGTCTAGGATTTTAGTTACAATAAAATAGACACTCTTAACTATAAAATCACCCCTCTTGTTTCCCATCTAGATGAGTTTGTCCTCCGGCAAATTGTGACATAGAGGAATTTGTAAGATTACATTAACCTCAAAAGGAAAGAAAAGGGCTCGGACCGTTTCAGCTTTCCACCATCTAGTCACCGGATCAATGAGGGAGGAAACCATTGGGTAGTCCATAATGGGCCGAGGGGGGGAAATGACCTTGTATGTTGAGGTGGTTGGGAGTCATTTGTCTTCCCAAATGTGGATTAGCCGCCCATTTCCAACTCTCCACCTTGTTCCACAACGTAAGACCTCAAGGCTATTGAAAATACTCCGCCAAGTGTAAGAGGGGTTGTTGCCTAGATTAGCATGGAGAATGTCACAAAATGGGAAATACTTTGCCTTGAGGATGTGGGCAACAAGGGTGCTCGGATTTGAGAGGATTCTCCAAGCTTGTTTTGCAAGCAAAGCAAGATTAAAGGCCCGTAGGTTTCTAAATCCCAAGCCCCCTTGTGATTTCGGCTTGCACATTGTTTTCCATCCAACCCAGGCCATTTTGGGCTCCTGATGCTTCTGCCCCCACCAAAAATTCTTCATCATTTTTTCAAGGTCATCACAGAGACTTTTTGGAAGTTGGAAGCAGCTCATCATGTAAGTGGGAACAGCTTGGGCCACAGCCTTGACAAGAATTTCCTTTCCCCCCAAAGATAGCAATTTACCCTTCTAGCTAGCCAACTTCTTGCAAACTTTATCCTTGATCCCTGTAAAGACAACCTTTTTTGATCTACCAATGATAGAGGGAAGGCCAAGGTACTTAGTATGACTCGAGTCATCCATTGGCCCAAGAATGCTTAGAATCTCATCTTTAAGTTCCTGGGAGGTATTTGGGCTGAAAAATATGGAGGATTTGTCAATGTTGATTTTCTGCCTTGAAGCTAACTCATACAAACCAAGGATTTCTTTCAGCTTGTTGCACTCATTACCATTGGCCTTACAGAAAAGGAGGCTATCGTCTACGAAGAAGAGATGAGAGACTTTTGGAGCCCCCCTAAAAATAGAAATGCCATTGAGCTGGTTGTTCCTTGCCGCATCATTGATAAGGGCAGAGAAGCCCTCTGCACACAATAGGAATAGATACGGAGATAACGGGCCGCCTTGTCTTAGACCCCTACTAGGAATAATGTTTCCATACGTTGTGCCATTAATAATGACTGAGTAAGACACAGAGGAAATACACTTCATCACTAGCATAATCCAATTCTCATTAAATCCCATCTTCCTCATGACTTTTTCAATAAAAGCCCATTCAACTCTGTCGAAAGCTTTACTCATGTCTAGCTTTGCAGCCATAAAACTATCATTCCCCCCTTTCTTATGCTTCAAAAAATGTATGATCTCATACGCCACCAATACATTATCAGTGATAAGCCTATCAGCTGTGAATGCACTTTGATTTTCTGAAATAATATAAGGAAGAATAGCTTTAAGACAGTTAGCTAGAGTTTTTGAGACAAGCTTATATACCACATTACATAGGCTTATTGGCCTGAAGTTAGTCATTCTCTGGGGATTATTTGTTTTTGGCACAAGAGTAATATTGGTTTTATTAATATCAGATAAAGGCATGCTAGAATTAAGAACATTTAAAACCATATTTGTGACATTAGCACCAACTATATTCTAGTATTTTTGGAAAAAGAGAGCGGACATACCATCCGGGCCTGGCGATTTTGAGGGGTGAAGCTGCTTGAGGGCAACAACCACTTCTTCTCTGGAGAAGGCTCGGGAAAGATCTGCATTCATTTCAGGAGAAACCAAGGAAGGGATGGGATTAATAACAGTTTCTGACTGACTCGGGTGGGAGGTAGAGTATATCTCTTCAAAATAGGAAACGATAGCCCTGGCAATACTGTCCTAATCCCCACACCAGTTTCCATTTTTATCCCAAATACCCATAATTGTATTTTGCTTTCGTCTTTCAAAAGCCCTTGCGTGGAAAAACTTGGTATTTTTATCTCCCTCACGGAGCCAGTGAGCTTTTGCACGTTGCCCCCAAAAAATTTCCTCACTATCAAGGAGATCATTGATTTCCTTTCTTACCTGATTTATTTCTTCATCCAAAGATCCATCCTTATCAAGCAGAATCAAGGAATTGAGCTTTTTCCTTTTTTCCTGAATTACCTTTGGGATTTGCCCAAAAGCAGGGATTTGCCCAAAAGCAGTCGAACTCCAAACCTTAAGATCAGCAGCACAAGCCGATAAAGCAGAGGCAATCCCATACGGCGTACTCAAATCACTTCCAGAGCACCAAGCTGCTTTAATAACCTCCTTACATTCCTCCCTCTTTGTCCACATGGACTCAAAATGAAATCTACGAGAACGTGGTAGTTTGGGAGCTTTAGGGTCGGATAAAATCAGAGCACAATGATCAAATGTAGAATCAACAAGGTGGTGGACTCTGGCCTCCCCGAATTTGTCAATCCAATCGCTTGTAGCAAATGCTCTGTCAAGCCTTAGGTACATCCTACCAACCCCTTCTTGCATGTTACACCATGTAAAGTCCGGCCTAATATAGCCTAGGTCTTTAAAACCACAGTAGTTAACCACGTTTCTGAACTTCTCCATTTGGCTTTGGGGACGCAACAACCCACCTGATTTTTCCTCCATGGATAAAATCTCGTTAAAGGCTCCAAAACAAATCCATGGAAGTTGGTATTGGTCTTTCAGAAAAGCCAGCAAGTCCCAAGAGCATTGTCTCAAATGAGTCTGGGGGTGGCCATAAAATCTTGTGATTCTTCATTTAAAATTTGAGTTTGCCTTTGTTATAATCGCATCAATATGGTGACAGCCAAAACTTTTGATTTCCAGATCAGTCTCTCTTGTCCAAAGGAGCACCAAACCTCCACTATGACCTTGGCTTGGAACAAACAGCCCATTTGCAAACCCAATCCTATCTCTAATTCTTTCCATACACTTAGTTCTTAGCTTAGTTTCCAATAAGAAAACTATTTTGGGAGCCTATTGTCGCACAAGATCGTGCAATGCTCGAACTGACTGGGGGTTCCCAAGCCCCCGGTAGTTACATCCTAACGAATTCATGGCTCCCGACGGTGCTGCACAGCAGCCACCGCCGATATATTTTCATCACTGAGATTCCAATGACACCATCACATTTCTTTTTTCTAGCTATCTTCTCTTCACACTCTAAGAAAATTTGGGACCCCAAGCGTTTAGTTCCTATAATAAAATTTTTGGCTTCAGAGTCCTTAACTTGAGTTGGACCGAGCTCTCTAGCAAGCTTTTTTATTCTGCTTCTTCCTACTTGGGCTTTTTTAATCCCCTGATCAAGCCGTTGCTCATTCTTGTCTTCATAAGCATGGGCCGGTTTTAAAGGCTTGTGTGGGCTTGTAACATCAGGAGGATCATTAGTCTCGTGTGCACTTTGGCCCATTTTGGATAACCCATCACTTACATCTTTCTGTGCATTTTGGCCCATTTTGGATACCACATCACCCTCACTTTCCCGCGTTCCAAAGACTTCCATTGGGGATGGTGTAGGCTCCCCATCACGTGAGACCACTTCTTGCCTCTGAACTTGCTTTCCTGCCTCCAAAGTGTCTAATCTGATTCCGCTTTCTGCTCTCTAACACGCTGAAATGCCCAACACGTCACATCCCTATACCTGATCAGACATGCTAGAGGATTTCGAATTTTTTGAATTTTTTGAATCTTGCACACTGCCATGGCTGGTGCTTTCTCTGCTGTGCGATGCCGGAGCAGTTTGGAACTCATTCTCAAGAGTTTTGCCTTTTTCAATGCCTTGATTATCACCACCGGTACTATGGCCGTTGAAAGAAAATCTCTTTGATCCATTGTTTCCGCCTTTAGAAGAGCCATTTGCCCTTAACCATTCTCCATATTGGGGCATAACATTCTGTCTATCCAAGCAAACATTACAGTGCTTCATATCATGACCCATCTTACCATAAAAGAAACAAAACGTTGGGAGCCTTTCATATTTGAAGTGGACCCAATATTTATCTCCTTCCATGCCCACAACATTACCTCCTCTCCGAATAGGCTTGTCTATTGGAAGTTCAACCCTTATACGCATAAACTTCGCCTGGTCAAACTAGTTAGCTGGCTTGTCTATCTCAATGAAGCGCCTCATGCTATTTCCTATGTCTCGACCAACCACTTCAGACATGAGCTCAAAAGGTAAGCCCCAAAGTTGCACCCAAAACAGGGAGTGGGTAAAAATTATGTTTTCAGATGTGAGACCCTTTTTCCATCTGCAGAGAAGCAGCAGATTATTTTCAAAGTTCCAAGGCCCACCATTTTCCATCCATTCCATCTGATAACAAGAGCCAAACTTGAACTGAAAAGTGTTGTTTCCCACTTCAATAATTCTTAGATCTAAACCCATTTTCCAAGCCACCCTAAGTGTGCTTTTTAGGGCTCTTGTGTTTTGCTATCTGTCCGTGAGTAGCCTTCCAAAAAGGCTAAGAGAACATTCCTCTAGGAGATCTGCTCTGCTATGATCTGAGATTGGTATTACCGTTTCTTCTTCCTTAGTGAGGCTAAGATGTTGAAGACTATTCACAACTTCTTGTTCCATGGTGATGTAGAATGGTGAAACTGGGGTTGAGACGCCCCACAAGGGGGAGGAAAAGACTCTACTAGGAAAAGGAGAGGAGAGAAATCTCTTACCAGTGAAGAGAGAGAGAGACTCCTACGTGGGAGAGAGAAAGACGTCAATAGTTCAATATGAAACTAACAAAACTATAAAGATTAAATTGACACATTTGAAACTATAGAGTTTAATTTGAAAACCAGTTCTAAAATAAAAGGTTTATAATATATAATTAAAAAAAATGCAATTACTGAACACTAGTTGGGGGTTGATTTTTAAAAAACAATAAACAATAAACAAAAAATAAACTAGTTGGATGTTTACTAAATCACGAGTAATTATTTAAACTTGGGAACAATGCTTCATTCTCTTACATGATATGAATCTCCTGTTTAAATTCATAGTGAGATTTACCATTTATGTGAGAGGAGGAAATAATACTCTCACAAACGGGTGAGCATTGGTTCGTTGGTTGGATTTGAGTTGAGGATCAACCTGCCAAGGAGCCAACTGCCCTTGCTAGATTGAGTATATAAACTTTCAATATGTTGCCAAGTGAGGAGCTTATAATCTTTGACCAGACTTCCTTCTTTGGTTATTTATCGTAATTGTTTAGTCCATTGGGTGGCCATTCGATAAAGGCAACGGAGACGGTAAATCGTGGTTGTGGTTGTCCACTGGATGGCTCATTGACAGGGGCAATGGCGGTGGATATAGCCACCATCGCTCCATTCTTTACCTTGCTGTCAACAATGGGGTCCATGGTTTACCTCATTGTCAGCCGTTACATCCGTAGTCAAAGAGAAAAGGTTATTTGGGTCACCCAAGAACAGTAATAACAAGTGCCAACTAAAACACAACCTAGCTTTTCCTTGTAGCTCATATCACACTCCTTTGCAATGGAAAACTCTAGAGACACCTAAATCCAGAACAATCTTTTGTGTTGACTTGTAATTGGAGCATAAAATATACTCTTTCACCATTCACCAAGTGCCCTTAGTAGTCTCACATGAAAGTGTTGTCATCTAATCAAATGTTAACATCAAACATGTTGTGAAATTAGGAATAAGTTTGGGTGTGCTTGTAGGCAAATTGCTTTGCAAAACTAAATTCCAAATCCCTACTATTAAAACAACTCAAACAGACCAGTTTCCCAATTGAAATACTCTTATTAAAAAAAAAAAAAAACTAAAATACTCCTAATTAGAGTAAATTGTATATGCACTCCAAATTGTATCTTATTTGTATACGTGCCAAGAAATTTTTTAAGTATAATCATTAATTAACATTTTAATATTAAGAGTTATGCTAATGAGTGCCTTTAGAGCAGTTATTAATAAACTATATTAAGAAAGTTTTAACACTACTTTCATAAAAAATATAAAAATTTGTCAGAAAAATTAATTACTTTATCATTTTTTTATAAAATATTTCTAAAAGTAGTTTTTAAATCAATGCGCTTAGGGCATTTGTTAACATTTTTCTAGCATTAATACCAAAGTTAATAAATGGTAGATGTAAGGACACAACTCAAGTCCTAGGCCCAAAAAGGAAGTGGATCTAGGCCCAATGAGCCCAATACAATGAATTTGTAGAGAGTGGATAGGAAAACTAGATTATAATAAATTGGGTAACAATTATAATGTATCCAGAAGACAATGAAGCAAAAAATGACTGGATTTATCTAAGGAAAAATATATTCGGCACAGTCCAAGGAGATCGATTCTTGTATATATTACTTGAAGTTGGTTACAAATATGGTTTTAATTGCTACAATCCTTCTTTCTTAATTTTTTGATCTCTCTCTCTTAGGGTATTCCCTCTAATTTATACCATTTCTCCCTTCTCATCTCCACCCTCCACGAGGACAGTAGATTGTTTGTGTTGAGCCTTGTTCTATCAGCATCCTCCTGAAGTCTTTGGGGGTAGTTGTAAAGCTGAAAAGCACTATTCATATATCACTTCCTCATTAATGCGGCTAGAGAGTTAGCTACAGAGCATTCAATGCGGTGGTAGCAACTTTCTTTTAGATATTTCTTAACTCCTATTTATCCTGTACGTTCACAGTGCATATCCTTATCGATAGAACTTCCTAGAACGTCATTCTGGATGATAGGACACACATTTTGATTTTTGTTTCGTTTAGCCGAGGGAAAATTCCTCCTTGGCCTATCTTCCCTAACCCTCTCATTTGTGGCTTAGTCATGGGGTTCTGAGTCTTACATCTTCAATATTGTTTATATGTCCTCGGACCACTCAACGTCCTCGGCCAAGGCCTAAGGCGTAATATATATATATATATATACTTTTAGGCCCCTTATCCCTACAACAGATTTTCTTTTGATGGGATAATAAATGGTAGATTGGTTGTTAAAAAGTGACTAAATTATTAAAATTAACATATTAATTTCTATAAATTTTTAATTATTTTTTGTAAACATCCCATAATAGTGATTTTAATATTTAATTTAGGAATTTTAATATAGATAATATTTACTAATCAGTCTAATCTTGAGTCTTGACATTAAAATTTTAAAATCTAAATCACTCATTTATTAATTAATGGCCTAAATTTGACCTTTTCATTAGTGATATAGAAGATAACAAATTAGTGCTAATTTTTTATATATAAAAAATTAGATATAATTAATGTTTGTTGTAGATTATAAACTATTTATTAAATGACTAGCCTCATCACACATGCTCCGCATGTGCGATGAGGCTTTTTTATTTATTTTGATTTTAATATAATTTTTCAATTTGAATTTATCTATTGTTAGTGAGGTTATTATGGATGAGATTTTTAAGAAACTAAAATTTAGGAATGAAGTAAACTACTGGGTTTAGTGTATGCTAGTTTTTTGGAAAAAATGTATTAAACATGCGTAAAATAAATTTAAATAGAGAGTGTGCTAATTTTTAGGAAAAAGTTTCTCAGGTAGTTTTTTTTGTTTTCGAATTTTGTTAAATTACAATTTTAACCCTAATTTTTTTTAAGAATAAAGATTATTTAATTATATTAGGGGTGTTTTTGATAATTTTTGAAATCATAACTAACTTTCTGAATCCTCTATATAAAAAATTAGATATAATTAATGTTTGGTGTAGATTATAAACTATTTATTAAATGACTAGCCTCATCACACGCGCTCCACACGTGTGATGAGGCTTTTATTTATTTATTTTTAGTTTAATATAATTTTTTAATTTGAATTTATCTATTGTTAGTGATGTTATTATGGATGAGATTTTTAAGAAACTAAAATTTAGGATTTCAAATGAAGTAAACTGTTGGGTTTAGTGTATGCTAGTTTTTAGGAAAAAATGTATTAAACATGCGTAAAATATACTTAAAGATAAATGATATATTCACAACATTTTCATAACATTTTTACAACAAATTCTAAGTGGCAGGTTGTTACTAGTTGTTATTGTTGGGACAAAAAAATAATCTTAGTGTTAGGTTCAAATTTGAACTAACAACAACTAACTACTTATGTTTTGTTGTAAAAATATTGTGAAAATATTATGGACGTCACACCTTTGAATGTGCTAATTTTTAGGAAAAAAAAGTTTCTGAGGTAGTTTTTTTTTTTTTTCTTGAATTTTGTTGAATTAAAATTTTAACCCTAATTTTTTTTAAGAATAAAGATTATCTAATTATATTAGAGATATTTTTGATATTTTTTGAAATCATAACTAACTTTTTGAATCTTTTTAATATATAAAAATAAAGAATGACTATAAGATTTTTTTTTTTTTTTTTTTATATAGAAAGAATGACTATAAGATTTATTTATTTGTTTTGAACGGAATGAATGACTATAAGATTTTTAGAACATAATAATTAACTTGGGAATTATTTTTGGAGTAGTATTACTAGTTTTTTTTTTTTTTTTTTTGATAGATGGAGTAGTATTAGTTAGTTAGAAAAACTTTGGAAAATAAAGTTATAAATCTGCCTAATTAACATAAGAAGAAAAAAAATAACTAACATAAGAAGTCTAAAAAAGTTATAACAATCTCCTAATTTAGAAAAAAAAAAAGAGTCACTTCAGAAGTATAGAATATCCAGTAGAATCCTATAGAAATTGAAACTAATCTCCTAATTTAAAAATAAAAATAAAAAAATCCCACCGAAATACACCGCTCTAACGCTCTTCACACGCCCAAATTTACATCAAACCCCACAAACAAAAAACAAAACAAAAATCTTCTAAAAAAATCTAACTCTCTTTCTCTCTCTCTGAGCTCACCGAACCAACCTCTCCCTTTCTTTCCGACACCGTTTTGCTCTCTCTCTCTCTCTCTCTCTTCTTGATTTTGGTTAGGGTTTGTTTGTTTATGTTCTATTAGATCTCAGATTCACTTTTCTACAAAAAAAAAAAAAAAAAAAAAAAAATCTCCATCCATAATTTTCTGTTACTTTCTAGGGGTTTCAAATTCTCGATCTCTTCCAATTTTCCTCTACATTCTCTCATAAATTTTTTTCTAATCCCTAATTCCGCTTCTGAATTCGCATCCAATTTTCAATTTCCTTCAGAATTTTCTCGATACGTTACACTCTCAAAACGAAAGAAAGCAAAAAAAAAATTTCCTGATACGTTACTATTTGGGATTTTTTTTTTGGGGGGGGTTTGGGAATGGTGAGTTCAGAAGGGGTGAGTGCCTCGCCGGCTGCTCCGGCGGCGGCTGCGACGGTGGCAAAGAAATACGGCGTTACGGAGCCGATATCGATGGCGGGGCCCACCAGAGCCGATAGACAGAGAAGCGGAGACTTAGAGAAGGTTTGGATTTTGGGTTATTTATAGAGGAAGTTTAATTCTTTACGTGCATTGAGGTTTTTTTTTTTTTTTTTTTTGGTGTTTGAGCTATTTGTTTATGTTTTTTGGTTTCTGGGTATGTGCTATTGTTTTAGGGAAAGTTTAATTCTTTACAACATTGAGAATTTTGTGCTGATTTGTTATTCATTTATGTTTTTGGTTTCTGGTTATGACTGATTGTATTTAGAGAAAGTTTAATTCTTTACGAGCATTGAGGATTTTGTGCTGATAAAGTTATCTGTTTATGTTTTGGTATCTGGGTATGTAAGTTCTTGGTGGATGCGGGGCTTTATGAGAGCAAACAAGAAGCTGAGAAGAGAGAGGAGGTGCTCCATCGTATTCGGGAGGTAATTGGTCAAATTTTTTTTATGGGAAGTTGGATTTTCAATGTTAAAAATGTGAATTGAGGGCTAGTGAGACTGAATTATATCTTTCTAAGAGAAATGAATTGTTGAAGGTTATGTGATAGCTTATATGAGTTGGAAATTGAGAAGTATTTCTTTTGTGATTGTTTTTGCGAATTAGGATAAGTCAATATTTGGAACATTGGTTTAAGCTTGGGAAATAAATGTGGGTGGCATGTGTGTTTGGAACCTGTTTATTTGAAGTGCTATAAATTTTGAATATCAGCATGCAAATTTTGCCAAGGGCCTTGTAGCTAAATTGGCACCTCCCCATGCACAAACTTTAGTAATTCATTCTACCATGAATTATTTTACCAGATTTTCTGGGATAGGAGGCCATCAACAATCGGGGACAGACCTAAGATGAAATATGTTAATGGAACCTGGTGATTATGGTTTATTTTGGGATCTATTTTGATGGTTTTCTAAGAAAATCACTGGTTTGATCGGTTTTTCCCCTATAAATTGCCTGTTCAGTATTATTATAATGCTGAACTGAAAAACTAGTGGGTTCACAGTTCTGATGGTTCAACTGCTAATTTAGTCTGGTTGGCTTGTTGATTTGATGATTTTCTTTTACCCTGCTCATTTGCTGGCTTGAGGTTGTTTAAAACATGGCATGCTAATTACTGGTATTATATTTATTATTATAATTTTTAAATGCTAGATTGTAAAAGATTGGGTAAAGCAACTTACTCGGTTGAGAGGATACACGGACCAAATGGTGGAGGATGCAAATGCTGTGATTTTTACTTTTGGTTCATATCGACTTGGGGTGAGTATGCTCTCTATAATATTTTTCCCATATGGTTTCTTAATGGTTTGACTATGTTCTGGGGAGTTAAATTGGTTTCTTGAAGCAATGTTGTCTACCATTTAGTTTCTTATTTGATTGTGCTTCATGTCATCTGCATATTCCCATCATGGTTAGTTTATTGGGGTTGGGGCGGGGTCTGGTAGATCTGGTTATAATTGGTAAATTGTTATTATTATAATTGGTTAGAATTGGTTTCCATTTACTGTTTTCATGTTATCTGCATATCCCCATCATGGTTAGTTTATTGGGGATGGGGCAGGGTCTGGTAGATCTGGTTATAATTGGTAAATTGTTATTATTATTATAATTCATGCTTTTGCTTTCCGTTTTTACATGGCTTGTTTCTGCACTTGATGTTCTTTTGTCATCTGTTCCTCCTGCATTATGTGGAGATTAAGCTGAATTTTAATCCTTGGCAGGTACATGGTCCTGGGGTTGACATAGACACTTTATGTGTTGGGCCATCATATGTGAATAGGGAGGTAAATATTGCGTTCAGGTTATTTTTTTTGGGGGTTTTGTGGCTATTGATTTCTATATTGCATCTAATCCTTATTTGTCTCAACCAGGAAGACTTCTTCTTTATACTGCACAATATCCTGGCAGAAATGGAAGAAGTTACAGAACTACAACCAATTCCAGAAGCTCATGTCCCAATAATGAAATTCAAGTTTGATGGACTTTCCATCGACCTTCTTTATGCAAGTATTTCTCTCTTGGTTGTGCCAGAAGTAAGTTCTGTTCAAACCAAATATTCTGTGCACTATGTAAATTTTCTCTATTGAAACCATACATTGTAGAAATACTGTAAAAAGGGTATATCCTCATTGATGATGGTTGGAGTAAATTTTCGTTTGAGATTTCCCCTTGGCCTGATTATGAATTATGTGGATGAGAGGTTTTAATAAAGTGCTCTTTTACCCCTCTCTCTCTCTCTCTCTCTCCCCCAACAAAAAAGGTTGCTTTCTTGCATATACTGTTTAGATGATTGTTTGTGTTTGTGCATTTACCCTTTTTTGGTTTAACAGTGTCTGTCAAAATGGTATGTTGAAAGTTCATAGTTTCATTCTAATGTTAGCTGATAGTATATTTTCAATGCAATTATTAGAATGTATAATAGTTGCGGTCTGTTGCACAATTAAATTCTTCTGTGATACAAGCTAATATATTTTAAGTTTGTCAATTTATGGTTTCTTTAATTTTTAGACTGCATGATACTTTGGAGTAACATGTGGTAGCCAATGTTTCAACAGGACTTGGACATCTCTGATGTGTCTGTATTGTACAATGTCGATGAGCCCACCGTTCGAAGTTTTAATGGCTGCAGGGTTGCAGATCAAATTCTTAAGCTTGTTCCAAATGTTGAGGTGAAATTCTTCCTACTGTATCGTGTTTAGTTGGTCTATGAATTTAACTTGATATAACCTTTTACCTTTTTTGGGGTATATCATTGGTATTTGGTCTGTACTTAAAATACTCTTTTTTGAATTGTAGCATTTTTGCACAACACTTCGATGCTTGAAGTTTTGGGCCAAAAGGCGTGGTGTTTATTCCAATGTGAGTCCTTTTCATTGTCAGGTAATATTGGATAATGTTACGTTTTCCGTTTCTATTTATCTATTTCATGTGTTCATGTTCAGGTGACTGGATTTCTTGGGGGTGTGAACTGGGCACTTCTTGTAGCTCGTGTGTGCCAGCTTTATCCTAATGCAGTTCCTAGTATGCTTGTCTCTCGATTTTTTAGGGTTTATACACAGTGGCGTTGGCCAAACCCTGTGATGTTATGTGCAATTGAAGAGGAAGAACTTGGATTTTCTGTATGGGATCCTCGTAAGAATCCCCGAGACCGGACTCATCACATGCCTATCATAACTCCTGCTTACCCATGCATGAATTCTAGCTACAATGTTTCAACAAGCACCCTCAGGGTTATGATGGAGCAGTTCCAACATGGTAACAAGATTTGTGAGGTGAGAAGTTTTGTTTTTTCTTGGCTGTGAAGTAAATTTTCTTAAGTTGTGTATACTTTGATCACCTTTTTTTTTTGTTCTCGTTTATTGCCTAAATCCAGGAGATAGAACTCAATAAAGCTCAGTGGAGTGATCTATTTCAGCCATACTTCTTCTTTGAAAGCTACAAGAACTATCTGCAGGTTGACATAGTTGCAGTTGATGCTGATGACTTGCTAGCTTGGAAAGGCTGGGTTGAATCTAGGCTGAGGCAATTGACTCTGATGGTAACATTTATGCATTTTTGTTGGTTTGTGGCACAAAAAACTCTGTAGCATATAGCAAAATGGAAAGATAGCAAATGAGTGACAGAGGTGTTTCTTTCATCCCTATTTTGTACTTTTGTGCTTGCAGATTGAGCAGGACACATTGGGGAAGTTGCAATGCCATCCTTATCCTCATGAGTATGTGGATACATCAAAGCAGTGTGCCCATTGTGCTTTTTTTATGGGTTTGCAAAGGAAACAGGGGGAGATGGTCCAAGAAGGTCAGCAGTTTGATATCCGTGGGACTGTTGATGAATTCAGGCAATCTGTAAACATGTACTCATATTGGAAACCGGGGATGGAAATTTATGTTTCACATGTTCGTAGAAGGCAACTTCCTTCATATGTGTTTCCAGATGGTTATAAACGAACTCGACCCTCAAGGCCGACAGCCCAGCAGCAGGCTGATAAATCATCTCATGAATATGGTGAAGTTGGTGGGACTGGCTCCAGTGAGAGATGCCTTAAGAGGAAAAACAGTTCTGATGCAGTGGATGTGAAACAAGGCATGCCTGTAAAACGGCTATCTATTAGCCCTCAGAGACGGGATTCGATTTCTCCTGACATTATCAGTAATAAGTTGAGCAGTGTGTCTTCAGATCGTTTGGCATCTCATTCAGTGGGAAATAATGCAACTGCTGAAAGGAACAGAACTTGGCAAGTTGGCACTGGTAAAGTGGAAGATTTGGCATCAAATTGCAGGATTACTGGGACTGGGTCTGTCGAGCAAGATCGGAGCTCGATGGAGGGTGCTAAAAGGTCCAATTTGGAGCTAGTTGAAGCTCAAAAAAGGATGCTATGCCCAGAAGCTGAGACAGCAGGATGTGCCTCAAATTCCAGTATTATCACCACAACCCCTGCAAGTGAGGTCAGTTCTTGTGAAGATGCCGGATTTGGATCAGTGGTAGGTAGTAGTGAGGGGAATACTGGGAGTGTGGAAGGAAGCATTGAAGGGAGTAATAACATAGGATCTTCTGTGGCTGATTCGTGTGAGGCACATTCAATATCTCCTTTGGAGAATGGATGCATTTATGGCAACAGAGTTCTACAAGACGGATATCAGGAAGAGTTAGAGGTTTTGGATTTAAGTTCCTTCAATTACTGTGATTTTCTTTAATTTATCAATTTTGGTTGCTTGCATCATCTATTTATTCTCTCTTCATTGACATTTTACTAGTAGGATGATTTCTTATATTTTCAGTCCGACCAGTAGATTGTTTTGTCTGAATTTATTTGTGGTCATCCTTACCAGTGCTGTACAACCTTAGGTGGACAGATGAGAGTCACACTCTAGTAGGGCTACTGTGCCCAGAGTGCACAAAATACAGATATATCTTTTTTCTGTTATTTTTTTATTAGTTTTTGACTATTTCATCTTTGATATGTTGTATGTGCTGACCGATCTTATCTAATTTCTTAATTTTTTCCTTTTGCTTTCTATGTGAAGCCAAATGCTGCAGTTGGAATGGTAATCAATACTAGGGGTGAAGCAAACTTGGAAGCTGTGGAGAAAGCAGTTGTAAGGCATGCATTTTGAAATTTTAACCTTTATATTTGGGATTATTCTCATATTGTTTGTCTTTATACTGCTTTTTTTTTTTTTTTTTTTGGTTTTCCCTTTCTATCTTTTCCCAACTTACTCTTAATAGCAGGCTGAGTTTAACGTCAACGGCGTGAAAGATTAGAAGTTGGGTCAATGGCTATATTTGGCTGTGAAAACATTTTGCTCAGAATAGAAAGACAGAAAGCCAGCAGTTCGGGTAAGTGTTATTTTAATTGCTGGCTTTCAATTCTTTCTTTTTTTCAGGCATACTTGCTTAGTCTGCATTGCGGATTGGGAACCAATCGGCACCAACTGAAAGACACCTGTGGGGGGTATACTCAGCCATATGTGTACAGATAATAACTCTTTTTAAGTTATGCTTTTCTGCTTGAGCTGTCTGCTCTCTTGCTCGTGGGAGTTTAGATGCTCTAGTGTTTAGCAGTTAGTCATAGGTTGTTCCTTTGGTTTTTTCGATTAAGTTTGTGAACCAGAAAAATAGGAAAAAAAAAGAAAAAAATTTTGAAAAGAAAAAAAAAAAAAAACCAAAGGATGGAGATTGTGTTCTTTGGTTAGGGTTGAGGGCTTGTTTATGTAGTAGTATCTATGGTTTGAGGTTAGGCTGTGAAACTTGTGTACACTGGTTGCTTTGTAATAATATTTTATAATGTTGAACCTCTCTCTCTCTCTCTCTCTGTGTGGCTTATAAGTGGGTTTGACGTGTGATATTTATTAAGTTAAATTCTTGAGACAATGGATCTGTATCTAATGTAATTAATAAACAATACCTAGTGATGCAGAGCAACTCTCGAATATTCAGGGACTAGCAAGTAATTAAAGGGTTTATTTATTTACATGTTCTGTGAGTGATCCAACTATTTTGACTTTGGTATTTTATAAAATAGCTTTCGCTGGATTTATACAGAGACTGTGGGATGAACTTGAAACCGTTAGTTACCACCACCCCCCAAAAAAAGCTGGAAATAAAGAGTGAGTGCCAATTCCGTCATTGTAGTTGACTTGTTATCCATATTATAGATAGCCCTACTGCAATAAAAGCGGTTGATATGAATGTCTGAGTCATGGCTTACGTGGCTGAGATTTTTTGGTCACAAAAATATCTGTGGCAAATTGGCAACACGTCAAAATCATTTGTGCAGGAGCAACTAAGTTGCGTCTTAGCCTAGCTGGGCCGGTTTGTATGGTCTGCTTAATACGCCACAATCAACAGGGCCCAACTAAGGCAACTTGACCTAACTAGCCAATTCCAAAATGTCCATTACTTTCTTCTTTTTCATTACCAAACACTGCAATGTGCCTGCATTTTTTTTTTATCAATAATTGCAACCATGGGAGTTCATTGGATGTCTCTGTCAAAAAGATGAGAAGTGTTGAGTTACAAGGAAATATTAGTTGAGTTACAAGACATTAATGGGTATGGTATGGATGTTTTAATTGACTTAAAAACAAAGTTGTAAATAAACATATTTACTAAAAAACCAAGGCTCTTGGCTAGTTTAGTGGAATTTCGTGCAAACTAGTGTACTTGTGTTTTTGTTTCTTGTACTTAATTTTATTATTTTTTGTATTTATTTTTTTGAGAGAATTTTTTGTATTTATTTTTATTAACAATGTTGAAGGAGTTGAACTCTTGGATGTTTTGTTGGAAATAATATAAAATGTCAGTTGAGTTACAAGACTTTCGACTACATATTTTTAGGGCAAAATTTAGATATAATATTTATGTATTGTTTCTTATACGCTCCTCTTAAATTTTAGTAATCTGGTTAACCAATGACAAAAAATTCATCTCCTTCCTTTATTTATTTATTTACCACTGGCATGCAAGAATGACTTTAGATCTTTCCTCTTTGAATTCTCCCAATTAATTTTGGAAGAACAAATTTGACTAAATAAATTCAATGATCCTTCAACAGTGATTTCTTTTTTCCATCACCCAAAGCATATCTTCAATAATGATTTGTTCTTTACAGTGACCATCTACGTGGCTACACCTATTGGACCATCTAAATTGAAGTGTTCCTGATGTGGTGCTTAGCTGTACACAAGGATTATCTAAGAATTTTTGGATAAGGAGAGGTATAATCCAAATTTGCAAAACACCTAACGAACACGTAAATTTTTTCAACATTTGTTAATAGTGGTGGACACAACTTTTATATGGGCCCATTATTTTTTGTCAACCTATTTAATAAATGTAAAAAAGTCTATAAAAAATTTAGTATTCCTAACAAAATATAAGATAATCATGTGAATTAGTTAAGTGACTACAGTAAATAAATTTTTTTGGGTTAAATGAAAGCCTTTTTTTTTTTAATTAATGGGAGGAAAGCCTATTTCTGATAAGCTTGTTGAGAAAAACTATAGTAAATAAAGTACATTGAAAATATGATTTAAAATATTAAAATATTTACTTGAATGGACTAATTCTAGTGTAGGCGGCTATAGTAAAAAGTCATACAAATGTATATATATATATATATATATATTTTTTTTTTTTTGAAAGGAATGTATATATATTTTTAAATATAGTCATACAATCTCAAAAAAAAAATTTGAGAAGAATAAGTCATACAATTACATTTATGATTATCCTATATTAAAATATGAGTAATTACAGTTACAAACTATTTTACAATATTTTTACAAATTGTTGTTATGGTCAACTTTCTATTGGTTCTTATCTGGACTCACTAATAATATCAATTTTTTATCTACTAATAATCACTCATCACATTAGTAATTTATAAAAAAATTTGTAAAAGAATTTGTACCTTTAGTATTTTTCTTAAAATATAAGATAATTATATATGGATGAGATTTGAACCTAAATTTTAAATCCCATTATGATTATTATTAGGCAATGAACATAATTGATTTCTTTTCTATATATACAAAATTCAATCTTTTAGAGTACACAACACTCGAAGCAGATCTTAATTTAGACAGCAAATTGGCTTCAAATAGAAGTTCTAAATTTTTTTTGAGATTGTAATTGTTTATTTAATTATTATTTCATGAAAGGATCATGCCACTGACTAAGCAAATCTTTCAACTATTTTAACTTACCTGGATAATATTCATAATTCTAAATTTTCTCACTTAACAGATAAAAATAACAAATTTATCCAAACTATATAAATAAATAAATAAAGTTACAGTTTTTTTTTTTAATTAATTTTTTTGGATATGGAATAAGTTTTGGTTGGACTGGACTAATCTTTCAAACCTTCCAATTTTCTGGTCTCTCTCTTTTTTTCTTTTTTTTTTCAAATCTAGTGAATTCCAATATCTGTCACCGAAAAAAAAAAAAAAAAAAAAAACAGCGTGACAAATATGACATCCTAAATCCTATAAACAACGGCAATTTTATGATTCAAAATCTGTGTGTCTCAGTCTCTGTTTTCTCTGTTTTCTAAGCTCTTCATAGTTTATATATAATAGTATTACATACATACATACATACATACATACAAACACATACAGAGGAAAAATGGGGAAGGTAGCGGTGAGTGCAGCAGTGATATGTGCAGCAGCGGTGTGTGCGGCAGCAGCTGCGGTGGTGGTGCGGCGGCGTATGCAGAGGGCGGCAAAGTGGGAGAAGGCCATGGCTATAGTGAAGGACTTTGAGGAGAAGTGTGGGACCCCAACTTGGAAGCTGGAGCAGGTGGCTGATGCCATGACTAAGGAGATGCACGCTGGGCTTGCTGCCTCTGATTCTCAAGGTGCCCCTACCATGCTCAAGATGCTCATCACCTATGTCAGCAATCTCCCATCTGGGTATTCTTTCTTAAAAAAAAAAAAAAAAAAAAAAAAATGGATACATGGATTTGAATTTTTTTTTGGTTTTTGTTTATGTTCCATTTGATTCATTCTGGCTTGATTTCATGTGGGTGTTTCTTGTTTTTGTCTTTCTTTATGTTGCACGTCTCAATTGTTCCATTTTTTTGATTGAATTGTATGTGGGTGTTTTCCTATTATTTGGTTACTACATGTTGAGAGAGAGAGAGAGTGCGTATGTTTCATTTGATTCAGTCTGTCTTGATTTCATGTGGGAGTTTGTTGTCTATGTTTATGTTGCACGTCTCATTTGGTCCATTTTTTTTGGTTCAATTGTATGTGGGCGTTTTCCTCTTATTTGGTTAGTACGTATTGTGTATGAGGGTGTCTGTGTGTTTCATTTGATTCAGTCTGTCTTGATTTCATGTGGCTGTTTGTTGTTTTTGTCTATATTTATGTTGCATGCATGTCTCGTTTGGTCCTTTTTTTGATTGAATTGTGTGTGGGTGTTCCTGCTTTTACTTGATTAATATGTCTTGTTTGTGTTTATGTTTTATCCGTTGACAATCTCCCAAAATATTTGTGATGTTAATTTTTTTAAAATTTTGACTTTATGAGTAGACAGTGCAATATAGAGATTTAAGTTTAATGGATTATGGATCCTCTTTTTGTGTTTTTCCTATTTTCAGAGATGAGAAGGGATTGTTTTATGCGTTGGACCTTGGAGGAACAAACTTCCGTGTGTTGCGGGTACAATTGGGAGGGGGAGCTGTTGTTAATCAAGAAGTTTCCGAGGTGTCCATTCCTTTGGATTTGATGGTTGGAACTTCAGAGGTAAAGTTGTTTTGGTGCTTAACTGTTGTCACCGCTAATTCAAGCTTTATTATGCAAAAATAAATGTTAAAAGTCACAAAATCTTGATGTGATTTCAGGCACTATTTGATTTTATAGCGGCTGAACTTGCAAAATTTGTCGACCAAGAAGGACCAGATTTTCAACTTCCTCCTGGCAGGCAGAGGGAACTAGGCTTTACCTTCTCGTTCCCTGTGATGCAATCATCAATTGCCTCTGGGAATCTTATTAAGTGGACAAAAGGCTTCTCTATAGATGATACGGTTAATCCTAATTGCTTTGTGTCTTTTTTTGTTTATCTTCATTTATGTTTACCTAGTGATTTCCTGGCATTTTTCCAATAAATTGAAGTATGTCTTTGATTAATGATTATCGATCTGTTCTTTATCTAAATTGAACTTGTAAAATAAACTAATGTTAATAAGAAAATTCTGGTGATATCATAAAAGTATTAATAATCAATATATTAAATTAGAATAAAATGAAGTACTAAAAACAGAATGATGAGATTTTTTACTTATGTATAAAAAAAAGAACGATGAGTTATCGTGATGGATACCCTTTAGGGTGTGTTGCACATGAGCCTACATATCCAGACATCTCTATAAATAGTATCAACTCCAGGTTGATGGTAAAGTAGTTACAAAAAGTAGTGACTATTATTTTAGTAGGAATATTCCGGTAACTGTTGTCAAGGTACTGGCAACAACAACAAAGCCTTAATCCCAAAATTTGGAGTTAGCTATGGATGCTCAATAGATTAGATTGGGTTGGCCACATAAACTCTTTTCCTCTATTAAATTCTATTTGAAGTCATGCTCTTTGTCCTTTTTATTACTCTACTAAGGTTATTTTTGGCCTTCCTCTACCTTTTTCCTATCCCTCAACCTGGATAAACTCACTCTTTCTTACCGTTTCATTACTCGCTCTCCTCTGAACATGACAAAACCACCTCAAGTGACTTTCCCTCATATTTTCATAAATAAGGACCTAAAAAAGTTGAAAATAAAATTACAGGATGGGAAGTCAGAAGAGTATACAGTCCAACCAACTGGTCCAGTCTGGATATTGTTAAATGTTCATATTTCATTGTTGTTTTATAAACTCTGTCAAGGCTTAAGGGCAGGGAATCTTTTCTGAATAGACAAACACATAGTCAATATCTCACACAAATACATATTGCATATTAACATGTAAAGGATATAAAACCTTGCCAATGTGAAGATTCCTGTTTGAGATGAGAATTGTAATGCATGCAAGTTTCATTTTGATGTCTCTTTTTCTCTTGTTTTAACAAAGTGGCCAGTTTGAATGGTAACTTCCATAATAATATAATTAGGGGGCAGTTATTACAGATTGAAGATTTAATTGCCAATTGTATTCATTGAATATCATATTCTTCAAACTTTAAATTTTGGATTAAGTTGTCCTGTAGTGGAACTAGTTCATAGTATGTTATTTTGATTTTACTTAAAAAAAAAGTATGTTATTTTAATTTAAACAGGCAAGGTATTAGTGAGTTTGGTATTGTTTCCAACATATTATTCTTGATTCAACTGAAGATTTAGTTGGGGTGGCTATGAAAACTTGTTAGGGCTTCATCACATTGATGCATCATATTATGTTGTTGTTCTAATTAACAATTTCTATATTTTATTCAACCATTGTGATTTTGATAACATGATAGGTTTGCACTTTCTTCAGTGATGGTTGCTCTAATTTGTTTGTTGAGAGAAATTTTGTCGGCAAAATTCATTGTCCACTGCCAGGGGAAGTGAGGGAATGGCCAATTTCTTATATTTAGAAAAAAATTTATAATTTGGAAAATTTGTTGAGATTTTAAAATTTTAGATATGCATCAGTATCTCCTTTCAAACCTTTTGGTTTCCATGTTTATCCTATATTTGGGTTGGCTTCTAGAATCCTTTCGCAAATCATTTTAGGCACCTTTAACATTAATATCAATTTTGGTTAGCTTTCTCGTATGTGTCATTGATCAAAATTATATTCCTTAAAATTTTAGGAAGAAAGTGTTAATTACGAACATAATTTCATCTTTATAAATATCCTCTATCAATTTTAGAGCAGATCAAAGGAGCATTTTCGATCGTTTCCTTTAAGATTTTGTGAAAATCAAGACCAACAACTCTTTTCATGTTCATAATCTTGTTCTTGTTAGGAAGCAAGTGTTGAATCATCAACTTCATGGAATATAGCATATTTTGTCCTGGTTTGTCATCCCTTTATGTAAAACAAATCTAAAGCTTTCTTTTTCTCTCTAGAAAATGGTAGCTACCACCACCAATCTGGCATATTTTCCTGTTAAATGAGTTGTAATTTCAGCAACACTTTGAGGATAGTCATAAAAAAGTGAACATGGTTTATCTGACTTTTGGAAGCATGAACATATTATACTTTTGACAGAAACAATCCAGTTCAATAGTAAGTACAGTTTGTTGGCACGTCAAAACTAATTTACAAATGCGACAGTATGGTATTTTCTCTTTAGCCTAAATCCCCTTTGTGACTTTTTTAATTGCTGGGTGCATAGGTTGGCCAAGATGTTGTGGCGGAATTAACACGAGCAATGGAGAGAAAAGGCCTTGATATGCATGTGTCAGCTCTGGTTAGTCAAAGTCAATGGCTTCTTTATAAAAACACTAATGTGATCCCTTTGGTTATTCTTGATGAAAATCATATATGGTCTTGTGCAGTGGATTGGTATTCCTTTTTTCATATGTCAATCTGGTGTTGAATACTTCATGATATTATTTTTGTTTTCAATATGGTTTTAATGTACATTATTGGAACTAGGTGAATGATACAGTTGGGACATTAGCTGGAGGTAGATATTCCAACAAGGATGTTGTTGCTGCTGTTATCTTAGGTACTGGAACAAATGCAGCATATGTAGAACGTGCAAATGCAATACCAAAATTACGCGGTCTTCTCCCTAAATCTGGAGAGATGGTTAGCAGATTCTCAGTGACTGTTAAAGTGTCTAGTTCTTTTGATAATATTTAACTTCTTTTCCTGTTCTTGTCTCAAGTCAGTATGGTTGAAAAAAGTTATGCATATGATTGAAAAATGTAAAAGAACTATTGAGAAAGAATTCTAAAGACACGGCCAATGTTCTACTGCAGGTCATCAACATGGAGTGGGGTACCTTTTGGTCAACAGACCTTCCATTCACAGAGTATGATTACGTACTTGATGCTGAGAGTTTGAACCCAGGTGAACAGGTGATTGTATGAATATTTAACGTTCCACTAGGCTTTGCTTTGCCAAATGATCTTCTATTGTGTTTTTCCTTAAAAATTTGTTTGATACTCTCAGATGTTTGAGAAGATAATTTCTGGTATGTATTTGGGAGAAATTGTTCGCATAGTTCTATGCAAAATGGCTGAAGAAGCTTCCTTTTTTGGTGACATCATTCCACCAAAACTAAAAATTCCATTCACATTAAGGTAGTGTCCAAAACTTACAGGTTAATGATTTAAACATTGTTTATTATGTTCTGCTCTTTTCCTTTTCATTTTGCCTTTCCACTTGTTCATTTTCTAAGAGGATTATTTTTGTTTGACAGCTTTTTAATTTTCGTCAACTTTACTCTAGAGTGGAAACTCTTGTGCATTGTTTGATCCCATACTACTATAGTCACGACTTAAATCCAAAAGTGTCATAGTAACCCAGAGCATGTGCCTTGCAGCTCACATTTCTTTTTTATATATTCTTTGTTTCTGTTCTAGGCTTTTTGTGCTGTAATAAAATCATAAATTGAAATGGAACATTGGACTTTTGTCCGACCATAAAAATAGTTGGATAGCACGTTATATTCACTAACTTGGGCTGTAAACCTTGTGTTAAGCTTTGCCTTCAGTCCTTAAATATCATAGAATTTTTCTTTTTAAGTACTAATTTAAACAATTTCTTAGTATGAAATAATGTAAAACATTTTTTTACAGCTGTCAAGTTGCCTATTTTTGTCTATAATTTACTTCTTAGTGGCCTAGGTGTTTGCCCAGATAACTGTCTGGGTGACCAATTCATCGGCATGGCATTCATTCTTCAGAATAATCTATATTTGATATATTATTCTTGCTTAATTGATATGGTTGCCAAGTTGTGGTCCATAATGGGTGTCACATTTGTCACCTTATTGGCATAATGCATCCATAAGACCTAGTATCCTTATTATAACTTCAAAAGCATTGCATTCTTGTGGTCACATTTTTATGCATTTGTCTCTTGTTAAATTCAATTTTGTTTTTGTAATCTTCATTCAATTTGCTTTTTTTTTTTTTTTTTGGAGATTAGGATGAACAATATAACTACATGGGATTAATGAGCTATGAAATATGCAGGACACCTGACTTGTCAGCAATGCATCATGACACATCCAGTGATCTTAAAGTGGTGGATACTAAATTGAAGAATATTTTAGAGGTATATATAACTCTTCATTGTTGTATGGAGTTTCAATTAGTTGTCAAACCTTGTGCTTTTAGTTCATAGCACTTCCATTTGCACTGTATTATATGCATAATTGAATGACCTTTAATTTTTTGGAATTGGGTTCCTGGCTTAGTTGTCTTGCGTCATGACTGAAGGCCTCCATTCCTATTCCTTATCATCCATACATATGGGACAACGGATTAGACTCTAGAGAGGGCATTACAATTTGCTACGACTGTGGTTGTACAGAATAGAAACAAGAGATAGTGGCTTACTGGCTTGTACCTTTCTGACAAGGAGGGAGTTTAATATATCATCCATATCATATGGGACTATAGAAAAGTTTTATTTTATTTTTATTTTTATTTTTATTTTTATTTTTATAAATTGCTATGACAATGGATGTACCAAATAGAAACAAGAGATGGTGGCTTGTAGCTATCTGATGAGGAAGAAGTTTAATATCTGATCCAAACATATGGGATGAGAGATGTAACAAAGACCATTTCATTTGCAGTGATAGAGGTCTTTGTGGTTTGTCCCATGCCAAATTTAACTCGTCCAAAGAGAGAGAGAGAGAGAGAGAGAGAGATGGTTTCAGAGGCACATTCAGATTTGTTTTGTAACCGATGATGAGACCTGCTGAACTGCTGTTCCAAGTTTTTGTATTCTGATTTATTTACTTATTTTCTATTTCAGATATCTAATACCTCCCTCGAAACCAGAAAAGTGGTCGTTCAGCTCTGCAACATTGTTGCAACACGTGGTGCTCGTCTTGCTGCTGCTGGGATCTTGGGCATTCTGATAAAATTGGGAAGAGATAAAATCAAGGATGGGGAGAAACAAAGGACAGTGATAGCCTTAGATGGTGGATTGTATGAGCATTACGCTGAATATCGCAAGTGCTTAGAGAATACCCTAAAAGAATTGCTTGGAGAGGAAGTCTCAGAAAGCATTGTCATTGAGCAATCCAATGATGGGTCAGGTATAGGAGCTGCCCTTCTTGCTGCCTCTCATTCACAGTTCCTTGAAGTCAATAAATCCTAAGAATTATATTCAGAATCATAGAGTTCAAGAAAATTTTCACTTCATCTCTCTTACATAATTACCTTTTCCTTTTTTTCTTAATCCATTTTTCACCTCTTCCGCATTTGTATCAATTATGAGTTTTCTGTACTATTTACCCTTCCTCCTGTTGTAGTTTCGGAGGTTGATTGATTGAATTATTGGATAATGGCTTTTTTCCTTCTTTCTTAATCCTTTTTTCACCTCTTCCACATTTGTATCAATTAGGAGTTTTCTGAACTTTTTAGCCTCCCCGCCTTTTTTGTTTAGGAGGTTGATTGTGTGAATTATTGGATTATGGCTTTACAAAAGATGTAATAAAGGTGGATTGGTTGTATAAAAGCAGGACCTGGAAGCGGCAAATCTCTTCCGTTTCTGCCCGTAATTTTACTCATTTTTTTATCAACATACTGCTTCTTTCTGCTTATTACCAATTCTTGTTTTGAAAATGGTGGATAATGTGTTGCGGATACCATCTTAAACCTTTTTTTTTTTTTGAGAATCATACCATCTTAAACCTAAAAGCTTAAGCATATGGATTTTTGGATGCAATAATATGGTATTAATTATTAGCTTTTGTGATATTCCACCGAGTATGGGATTTGACCACTGCTGCTTCCACATGTATACCCACTAATCTTCTTCTTATATGAAAGTTTCCACCAACAATTATGTAAGGGTCACGTGTTAACATCAAGAGCCCAATATTTTTTAGAGCCACTAATAGTCTGATATGCATTCTCTTAACTACTCTACCATGAAAAGAAAAAAAGAGCTGTCAATGGGTTCCATCAGCTGCAATTTTTTCTTCCCTTCTAGAAACATGCGTATTTGTTATTTGGATGGCACAAGCATAATAAGAATGTCATTTTGAAATTACTTAGCCCGTCAAGGGTGAAAAACTCCTGGATTATTCGGTAACTGATTCTGGCAAGTGGGGTCAGTTTACTTATAAAAGTTTGGTTAACGGTAAGAATTGTTGTACAGTATGTTTTGCGACATGCAACTAATCTCAGTGAAATTCTTCTCTGTTAATAAAAAAAATGTCATTTTGAAACATTCTACAAAATTGGATGCATACTACTAGTGTTAAAGACAGTACATTTTTTTTTTTTTAACAAGTGTTAAAAGACATACTACAACAAGTATATATATATATATATATATATATGTCTTTCATATTAGAGTTTTCGTGTGCGACACAAAAACCTATATAATTTGAGCCATAGTTGTCAATATCGTACGATACGCAATATGTATCGTATCGTGTACAAAAAAAATTTATATCGTAAGTACTCGTGAATCATCCGATACATAGGTGCGTATCGTATAAATCGTATCGTATCGGTGAATCGTACGATACATAGACATGTGGGTTTAAAATAGTTTTTTTTTTTGTTAAAATTAGTAGTTTATTTTATTTAAACAAGTTGTTAGACTTTGTTAACACAAAATTATTGGTAAACTTAATTGAGTCTAATGAAATAGCAAGTCCATGAGTTTTTTTCCTCCCTTCTCTCTCCTACAAAATTTAGACTATACTCATAACACTCACTTTCATATGTGCAAATTTATTTTCTATGCTACTAATAATATATTAAATGAAAATATAATTATTTTTTATTTTGTTATTATTATTTTGAGTCTAAAAAGTTAGAATTTCAAGAAAAAATATAAAGAAAAAATTATTAGAATAAAAAAACCAAAAAAAGAAGAAGTAAATGTTGATAATAATAATAAAGAAAATGTCTTTGAAAAAATAATTTTGTAAGATGCTGAACATGATGATAACATGACTTAGATGGAGTTGATTAGCCAAGATGATAAAAAGATGTTATTATTTTGGTTCATATATCATGTATTACTTTTGAATTTAATCAATTTGAATGTGCATGTTATAAACATAAGTTAATTTGATTTATTTAGTTAGCTTTGTTAAATTTTATTACATAAGTAATGATTTTTTTTTTTTTTTGAGAATTACATAAGTAATAATTAAATTAGTCATTAGTTGAATATATTTTGAATTTATAATGAATATACCTTTTATATATATATATATATATATATCTATAATTATTTTATAATTTTATTAGGTGTTTGTGTATCTTATGATACACAATTCGATACGATACACGATACAAAAAAAAAAAATCAAAAATCGATTCTTTTTAGGATTTGACAACTATGATTTCGGTTGCTTCCACGATTCTCTTCCTTTACGTTAAGGCCGCGCAAGATGTGCCCATAATGGGGTTTGGGCTACTGGAATATTCCCTTCTGTTCCCCTAGCGAGAAACCAGCATAGCCCACATGAGATTCAAATGCTCACTGAAGCATAGCACGTAAAAAACCAAAGATAAGATTGGGAAAAGGTGGGCCTTTGAATTGTGGCCCATAAAGGAGAAGCAACTGCATGTTTGTCTACACTTGACCTGTGCACAAGGCAAAAATGTTGGCATAATATATTTTTATGAGACTAAATATTATTTCACGCTCATTTACCTCTACTATTTCATACACATACCACATTTAAAACATAAAGTATATATAGAAAGTAAAAGTAAGAGAATGAAAGTCCATATTTAGGTTACCAAAAAAAAGAAAGTCCATATTTATAATATTTATTTGTGTAGTTCTATGTAGTTCTATGATAGTATAATATATCAAAAAAATATATATATATATATATATATATCTACAAGACTACAACCATTGGACTTGTGCAGAAGGCTAAAAATATTTTTACATTAATACTATTCATTTTGACTTTAGTTTTTTTTTTTTAATTTCTTTTATATTATTATTATATATCTTAAGGATGAAGGAAGATCGTGAATGGTAGATGTAATGTACGAAAAAAGATAAACGATTAAAAAAATCAAGAAAATTTGATGTTCTAATAAAATATAGTGTAAAATAGAGATTTTGATGTGAGGTGTTTTGACGAGTACGTAAAATAGAAAGAGTAAGTTAGAGCATTTGCATAGTGAGCATATAGTACAAAAGTGTCAAATTTACACATTTTTGCTAAAAAATTACCCATATCAATCATTTATAACATTTATAACATTTATAGTACCCGTGAAAATATACACAGTTAATCATTAAATTCATCAAACTCATTCTAAATCTAGATCCCAAGCTCATCAAACCCATATATAAATCCATATAAATCATCAAACCCATTTACAAATCCATATAAATCATCAAACCCAAACTGCGAAGAAGAAATCAACCCAAAATCACCGCCCACCCACCACTACAACTCATTACAAGTTTACAACACCTTTTTGCCAACACCTAAAACCAATGGAAAACCCACAAAATCGACCCACCTAGAGTTAAATCAACCATATCAACCCATTCACTTCAAACCAACTTCATCTGTAACCTATTTCACCTCAAAACAAAAAACCCAGAAAACCCATGTTTGGGTCATGGGTGTAACACGAGAGAGAGAGCTCATCCATGGCTGCTTTGAGAGAGAGAGTGTGTGTGTGTTTAGGTGGGATAGCTATGAAATAAAAAAAAAAAAAAAAAAAAAAAGTGAGAAATCGATTATTTAAATAAAACAGAATGTAAAATAGATAGTATTATGTGAGTATTTTTGAGAAAAAGTTGTGTAAAATAAGAAAATTAGGTTCTTATACTAAAATAGAATTTTTTTTTTGCACAAACCTATACAGATGTTCTATGATCTTAAATAGAAAAAATGTTGAACAGTATAGGACAGAAGAGATTTTAGATAGCATAATTGTTGAAAAATATAAGACAAGAAAAATAGTTTGCAAAATGTCATAATATTTTCACAATAACGTTGTTTTTAGTTCTGGTGAGTCTTAATATAATATTTATTCTTTTATTTTGACTAATCAAGAGTTGACATCTCAACCATTGTGATAATTTATTCGGTTAGTAGAGTAACTTTTAAAAAAATATATTTATTTGTGTGAGTTCAGTCGATGCTTTTTAGTTTTCCAATGAGATCCATTCAATACAATCAACACAAGTAGACTACTCAACCGAGTCTGAAGATCTGCACAAACATCTTCAGTTGAAGAAAAGATTCTATTTATATTAATGGAAACAACATCCATGGCTATTTCCAAGATTTCATAAATTTATTGCACTCCTTGAAGTTAATTTTACAAAACAACAAATTATCATCGGGAAAAAGTAAATGAATTAGTGTGATAGTGTTCAACTCCCTCAACTAATTGAGACATGTACTGATGTACACCATGAATTTCAACTTTGGCAGCTACTTCGATAACAAGAGCATTAAATTTTTAGTACACAGCAAAAATAAATAGGGAGATATTAGGTCTCTTTGACAGAAGTCTATTGTCCTTGATGGATTGAATAAACCATTAGGTTCCCCATTGACTAGGACAGAGTAAGATATTGTGCCAATACACTTCATATATAATCAATGCCATCCAATCAGGATGAAATTGTCATGTCAACTTCCTAGTTACTGAGAATTTATTTGCAAACTGAAGCTGTTCCACTTCGCTCACATTCCAGTCATTTTTTAGAGAGAAACACAACTAATGGGTTCTTAGAACTCACCAAATTGTGTCAATGGTTAAATTATAGTTGTACTTCATAAAAAGAAAAAAAAAATAGAAATAACGTTTTAAGAAATCTTATATGAGTAAATAAGTTAAAAAGTTAAAAAGAAAAAAATGATATCAAATCGAAACTTAATTTAAACATGCTTGCGTGTCTTTATTTTCTTTCTTTCTTTCTTTTTCTCTTCTAAACTTACTTTTAATTTAAATTTGGGGAAAAGCATGAATGTCTTACCAAACTTATTTTAAGAAAATTATCTTATATATAAAATATATAAGTAAAATAAAATTATGGAGTAGAAAAAGGGGCAGATGTATATAGTATAAGATAAAGGATTGACATATTGATTATGATTTGACCAAGGGAAGGTTCTCCATTAAAATATGTATAAGTGGAAGTGCCCCCAATTCGTTGCTTCAACCTTCAACATCCCTTTTATTTTAGTGTAGTCCAAAGAGAAATGAAGCCAAAGTTGAAACTTTGAGAAAGGCCTTTCCCCTGTCACCTCCACTTACAGTTATTAAAGGAGTAGTAGAGGGAGTAGTGGAAGACTAAATTATTATATGCAATACTCCCAACTATATCCAAATAAGACCCTTTCTATATCACTGAATTACATCATCCTAGTCATCATTCCCATCTCCCAATTACTTTATTGACCTCATCATTTTTTGAAACTCCAAGATTTGAATGTTTAACTCTCATTTGGACCAAAAATGAGCTTGCTTAAACTTTTCAATCTATAAATTGCCATATATATATATATATATATATGCAACTTATTTGGAAGTAAAAATATTTTCATAATCGGTTTCCACAGTATGATATGGATGTAAGTGTTAAGAGGCATTTATATGCCCACCTCAGGATTCAGGATCAATACATGATTATGGAATTTGGATTGCTTAATTTTATTTTGTTTATATTCTAGAGCATTCAGCAAAATATAAAGGGACACACACACCAAACTGGCTTCCATTTGGCCTCTTAGTTCCAATTTCAAAGTCACAAATTTAACTTTAACTTGACCTATTGAATAACAATTTGAATGAAAATTTGGAATAAAAAACAAAAATTATTTCTTGCATTAGATTTATGTGTGTGTATATATGTCCTTTGTTTTATGGTGTGTAAGCCTCACAATAATGTGTTACTCACATGCCATAAGAATGAAAATACATGCATATATTGATGGATGCATGAGATATATTCTCTTATATTAGACCTAGTGGATATTTTATTTAATCAATGAGATTACCTAACTATTACCTCATTATCTTGTGGAGCCTCCCTTATCCACTTCTCCAGCATTAGGGCAACAATAAGTTTTGATAAACTAATTACTTATCAAGAGAAGAAAACCAACAAAAGAAAACCATATCGAAAGAGAAGAAGAAGAAGGAAAACATAAACTCAACCTTTGGGTTTCTAGTAATTGCACCCCAAAAAAAAAATCACGTATTCAAAACACCATTATGAGAGTGTTTTTTCTCCACCTCAAATAAAAGCGGGAAACACCAAATATATATTTAGTATTTAGTATATAACAATATTGTACACACACTACAAAATGTTCTCTATAATCTATACAAATGGCTAACAAGGCTTTGCTCTCTCCAAACCTCACCCAAATTTGGCTCTACAATATCCAAGTCTGGCATAACATGTGGAGACTCTCATGCATAGATCCCTAGCTGCTCTCTCCTTTGGACAATACTATATGTACGTACGGTGTACATAAATGGCACACAGGTAGAGCCAGGCAAACTAGAAAGGAGTAGTACTGTATATTTGTACGTATGTTAAAAGCTGATATTCTTGTTCTTGTTCTCTTTTGAGTTATTGGGTTCTTGAATTATGTCCAAGAACGATATATAATTTTAGGAAGTATGCAGACCTATTAGGTTATGACTTGCGTATTTTTTGGTTTTTGAAGCTTGTATGACTAAATTCTACATGGGTTTATATATATATTCATGTTTTAGATCTAGATCTTTTAAGTTTTTGTGTACTTCAGTAGTTTAGTTTGAATTTGCTTGTCCAATTTAGAAATTTTGTATTCTAAAATTAGTCCAAGAATGATATATGGAGAGAGATTCTGACCAATTTGGATGAAGTCTTGTGATCTAAAATTTTGATGTTGTTGTTTTCATTCTCAATAGATATTTCAGGGTTTTGTTTTCCTCTTTTTTAAGGTAACCTACAAACGATTGGGATATTATTTCTGTAATTTCAAGAATCTAGTTGAAATTTGATTTAGTATAGTGTTAACACATGCCTCTCACTATATTGTTTATTTTTTGCTTGAATAAAGGAAACTGATCGTGTCAGTTTCTTCACTATAATATTGCCTGTGAGTTTGTAGTTGAGAATATATTCTTTGAAACTAGTTTTTTGTAAAAGGATTTGTTTCATTTTACAATGTCTTCACAGATGAAAAAAAAAAAAAACTATTGTATGTCTCATAACTTTTCTTTTGATAACGAACATTTATATTTTAATTTACCATAGATATAATTGAAACCATCAGACATTGCAATGTGCATAGGCTTCTGTCCCATCTTTGTTTTTGTTGAAATCTTATTTGAAGAACAATTGTAATTTCCCAAATTCAAAAACCAGAATTTTCAAAAGAAGAAACAAGTTTGTGACATTAATTTATAAAAGAAGACTCTCGCCTATGAGTTTGTGATCAGAAGAAAATTAACTTACATTGTCTGGTTAGTTTTGACTTAACTAAGGTTTCAAATTTGATGATTGTGTTGACCATTGAGAAAGAAAATAAGCCACCCTCATTAAGAATATAAAGTTGAAATTTTCTCAAGCATTGTCATTTTACTCAGATGAATATATAGATAAGGCCTTTGTGAGCTGCACATAGGGGTGTTCACCAAATTGCACAAACCGTAAAAGTTGCACTAAAACCGCCTGCAAAATAACACAATCGCATCGCACCGCAACTAACAGTACATTGCATGGTGCAGTGCAGTTTGCAGTTTTATAATAAGAAAACCGCACCGCACTATACCCTTTCTATATATTAATATATTTATTTTTTTAATATTAAATATATTAATAATAGTTTAATAACCCTAATTTTCAACCAAAAAAAAAAAAAGTTTAACAACCTAAGTAAGTATTTATTAGGAAAGCCAACCCAAAATAAAGAAAAACTAGCTTAAGAGTTTAAAACTTTGCCCGCCCAAAACAAAGAGAAAAATTAATTTTGAGCTGGGCAAGAAAAGCCCAAAATTTGAAAAATATATTAGCTTCAAACCGCATCTTATACATCGCACCACACATGTGAACACAAAAATGAGGTACGGTGCGGTTATGGTTTTGGCTAAATCGCACTGCAAAGTGCAGTACTAAAAATGACTCAAAATCACACTGCACCACAACGTGAACACAGTGCAGCCTACATGGGCACCTATTATTTTGTAACTAAAAATGTTAAATATTTAAAAGAGTTCAAGCATGGATTAGGCTTAATTTTTTGCTAAAATAACTATCTAGTTATTTGCTTAAAGTTAATTAAAATATAGTTGTACAGATAGAGTTTTTATTAGAAAATTGTATATAAGAAAAAATAATAATAAATTAAAAAAAAATCCAAATGCATGATTATATCTACTCTATTTTCTAATTTTCCCCTCCTCGACTCTTTGATATTATATTACATTTTTTTTTTTTTTTTTTTTGGGATAAGAAGATAGTGTTTGTTTGTTTAGACCCCTGTACACTCAAATTGTTTAACTTAATTAATTAGTCAAGTTGTTACTTAGATTTATTATTCAGATCTAGATTAAACACAAACAATCATATCACATAAAGTGGAAAATAAATAATGTGAGTAACATGATGACTCAGGAAAAGCAATGAAACTGTCCAGTTTCAAGGTAAAAAACCTGAAAGGCAACAAGTTCACTATGGTAGAATGGAAGTTTTACAATAGATTTTTCACTGAATCTAAAACTACCTCTTGTAGTACTTACTCATGTGACCACACGTAGTTCCGAATCTACAGACTCTTTTATTTGAATTTGTTGAACACATTTGTGACTCTAAGATGCCACTCAAAGCTTTAAACCATTAGCAGTAGTTGATATTTTATGCAGCAACTTATCTCCATCGGTTCTTGTATATGGATCTTCTTCGGTAGATGCTTGTTGAGTTAACAGGTTACAGAACCTCTCAAATCTCACAAGAGTAACTCTCAAAGCTTCCAAGAACTTCTGAAACGTATTGAGAGTTTTCCTTTTATACCTAGTAGTGTTAAACTCAAACCCTAAACGTTTTCGCAGACTTTGGGCCTGATTTAAATTTTGTAGAATACGATTCTCGATCGGTCTAGCTTATCTCTTGATTGGTCGAGCCTTGCAGATTCTGAATTCTTATTTTTGCAACTTGACTGTTCTTGAATCTTGACTTGAACTCATTTAAGCAATGTCTAACACTCATTCTAAGACTTAGAAATCTTAAACTAAACATGTTTTGTACTCGGTTTGCCAACATACAGAAAATTAGAACCTAAACATTTACTCCTAAATATTTAGAACCTAACAGATAGCAACTTTCATTAAGAAAGAGATAAAAGCAATACATCTTGAGCCAAAGCAGGCTCAATCATATAAGGATTTTCCTTCATCCAAGTTACATAACTATCAATAATCTTGACAAACTGTGCCAAGATATGTTTTGGGCGGTTGCCTTGTCACTTCAAGTGTAATACTTGTGCAAATCCCCACAACAACATTATCAATAGCTACTAGTGGATTGGGATAACCCAAAATTGTATCAAAAACAATTTTGGAATCACATTCAAACACAACATCACGAATAACCACATCCCATATAAAACTAATGGGATCACACCACTAGCAAAGGATTCACAACAACGGCCACCATGTAGAGGCAAACATGAAAACATTTCTTATCGTCATTTTGAGAATGAAGGGGAAGCCTTTATGATTGCTTCAGAAGTTAATGATGAGCTTAGAACTGTACAAGAACCTCTTTCATCTTTAGCTAGTGATATGTGGATGAATGTAATGAATGATGAAATTGAGTTAATGCGAACTAATTTGGTTTGGATCTGGTAGATCTAATTTTATGGCGAAAGGTGATTGGGAACAAAATAGGTTCTTAAAATCAAATGGAATGTGGATGGTTCAATAAAAAGGTACAAGATTTGACAAGTGAAAAAGTCTACACCTAAAAGAAAAGCGTTGACTATGAGCAAAACCTTCTGACCTATAGTGAGATTTGCCTCAATTCACCTTATTTTGGTCATTGTTTCAAATTTGAATTTGGAATTATATCAGATGGACATTAAAACCAATTTTCTAATGGATTCCAATCCATCCCCAGACTTTCCCATTGGAACATTTGCTAAGCTTTCACTGCAAAAGTGTACTTTTTTTTTTTTGTTGAAGAAAAGCACAAGTCTACTTGGTAAGCTTATTTTTCATTTTTTTTTTTAATAGAATGTTTAAACAAGTTGTATCTTTTTTTTTTTTTTTTAGATTTAAAATGTTATACCAACCCCCCCCCCCCCAAAAAAAAGGAATTTGAAATCACATGCCAAACAGGCACTTACAACTTGTTTTTCAAAAATTGATTCTTTTTAACCCTTATGGGAATTTTTTGTTTTTGTTTTTTGAAATTCCTACACACTGCATGAATATGATCCCATGATTGATGATAATGACAATTCCAGAACGAAGAACAAGAATAAAACGCTTAAGGAAGAAAATGGTTGATTTCAGAATAGAGGGCTTGAGGTTGAAGATAAGATTTGGGGGTTACCATTGGTATTACAAATATGAAGGAAATGCACTGTTTCACTCATGGGTGTTTATGAAAAACTCCTTTTAATGTGTGCTATTGGTTAAGACTTAATTGAGTTGAAACGGTGTTGTGTGATGTGCTTGGAATGCAGTTGTTATGGCACGAAGAACTGTTAGACTTAGTTTGTTTATCCTTCCTAATCTCATGGATCAGGTCCATATAATGTGGAATTATTGTTATTTAGTTATGCTCAACTGGTACTATAAATATGTTTGTGAGCTTCAATCTATCATTAAGCAAGAAATTCAGTTTTCAATAAAAACAGTTTCTCTCTCTCTCTCTCTCTCTCTCTCTCTCTCTCTCTCTTCATACACAGTTTCAATCTCCAATTTGTTCTTGCTACCAATACAAAGTTTGTGTTTCTATTCTATAAGAAAATCTTCAAGGTATCAGAGTAAGAGATTCATGCATAGAATTCTTCAATGGCTACCTCAAGCTCAACAGTTGCTCCTTTTTCAACTTCTTCGAATTCCATAGTGAATGTGATGAATCAGCCATTTCTTCTTCTCTCAAATATGGCTAATATGACGACTGTCAAGCTAGATAACACAAACTATATTGTGAGGAAACATCAAATTTCAATGGTTTTGGAAACCTATTCCTTGTTTGAACTACTAAAAGAACCACAATTGGTTCCTGAGAAATTTCTTAAGGATCTTGTTGGTGCTTATACCTTAATTGTGAATCCAGATTACACACTCTGGAGGTCAAAGGAGAAAGCTTTGCTAACTTTCATAAGCTCTACTCTCTCACCTTCCATCCTAGCCCTCATAGTTGGTTGTACTTCTACCATGGAGGACTGGAAAGTATTAGAGAATAGGTTCTCTTCAATATCAAGGTCTCATATAATGAATCTTAAAGGTGAACTTCATAACCACAAAAAGGAAGCAGATACTGTGGATCTTTATCTACAAAAGATCATAGTGGTGAGAGATAAGCTCCTAGCAATTGGTGCGATTATAGATGATGAAGAGCTACTTCATGTAACTATCAAGGGACTTCCTAAAGAATATAATGCTTTCAGGTTTGCAATAAGGACTAGAAGCACTCAATTGAGTTTTGATGAACTTTCAACCATGCTTAATGCAAAAGAAGAGTCCTTGAATGAAGGTTTGAATGCTAAAGATCCAATCTTTGCAATGGCAGCAACTGCTACTCCAAAGCCAAATAGCAACTACAATCAATACAATAGAGGAAGGAGTTGAAGAAATTACAACAGTAGTGGTGGATGAGGAGGTAGATGTGCAGGTAATCACTCATCTCAATACAGTCCTTTCACTTCCTTCCAACAAAACTAGTCCAATACTGGCACAGCTACTCCCAGATCTAAGAGGCCAATTTGTCAAATTTGTGGCAAGCTTGGTCATCTAGCCATAGACTGATATCATAGGATGGATTATGCCTATCAAGGCAAACATCCATCTACCAAACTTGCAGCAATGGCCACTGTATCTAATGCTTGTCTTGCATAGGAGCAACCTTGGCTAGCTATAGTGCAGCCACAGATCATGTTACTTCCAGCTTCAATCAACCCAGCTTTCCAAAGCGTTGTGGAGGTCAAGATCACCTTATAGTTGGCAATGGGTAGAATCTACCTATTACTCACATAGGTAATACTTTCATTCCTTCTTGTTATTCAACCCTTCACCTAAACAATGTGCTTAGAGTCCCTTCCATTTCTTTTAATCTATCTTCTATCAATAAAATCTATCATGATAACCATTGTTGGTGTTATTTTGATGAAAATATACTTTCAATTCAGGCTTTGGTCACAACAAAGGTACTTTACCGGGGTATGAGTGAAGATGAAGTTTACCCCATCTATCCTTATAAGGCTCCTCATCTCACTTTGTCTTCTAAGGTCTACAACAATATTGCCAAGTCCACTATTTTCAATAAAGCACTTTGGCACATAAGACTTGGTCATCCTTATGATCAAGTTCTCAAACTTCTTTTTCTTGATTTCAATCCTATATTAAATAAGTGTACTGCTATGGTTCAATCATGTACTCACTGTTTGTATGGTAAAATGCATAATCTTCCATTTCCTAAATCTCAATTTGTTGCATCTTTCCCTTTTGAACTTATCCATTCTGATGTATGGGGTCTTGCACCATGCAGTCTGTCAATGGTTTTTGTTATTATGTTTTGTTTGTTGATCATTTTACAAGATTTACTTGGATTTATCTCCTTAAGACTAAGTTAGAAGTTTATTCTAAATTCATTCTGTTTAAGGCCATGATTGAAAATCAATTTTCATCTAAAATCAAAACTCTAAAATATGATGGGGGAGGTGAGTATACCTCTTTTGTTGTTAAATCTTACCAACTGCAACATAGTATAATTCACCAAATATCTTGTCCCTACACCCAACAGCAAAATGACATTGTTGAAAAAAAGCATAGGCACCTGATTAAGACCACTATTACTCTTCTATCTCAAGCTCTTATGTCCACTTCTTATTGGTCCTATGCTATTCTCACAACTGTTTCCTTGATAAATTTGTTTCCCACTTCTGTTCTAAATTTTGTTTCTCCTTGGTACAAACTTTACTCCATTCCACCAGATCTATCACAACTAAAAGTATTTGGTTGTGCTTGCCATCCCCATCTCAGGCCTTACACATCTCACAAACTTGATCCTAGAACCAAAGAATATTTGTTCTTAGGTTATTCCTCTAGTTCTAAAGGGTATCTTTGTCTTGATGTTCAATCTCAACATATATACACTTCTAGGCATGTCTTGTTTAATGAGTCCAAATTCCTCTTTCCCACTCTTTCCTCATCTGCTCCTATCTCATCTTCCTCAGCTTTAGTCTTGTCCAATTCTTTTTGGTTATCAAACCTTCTTTATCTTCATGATTATAATCATCCTTCCTTGTTAGGTCCTTATACCTCACACACCAATCCCTCTCTTCCTTATGATACTTCATTGCCTCCTACTAGTTCTGTAGACACACCTCCTTTGCCTATTGTGCCTAATCCTGCCACCAATGCCTCACCTACTCCTGCTGTCACATCTCCATTACTTGCCATAACTATTTCTTCTACTACTCCATCTCCATTACCTCCAGTGTTTACTGCCCTAATCTCCATCGTTTCTAATTAACATCCAATGTAGACTAGATCTAAAAGTGGCATTATCAAACCTAAAACCAAACTTTTCTATAAAGTAGTATTAGATTATACCTATACTGAGTCTCCTTCTTATAAGATAGCCTCAAAATACCCTAAGTGGTGTGAGGTCATGGATGCTGAGTATCAAGCCTTGCAAAGGCAACAAACTTGGTCTTTGGTCCCTACTTCTCCTCATGCTAATTTGGTTGGTTGTAAATGGGTTTACAAGCTTAAGCTTACCGTGATGGGACTATTGCCCGTTACAAGGCTAGGCTTGTAGCTAAAAGGTTTCATCAACAAGCTAGTATAGACTATTCAAAAACTTTCAGTCCAGTGATTAAACCAACCACTATCAGATTAGTATTTTCTGTTGCTATTAGTTGCAATTGGCCCTTGAGACAGCTTGATGTGTCCAATGCATTTCTATATGGCCACCTCAAGGAAGAGGTCTATATGCACCAGCCTCCTGGATATATTGATGCTGCTCATCCAAATTATGTATGCAAGTTACACAAGTCTCTCTATGGTCTCAAACAGGCACCCCGGGATTGGTTTGAGAGGTTTACCTTTCATTTATTACATCTTGGGTTCACTGCTTCTATGGCTGATAGTTCCTTGTTCATTTTTCAATCTCACAGCACCATTATTTATCTACTTCTCTAAGTAGATGACATTATCATCATAGGGAACAACTCCAAGCATATTTCCTCTCTTATTGAAGCTCTCAGTGCTGTCTTTGAGCATAAAGACCTTGATTCTCTCAGTTACTTCTTAGGTATTCAAATTACAAGGTATGAGTTTGGGCTCACTCTCTCTCAATCCAAGTATGCTTCTGATGTTCTTCACAAATTTCATATAAAGAACTCTAAGCCTACAAAAACTCCATGCTGCCTATCTACTCAATTGCTTCCTTATGATGGTGTCTCTCTATCTGATCCAACTGAGTATAAAAGCATGGTTTTGGCTCTTCAGTACTTAACTTTTACTCGCCTAAATCTTGCTTTCAGTGTTCATCAATTGTGTTAGTTTATAAGTAAGCCTACCACTACTCACCTAGAAGCTGCTAAGAGAGTTCTTAGATACATTCGTGGTATTCTACACCATGGTATCTCTTTCACTCCTGGCCCTTTAACTCTCACAGCTTTCTCTGACGCAAACTGGGCTGGGGATCCCACTGACCGTCGATCTACTACTGGTCTTCTTATTTTCTTGGGTCCCAACTGTATCTCCTGGTCAGCAAAGAAGCAAGCCAGGTTGCACGTTCTTCCACCAAGGCTGAATATTGTGCCTTAGCCGCCACTGCTGCTGAATTGTCTTGGCTTCGCATGTCCTTGTCCTTGTCATTTGGTGTGACAATGTCTCGGCCATTGAACTCTCTGCTAATCCTGTGTTTCATTCTCACACAAAGCATATCGAGGTTGATTATCATTATGTTCGTGAGAAGGTGTTGCGCCATGATTTGTGTGTCCGCTTTGTTTTTGGTAAAGACAACCTCACTAATTTGTTCATCAAGCCCTTGCCTTCTCCCTCTTTTCTTCTTTAGTGTCGCAAACTCCTGTTGGATTCCTCCCCCAGTCATTTGAGGGGAGATGTTGATGATGTGACAATTCCAGAACGAAGAACAAGAATAAAACGCTTAAGGAAGAAGATGGTTGATTTCATAACAGAGGGCTCGAGGTTGAAGATAAGATTTGGGAGTTATCGTTAGTATTTCAAATATGGAGGAAACACACTATTTCACTAATGGGTGTTTATGAAACGCTCCGTTTTAGTGTGTGCTATTGGTTAAGACTTAATTGTGCTAAAATGGTGTCGTGTGGTGTGCTTGAAATGCAATTGTTATGGCGCAAAAAAATGTTCGACTTGGTTTCTTTTCTCCTTCCTAATCTCACGAATCAGATCTGTATAATGTGGAATTATTGGAATTTAGTTATGCTCAACTTGTACTATAAATATCTCTGTAAGCTTCAATCTATCATTAAGCAAGAAATTCAGTTTTTCAATCAAATAATTTCTCTCTCTCTCTCTTTCTGTCTCTTCCTCTCTTTTTCTCACTCTCTCTTTTCTTCATACACAGTTCCAATTTTCAATTTGTTCTTGCTTCCAATACAAAGTTTGTGTTTCTGTTCTATAAGAAAATCTTCACCCGCTAGTACTGACACATATAACTTCACATTTGATTTAAGGGGCAAGCATCCTAACAAGGTAGTGAAAGTTAATTAGAAACATGATATATGGACTTGGCAAATCAACTGGACAGGTCAGGTTCAAGTCAAATCAATCAGATCGGGTTGACCTGTGTTTTTCACATGAATTTTTTTTTTTTTTTTTAAGAAAACAACATGCATTTATCATTTGGAAAGTCATGCAGCAAATTACTTGATGTAAAATGCATTACTTTGAATTCACCACTCATATCAAGAATTAACTTAGCTAAACAAATTAATACTTGTTCAATAATTTTAAAATGATACAAATTCCAACATTACTAACCAAAACAAAATAGCTCAAAGGATAAGTAAAACAAATACACATGTTTCATTTCTACATAATATTAACATTTCAAAACATAAAACAAAATTATAAATGACTTATTGGATAACAAATTTGACAAAGAATAAAAACATATAAGGAATTTACAATCTTGAAAACTAATTTATAATCTATTATTAATTGTGGTTATCACTCTGTTTCAATTTGAAAATATACATTAAAGTTTGATTGTTTACTTATTTATTCATGGTCTCTTTTATGAATATGATGTCATTGTTAAGTGACACAGTCCGGGAAATATCATAACTTATTTTGAAAAGCTGTTTATTTTGGACATGAATTGTTAAAAAATAGGCCTAAGCATTCATAGTTTACGCTAATTTTATTGATACTTTAAATTCATTATTTTCACACTTATTAATATTTCTCATACATGTCTGTATTTTTAAATATATATTTTTAACTCTGTTGTAACCATATTATCTTGAGATGTACTTTGTTATTTGATATATAAATTTTTTTACTTATTACAGAATGCCTCAACCATTCATTTTGCAATTCATTTGCAGACAGTTATGTATAGGTTTCAATTGTTTCCTTAAAGTTCACAACAAACAATTAAACCAATATTGTCTTAATTTTATTATTATTTTACCCAAAAAAAATGTTTTAAAAAATGGTTCGAGCCACGGGTTGGGTCAGGTTGACTTGTAAAAAAATGAGTTGGGTCACGAATCAACCCATTTTTACTTCGGGTAAAAAACGGATTCGGGTTGGGACAGCAAATTCTGACTCGTTTTGCCAAGTCTAAATTGATACATTTCATCTTCTATTCACAAAAATCTTAACTAGAGTTTCTGGTGAATTTTTTTCACGTCTAGTTCCAAGTTCAACCTTGTGGCTGTTCACTCATAATCCCAGACAGCATGTTTAAGCCCTTTGAGCCCAGGAAGAAAATATATACATTAAGTTTGTACCATCTAGTCCACTAATAGTCCGGTCTAATTTGGGTCTGACTTCATTGATTTCCGACTTTGTACCCTGTTTAGTTATAGGCCCAACTGGTCTAAAAAACCTCACTTTCGGATAAAGTAATAAACAAAAAAAATAAAAAAAATATATATTTTATTTTATTTTTTAAAATGGAACGTGGTCAACATGCCATGTGATGGTCAATTTCTCTTTTTAATTTCTTGTTTTGGCAATGTTGGTCAATTACTCAAAGCCTACAAGCCTAGAATGACCTTTGAGTTTTTGTACGATTTACAAATTAGAGTTTTTTTTTTTTTTTGGGGGGGGACTATTTTACAAATTAGTGTTACGTTGGTTTCTTCCCTCCCAAAAAATCTTCCATCCCAAAATAACACAAAACAAAACAAAATATTTTCAAACTTTCCATCTATCATTTTCCATGGAAGGGACAGGAGCATGTTTTAGGTCAATCCTTCAGCCCCATCCTCTTGCACACGTGGTCATGCATGATACATGTCATTAGATTGAAAGGAACAAGAAAAAGAAAAATGGGGGAAGAAACACAAAAATTTTATATTGTTTTCAACCACCGCTAAGATTACTTGTTATGATTGACATTTGATGTTAACAACAATGGTGTCAAACTGTCAATAATGATTTCAGATAAAATTGATATTATTCCAATCACAATTTAACAAAAACAAACCCATCTTTATCTATCTATCTATCTATCTATCTATCTCTCTTTTTTATGCTACACACATGCAGTCCCTTTAAAGTGAAACCAGTCATAGTTTTCGTCCCTAAGTTAGGCAGCTCTCAACAACAATGACCCTTCAATCCATCTCAAAACTTGTTCTCATTTGGCTTTTTTTTAAGTTGCTCCTGATGTCTATTGAGTATAACACAGCTCAGCTCGATCAGTCCAATATCCATTTGATCTAGCCATGTGTCTCCAGCTCAGAAAGAATGTCTAACAAGCATCTTTTGTTTGGAATGAAAAAAATGATCGAAGGGTCCAAAAATGATGAATAGAATAAATATTATGATACTGGATTTGCATCACTATCAATGGTCTGCTTGAAAGGATTTTGGTCCACACTTTTGAATAAAAGGAGTATAATGTTATACTTTCGCCCCACCCAAAGCCTAAAAGGAACATTTGAATAGTGTACTTAACAGCAGCGGCATCAATGGAATCCAAAAAGGGAAGAAAGTGTAGGGGCTTTACAGCCCATCATTGTTTCACTTATAGGAGCTTCATTGATCAAGATCACGTCTGCTAATAATTACTCAAATTTGTAGAGGCTCATAGCCAAGAAAAAAACAAAGGTGAAAGGTCTAATTCAACCAAAAAAAACACAAATTGAGGAAGGTCTAGCTTGGGGCTAGTAGCAGAAATTTCATCCAAAATTTCACTGTTTGGATGAGGTTTTTATTGATTCACTTGCAGTTGATTTAAAGTATAGACTTATCTAGGAAAAATGAGGCTTTAAAATTGCAACCAGATTGTACACGATTGAACCTATAGCTACGTCAAACCTGCAATTTCTATGGGTGTAGAAAAACTAGCCCCAGGAAATGCATTTTTAGGTTAGAATTAACGCATGCACTAATGCCACTTAGAGCATCTTTTGGTCAAATATAAAACCTGTTAATTTTGACAAAATTGTCGCAATAACAGTACTGCCCACAACCGTTTTATCAACTCAAAGTTTCTTGGTCCCAAAAATATACGCCAAGTATTTTGCTTTTCTAGGGTCAAGAAAATGCAACATGGTTTTCAACATCTTTGTTCCCCACTTGATGTAACATGTTTTTCTTTCATTTACACAGGGTGTTGTATTTGTACCCAAGTTTATGCAGCCATTTATTTAGGCCGAAAGTGGCATAACCAAACAATTAGTCACTTTAAGATTGGTTTAGTCAAGCACGCCTTTACCCCATGTTTAGTACAAATTCAAGATAATTGGGCTTAATGCGGATAAGAATCAGCATTTTTATCAACATTCTTCCTAGTTTTGGTATCACCACAAAATTAAATACAAACCAAAAATATCATAACTTGTTACTCAATAGTGCATTATCAGAATACATTTTTGTCTGGCTCTTTTAAACTTTCTACAAGAGCCAAGAGAAATAAAAGAGGAATTCTGAACAAAGACAAAACAAAAACCATCCATGAAACATCACTTGGACTTGTGAGCTGAAAAATTCTCTTTTCTTGCCAACGAAACTATGCACCAAAATGTCAAATGGAAACAGAATTCAAATCTCCTTCAAACTTTCACTATGGATCTTCTTGGAGAAAGATTCCTCTTTCTTCACCTCATTGGAGAGTCAAGTGATAATTTCCCCTGCTTACTGCTGCCAACTGAACATGAAATGCAATCAACTTTTAATTAGAGACATTAATGGAAAAGAAAAACATTTAATAAATACAGGAAACTATGTATATACTTATGGAATTTGAAAATAAACTTACGGCTAAGCGCAGAAAGTTCAGAGCTCTTCAACACGCGCAGCCTCTTAACCGTAGATACAAACATTCTGTAAATTATAAACTGAGAAATTAAATTCATAAAACAAATCATACAATTAATCAAGAACTAAAGAAGTTGGTATGTCCTAACATTATCTTAGCAAGCTGCCAAATGCAAGAGCCAAAATATGTCATACAACTTTTGTATGTGAAAATCAAGATGTGTTACATTGAGTTCTGGGAATGAATAGATAAAAAAGGTAACAAACCGTATTGTACTACTGTGATTAAATAAAGGATTTTATAGTTACAAGAATAGGAATCAATGCTGTTTTACCGGGAAGATTAAACTAAACACAGCCATAAAATGTGCTATAGACTCAATCACTAATTGTAGGAATATAATGAAGGACAGAATAATCTAAATAAATCAAAATTGCATCAGATCCACAGTGATAAGATGCTTACTGCCATGGGACATCCCCAACAAGCATCCTGTCTCCTTCATTATCCTCATAAACAAGAGTATATTCTCCACTTCTAACCAATAAACCAGTAATTGCTTTCTCTTCCTCTTGCTTGTTCTGGATTCCACCAGCAGAGGAATCTCTTTGAGCTAAACAATGGAGCATAGGACAAACAAAATGAGATAACTACAACACAGTGAATTGAAGTCATATACACATGATTTAACAATATGCTAAAACATAGACAAACAATTGAAGGAAAATACAAAAACAAATATACTAATAACAACAATTGGAGGAAAAACCTGAATGTTCAACTCCCTCACTACTCTCCAATAGAAGCAGATTAAAAAACAAAATTCCTTCTTATTCATAAAGGGACCACACCACAAACTCATGCATTAAACAAATTGATTGGTAAAGAGAATTTGACCACATGGCTTAGCTATCTAATAGAATTTCTGATCTGATGGCCTACATATATTAGAAATACCATATAATATGTCTAAAGTAAGAATGGTCATATTGACATCAGTAACTTTCATACCGAAATTACGTTGAATAAGTTGATATTACTGCCAAAGAAAATAATTTATTTAAAACCAGGCTCCCCCCCAACCACTTTTCTCAATTATATGAACTATAAAAAAATTGATCTAAACAAAAATTGACAATATCTGACCCCTTCATCCCAACAAACACACGCACAAATTGACTATAAAGATAAATTAATTAACAAGAATAAAAAAGATAACAAATAGACTATAAGGGTCTAAATTGAAAAGGAGATTAGTAGAAAAACCTGCAAGTAGGCCTCTAAAGAGTTCATCAACTGCAGAGGAGAGTTTGTCATAACTGTCATAAGCTTTGAGATCCACTTTTCTGCCAATAGGAACTCCATCCATATTGATCTTCACAAATAGACCTTTGTTGCACGTTTCATCTGGTTTTTGACTAGCAACCTTGTCTGTGACACCATTTTGAGACTCAGAAGCTGGTTTTGAGGAGCTGGTGCTTGCAAGATTCTTCCTGAATGAACGAATTGGAGGCCAACCCACAACTGGAGCAGGAGCAGTCCTATTTTTGGAAAGGCATTACAACAAAATTAAGATCAGAAAACACAAATACACAATAAGGTCAAAAGAGATTAAGCAGCTATAGCATTAAAAATTATTTACACTAAAGTAGCTAGCTACAAGCCTAAAACTTAAGTACCATGACGAAATTTGTTGTAACCAATACTATTCAAGTTGTACATAAATATTTATTGGTCTTTTACCAGATGAATAAGGGGTACAATAGTACACACAAAATTCACAATTCCAGAAAGAAAAGATAGTCAAAGTAAGCATAATAAAGATAAAATCCAAACTTTGCTTAATTAGAATCATTTGATACGGAAAGAGGGGATAGAAGGAGAGATAAGAGGCCAAGACTAGCACAAAAGAAGAAGCATATGGGACAAAGCTTAAAGTTGCCCAAAGAAGCTGACAGTTAAAATTAATACGGGCAGGTAAGAAATTAGAGAGACAAAAAGAAAGAAAAAACAAGTTACCTTGTTGAAATTTAATGAATGAATGGGTAAAATATATAAGATATGGTTGAAAGCTAAAGATCTATTTATGCATTAGAAACATAGACAAATAGAGCAATTATGCATGGACCACACAACATCCAACAACGTGACACTGTGTGAATGAATATCCTCTGTCCGAATGATAAAAAAAAGGAAATATACATAAGAGAGGAAAAAGCTGAAGCACCTTTTCTGAGAGCTGTTTGGCACAGCTGTCTTTGCAGAAGATGGTGAAAATCCTTTCTTCTCTGCACTCTGCAAGTCTACCACTTTAGTGCAACAAGGTTGTGATGCTTCCTGAGCCATGATAGGCAAGCTCTGAGGTGTTGAAGGGAACTGAAGAAATGATGGAGCTTTTGTCTGTTGTTGATTGTGGTTCTTTCCCTGGTAAGCTGAAGAAGGCCATGGGGATGACAATACAGCCCCAACTGGGTTCTCAGAGGAGGCAGCAAACATCTGAGTTTGGCTTCCATTGCTGTTGTTATTGGTCCTGGAAGTCCTGGGAGAGAAGTACCCAAGAGAAAGTAGAGACTCATCTCTTTGTCTTTGGTTGTTTTTGCTGTTGTCTCTCACAGACCAGTCTTCCCCTGGTGGACCAAGCCTAAGCTCCAACTTTTTCTCCTCTGGAAAGCCATGCCTTCTTTCTCCATCTCTGTTCACAAGCCACTCTCTCTCTTTTGGAATCAAATCCAACAACCGAGGACAGGCCTCCTCATTTCTCAAAGATTTCTCCATATCTAAACCCAAGACTGTTCTGAAAATAACTTGATTTCACCTTCTCTCTCCCACTATGTCAAACTAAAAGCAAGAAGATTTGTTCACCTCCCTGGAAAATGCAAAATATATATCCATTAGAAACTTGATAGAACAGATGCAAACTACATATAAAACAAAAACAAAAGCTAAAAACTTTAACTATGCAACAGCTTTGAACAAAGGAAACAAATAGAAAAGCCAAAAGCCAGAAACATTACATACCTTAAGAGGTTAACCAGAGCTCAAAACCATAAAGACCCACATCCTTAAATCATCAAAAACCAGTTCTTTTGCTTCTGATTCAAAACCAAAGGGAGAAAAAAAAAATAGTGACTTTCTTTGAGACCTCAGCTACCAAAGCAAGAAAACAAAGGGAAACTATGAAACACTCACAAACTCTAAGAGCTTCAACCCTTAAAACCAAAAGCACAATATTATAGAAAGCCCAAAGAGAAACCCCACCAAGTTAGAAAAACAACGCAATAAGAATAACAACCCAAAAGCAAAGATGGAGCTATAATAATAGCATGGGATTGTTATATCTAAACTTTTCTCTTAAAAAACTTTATATTAGCACGCTCAGTGGGTTCTTCACTTCTTCCTTTCTCTCTCTTATATCTTTCTAGGACTTGGACACAAAACAGAAGAGGCAAAAAAAGAGAGAGAGGATGATAAAAACCAGAGAGATTCCCCTTTGCTCAAGAACTCAAAACAGAAAACGGGAATTAGTGCAAAACACACGCAACCTGAGCCCCCTAAAAACCTTATAGGTTGTTCAGCTCAGGAAGCAACAAAGCGTGCTGTGCTGACCTGCCCCTAAAGATACCTCCCCTTGGGTCTACCATACTTTACCAACAAACACACACATGCACAAACCACAACCACAACCACAACACACATCAATAAGTAAACATTACCCTCTCTCTCTCTCTCTCTCTCTTATTAGCACAATATCCCAAACATCTTACCCTTTTATTTGAGTCTTGTCTAAGAGAAAGAGAGAAAGTAAGTAAGACAAAAGACTAATGTGACATTCTTGCTACCAAAGTCACACCCCACTAACTAATAAGTCCATGTTAATTAAGCTTTGATTTAGTTACGATCAAGAAAAAAAGAAAGTGAAAGAGAAAGAGACTTGGGGCATTGTTAGCACACAACCCCAAAAACATTTTTACATTTATTAAGGTCAAAGTCACAGGTTAAGTAAAAGATAATTAAGGTTACTTATAAGAAGAGAGAGAAAGAGAGAGAGAGAGAGAGGTAATTGACTCTTTTGAGGTCTAAATTAAACCCGGGCTGCTTTTGAAGGGGTCAAGAATTGATGGATTGGATGGCTTTGATAAAAAAATACATATTTATTTTGATTTTATAATGTAAAATTTACTAGTAAGAGAGTGAAAAGTGAGAAGTAGTGAGAGAAAGCAAGGATTTGCATGATCCATATTTGCAGGGCTTTGTGCAATAAAAACATGCAGATCCCATGATCTTGTCTGCTCTCTATACTCTATACTCTATAAATCTTCTCTCTCTCTCTCTCTCTCTCTCTCTCTCTCTATTGAGTCGTTTGGGTTTGGATTTGAAGAGGGGGCCCCCACATTACATTGGCTGTGAACCATGATTCATAGCCGTTGGATTTATATGACCAAGATATTCCTTGAGATATGAACTTAACTACTACTCAATACAGGACTCTGAACCTAACAGCTTAAAGGAAAACTTTTCTTTTGTTTGCATTTTCTGTATGCAATCAGAACTCCACGTACAACAGTTACCATTTTGAATAACTCGGGGTAAAAGCCGCATGAGCCTCGAATTTTACATAATTTATCCACTTCCCAGGTGGTTCAACAATGACCTAACCTCCTTCCAAAAAAAAAACAGTGACCTAACCAGTAGGGAAGGGAACCTGAGTTTATTTGACCATGATGCCCTTGATTATTAAATTTGGCCTTTAAGATCATGCCCTTAATTTTTATTATTATTATTATTATTTTGTGAATGTGTGTTTAGCTTATGCTTATTTTCAATGGTTTATTTGTATAATATTAATAAAAATATATGTGGGTTTCAGTTAGCTCAACTGGTAAAGTCTCTGATGGTTGTATAAGAGATTTGGGTTCAATCCCCGCCTACACTAAAAACTGATTGGTGTCTTAGTCTGATAATAAAGAGCAAAGATTACTGTAAGTAGAATGCTAAATTGATTAGTTTTGAAAAATCTTAAATCTTGTTGGCATTAGCCCAAACCTCAAGGGGTGTAAATGGAATTTACCCAAAGTAAAAAAGAAAAAACTTTTAAGCAAAACCCAAAAGCACTTCATTGATCATCCTTGATGTTTATTTCATATGTATTTCTTTGTTTGGAATAGTTATTTTCAATTTATTTGGTTTATATATATATACACATATATATAAAATATTGTTCAATTTTATTTTTTAAGCACAAAAAACAAATGAAAATAAAGCACTCCCAAACATCATTAAAAATAATCACAATTATTCAAAGGACTTTTTAAGCTCAATTTTATCTTATCGTGACAAATAAATGCTCTAAATATAAGGTGTGAGGGTGGATCAGTGGATGTAATGAAGGATATCAACTGGGATGGTAGGTGGGTTTTAGAGGAGAGGAATAAATTGAAATTGAAAATGAATGAGCTTAGAAGTATTTACAGTTCGATCATATATTCAAATATTTTAAAATGCTCTATATACACCTAATTTTTTTTAAGAGTTTGTATCATGTATGATAATTTTAGTTTTGTATTAACTTAAGAGTATAAATTATTATTCTTTCTATCTTAAATTTCATTTCTTATGCGGCTTGATGCATTTGGGGCTAAGGTGAAAATTGAAATTAAGGTCTTTTATATATTTAAATATGACTTTTAAAAACTAAATATTACTTAAACTCTATTATCTTTTAAATACAAAATTATTACTAATTAATATGAATCACGTAGAATTTAAAAAAAAAAACTATAAACACAAAAAATTTGACAACATACCTTGTTGGTGCAATAGATTGATAGTGATAAGTAAAAAAGTGATGTTAGTGATGAACCTATGTGAGAACTAGTAAAAGTTAGCCAACTCAACTATTATGAAAAATGTTGTAAATTTTTTTGTGTATTGCTTTTTTTTTTTTTTTAATTGTTACATTCACAATATTTTTCACAACAAATCCAAGATATTAAGTTGTTACTAGTTTTAATTTGAACACACCACTAAAATTATTTATTTGCCATCAATTAAAATTTGTAGCAAATTGCTACTTAAAATTTGTTGTGAAAAAATATTATAGACGTAACATTTCTCTTTCTTTTTTTCTTGTTTTTCATTTGATAAAAAAATATTATTTTATTTATTAGCTAATATTTAAGTTTAATTATTACCCTTACAATAAAAAAAAATAACCCTATTAATTAATATTTGAGAGCTTTTTTTTCTACTTTTTTAAGCGACGGCATCTGCTGCTTTTATAGTATAGAATATAGAGCCACAACTTCTGTAAAAAAGCGGGCTGATTGCAAAATATCTTAATAAGTAGTTATGAACCATGTAGCATTGTAAAATATCTTAATAGGTAGTTAAGTACCGTATAGCACTGTAAAATTTTTTTTTTTTTTATATATAATTCGGCACAAAAGTCTTTCACTTTTAGATTATCAAAAAAAGTCTTTCACTTTAAATTGACGTTGCGAGCATCAACATGCAAAAGTAAAAAAAAATTAAAAAGGGACGTGTGCAAGATCAAATCCCAATTGCCAAAATGTTATATATTTCAATAAATTGACAAGAATAGTCATGACTCATGGAGAATCAAATAATAGGATATAATATATAACTATCAATTTGTCAAAAATTTAGATGTCAATGAACCTAACACGTGGGGGAATTTCCTATAAGGACTATTTCTAGTCCACATAATTGGGCATGGTATCTCGTTTTTTTTTTTTTTTTTGTCATATATCTTCCTATTTATGTTTGGCTATTTTGAATAGTCAAATAGACAAACACCAAGCCCCCACGTGTCAAAAAGTGAATAAGGAAATTTGGAATGTGTTATTTTCATCAGGATGGTGTATAGGGATTAATGTGAAGGATTCAACGACAACATGCAAATGCACGAAGTATATATTGAGTTTATCTTTAGTTTGATTTCCAAATATGAATCTATGGGCAACGAGTGCATTTTCTTTCATGTAGCGATCATTTGAACCTAAATTGCACGATGGTATGATTGAAAATGATATATTTGAGTGTCTACGCATGCAATGCATATAGAGAAAAATCCATAAGAATGTACTATTGGGGTACAATAATATTTCCTTTTGGTAGGGTATGATCCTTTTCTTTTTGTTTCATTATATATATATAGTCCGTAAATAAACATTTGTATTGCCAAAAAAAAAAAAAAAAACAAACAGAGACATCATTGGAAATTAACTTTTACATGATAGGTTGTTTTCTTTTACAGCTCGAAGATTATGTTAAAGATATCAACATGATTATCGGAAAGATAGCTTTTTCCAACAACTTGCAATCGAAGATGCTTGTGTGATTAAACAAGTATTATCTGTTAATGAGGATAAGCAAGTTGATTAGAATGAAAAATGTTGCAAAACAACAAGAGTCTCAAGATAATGAGAAATATATATATATATATATATATAAAATGATATGATTTATGACACACGATCGAAACATTCCACCGACAGAATTTGATTTGAGATGCTAAACCATAGACTATGAAATCTAATACTTTGTTTGATATGAGTTATCGTATAATATCTTGTTCTTTATTTTTATTTATATATGATGAATACTTTTCTTTTTGTTCAAATGAATGAGACGTATATTCAATCAAATAAGACAAAAGTATCCCATCAAAAAAAAAAGAAGACAGCAGTAAATTGCCATCTACATTTTAATGTAAAAAATTATAGTAATATTTTTTAAGTAAATAAGAGAAAGGGATGCATGCATGGAACTCATAAGCAAAATTCTAAGCTAATCTAAAAAGAGCATTTAAAAATAAACTAATCATTGATAAATATTACCAAAAACTTGTTTGTAATTGTTCAATCAAAATCCATATAGTAGTTTAGAATTTATTTAAGCACCAAATTTTTTCCTTAAGACAATCTAAATCCACTTCATTTTTTACAACTTAATTAGAGCTCATCACCAAAGTTCAAGAATCTCAATTAAGCTAGCTTTATCTAATGTTTACTGAGTCCTACACTATTTTTATCTCAATTTTATTTGAAATAATTTAACTTTTAACTTTCAGAAAATAAACTAGTTTTTACATTTTTATCTCACATTATGCAAATGAGCTACCAAAAGTAAGCAATCAAAATAGACAATTATTATCACTCTATACTTCTTATTGTACATCATCGGTATATATCATTCATTTCACGTTTTAAACTTGGATATCAATAGGAAAAAAAAAGTAATATTACATTCACTATATTTTCATAATAAATTTTAGTTGACAAATGACTAGTGAGTAAAAAAGTTATATCAATAATAGACGTTGATTAATTATAACCAATAAAAGTTTGTCACATGTGAAACTATAATCGATATATATATATATATATATATAGAGAGAGTGCACATCAACTAATGTGAAAGAACAATTTACCATATAAATATATGCCATTCACCAAAAGTATTAAGTAGGGAAAAAAGTTTTGCTGCATACAAAATTATACAAAAAAAGAGAAAAAAGAAAGCAATATGTGTTCGAGAGTCATTTGCACATAATCAAGTGATCCATTTAATACTTTTACATTTCTTTTTATTGCCACGTATGTATCAAAACCTTTTCCTGGCTGTATTAGTATATTCAAACCCATATTTGTACGTAGAGACTCCAATTGTACAGACAAGACAACAGAGTACTCCTAAATAAAGTCCCATTAATTACATGAAAAAGGGCATAAATGTGATTATACATGTTGGCCTATTTTCCAATGTACAATTGTCAAAGGCTAACTCGGGGATCTTATGATTACATTAAAACTAACTGTCCTAACCAGAGGGTGTCAACTAAATGCACCAGACCACAAACGGGTTAAACAAACCTCGAACAGAGAGAGAGAGAGGTGTGTGACCGTGTGACTGTGTCTGCGTGAACTCCTCCTGGTCGGTCGGTTGGTTGGTCTGGTTTGGATACTGAGAAACGCAAACGCATCCATCCTTCTGTGCAAAATCTAGGATTGACTGACACGTGTCGGTTTCGTAAAAAGGCCATTTATTATTATTATTATTTTTTAAATGTGGGACCCTCCAAGACTCGATTCTATTTTCTTTTTCCATCACACTCGCTTGAATGCGTGGTCTACTCTCGTGACCCTTTGGCCTCCGACCATCCAACATGCTCGATCTTTAACGCCTTCTTTTCCGAGTCGGCGGAAATTATTGCGTACGGCTGGTCTATAATATTCATTACTCACGTCCTTTTCTCGATTTAATGGGGGCTCTCGATCCCCATTCTCACTTTCGAGCACGTTCAACTCAAAATTAATGTTCACAACCCACGTCATAATGATATCAAAAACAATTAAGTTTTTTTTTTTTTTTTTCCAAATTTATTTGGAAGAATCAAATTAATATCATTGTTTAAGAAAAATCTTTCATGCCCAAGCGCATGATACACCAACTTCACAGTTAATTTATAAAATATCAAACTACAGCTTCGATACTTATTTTATACACAATATTTAAATTTCATCTTTAACTTTTTAATTGTATCAATATGATCCTTAATCTTTTAATAATTGTCAATTTAATTCATATCGTTATCTTTTAGATGAAAATTAATGACGTGTCTAATGAGCAAAATAAAAAAAATTAGCTTCTGGTGATGTGAGAATAAACTAAGGGTCCGTTTAGATAAAACTTATTTTGCTGAAACTGAAAACTGAAAACACAGTAACGAAATATTTTTTAAATGTATGAATAGTGCTATGAGACCTATTTTTAATAAAAAAGTTACTGAAAAGTGTAATTTGTGGGACTCGTGAACAGTACACGAGAGCACTGTTCACAATTGACTTGTCAACAATTGTGGGCTAAACCAAAAAAAGAAAAAAAAAAGAAAAAGAGGCAAAACGCGCTACAGTACAAACGTGGACGTGGAATAATCTCTATCCAAACATATACTTAAATTTTATTTTAGCCGTTTGCCATATTAACAATTTTCATTCAAGATATAACGGTATAAATTAAATTGACACGATACTAAAAAGTTAGGGACCAAATTGACATAATTGAAATATTAGAAATCAAATTGAGATATAGTGTAAATGATAGAGACCAAATATGTAGCTGGTCATTTACAAAACTATTTGGGTTTATTATGTAAACAATTTTTTTTTTTTTTTTTTTTTGAGAAACTTTATGTAAACAAGTTAAACATAACTATTTTTTTTTTTAAAAAGGCAAAAGTACGCGTGAATGATCATGGAATTGGTTTGGAAGAAAATTCTATTTACATCAAAATTAATTCAATTTGAGTTTTTTTTTTTTTTGGTGAAAATTCATTTTTATTTGTCATAACAAATGAAGGCCCAAGTGACTAAGCTAATTTTAATCCTAAAAAATATATGGCTTTTTAATTAAAGCATTGGCTTTCCAGGGAATAACTCCCTCTTGACAAATAAACGAAATAAATTCACCTATCCAAATAAACCGAATAAATGCACATGAACAAAGTTTAGTACCAAATTAATTTGGAATTATCTATTCCAACCAACTACATGGAAATTTATAAGACCATCTATTGTATTACTTAAATAAGTCAGCATAACTCATTAAAAGAATTATATAACTAAAACTACATATAAATGATCTCTTTAACTATCACATAAAAAGGTTAGAGAAAGATAATTCTAATCCAATTTATAAATATACTTGTTAACTATGATAACATGCAGGGGCATAGCCAGAAATTTTTATATGGGAGGGCCGATTCGAACCATGAAGGTTGAAATCAATGACGATGAGTATCATCCTTGTATGGATAGTCTATATTTTTAGGTTGATATGAACCTTCTTTGAGATAAGCTCGTCGGATTTCATTTTGTTTGTTGATAAGGAATTCACATATTTGTTTACGTGATCCTGGATCACGATCTATCTCTTTAGATTGAATTCTTGAACATTTGGAAAGGTCAGGATGTTCATTAGGCATTGAAGTATCAACATTTGTTTCTACAGCCACAGGTGTCCTAATTTCTGAATTGCTAACATATTTTTTTCTTAAAGAATGCATCAATTGTTTTTCATTTGCTCATAATTCTTTTAGTTTTAAGAATATGACTCAAAAATTAACCTGAAAAGAAGTTTAAAAAATAAAATTTTAATTATAAATTTTTACTTAGTTATATGGATGTTATTCATACTCAATAAAAAAACAAAATTTCCACTATAATTTAAACATACAACCCATTTTTAATACGACTTTAATTAATAATAACCCCTCAAATAAAAACAAAAATTAAACACACAAGTATTGGTACATAACATAAACCAAACAATTTAACAACACCCACAGCCACATTCACAGCCATATGATATCTAACTAATAAAAAATAAGTAATAAATCAAAACAATTTTACTTTAGAAACTTTGTCTTCACAAAGTGCAAAGATGGGTCATCCGTGTGGCAATGCCTACTACCTCTGCCTGATTGTCTCCAACTTTAGATCTTCCCTTTAAGACTCATCACAAACAATCTCCCCATGTTTTCAATCATGTATTTCTCTAAAAATCTATGAAAATATAAAGATCATGTGAATATCTAGGTATAGATAGTTGAGAAAACCAAAAAAAAAAAAAAAAAGCACTAAAAAGAGATGAATGCCTAATGCTTAAGAAAAAGAAGAAAACTCACCAGTCATCAAGTTCCAAAACTAACGTTGATGAAGAAATAAAATTGGTCAGGATTATTTTATTTTATTTTATTTTTTTTTTCGAACTGTGAGTACAGAGGACTGGAGTTTTAGAGAACTGGTAGGTAGGCAACGGTACTAGTGCAAATGAAAGTGTATCAAGGAAGACAAAACAAAAGAATAAGAAGTAAAAAAAAGGATTCTGTGGGTCAGTGGATGAATTTTTTGAGATGAAAAGAAAAGGAAGTTTTGTTTTTAGTGTTTAGACTTGAGCGAGCCAGCTTATTTTATTTGGAATACATAAGGTGATAAGACGTAAAACTAAAGCTGGGCTTAGGAGAATATTTGAGCTGGGTTTGGGAGAATAGTTGAGAATTGGGCATAGGGGGCGGTTGTCCAAAATTGGGGGGCCTAATTTTTTTTTTTTTCTATCTACTCTAATGGAATTTTTTTTTAAGGGGCTGGGGCCCCCCAAAGCCACTACGTGGCTCCGCCCCTGATAACATGCATGGCATTTATAGAACTACATTTTTTTTTTTAATATAAGATAAAATTCTACTATAATATAATTTAAGTATATACGTTTGTGAACTTCCTTCTTGGAGACTTGAATCTCAACTCTTGCCTGCCACACCCTATAAATACTTATACGAATATAGTGACCTTCACACAAAAAATGTGTTGTGATCAGAACTACTCTTATATACATATGCATAAGTTCATGCGTGTAGTCTTTGATGCATATAAAGAAGAGCATTGCATATATGGTATAAAATACATTTTTTTTTATTATATTTAATTAACTTCCTTGAAGAATTGGATAAACCAAACATTATCCTTCTTAATCTCATTTTCTTCCGTTGGTAAAGGTAAGTAAGATTTTTCATTGAAAATGACACGTTGAAAGAACAAATTAAAGAAATAAAAAAACCCTTCGATTTCATCAATCTATGACATCATATAAGGGGAATCCCCAAAAACCCGTACAATTGATATAAAAACCAAATAAAATATACAAGGCATTTAATTCTAGCCTACGTATGAACCTAGATGACCATACATTAGTCATACTAACTTTTACAAGCAAATTCAAAATGACAAAAAGTATCTTAGAGTTTGTTAATGTTGGCCAGCACATCGATGGCACTTACAGTGTGATGTTCAGCATCTTTTTTCTGCAAACGAGGGTCATTGCTCAGTCTGTATATAGGTCCCTTTCTTTTTATTTTTTTTGGGTAAAAGTAAAACAAGCTACACAATGTGCACAACTGCACATAAACCATGTTTAATTATTTAATCACAAATTTCTAACAAATCAAATATAATAATTTTGTCTTCTCAAATGTGCTTCAAGTTTTAGTACGTACTCCTACGAGCTACGACTACAAGTACGTGGCATTTGGTTCGCGCGGGGGTGCAATGTAGAACCTTTGCTCAATTTTATTTTATTTTATTTTTATTATTATTATTATTATTTTTAGAAAAGAAAAAGTGGACTAAAATGTACAGTCATTATCCCACGAATCAAAGTAAAGTTAGGTAAGTCCAAAGGTACTACCAACCCAAGAGTGGAGCTCAAAGACCCTGAACCCACACGAGCCCCATTGGTTTTTAATCTACACATTGAAATTGTGTAACCCACACAGCGCAAGCATGGGGTGTCGAACCTGGGCACTTGATGGGGACACAGTAGCCACTTACCACTCTGTCACACGAGTTGATGTCGAACCTTTGCTCCAATGTAGTGCTCTTTTTCCTTATAAAAATAAACTTCCATGAGGCATTGTAAGATAAAATATCTCCTATTATATATTCTTAGCCACAATTATAGCGCTTATAACATTTTTGGCTTAATCATATTGTAAATGACTAAATTTCAATTTTGAAATAAAGTCAAACATGCAAAATAGTTTCACAAATGTGAATTCGTATTAATGAATATGTGGTATATATAATTCTCTAAAATTACAAAAGAATAATCATTTGATTCGATTTCCTTAAAAGATTTGTTAATTGGGAATTGTAAGAATTTAATATTGGTTTGAACGCAAAATAACCTTCAATTTGGCTAAAGAATGAATCGAAGACATTTGAAACAGAATTATAACAAATCTCTAGCTATGAGCTTGTTAGAAATTTTTTGTTCTTTACGTTCTTCACGTTCTTCATATGTTCTTTGTCTTTGAAGGTTTGTGGTGGAACTGTGGAAGTTCTTCAAAGATTTTGGGGCTTGAATCCATAGAACTTTTTCTAATTTGTGATTTCTTGAAGTTTTTGTAGGTTTTTGAGCTTGATTCCAACAAACTTTAAGATCTAGGAAAGTGATTTGGACGATTTTGTTTTGAGTGCTCTTCGTATTTGTGGTTGGAGTTCTTGAAGGTTTTGAGGCCTGATTCTTGCAAAGTTTCTATGCTTTAGAGTGCTTCTGAATTTTCTGGATGTAACTTGTGGTGTGGATGTCTTCCTGGATGTATAGAAATGCCTTAGGAAGGCCTCTGTGCCGTAGAAATGTCTTTTTGCAACAAATTTTTCTAGTGTGGTAAGCTATTAAAGCACAATATTTTCACAAATTATTAATGTGACAAATTTTTACTAATTTTTATTTAAGCCTACTATTGAGTATTGACATAAATTTTTTATTTCTCAATAACTACTAATCATATCAACAATTTGTAAAAAAATATGTAGTTTTGGTATTTTTCTTCTTGAAGTACCTACATTACTTAATGTTAAATCATACAGATGTCCTTAAGAACATCTATTAATAAACTATTTTTGAAATTTTTTTTACAAATAAATAAAAAAGTAACTAATTTTTATGATAAAAATTTTAAATACCTATAAAAATTTTCTCAAAATGAAAGATTAATAAATACCCAAAGATTTCCCATTAACCAAACCCTCTTAATGTGTGTGTGAATATATATATATATATATATATCTTGTGTGAGTGCAGTAATTTGAGTAAAGACCACAATTAGTAATGGATGTAGATTTAGGAATTGGAGGGTGATGAACAACCCGTGAAGTAAAGGTCAAATCAAAGCTTAACTTTATTAGAAGGAGGTCATATTGGTGATGATACATTGTCCTCCTCCTCTCCTCCAGCAGCATGAGAAATTAATTGGAAGTCAGACAAGGAGCACTTAAGGCTACGGGTCCTATCATGGGAGTCAACTTGATGGGATAATCCCGACCTTGTGATTAATGATCAAACTTTTTTGCAGTGACCTTCTGAGTGGAGTGGGAACAAGTTAATTAGGAGGGAGAAAAAAAAAGAAGAAAAAAAAAAGAAAAAAGAAAAGAAGGAAAAGTAAAACCCGTTGTAACTTGTACACGTGGCAGTTTAGGAAAATTATAGTGTATTGTACCTTTTTTTTCTTTTTTAAATATTTTTTTATTAGTAAAATAATTTTCTTCTTTCTTATACAAATGTGGATATTACGTACGAGTTAGCATATATGAGATTTAATTTTATACGAAAGAAATGTATGGAATATTGGATGTGTTGGATAAATTCATGCAATTTAAAGGTTGTGCATGAAAGATTATTGGATATAAGCCTGGGAAAAAAGTTTTATATTAAATAATAATGGGGTGGATAATGAGTGCCCTCAAGACATACGTTAATAGATAATTATAAAAAAAAATTTAATATAATTTTTATAAAAAATATTACTTTCTTATTTTTCTATAAAAAGTTTCTAAAACTATTTTTGAAATCAATGTCCTTATATCATCATTAACTTTTCCTAAAAATAATAAGAGTAATATAACATATGTAGACTTAAACTTATAGGCTTAAACTTTTTGACTTAAATAGTACCTCTATATCCTACTAAAAAATTTATATTTTTATATGTTATATTAATTACTAAATTTGATTTTTTCTAAAGTATTATCTTTCTAACATGTGATATCAAAGTGAGAACATGGTGCATGTATCTGACACCCACATAAGTGTGCAACTAGCCCACAAAAAAAAACCCACACAAATTATCTTGAGAAAAAACCCATCAAAAGAGTATTGCCCATGGAGAAAGATCACCAAACATGGAAGTGCAGTTGATTCTCATGATGACATATTGATGAAGAAAAAAAAAAAAAAACCAATGGCAGAGGAGGAGCTATCAATCTCGATTAGTTTGGTGGATATAATTGATATTAAAAATTTTGGAACTAAAATTTTATCATTATTATCATCAGCTTGGCCATATATTATTTATGTAAAATTTTACTTCAAATTTGTTAATAACCTTACAGTTCAATATTATTGTCTAATTCATATCATCACTCTCCTAATTGGTGTTCTTGCACTACAAAAATATCGACCTATACCGAGTCCAGTCAAAATTCATAATATCGACAAAAATATCGGCCTATAAAATTGTAAAACATGAATAGTCTAGTCAAAATTCAAAATTTCCTTGGACATGGATTCCATGTGAGTAAATGAGGGAATGTGAATTTCTTATAATGATAAGGGGGTCAAACTAGAAAGTAGAAACCCTTCCCATACCCCTTTACATGGCTAAGACACGGGCATGGCATTGATGATTGAACTAGTTGCTGGATTCCAGGATGGCTTAGAAGCATTGTAATTTGGGCTTGTTTAATTAAGAATGGTTTATCCTGGGCTGAGCCTTGTTAAAACTTAAAAGCAAACTTGACCATGAGCCTTGTGAAAATGGCTTTTCTACTGCCACGTACTCACGTGTTTCCAATCATTTGTTGCTACATGATATGCTTAGAGCTCACTTATTTAACCCTCATTGGATCTCTCTCTCTCTCTCTCTCTCTCTCTCTTAATAAAGAAAATTTTCTTTCTATTTTAATATAGTGGTGAGATTCTATCCAAGTTGCTTCTTTATAATAGAATTATTGTTATTAATATTATTTTATATGAAAGTAAGTTTGATCTCAATGAAATGAGAATAAGAGATTCAAATTAATGACCTCTCCTTCACCAATCAAACAAGGTTCCCAACCGATTATGCTACCCTTGAAGTCAATTAAACTAATTAGTTTGTTGCAGCTAATTTTTTACCATTTCTTAATCTCATAAATATACGCATCAATCATTTGTACTTTGTATTGTAATTAAGGTCTTTGGATGCATTTGTTGCCATATAAGAATTTTAGAGTACCGCTGTGCACATTGGGCATGATAGTCATTTCACAAGTAAAAGTGTTTGTGGAGTGTGAGAGGCAAGGATTGAGGTTCAAGTTTTCAGGAGGGAGTTTCACACATTAATATACTTAAATTAGGCTAAAGTATAATTCTATTTAAGAGAAAAAAAAAATCTTAGAATTTAATGAATAGTGCCTAGTTTCTTCTTCTTTCTTTATTTTTACTTTAAAAAGTAATGTTTTTGACTTTAAAGAGTATCATGAAAATTTTCCAATAATTACCATAAACTACTTTCTTGTCACGGATTGGCTATTGCCCCTTCCATTGAAGAGCCGTTTTCTGGTTTCATTTTAGATTTTCTACATTCTTCACATGTATCATATTCTAAAAAAAATTTATATTAAAACATGCTTGAAATCGACTTGTCTTAACAAATTGATCTGTTTTTTAGCTAAAGTGACTTCCTTAGAAAGAAAACAAATTTTAAGATTTTGGAATAAAGAAATGATTTTTTGTAGTTGAAAATGTAAAGTATTTTTAGTCTTCTTTATGTGAATCCTAAACATATTTTGAGATCATCTCATTAAAAACACATGTGGATAATTATTATTATTTTGATAATTTGATAATTGTAATAGGGAGAGAGTTTTGAATATTAAATATTTTCGTTGAAAATATTAATAAAAATTGTCAATTGAGCTATAAGACTTGCAAATAAATTATTCAAATAATTTTAATTAATGAGTTAAAAGAATTTTTTTCAAATCATTTAGAGAAAAAAATTATATATATTTAATTTTAAATAGTATCAAGAATATTTTTCAATAATTATCATAAACTGCTTTCTTGTCACAGATTGGCCATTCTCCCTTTCATTGAAGAGCCGTTTTTTTCATTCTAGATTTTCTACATTCTTCACATGTATCACATTCCAAAGAATTTTTATACTAAAACATGCTTGAAATCGACTTGTTTTAACAAATTGATCTGGTTTTTAGTTGAAGTGACTTCCTTTGAATGAAGCCAATCTTTTAGATTTGGGAATAAAGAAATGATTTTTTGTTTTTGAAAATGAGAAGTATTTTTAATCCTTTTTATGTTAGCCCTGGACTATTTCGAGATCATCTCATTAAAAACACATGTAGATAATTATTATTATTTTTGAAAATTTGATAATTATAATGGGTAAGAAGATTTAAATCTTAAATGTTTTCCGTTAAAAATTTTAACAGAAAGTGTGAATTGAGTTATAAAATTAATAGATAAATTATTCAAATCATTATTAGTTAACGAGTTAAAAAGAATATTCTTTCAAATCATTTAGAGAAAAAAAAAGTTTAATTTATATCAATCAACTTTAACATCAGTGCTCAATGAAATACATCAATCAATGTTTCATGGATCCTAAATGTGGTGACCTGTTACTTTGTCACTTGGCTACTCTTGACTTGGGCCCTGGCTACATTGGTGCATTGTAAAGTGCAAGTGTGCAATCAACATCTTGAAAGGATACATTTTTATCACATGGCTTAAAGATTCTCTAAAAATCTCTCTCTCTCTCTCTCTCTCTCTCTCTCTCTCTCTATGTGTTGTGTCCAATGAAACTATATTTATCTATGGTAAAAAAAGAAGTTATAATAGAGTTCAAAAAAAAAAAAAAAACCAAAATGAAATTTCTTTGCCGAAATCCAAACAATCCCTCCCCAAGGTGGGCTTATTAAACCTATCCTTGATGGCCTCTCTATGTGACAATGCCTTGTGCTCTCCACATCAATCTATCTCTCTCATAGTCTCTCATGCCTTTGGCACTTAGAAAAGTTGGTCGGTTTAAGCGTATGTGAGGCTCTGTAAGCAGCGTGCTAGGAGTGGCTGCTGTGTTGAGCCCCATTTGTGAGAAACTTTTTCTCACGTTTTTTCCCATCAAATCATACACACCACTATCAACTATAACAAAAAACAACTACAACCATATAACATTGATGCATATCTCTAACTTTGTTTGTGGCAGACCCCACCACTATTTTGGTCTTATAAAATGATAGGTTCACTAAGATACATTCCCAGATCCCCTTTTCTTGGCTTTTATATTTGCTCAGTTTTCTTCATTCTACTGATTGCATCCATCACTGTCTTTTTTTTTGATAGTTTTGTTGTGGTCTTATTTTTGTGTCCTTCACAAATAAATTGTCCCCATGCGCCGCTATTGAAACAAGTTAAAATGTTTATCAGTAGTGGGATCCACTCCTGGCCCTCAACTATTTCTTTTTCCTCTCATTTGCTGTCCAATTTTTTCCTGAGTGTAATTTCCCCAGGTGGAAAACCCTGCCTTGATCAAGCTAGCTAATCCAACTTCTCGATTGAATAGATGGTTCTTTCCTTGTCAAGAAAGATTGTCATGGCTTGGCCTTTTGTACTAGTTGATACATACAACTCATGTTGTGATACATACAAGAAAGATTGTCATGGCTTGGCCTTTTGTACTAGTTGATAAGGTTTTAGGTCCTAGTTGTGATTACTTTAACCAATTCTTAGCCATGAGAATAGTTAGATTAATTATGTTCTAGATTTGAATAAGCATGGATCACAAGAAACAAATGAAATGATGAATTGGGAAAACTAATGGAACAAAACGTCCCACAATAAAAACTTGTGGGGATTTAATTTTACTATCCCAAGGTAAACTAATCAACTAAAATAAAATTGAAATTTGTATAACAGACCTAACTCTAAATCTATTGTTATCTCTTGTAGTACTTACTACGTAACTCCGAATTCATTGACTCTTCTATTTTGGATCTATTGCACGTGAACGTATGTTCATAACTTTGAGATCACTTCTTAAAGATTTAAACCAATAACATGAATATAGTGTTGGAAAAACATGGTTTATATTTCATACAAAACATATGCAGCAGAAAATTAACGGATCTACTTTATTTGCAATTGATAACATGTATTATGTAAATTTTATAATTTAAGAACAAGAGAGCGTACTTTGGTGCGATGAAATTCAAAACCAAAGATTAGAAGTATTTAAAAACACTCTTAATCTTCACTCAAATTCCACTTATGCCCAAGAAGTGTGGTCTCTCAATTAGTTTATATATATGTGTTCAAGGAAGAATTAGAGAGTGGCTTACACTCCTATACACACCATTTCATTCTTTTACAAAATTTTTTATGTTTCTCTCTTTATAATTGATTATCTAATTGGGCTAACTTTTTGGGCCATTCCAATTGAGCTTTAGTATGTGGCTTGGAGTGGGACCAAAAGCAAACAAATAAAACACTAGCTCCAATGAGTTTTGAGCTTTTCTGTCAATTCTTGACAAACCCAAAATTACCATTAATTATATTTAATACTACTATATAAATATAATTGCACTTTAGGCCTTATTAATAAATTATATCCCAAGACTTTATTTTATATATACAACCCATTCATTAAAATATTGTAGTAATACAAAATCATGAATGTTGACTGCCATTTTAAAAATTACTACATCTTAATCTTTCAGTACCTAGTTTAATCCTTTAAGTTATTCATCATATATTTATGAAATTCAATTTCATAAATATATACTTTAGTGACTTTTTACTAAAGTAGTTAAACCTAACATTCTGAATAATCAAACCTATTAAACTTATCTCAATGGAATAATTTATATCTCTGTTAAGAGATTATGAATTTCATTTTGAGAATATATGTTCTTTCAACACTAAATGTGGCTGCCCAACATACTGAGATTTTGATCGTGACTTTAGATCTCACTCCTGATATAACTTACACTTCATGATCAAGTTCATTATTTTCTCAAGATTAAGAGTTGGTGTAATTAGAAGTCGTGAGATTTATTATTCATTTGACAGTCGTTAGTAGAATAATAAATCTCACATCGATCTAGTTCAATATGTCTTAATTCTTCATATAAACTAGAAGTTTCTACTTCCATGATCAAGACAAATCATCTTAGTTGATATGTTATAGTTTTTGCAGATGAAACGCCTAATTTTATCACCGACTACGAATTAAAATTTTGAGTTTACAAAGAACTTGTAATTTATATCTTCTGTGACTAAATCACATAAATCACATACTATGCATTTCATGGATTATATGATAATGTTCAAATATTCATGTTACCATTGTTTTAGATAATAATAAAACAACTTTATTAATCACAACATAATGTCATATATAACATCATACAATAGGATTTAAAGGACACATATCCTAACATGTAGACCAAATGCAACAACTTCACTTTCTCATTGGATCTTCAGTATGAAAGTAATTATCACTTAAGGCTTCAAGAGGGTTTGGAAAATTGCTAGATTTGTGTACATAAGCACAACTCTCAAAGAGTGCTCAAAATCGTGCTCTAGGGTGACTTTTATACTTATCTTGTAATGCACAAAACTCTAGATCAAATAGTTGACAGAAACCAATCCAGGATTTTTTTTGCACGAATCTCAATCAATCAAGATATATACTTCAATTGATCAACTTGACAAATTGAGTTTGTATCGAAATGTAGTGCAATGGTAGTCTAATTTTTGAACTTCTTGAGCTGAATCTTGACTTGTTTTGTTCTTTAACATATTTTCATAATAAACTAAGACTAACTAAGACTCTTAAGTATTACAATTGTTCACAGTTTGCAACATAATCCTACGTAGCTAACACTTATATTGCATAACAAAGTCAATCAACACTTGGAATAAAACAATTTGAAGTTCAATCTTAGGCATTACTAAGGAATTAATACTGTACACATGAAAGATGGTATGGAATTTTATTTTATCTTATTACTCAGACAAATAGATGGTTCTATAGATGATTATTTCCTTGTCAGGAAAGATTATCATGGCTTGGCCTTTTGTACTAGTTGATACATACAAATTAGGTAAGAAAGATCAAAGATGCATATTTATAGGGTTTTAGGCCCTAGTAGTGATTACTTTAACCAATTCTTTGGCATGAGAATAGTTAGATTAATTATCTTCTAGATCTGAATTGGTTAACATCAATAAACATGGATCACATGTCACAAATGAAATGATGAATTAAGAAAACCAATGGAACAAAATGTCCCACAGTAAACACCTGTGCGGATTTAACTTTACAATCCCATGGTATACAAATTAACTAAAATATAATTGAAGTTTGTATAATAGACTTAATCCTAAATCTATTGCTATCTTTTGTAGAAATTATTATACCGTAATCATACGTAACTCCAAATTTATGCACTCTTTTGTTCAGGATTTGTTGCTCATGAACGTCTGCTCATGATTGTAGACTGGATGCAACAACTTCACTTTATCACCAGATTTTTAGTATGAAATTCATTTTCATTTGATGTTTCAGAAGGGTTGGGAAAATTCCTAGATTTGCGTATAAAAACACATTTCTCAAAAAGTACTAAAAACGTGCTCTATGGTTGCTTTTATACTTGTCTTGGAATGCATAAAACCCTAGATCAAATTGTTGACAGAAACTAGTCTAGGATCTATTTTGCATGAATCTCGATCAGTTGAGAAATATACTTCTACCGATCAACTTGACAAATCGAGCTTGTGTCGAAACGCAGTGCAATGGCAGTCTAAGTTATGAACTTCTTGAGTCTTTCATGGCATGAATTTTGACTTGTTTTGTTCTTTAACATATTTTCAATAATAAACCGAGACTAACTAAGACTCGTAAGTGTTACAATTGTTCACAATTTGCCAACATAGGATACACTAAAGTCAATCAAACAATTGGAATAAAACAATTTGAAGTTGCATCTTAGGCATTACTAAGGAATTAATACTGTACACATGTGAAAGATGGTATAGAATTTTTTTATTATTAGTCTTACAAATAAATGGGAGTGAGAGAATGTCATTATACTACAAGAATCTTAGCAGATGGTTTGGATTGTCATGTGTAATGGAAGCGCATATACTATTAGAGACATGACAGATCTCACTAATACTCCATAATAAATGGTACGTAGTTGAGTACATAAACATACCATGTACCTAAATCACTCCTCATGTCATATACATATATATATATATATTTCACTTGTAGATGATAAATCTTCCTTCCATGTCATGATTGTATTGAAAAGTGAACTCAAAAAAATCGAATGAGGGTGGTATTTTCTTTCGGAAATGATCTGCCTGCTCTAAATTCGATGGCTTGGACCAAAAATGAGATGCATAGACGCATGCTGAAAAAAGCATGACTTTTCATTGGGGGCAAAAGAAGTGGGGATGTGTTTTTGCCTTATTGGTTGTGATTGTGATAATTAGAAGCATGAAGTTTGGGTGAAAAAAAATAAATAAATAAAATAAAAGATAAAGTGAGAGTTGATAACTAAACCATATCATCATGAAGCCTCTTTTGTTAATTATTGGTGGTTAGGATATTACTCTTTGATGTTTATCTCGTACTTAAGTGCTTTCTTATGGGATTCTCCTTCCAGAACAAAGAGTCCCACTTTATAAAATATAATCCTTAATTATTTTATTCAAAAGCTTATCAGCTTGATTAACAATCCCAACATGATTAGGTCAGGAATTCTGCCTGCTTTGAATCTGATTATGACTCGCTCATTCACTGGTCTTGATCTGGATTACGTCAAGATTATATTTAGAAAATCAGCTCTCTCTCTTTATAAGAAGGTGGTAAAAGACAATATTAAAACGTATATTTCTTAGGCATGCGCAGGTAATAGTACATTTGGTTGTGGTGCTTGGGATTTTCCTTTCCAGAATCTTAAGAAAGAGAGTAATACATATGATTAATTAGGACAATTGGGAAAATGGGGTCAATGCATTTAACCATGCCAAATTTTTGTTTTTTTGGAGGATGAGGATGTTTTATATGATTAAGATGGCTTAAAAGAACCTTAATTTCTCATCTATATGGGCTTTTTCTTTTGATCTCAAATCAATCCTGATGAGATTCCTATTCCACTTTTCTAGTACTACTTCAATCAAGAGAAGTCAATCATTGGCGTTTTTCCTGGTTGTGCCATAATAAGCACATATTTTTAATGGAGTATGTTAATGGGTGTTCCAGTAGTGTACTCATTAAGAGGCTAAAAATGGGTTTTACCTACATTAAAAGTAGAAGAATATAATAAATAAATATCTTCTAAATTGAAAGTAGCTTGGCTCTACGTAAAAGCCAATTAATTATATTATAAAATTAAACCTTAAGTAATTTTCTAGGACACTCGTTTACTAAAAGGTGTTTTTAAGCATTTCTTAAGAAAGCACTGATTGAGTCTCATCTGCATTGAGAAATAGCGTAAGGAGTAAAAGTTAAAAATATGAGGGGTTTTTTTTTTCCCTTGGTATAGAATATGCATGGTTTAAAAGTTAAAAACCTAAAAATAATCCCATGTCACAATCTACCTCCATAGAAGGCTTGAGAAAACACTTACGTGATGGACCTAAAGTACTAAAAAAATCCAATATGTTAACATATTGGGATGAGTTTTATCTACATCTATCAATAAAAAACTGCAAAACTTATTTTAATTAGTTCCTTCTTATATGACATATACAACGCCTAACTTGTATTCCTTAAGAATAATGTGGATAGTAATGACCATTTATTTGCATTACACCATGCATAGCTACATTATTCTCTTGTACATGAAAGCAAAGCTAATCAGGCACCTTTTCTTTTAACACTGATGTTTTGGTTGATATTAATCTATAGGTGCTTTTATCATTAAGCATAAAAATATCTGTTTGCCTTTTACGAAAAAAGCCTATATGCTCGGAAAGACTAGTGAGAAACGCACTATGTGACATTAAACTATTGCTTTTTGGAGATTCACACGAGACAATGAGTAATGCTCATATACATCAGAAATAAAAAAATAATTGAAATTGGAGCAAAACAAAAAAGAACAGAATATATTAGTGGTGATAATTGAGTTTCAATTGATTGGAAAGAAAAGGTAAGAACATTTGGATGATATAGACGTAAATAAATAAATAAATATATATATATATATATATTACAAACAATATATAAATTTTTCCGCACTTGATTAGAAAAGTTTTTTTATTGTCAAATAAGAAATCTGTGATTCAATTTTTGTTTACAAAAAAAACTAATTAGTATTTTGATTTAAGAATAAAGAGCAATCATCTAGAGCAGACGTTATATGAGCAATTGTCAGGAATAGACGTCATATGTTGAAATTATATCTAAATCTCTTATTTTTGCTTAAACTTTTTTTTAACCTATTTCAGTATATCCAATAATTAAGAAAGATGGACCATTAAACCAAAGGGTCTCTCATCTCTTATTTTATTTATTTTTTCCTGTAAAAAAACGTGGTAATTATTTTAATCTGGACAGAGGAAAGTTGGTTTGACACTATATATTATGTCAACTTGTCAAGGTCTCATTTAGAACGCCACATTAAAAATAGAAATATTCTAAAAGAAAGAATACGCTATCTCTATTATATTGCTCCTAGCATCCTCTACGATTCGTATCCCATGAGGCAAAGTTAGCTCCCTACATTCCTACCAAATTATGACAATAATTATAAGGCTTATTACAAAGTCTTTAAAGTTTGTTTGAGGACCTCCACCTAAAAGAAAAAGGTTCCTCAAAAGAGGTTTGATGATTAAGTCTTTTTAGATAACAATCATAACTATTATCATAATAACAACAAATTTCTTTTCCCCTTTTTTTGGGCCTAACCATAATAACAATTTTATTTGGGTTTTGATGAGCACTAGTTTTCTTGGGCTATGCATGGAAAGTGACCCAAAGTTCATTTTATCTATAATTTTTGGTCCTTGAGTAGAGTCCGTTGATCTAAGAGCAATAGAGAGTCTATATTTTGAAAGTGATTTTTGCTCTTCATTTTTTTTTTCCTTAGCTGGGAAGTGTAGAATTTGAGTCTGAATGTCGTAATTGAAAACACCAAAAAATGTAAATTAATTGAGTAACAAGACTCTTAGCAAAAAGTGTCATTACTTAACTTTTATTTTACCCCACAATAATTATGTGAATAATAACTTTTATATATATATATATACAAGATAGAAATTCTACTAATTTAGTCTAATCTAAGTGTATTTATATGTGAAACTTCTTTTTAGAGACTTGAACACAAGTCTTTGTCTCCCATACTCCACAATTACGTAATAATAACTTGGTTGCACTTGCACATGCCATGCACTTTAAATGCGTATACCCATGAGTTCCAATTGTGACGTGGATGCACGTACACAGGGAGAGTATTTATATGTTCGAAAAACTCTAAACACCTTCACAAAAAGAAAAACAATGTAAATTCCACCTAACATATGAGACTATGAAACATGGGAGGTTTCTTTTCAAACTCCCACATTATTTTATTATTTATTTTATTTATCATATGTCAAAAATCAACTACGTCTTTATCAATAATAATAATAATAATAAATAAATAAATCAACTACGTCAATTCCTACCAAAGTTGCTGTAGTAGAACATTTTTGTAAGCATGTCATCTAAATTGACGTGATATGAAAGGCCTGTGTTAAGGGTCATGCTAATTGGTGCTTTTAGTGTATTGGTTAACAACTTATTTTAGGAAAATTTTGATATTACTTTTATGGAAAATGAAAAAAAAAAAAAAAACTGTCACAACATTATTCGCTTTTTTTTTTTTTCTTTTTCCATAAAAGTTTTTTTTAACTAGATTGTTAACCAATACCTTAAGGACATTCGTTAGCATTTCCCTGGTGTTAATTGGATCTTTGGGTAAAATTTTTCAAATTAATTTACTCCAGATTTTTTGAAAATGAGCAAACACAAGTTGGGAAACAAGTTATGGGCTTGGAGAAATAAGACAATGTTTGAGGCGTTGAGCAAAAACTTCAAAATGTACTTTACCCTTACAAGGCCCATGGAGTTCACCAGGCCTCAAAAGAGTCAAAACTGGGTCCAAGCTCCAAAAAAAGCAGATTTCTGAACCCATTTACAGGAATCCCGTTGTTCCTTCATCTAGCTAGAATTGTGTTACACTATATATAAGCTCTAATACAACCCATTTGCATGAAAACAACAATTATTTACTTCTTAAAACTGATATATTTTCAGAAAGCACTGTTTGTATGATCAATGTGATCAAATCAAACTATTGGAGTTACAAGTTAAAAAAATGTAAGCTATCAAGTGTGGGTAGTAAATTCAAATTATGCACAGGTACACATTAATTACACTGATGAAAAGAAAGAAAATGAACAAAAAAAAATCAAATCTCTAACATGATTATGTTCCTTGTCTTCAGATCCATAATGGTAGAAATTATTTCACTATGTGTACAGAGAGAGAGAGAGAGAGAAGAAAAGGAAAGGAAATTTCTTGGACTCAGAAGCAGTAGTATCAAATCAACTAGAAAACTAAAACAATAGTAGAAAATGACAATCTAGTGACAGGAAGGCTTAGACCAACCTGAAATGTAACTCTAAAATGACCCCACATTCTGATTTCAACCAAGGTGAAAATGATTTTCTGACTAAGATAGTTAAAGAGTCAGAAATACAAATTCTCTAAGATTGGAATTTTTATGTGACTTTTTTTTTTGGGGGGTAATTTTTATGTGACTTTATTTATACTCTTTTTTTTTTGATAACCGACTTTATTTATACTCAATCAACTAGATAGTAGCCACTCAAAAGAAAACTGTTCCAATAATCTCTCCCTTTACATAAAAATGTTTATCAATTTTCTTTTCTTTATACTCTCTTTGTTCTTTTGTATTTTTGACATTATTCTCTTATAGAAGCAAATCATACACCCATATATTTGGATACATTATATTACTCACTTGTTCTTATCATTATTATTTATGAAGGAAGAAGCAAACTTAAACCACCTTAATAGATTAATTGGCCGGGCTAAGCTAATTGGGCTATTGCTTTTGCTTTTGCTTTCATTCTTATAGAAGGTCAAATTTTAACTTGGATGGGCCAAGGTCATGATAATGCATATCTCTGACAATTTTATTTGCCCCACAGCGTAGGGAAGAAAACAAAACATAACCACTTTGCACCTCATCTGAATCTGATTTTGCACTTAAAATTTCAGCCCCACCCATACGCGTTGTAATCTTTTTTCTTGGTCATGAATAGACAGGTGATGCTGATTGGGCTTCCAGGAAAGTCTGGTTGAGATCCAAACATGCCATTGAGGATAGGTAAAAACAAATAGCATCCTTCGTGCTCCCCATATGCTTCAATGCTTGCTTGGATTATACGTATCTTTTTTCTTTTTCTTTCTTTTTTTACTTTTTGAACTGCTAGGATTATTTCTTGGGCTCTAGTTTAACCTTATTCTCATGGTGATTGCAAATGAAAATGATCCTTAAAGGGAAAAGCCACTAAAAGTTTGTAACTTTGATCTTCCAAATTGCTATTTCAACTACAAAGAATAGCTGTTATCAAAACACATACACTGAGAATAATGGGTATTGGGTACTGCTTCTCTCTCTCTCTCAGGAATTCATTGACTTCATTCACTTATTATGTTATTTTGTATTGAAACAATCTTTCAATCCGGTAAGTGTTTGAAGGGTTGGTTGGATGTGAGAAGTGACTGAATTCATGCTCACTTAAGAATTAAACAAAGAAAAAAAAGGAGTAAAATTCACTAAAACCTGCTGGACTTTTATGCTATTGCACACTATCTAGTAAGACTCCCTTTTTTTTCCCTTCAATTTAGTACATAAATTTTGATATGGTTCATTCTCCATCTATGTTAACTTTTTATAGTACCAAGTTGTTAAAAAAAAAAAAAAAAAAAATCAGGAAACAACTCATAAGTGTCTTGACTTTATAAAGGATCTTACTATATAAGAATACAAAGTTGGTCTTAGTTTTTTTTTGTGTTCTGACTTTTGATACAACTATCAAAGACAACACCATTGTGATTTGTTACCATTTATGAATTTTGAGTTGCATAAACACTAGTATAGGATTTCTATGGAACAAAAAATTTAGATTCAAATCCCTTTAATATGAAAAATAAAAACAGCTCATAAGTGTACTATTGACTTGTGATAAAAAGTAATCATAAAAATAAAATTCATCCGTATCTTGGCTTAGTAATATCCTATTAATATTCGGTCTAATAATAAAAAATAATTATCATAAAATAAATCTTATAAATTTCAATAGAAGATATATATAAATAATTATGAATGTTATTTTAAAATTTCGTACGATTAATTAAATGATCTATGTACCACTCAATAACCAAACCTTTTGACTACCATAAAGGCTAAAGTATGGTCATTCATTTCACCATCAAACCTTGCATCGTATCCTGATTTATTAGGTTAACAAAAGGGGCCACCTTCGTCCTTCGATCCAAATATGAAATATGTAAAAAAAAAACCATACACACAGACAAGATCCAAGTGTTGTGGGGCCTCGATCAAAGAATAATGCATCAAATTAAAAAGGATAGTGCACCCTTTAATTAGCATATTCAGTAAGGGCAGTCCAGTCTGGATGATATTGATTACTTAAAAAAAAAAAACGATTAGAACAAATAAACAAACAAAATTAATACCACCATACCATTTAACATCTTATCATATATGAGACCAAGGTCCAAAAACAAATAATTAACTATTTGACGATGTAAACGTTATCTTAGGTCACATAATTAAAGTTCCAGCAAATTCCATGTGCTCTCACTGTGACCAATTGAGGCCCCACCATCCTGCTAAGACTGAGTTCATAAATTCATATAAATCTGTCTAAAAATTCTGTTCGACTTCTACACCAACTTTTCCTTTTTGCATGTTTTGACATGTCACATATTTTTCATCATGAAAGAAATTGTACTGCCTTGTTGATAGACAGTTGTAGCACTCACTCATTAACCTATAACTACAAGCTAGTTTTTTTGTCTCATGAAATGATTAAACATATAAAGAAGTGGGTTAATTTTTCAGAAAATATTTTCCCCTTAAACAAACATAACTTAACGTAAATCATAACTATTCAATTTGGATAAAATGCCTTCAGAAATACTTCAACTATTTGGAGTCCTTAATTACTAGTTCATCAATGATCACCCCTAACAAATTTTGGATATATAGATATCGATCTACATCTACACAACCCTCGAAGGCATCAGAACTTCAAACACCGCATGCCTACATAGGTAAAATCCATACTCCTATTTTTGGTCAAGCATCCATTATCCATTATTCTCTCAGTGGTTGTGGGAGGAGGGGACAATGTTTCTTTCCAATCTAGTTTGAAGATAATCTTTTTAAACTATTTTTATATATTTTTATTTGATGTAAATTTTGAAAATCTAACAATATTATATGTTTTATATGTTCTTAATATTCATATAAAATTTCATTCAAATTAGATGTTGTAAAGTTATGATTTACAACTATGTTTTATGTTGGTTTTAATTTCGTGTCAAATTTGATTGTGATTCTATTCAATTATTTCGCTGTATTTTTATGGGATTTAATGTAAGGGTTGTGTGTGAGAGTTTGGTGAAGAACTTGTAAAGATAAGGATTTCGCGATTAGCTCGTGAGTATAAAAACCCCCCCATTACCCACGAAATGTAAAAAGCTAAAGGAGTATTCATAATAAACTTTTGAGAGAGAAAACCCTAGCCAAACACTTGAGAGTTAGAGATTATTTACCCACAATCCTCTACATCATTTCTCTAGAGTTTCTATTTATACCTACCTCTCCACTTACATATTCTTGAGAGGTTTTTAATCCAAACACTTACCTCACCCATTTTGAGTGTTGAGAGAAGTTTTGGTGCTTATGAGAAGCATTGAAAGGAGCCATTGAGTGGCAGATGCAATTGGGCGGAATTGTAGGATCTGGATAACTAGTGAAGACAAGACTCCGAGAAATTCATTAGTAGCAGGAGTTTGGAGGGTTCAAGTACATTGGGTAGATTAGGCTTGGAGGGTCTTTTTAATATTCGTGTACTCCAACTTATTCATTAGTGGATCAATTTCGGCTTGGAGGGCTATGGAAAGATTTTTTGCCGAGTACTTCAATTTCCTCTTCGATAACACGTCTCGGTGTTATCTTGTATTTACATCTCTCTTCCTACTCTTTAAACTTTACATTTATCACTAATTGCATGTGCTTTTGTTTTAGAGTAATGTTCTGGTTTATTGCGCTTCATTTACTCTTGTTCCGCATTTGGATAAGTTAGAGTAAAAGCAATTAAGTCGTAATTTAAAATTGGGGGCCTAAACAAGGATAGTGTTTTCATACTAATTGTGTTTTCAAATGTTACATACTATATGATCAATAAATTTATTTTTTTATGCATAATTTTATACCACAAAAACTTGAAATTTAAATATTTGATTGATGATATAGTTATTGATCTTTGATGTTCTTGAAATTTTGCAAGCATGGAGGATATAACAAGAATATGCAATCCAATTGTTAGATTTTCAAAATTCACATGTAATAAAATGATATAGAAGGAGTTTGAAGGTTTTCTCCCCATACTAATTTGGAGAGAAACCTTTTCCTTGTGGTAGGCAGCCAAATCAACATAATGGTATGAGGAGGAATTCGCTCTAGATAGGACTAGCCCAAGCTCTATGCAGTAAGTCTAGTCCAAGATTGTGTGCATCAAGACTGGCTTGAGATTATCATGACCACACTAGATGTGGCAAGCTTACCTTGTCTCATCAAATTTTCCCGTTAAGAGGTTGTCCCATTAGTCAAAAGTAGCTTTGTACGGCAATAAGTAAAGGGCATAAATACACCCTCTCTATTGGAAGGAAGTAAGCCATAACTCAAGATCTTCACTTCAACTCTTCTCTTCCCAGAATTAGTAGCTGACTTGAGTTTCAGAGTGCTCATTGCCACCTAGCACGACATTATGCCCTTTTTGTGTAGAACCCTAACTATACCTTGTTGGTGAGGATGTGTGTTCCAAGAACTTTTATTATTCAATTTTTCCTAGTCGTAGAGAATTAATAAGTAAACTAGCTGTTGAGCAATAGTGGGTAAAATAACTGTTCGTCAATTATGAGAAAATTAGTCGTTAGGCAATAATTGGTAAACTCGTCGTTGGACTTTTATAAGTTATTAGTAACCAATAACCATAAGCTATTATTGTCATCAGTAGCCTATGTAATACCATCATAACACCCTTTCTTATTAGTCTTTTTCTATTTTCTTTCTCTCCCACATATTTCTTTACAATCTATACTTATTTTAAGGAAATGCATTAGAAGGTTGTTCTTGAATCTCTATGAATAGAAATATGTTCATCACGAAGTTTGACACTATAGCATAACCCTAGGGGGTTGTTTGGCCAAGAGAATTAGTCGCATTGAGTTTTACTCCAAGTAACACTAATCAACCTTTAAGGTCAATACTTTCACAGCGTGATTTTATAGCATTGTAAGGTCGTTCTAAACTTATTTTTATTTTACATTTTTGCATATTATTTGAGTTATTATCTATTGTAACAAAATTTGTTTATTCACTAAAATATTTACAACACGCTTAGTTTCAACAGAGTTTCTCTCCCCTCAAACAATGTCCTATGAACTCCCAAGGCCGACCTTCGATTACCTGAGTCTGGGAGTCCTAGTACCATACCATTTCTCTTACAAGTCATGTGTCGAGTATATGAGGTGTGATTCATCAACAATGAAAAAAAAAATTATTGTAATGAGTTAATTAATTGACCCATTATAGTGGATTTTTTTTTTTTCCAAACTTAAGTAATGTTCAAGCTTTCTTATTGTGTTTGAAGAAGAATGTAAGAATATTATAGGCATGCATGTTATGGATACTATGGACCACAGTTTTGTATAATATATTGAGTTAGTATTGTTTGTAATATTGTATACTATAATACTTAACACTTATGTCCCTCATATTTTAGTTTATTCCTTTTACAACGACTTTACATTTTAAAATTCTGTGAACAGTGACAATAAAATTTTAGAAGAACTAAAAAATAAGATACCCTTCGAGAATGATTTTTTATTTTATTATTCTGTTAATAATTGTATTCCAAAGGGATTGAAAAAAAAAAAAAAAGTAAAAAATGATTATGTATGTAACTTTGAGTAATAAAAAATTCACAAATATATATTTCTTTTTTTTTTGGGGGGTGGGGGTGTTTGTTCTCTTGGCGTTTGCCGCAGGTTTTAGATTTTATGTGTCTCCTAGATTATAAGTATATTTTTACAGTTGTCTCCTGCCCACGTGCGGGCCTACCCAGTACCCGGTCAAACAAGTCTCTAATTGATTTTTCCAGTGCCGCTCAATGACAATTGATCGGTGACGGCGAGCCATGGCCCATGGGGGCCTATTTGCTACATATCCTATATAGTATTAGTGTATTTACGGCATATAAGGCCTCAAACTCTCAGCCAGTGAACTAGAGACGTGTAATAAACCAAAACAGAATACTTTATGCTATTGGGTGTGTCAGTGACTCAGTGTGCATGCATGTGTAACTGATGAGTAACATTACATCAACAATACCGCACAACAAATCTTACTGGTTCTCTGAATTGATCACGGATATTTTTAGGTTGTGTTAACGGCATCAGAAGGTGCCAGTTAATAATGACTTTTTTTTTTTTTTTTTGACAATTTTTTTTATATCTTTTTTGCAGTTTTATGTCAATTTTTTTTCTTCTAATTTTATAAATATTTATGTCTTTTTTAGCATGGTGCTTGTTAACATTTTTTTTTTTTTTTTACTCATCAATTTTACTCTCTCCTTTAAAAATTGTTGTGAAACTGTTGTATATGTAAAATTAGTTTATAATCGAACTCAAATGTAGCAAGAAATTGAAGAAGAGATCTGGCATGGATAGATGGGATGGGCCTTTTTTTGTTTTGTTTTGGTAATTCGATAATTCAACAGTAGGAAGAGGGAGTTATAACCCTAATTCTTCTTATAAATGAGAATAAACACTTTTGACATAGATCTTTAATGATGATAAGCTATGAACTTGTAAATAAACCATATTAAGAATAATAATTTTTTTGACCAAGAGCCTTATAGCAGTGCCATGTCTTACTCAAGATGGTCACTTGATCACCCTGACTTGAATTTTTTTTTTTTTAATATATACATTACAAAAATTGAATTTTAAATTAGCATGAGTTGATGACCACCCTAGAAAACAAACTTGATCACTCTAAAAAAAAAACTTGATCACCCTAAATAAAAATTTGATCTCTCCAAAATTTTGGTCCATTGAAGGTTGAAACAAAAATTGCTATATTCACAACATTTTCACGACATTTTCACATTAATTTCATAACAAATCCTAAGTAACAGGTTGTTACAAGTGGACAAAAAAGTAATTTCAATAATAGGATTATATTTTAACCAGTAAACAACTTGCCATATAAGCTTCGTTGTTAAAGTGTTGTGAAAATGTGTGGGCGTAACACTTATAAAAAATTACCCAAAAAAACAAATTAGCCTAAAAGTCCAAATTAAATGTTTTATTTTGATTTTTTTTTTAATTTTGTTTTCTAAGGGCATATTTTAAAATCATTTTTTTAATGCACATTTTCGAATAGCTAGTCTGTTAGTACTTGCTTTAGTCTTTAGTTGAATTTATGTGATACATTTTGTACATACGCATATGCACTAAAATAATGCTTGAATATGTTATTAAATAAGAACAATATAACGGTTGAATGCCTAAGTTGAATATGTTGAATGAATTTATAGTTTATCTTTTATTCTTTTGTTAGCACTATGGGCAAATTTCTTATAAGGAAATCACTTATACTGCAAGATTCGTATTCTAAAAAAATTAGTATTGACTTGAATAATCTTCTTTTTAATCCTAGGCTATGAGAAAATGTCTCATCTTTTCCTATTAACTAGTCGCTAACCCGTGCGATGCACGGGATAGTTAAATAAAAGGACAATTAACCAACATCACGTTAAGGTAAAAGAATTAGTGAGAGACTGATTTGCCCACCAAGAATTTAAAAGAAAAAAAGATTGATATAATAAAATCTAAGAAATTTAGAAATAGAAAATTGGGTTAATAATATGCATATTATAGACATTTTGCTAGTTAGTATTTTAAAAAAAATGGATTTGTCATAATTAAATAAAATACAATGGGAATAAATATTTAACTTTTATGCTTTTCTATAGTTTAGAAGTGTTGTCTAACGTAGAATGTTATTGGGTTGTGAGAAAGATTTTTATAAAATGTTAATACCATATATATATACTTACATTGTCAATGTCTCATTGCAGGTGCATAGTTACTGAAACCTACAAAGTAATTTACAATTCTTAAATTAATAAAGCAAAATTCCCAAAAGTTATATATATACACACACTCAAAACTGATATAAACTATAAAGATAAAAATAAATCTTATTTAGTCGTATTAATAATAATATAAACAATTCAAAACATGGAACATTATAAAATTTATAACACATAATTCCATTATCTTTTTCGTTGAATCCAAACAAATAATTAATTGAAATTAATCCAAACAAATAATTAATCAACCAAAAATCAAAGTTTTAATTAAGAAAACAAAAAATCACATGAACCCAAAATAAAAATTCTCAATAAAGAAAAAACATATAAGGTAAAAAATTAAGATTAACCTACTAAGACGCAAATACCAAAAACCCCAAAACTTAAACCTTCCAAATTTTATAAAATCCCTAAATTCTACTTCAAAACCAAACAAAATCCTTCAAATTCAAAAAATTCATATATAATATACTAAATAAAAATTTACCACACCTTGAGTTAGAAGACATAGGTTACAGCTTTGATTTTTCTCTAAAAAATAGAGATGCTTCATCTGCTATATACAATATAAAATAATTATTAGAAATTTCAACCCAAAAACCAAACCCACAAAAACACTATCAAAATATAGAGATTAACCCAAACACTTAGAAGAAAATAAATTCTAAACATAACAAAATAATAAGATAGAATGAAAATTTCAGGCACATATGAAAACAAATAAAAAAGACAAAACTTACGTTTTTTTTTTAGTTAAGTCTCTCTCCTTCTTATTTTTTTTAATTTTAAAGTGAAGTTAAGTTTAGAGTTTTGAGATGGTAATTGCTAGGGTTTTAAGGAGAGAATAGAGAGTCCTACCAGGAGTTTAAATAATATAAACAATTCAAAATATAGAACATTATCAAATTTATAACACCTAATTCCATTATCTTTTACATTAAATCCAAACAAATAATTAATTGAAATTAATCCAAACAAATAATTAATCAACCAAAAATCAAAGCTTTGATAAAAAAACAAAAAATCACATGAACCCAAATAAAAATTCTCAATAAAGTAAGAACATATAAAAATTTACCACACCTTAGACTGGAAGACATAGGTTGCAGTTTTGATTTTTCTTCAAAAAATAGAGATGCTTCATCTGCCATATACAATATAAAATAATTATTAGAATTTCAACCCAAAAACCAAATCCATAAAAACACTATCAAAATATAGAGATTAACCCAAATACTTAGAAGAAAATCAATTCTAAATATAATAAAACAATAAGATAGAATAAAAATTTTAGGCACATATGAAAGCAAATAAAAAAGAAAAACCTACGTTTTTTTTTTTTTTTTTTACGTGACTCTCTCCTTCTTATTTTTTTAATCTTAAAGTGAAATTGAGTTTAGGGTTTTGAGATGGTAATTGCTAGGATTTTAAGGAGAGAAGAGAGAGTCCTACCAGGAGTCTCTCTCTTTTTTTCTTAATCCTAAAGTTTTTTTTTTTTTTTTTTTGGTGAGTCCTTTTTTTAAAAAAAAAATTCAAACCTAAGGTGAGTCATTTTTTTAAAAAAAATTCTAACGTGAGGTATCTTAAAAAATTATAATTAATTTTTAATCTTCAATTTTATATTATATATAGATAATAATAATGATGTGATAGACCAACAAAATATATCTAATAGAGTTTTACTTAAACTAAACTATTGTAACACTAATAAATATAAGAAGATATAAAACCTAGAATAAAAAGAATCTAAAATAAAAAGAAACTATTTGGTATTTTTGTGATAAGTTGATGTAGGATATTGTTATTTTGGTATTTTTATGCAAAAAACGTTATTTCAGGTCTATGTGATTTATTTCCTTGTTTTTAGGTTCTTTTAATGTTTTTTTAGGTCAAATTTGGTTCCTATTATGGTTAGGTATTAATTAGGGCTTATTTTAGAATATATTTTCTTGTCCATCAAGTTTTATGGAGCCCTTAAATAGGCCTCCAAGTTTATATACGTTTTTCAATATTATTGATATTAATAAAAATTCAAACTTTTGTCTATTGTTTTTCTGGTGGATTCTATATAAGATATAAAACCTAAAATAAAAAGAATCTAAAATAAAAAAAAAATAAAAAATAATGATGATGTGAAAAATTGTGAGAGTTTCAAAGTCTTCGGTTTTATATATATATATATATAGATGATCAGGATGAAATAAAAATAGTATATTTACAAAGAGGCTTTTTCCAACCTCTTGGCCATAATTTCCCTAAAAAAGAAATTAGTAGAGTATTGCGTCGATTTAATCCTAAACTTTATGTATTTGCACTTGTTTTTTTTTTTATATTTATTTATGAAGTCAATATATTCAAGTTTTTTTTATTAATTTTTTTTTATTTAAATCTTTTAATGATTGGCCTGAAAAAAATTTATGGAGCCATTGTTATAACTTAATTGATGGACATTTTGTAGTGTTTCAAATGAAAACATCTAGAATTGTGTGTATATATATATTAAGTAATTAAAAATTAGGGCCATAAATAATTTTTAAACCGTTGTCACATCTATGAATATAACCTCCCACCCCTCTCTATCTCCCAAAAGAAAATAAACCCTGTTAATGTTTGAGAGAAAGAGATTATACAATATCATGTTCTTGGAATCCTAAAAACTCCTAGAATTTAACAATTTATAAATTAATAATAATTTATGATTAGATTTGAGAATAAAACAAATAAACGCACTGAATAACATGCATAAAACATGAGATGTTTTTGTTACATAATGTCTTTTCTAGAAAGGATAAAATGATGTCTATATGTACGCGAAAAGTGGAAAAAAGAAAACTAAAAATTACAAAATGCATATTAGTTAAGAAAAATGCTATGTTTGTAAATTTTTATATAAGTTCACAAGGTTGTTACTTGTTATTACAGATGAATAAGAAAGTAATTTTAATGGTAGATTCAAATTAAAAAAACCATAATAATCTGTCATTTAGAATTTGTTGTGAAAATATTGTAAAAAACTGTTGTGGATATAGTGATTGTCGTTAGTTAACTACTTACCGAGCCCACCATAAACTTAAGATAACTAAATGCAAAATAGGTATCTGATGAAAAGATTTAAATTGTAAGTCCACTTCTAGATGAGTAGACACCTACTCTAAATTCTCTAGTCTCCGATATCATATCACAATTGAGACATCAATGATAATTTTCATATTAAAAAAGAAGAAGAAATCAATGAGAATTCTACTTATGCAAGGGAGTGACAAAAATTATTCCTTATTTTTCTCTTATTTTGGGATAGATAAAAAAGTGTAAGCCTAAATAGAAAACACCCATTTATTCTTTTAGCTTAATGACACTTTTTTATCTTATTTTCCTCTACTTTTCATTCTTATCTTACTTGGAGGGGGGGGACCTAAATCCGGCATGAAAACTTTGACTCGAGGAGGAAATTCAAAGAATGGATCCGACCTGGAGTGCAACAAGAAATAAAAGGGAGTTTTGATGGGAAGAGACCATTTTGGCCCATAACCAAGGCAATCCGCTATACCCATTCTCCCCTAGGCCCGTTTGAAGTCACTGCCTAGGTAATCTGAGAAACGCTACTTTCTTAAGGACATAAAGACTATCTGAGGAACGACTTTCCTCTTAACCAGGGGCCACCCGTTGTTCACCCTTTTCTTGAGGAACACGTCAAAGGAAGCGCCGAACCTAATGCAATAGTCACTTCCATATTAATGAGCTTCCCCTATCTAATGTCAGCCACATTAAATGCTAAATGTCTAGCCTGAATAGTGAAAATACTCCCAAAAGGCCATTATGATCAAGAAATGGCAGGGCAAGAGGATGATGAGACAAATATCCCCCAAAATCTAGTTAAGAGCTAGATAACTAGAAAATGAAGGGAAATGGCTATAAAAGGAGGAGGATAACAATAGGGAAAGGGATTTAAAAGAAAAAGAGGATTTGAGCAAGAACAAAAGATAGAAAGAGAGTTGGAACTTTTCATTTGTATCTAACGCTTAGGATCCCTTTTTGTACCACGGGAACATCATTTCTTTATATATAAACGCATAATTCAACTATTTTTTTTTTTATATCTTTGATTAACTACTTATTCTTCTAATTGTGGATTCTTCTCTCCCACTTTTTAGAAATTAGCTGTGTTGATCAAAAATTCTTATTTAGGACATCTATCGAGTGTTTTTGACCCCCACTCTTACCAATCGTAACACCAATCTCTCCTCCCATTTTCTTCCTAGATCCTCTCTTAAATCATCCACTACTAAACAAGTAGTAAAAACCATTGATCTGGCTTCTATACAGTGCATTTGTGTACTGAGATATGATACTATGCGGAACAAGAGGAATCCACCAAAAAAGATTTGTGTCCGCGTTGTATCATGTCCTATGATGCACTGTAGAGAAGCTTCACCCCAAAACCATTAGGTTCACTTTATCTTCCAATGAATGCCTTTTGTTTTCACTCTGCCCAAAAAACAAAAAGAAAAAGAAGAAGAAGAGAGAATAGCTTTTGTTTTACAAAACAATAATGCAGTGAGTCTGTGAGTGTGAGTAGAGTATACTCAATCGAGGCTCAACGGCATGTGTAAGTGTCGGTTACTATAAGGTTGAAGCCATTCGAGTCAACGGGTTTTCAGAGCCGAGAGTGGACGCAAGAGTACGAGTAGAGTCTATCAATTCATCGGCGAATTTTTGGAGATATTGGAGGGTCTTTTGTGGGACCCTACCCAACTGTCCCCTTCTCTTCTCTTTTGCCCATTGCCAGCTCTTCGCAACTTGTGCCCACCCTTTTTCCCATAAACAACCACCCTTCATTACCCATTACCAATCCCGTGAATTTCTTTTCCCAATATGGCCTTACAACGATTTTCCTGGAAAACATAAATATTTTACGCCACTCAACTTAATGTTTTAACAAATATTGATATCATTTATTGTTTTTTTTTAAATTGTATTTGGAATAAACTTATTGTTATTGTTTTGATGGATTTACTTCAACAACTTGGGAAAACCTTTTTATGCTTTGGGAATCATTGGGATGAGATTGCATCAAAGGTTTTCTTGAGAAAAAAAAAAAAAATAGAAAAGAAAATTTTCCATATAGGATAACAAAAGGTTTACAATTATTAATTGGTAACAAAAAGTTGGTCCTGATTAAAGTGGTTTGTTTGGATGACTGGTATGCTTAGTTGTCAACTTTACAGCAAGAAGGATATTTCTAATTGCAAAATTCATATGCTTTTGTGATTTATTGTGTGCTGTATTGTTTGTTATGTGTAAAAGATCTGAAATTTATTATTTTGCTCATCTTCGTTCTCTCAAATGTTAAAAGAAAGTTTCATATTAAGTAGGCAACATTATATTTTAGATTTTAGATTGTAAATGCACTTTTTCACCTCAATTCAAACAAAGGGTTTCGATCATGGAACTAAATTCGACATGAAGGTAGATATCACCAGGTCATAAGACCACTGGCAACTATAAATACAAATATTCAAAATCAGTTGAGTTTTTATGATATTAGTTTCTTCAGAAGATATTATCTACATTTATTACACTATGCTATTAATCCATTTGGATGAAGTATTTAAAGAGCTCTAATATAAAACAATTCTAATATTGATTAAATTGGACTCTCATATTCACTTAGACTCCAATTAACTCAATTGCATCTATGTTTAGTATTCTCCCCGTGTGTGTGTTAAAAATATTTAGTATTATAAAAAAAAAAAAATTGGATCTATGTTTGAACTTTGAACCTATGAAATTTTAACTATATAAAAAAAAATCAATTTATATATTATCATTGTAAGGTTGAATTTAATCAACCATTTTGTTGGTTTTATTCTGTGCCAAATTTGCTTGTAATTCAGCATTTAAAAACCCTGTATTTAGGTGAAAATTATGTAAGAGTAGTGTGTGAGAAAGTGTGAAGAAATGCTCAAGACTGTGCAGTGAAGCAGGGACCCACGACTGGATCTCGCGAGTGGCTTATGACTAGCAAGCCGCCAAAGGATGCACACGAGTGAAGCATGCAGAGAAGCTGAATCGTCATGCTAACTGTAGCACAACAGGACAAAAAGTCCAGACTGGCCATTCAGTTAGCTTGCGGCTTGAACTCGCGACTCAATCAAGTCGCGAGACCAAGTTGCCAGCCAGCTCTGTTTTCAAAAAATGACTCTTTGCATTACAAACACACACCAATATATATAGATCCTTATACCCACGAAATGTAGAGAGCTTCCAGAGAGAATTTTGAGAGAGAAACCCTAGAAAAAAACAAGATTAATTTATTCACAATCTTTACATAGAGATTCTTTAAATTCCTCTACTCTCACCCTTTCCATTGTTACATCCTTGAGAGGTTCTTGGCTAAATCCTTTTCTCACCATACCCACATTTATGAGAATGCTTTTTGGTGCTTTAGTAAACAGTTAGGAAGGGATCAATCATTATTGATTGATGTTATGGGCTATAGTGAAATCCTGTAAGTTAGAAAATATAAAGGTTTGGCGTAACCTTGTTGGAGCAAGAAGCTTGGAGGGCTTACGTACACTGGATAGATTAGGCTTGAAGGGTTTATTGTTATTCATGTATTCCAACTACATTTTCTAGTGGATTATTGAACGCTTGGAGGGCGGCGGAGAGATTTTATGCTGAGGGCTTCAGTTTCCTTTTCAATAACACATCGTTGTATTATCTTTGTATTTGCATCTTTTTTTCCTTAATCTTTGCTATATAATTTCTTCTGTAGATATGATTTTCATTGGTTTAGATTGCTTATCAATTCTGTTATTAGCTTATATATTGTTTGACATTAAGTTTGAATTGATAATTTTGTAATTGGGGGTCTAAACGTTCATAGTGTTTTATACGCTAATTGAACTTTCAATCATGATGGTAAAGAGAAATCATAATGGACTAGATACTACAAATTTCAATCTTTTATATATGTGTGTGCGTGTGTGTGTGTAGGGCGCAACATACAATTCAATCCTCTTATTCATGATAAAAAAAAATTCAATCATGCTAATTCAATGTAAACTACAAAATATATACCCCTTAAAAAAAAAAAAATTCAATGTAAACTACACATAATTCAAGGCATTTTTTTTTTGGTGCCAAATACTATGTTTTTAGATTTTTTTTAAATTTATCTTTTTTACATAAAAGCATACTTTCAAATTTATTTAGTTATGTGACACATTTTTTTGAATTCAAATTCTCTAAATTCGAGTTCCAACTTTCGAGTGAAACTCGAGTTTCAAGCTTAAGTTTGACTTATTTTGAATTTTTTTAAGTTTTATAGCACTTTTTTTGCTATAATTCTAGGAACGTGAGTTCCAACAAAGTACTATATAATAAGTTTGGGGGAGGCTACTCAATAAATATTTTTAAAACTTTTTTACAAAAACATAATATTTAGCAAAAAAAAGTCGATGATATTCAACAAGCTGATAATAATAATAATAAATTCAATGTTTTCAAATATAATGAATTGTGAAAGCAAAACTAATAAATCAAAATTAATCAAAATTAACCGCTCATCCTACTCTTCAAGCCAAGAGTTTTATAACACAAATTTTTTTTTAAGTAATGTTTCCAAAAGAGATATATAAAGTTTATGAGTTCAAATATTCATTCTTCCATTTTAAGTATTTACAATTTAACCAAAAAAAAAAAAAAAAAGGCTAGTTTAGTAAAAGAGAAAAAACAAAAACGAAAAGTCCCACCAAATATCTCCAGGTGGGTGGTTCTGCAAGCTCCCTCTTTTGTCCACTCTGCAACAAGTCGCTTTCTCTTTTTACTGTCTATGTGTAATAATAAGCCACTTCACAGTTCACACTTCAGAAACCATAATCACTCATCAAAAAAACCAAACCAACCCAAAACAAAATAAAACAAAACAAAAACGCTCCTAACATACTCTGTTCTTCTTCTCATCATTCCTTTCTTCCTCAGTACACCACACCAATTCACTCCCTTTTCTTCAATACTCACCTACCCTTTTCTCTTCATCAAGCTCCTCTCTCTTCTCTCTCATTTCTTGCTCTCAAAATCCACACTTTTCACCTCAGAACTTAGCTTCTCTTCTCTCTCAAAACCATGAATGCTGTACGGACACAACCCATTTGGTTCTTTCTTTTTCTTCTTATTTTTCTAGTAAACTCTGTTTTTTCAAACACAACAACAACCCCAATGAACTGTACTGACACGACACGACTCTGCACTTCGTTTTTGGCCTTCAAGCCTGAACCAAACCAGACACTGGATGTGATCCAATCTATGTTTGATGTGCTCCCAAACGACATAACAGTTGAACCAAGCAACGGCCTTGACAACGGTCACAGCGGCTTTAACTTCAACTACCTTTTCATCAGGAAAAACTGTTCTTGTTTATACACGCCGAGAGAGTACGCCACAAACACAACTTTCACGGTGAGATCCAACGTGGGGTTTGTGAACGACATAGCGTTGGAGGCCTATGATGGGTTGGCTTTCAATTTGCCCAATACGACACGGAAGGCCAGGGTTGGGGCTGTCGTTTCGTTGAGGCTCTTCTGTGGCTGCTCCAGTGGGTTGTGGAATTACTTCATGAGTTATGTGATGAGAGATGGGGATAGTGTGGAGTCTTTGGCAAGTCGTTTTGGTGTCACTATGGAGAGTATTGAGCAAGTGAATGGGATTGACAATCCTGATAATGTCACTGTGGGTGCTTTGTATTATATTCCTTTGAATTCAGGTTTGGTTTCTTTGCTCCTTTTTGGTATTTTTGTTATTGCTTTTGAGTTATGAGGTTTTGGTTTTGGTTTTGGAATCTTTAATGGGTTTTGTTTGGTTTTTGGTTCAATGTGGTTGAGTAATTTTTTACAATTGTTGGGGAAAGTGTTAAAGATTAGCACGAAATTGTAAAAATTGAATTTTTTTTGTTAGAATTTGATACATATGATTAAACTTCTCAGTTCCTATAAGGTTGTTCTTTTTGGATTGGGTGAGTGGAATTGGTATTGGGTTCATTGGGAGAACATGCAGTGGTCATTAGGCTTTTTTTTGCATCAAGAATGGTAGGTAATGGTGCATTGTTCAGTAACAAGTCAAGGACTGAATTTTGGGTCGTGCTTTAATTTGGTAAAATTCTATTCTGGATCTGGATTTTTATTGAGGTTATATGTATTAAAGGTTACCATGTGAAAGGAAGGATGCCAAGTTATGTAAATTGCGGAAGTTGGCATTACTTGTCAGGAGAACTACAGAAGTAGTGAATCAAAAGCCACCAAGTAAATTTGTTGCTCATTTGTAACTTGTCATGAATTTTACTATTAATTTAATATTTTGTATGTGGAGCCTTAGAGGGAAAAATCCCATTGATTAAATCAGCTGGAGAGTACATCTGCAATTGGCTTGCAGATTTGATTGGCTATGTTAGTTCTTTATGAAGTATCAATTTTATTTATGTTCTTTACATATTGGGGGTGCAAAATAGACTTGATATTATGACCATTTTCTTAAGAATGTAATCATTGTTAGACTTCCCTTATTTGGTTCCATTTCATTGATTGATTGATTTATTTTTTTAGTCCCCGGTGAGCCTTATCCTTTGACGATTGATATCCCTCCTGCTCCTGCTCCTGCTCCATCGGTAGACGATATCTCAGGTATGAATTAATGAATATATCTTCACTAAAGAAATTCAAAATTTTTTCACAGAAATGGCAAATTCCTTTATGGTGCTAATACGAAAAGTTAGCAATTTGTTGCTTTAAATATTATTAGAGAACGTTCTGATCAAAGTTAATCTCAAGTGAGACAGAGAAACTCCAAAGAGGCAGAGCCATGTTGTCTAAAAGTAAACATAACATAACTAGCTAGATTATTCTGAGAGATCTATATTCAAGTATGCATTGCAGATTTTTATGTTAATTGAAATTTTCATTGTAAACTGATTAGAAACAAAGTGAATTTCTTCTGCAAAACTGCATGCAGATCCCTGTAGAGGGAAGTACATATTAGCTATGAAGAATGACATGTATTAAATTATAAGCAGTTACTTTGGATGTTTCATTTATGGCAGAGAACATCATGTTAGTGATATTCGAATAATGCATTTCCTTTTTGAGAATGTGGTTTAGAATTTATTTGGTTTTGTGTAATTCCTAGTTTCCTATTTTGATTTATTACTTCCTGCTGGTTCTATTTTTCCAAATGAGCTTTTTAATCATGCATATGTGCCATGCTGCCAGAGTTATTTCTTATGAGAAATATAAGGCATTGTGTGCTATTTGTTTGCAGTGCATCAAGAGAACCATAAGGCTCACTTACCATATGGATGGATTATTGGGGGTTTAGGGATTGGTCTTGCATTGATTATATTAAGCATAGTTGTTTTTCTTTCCTTGAGGTCATCAAAATGCTTTTCTGAAGCCCGAAGTAGTCACACAAAAGATTCTGATGGCAAAGTTTCTCATAAGTTTCAAATTCTACGAAAGCCAAGTTTCTGTTGTGGTTCAGGAAGGTATGTTTGCTGCAAGTCTGGGGATTGGAAGCAAACCAATGGGGAACCTAGCAACCACCAGACTACTATTCCCAAAGGTATCATTTCCAAACCATTTTATTAGACTTGAAATTGTTTCTAGTTCATGAAATTTCAGCTTTAAGTAATGCTGTCCAATCATTTGTAATGTGTACTTCTGTAGCAGGGAAACATGTTACTCTGATTGGTATAACCATGTGTACATAAATGTGTGTATATTTGCCTCATGGGTTTTGTAAGAATGACACAAACTATTTGCCTCCTGGGATTTGGAAAAGTCTCAGAGAAATGCTGATCTTGTATTTTCTGTGTGTTTGCATGACAAAAAGAAGTTAAAATCTCTTTTTACGTAATGGCTAATCCATAATTGTAAATTGTGTATAAACATTTATCTCAATAATAGATTAGTGAAATTTTATTAGTTGGGAAGATGTTGAGCTGTTCTGCTCCAATGATCCATTCTTCTTCTGGACAAATACAATATGGTAATTATCTTATGTTCATTAAGTGTAAGATGTCTGACTGGTATTATAATCTTGTTTGTTGCAGCTCTAGGGACTGATGTCTTTGACATGGAAAAGCCCACGGTTTTCACATACGAAGAAATTTTTTCCTCAACTGATGGATTCTCTGACTCAAGTCTTCTTGGGCATGGAACTTATGGTTCTGTGTATTTTGCCCACCTTCATGACCAGGTTTGCAGCTGCCTACTTCTATTATAATTACTTAGATTTCCTGAGTATATAAAGTAAGCTTCCTCATTGGACCATCAGTAACGGATTTCAAAATTTTTAGGAAGTTGCTATTAAAAGAATGACGGCAACAAAAACTAAAGAATTTATGGCAGAGATGAAAGTCTTGTGCAAGGTTCATCATACAAATCTGGTATTTCTCTTTGTATATTGAATAAGCAAAAAGTATTTGTTAGCTTGGAGTTTGTAGCTTTTAGCAATTCAAAGCTTTGACGCCTGTTTTGAATTAATTTTGTCAAGGTAGAATTGATTGGCTATGCGGCTACTGATGATGAATTCTTCCTTATATATGAATTTGCCCAAAAGGGTTCCCTTAGAAGCCATTTACATGATCCTCAGAGCAAGGGTAAGAATACACGTTGATGCTTTCTTTGAATGTATCATATAGTACTTGTCTGTAAGGATCTTGTTGTCCTGACTTACTAGTTTTAAAAGTCTTATCTTTCTAAAAATTGATAAAATGATTTCTTATGTGAGAATTAATAAATAACTAATCAGTGCATTTTGTTAGTTGTGATAGGATTTATGTGACTGTAAAATAAGAACACTAAATGGGGAACATAAAACTTTAATTAAATATGTTTTTGGCATGATTTTAGGTTCCATGATGGTTTCCACATGTCTTCAAGTTCGTTTTGGCTCATTCGTTGACCAATTATGATAATGAGTTAGTGTGATAATAATATGAACTAAAGATGATTAGTAATAATCTTTTGCTTTTGACTTATGATGATGTTCAAACACGAGAAACTGCTTTTCTTATTGTTCTTGGATTTAATGTTCATCATACTGATGTTGTGATTAGTGGTGGCAATTTTAGGCTTGGGCCAACCAACTATCCAAGCACACCTGGTTTTAGAACCAAGCTTATAGCCTGGGCCTAAAGTTCTATGAAGTCAGGCCTGACAATATACTGACCTTTTTTCGCAGGATTTGTATAGGAGATTAAGGCCCAAGTTGGCCTGATTGTGGTTATTTAAAAAAGGACAAAGTTTGGCTACAAACTTGGTTGTAGCCAATGGTTACAACTCTCACTAAAAAAAATAACATGGCTACATATTGGAAAATCTAACCATTGGATTGCATGTTCTTTATTTTCTTAACATGTATGTCAAATTTTGTGCCAATCGGATGTTATTTACTATTTGATCCATAAATTATTTTTTATGCAAGATTTTAGAGTACAAAAAATTGAATTTAAGCATTTGATTGATGAGATAGCTATTAATTTTTGATTTCTTGGAAATTTTGCAAGCATGGAGAAATTATGTTGAGTGGAGTTGTAGCCAATGGCAACAACCAAATTTGTAGTTAAATTTTGTCCTTAAAAAATAATTTCTTGGTAATAAATTAAAAAAATTTAGCCTGATGGTAGGCTGTTATCTAGCAAAGTTTATGTTTAAGTTATTAAAATGTTGTTTATGACATAAAATGTATTACCTTCAGTCCAGGTTCAAGCTTAGCAAAAGTTTCTATGTGCTAGGCTAGGTTAGGTGTTAGTGTAAGAATGTTACACATCTGTTAGCTTGATAAACAGCGCTTTCGTAATAACTTAAGTGTTTAGAATTGTTTGTTATCCAACATAGTATTGTAGCCTAGTCTATGAGGTCCTTGGTTCAAGTCTTGGTAGCACCCATTCTGTTCATTTCTTCTGTCTGTATGTTTAAGGCCTGCAGTTGGTTCAGTTTTATTGGTCAAGCCTACATGTGAGAGAATTTTAGTGTTGGTGTGTAAGCAAGATAAATATAGCTTGTGGGCCCACTTTCTAGTAGCTTAAGTTTTTGTGTTTGAAGGATACTAGCACCAGCCAAAACTGAAAATGAGTGGGATTGCATCCAAGTCCACTTGAAATTGTTGAGCCTTCTGCAGGCATGATCACAACAGTTGCCAACCCTTTCCATCTCAACAAAATGGAAAGTATATGAATTGAAATTAAAATAATTGCACAATCTCTCAATGAACTTCCTGGTCCATGCCCTTTCGGTGAACCTGGCATCTTTAAAAGGTCAAGGCATAAGTCTTGGTCTTTGGACTTCAAATTTGCAATATGATGCCGTATATGATAAGACATATATGCATGGATATATATTATTAAATCTGTGTATGGTTCGATTCACTTGCAGATCATACGTCACTTTCTTGGATCATGAGAGTTCAGATTGCCCTTGATGCTGCTAGAGGTCTTGAATACATCCATGAGCACACCAAAAGTCATTATGTACATCGAGATATCAAGACAAGCAACATCTTACTTGATAGTAGCTTCAGGGCAAAGGTTCAAACATAGTGCATCTCATTGATGTAATATGTATATTCTTTGTATACATGTAATCCATCTTGCTAAATATGTTTTTATCCCCTCTCTGCATCTAGATTTCAGATTTTGGATTGGCAAAACTAGTTGGAAAAAAAGGTGAGGGAGAAGCTTCGACAACCAAAGTTGTTGGCACATATGGTTATTTGGCTCCAGAGTAAGTGACTACTTATAGCTGGCTACTATGGTCCTTAACTAGTAGTTCATCTAGGATCAATTGTTTTCTTGTTTTGATATAGATACTTGAGTAATGGTCTTGCCACAACCAAAAGTGATGTCTATGCATATGGTGTTGTTCTTTTTGAGCTTATATCTGGAAAGGAGGCGATTATACGAACGGAAGGCATGATGATGAAAAATCCTGAAAGACGCTCATTGGCATCCATTGTAAGTTCTGCCAATGTGACAACATTTGTCCAATACATAATATTGTCTTGATTCATGAAATGGTTTTCTCCTATAAAATTAGGGTCCGTTTGAATACCGCTTATTTTACTGAAAACTGAAAACATTGTAGTAAATAATTTTTAAATATGTGAATAGTGCCGTGGGATCTATTTTTAATGAAAGTTTTGTTGGAAAAAGAGGTTTGTGGGTCCCGTGAATAGTGCACAGGACCCACTGGAAAACCACCACAGCCACAAAAACACGCTTCAAAAAAAAAAAAAAAAGAAAAAAAAAACGCAGACGTAGACGTGGGAAAAGCTGTATCCAAATGGGTACTTAATGTTTTATGTATTTGAGGTGCTCATTCTACCAAATCTGGAATATCTGGTGATAGGGTATGCAGTAGGCTTGCTTGAGAATTGCCTCATGAATAATTCAATTCTTGGTTCTGTAATCCGAATCCTATGCTTACCACTTATGTTGAAGTGGGTTGAGGAGTTTTCAATTCTTTTGGTAAAGATTAAAGACTTGAGAAGGGTAATTGCATAATTTTCCAGTAAAAAGTAAATATTCCCCAACCATATTGCTCCCATTTCTTCACGCATTAGAACTATCATATCTAGGAGATACTTCAATTCCAAACTAAGGGCTTAAACATTGTGTTAAAAAAACAAAAAAACAAAAAGATAAATTGGGGTAATTCTTCATGCATATTTATTTTATGCTTCACTTTGATTCACACACTCTGTAAAGTCTTACCTGTGAATGGTTCACTTTTTGCTTTAATTTCTTGCACACCAATTCTCTTCCTGTATTAATTATTATTTGTTGCTCCATAGGCTGTGTTTTTATGTTGGAACTGCTTTCTTGTGCAAGCATGCGTGTTGGGTGCTGCTTTTCTAAAGCTTTCCTGAAATTGCAGATGTTAGGAGCTCTAAGGAACTCCCCTGACTCCATGAATATGTCAAGCATGAAGGATTACATTGATCCAAATATGATGGATCTTTATCCTCATGACTGCCTATTTAAGGTAATCTATAATCACCTTTTGATCTCTTTATTGTATGTTTATTGCAGATGTTTGATTTTATCTATTATTATTTGCCTTAACAATAAGAGTCTTAAAAGTTTTTCCACAGCCTTTTTGGGACAATACTCGGTTATAGTTAAACCTTGTCCACTACAAGGAAATGATTCTTTTTTGGATGGGGTGTTGGGGGAAGCCGACGAGGAAATGATCAAAAAAGAAAATTCTTACTAATTGATAATATTTTTATGTATGAAGTACATTGATATGTTGATTTGTACAAGAAAGAAGCCCTTATTCTCTCTTTGGATAGAAGCAAAGAGGAAGCATGATCTATACCATTAAAGTGATATTGGCCTGTATAAATCTGCCAAGCAATTGGAAAATGGGACTTCTAGTGGTATTTTTTCACATGATATCCCACCCAAGAAAGAGACATCAGTCTGTATACCCTTGGTGATTCAACATATCTTCAATCGTTTGGAACCAAGCCTATATGATCCTAAGCTTTATTTCTATATCTAGTTATCATGATAAGGAAACCTGGGTATTGATGTCTATATTACCAACTTGCAGGCAAAGCAATTCTCATTATCGTCTCTATTAGGAAATAAGCCCTTTCATTGATTTTTTAAAATTGCCTAGGAAGTTGCACTATATAGTGACTTACCTCATAATTATTTTGTTCCTGATTGTGCTTCTCTTTGCATAGGTGGCCATGCTGGCAAAGCAATGTGTGGATGAGGATCCTATTCTTCGTCCTGACATGAAGCAAGTTGTGATATCTCTGTCTCAGATTCTCCTGTCCTCTGTGGAGTGGGAAGCAACTCTTGCTGGGAACAGCCAAGTATTCAGTGGCCTTGTCCAAGGAAGATAGTGCATAGTGGAGCAAGTTTCTTTTCAGCCCACGTACTACTTCTGATGTATTCTTTTCTTTTCTTTATTCAGCTTGTGGCCTACATATCCATATTAATTATTTGTGTATAGTAGCTGAGGTACCCCAGTAAGGTGGTAAAGATGGCAGTATGCATCATCTTTTTTTGTCTTCTGCTATCATTTTTAATCTTTCAAATGTCGTATTCTTTTTGAAGTTAGTGTGAGAAAATTTTGATGTAAAATGTGGCTGAGGGTGTATGTCGTTTTGTAATACAAACTATTTAAGTAGTTCATTTTGACAGCATTTTCATCTTTGCATCAATCTTTATATTTTGACCTTTTCTACATGGTTATTTCTGCCACAAACTTATGAAACTCTCAAATGTAAATTGTGGTGGATGAAACACAAATTAAAACATTCTGCCCCATAGATGCTGATATGAACAGTGATCTCCTCATACTTATACCGTCATCTAAAATGCTCTCTCCTCTTTGACTGGTTGATGCAAAGTTGGAGTTATCACAAAGCATAGTTACAGAATATTCTGTTGTGCATTAGGGTGCGTTTATGTAGAGCTTATTGCGTTTGCATATGTGTAAGTTGCGTTTTTTGGCTGGTCCATGGCACTGTTTATGGACCAGCCCAGTGCTAAAAACAGGTGAACAGTAATATATAGCAATAAAAAATATGCTAAATCTACAATAATTTTACAACATTTTTACAATATTGCTTACTTGTCACTGCCAAGTCACAAAACATAACTTAAATAATCTGACTAGGAAAAGAAAACAAAAAAATAAAAATAAAATGAGAATTCAAAACAAAATAAAAAGATTAAGAAAACAAAACAAACAATCAGGTGAAATTCAAAATATCAGCATATTTAGGGGTTTTGTAGAAGGAAGAGTCTTGCTCTGACACACCGGAGGCGGAGGTGGAGGTGGAGATGGAGGCAGAGGGCAGAGGCAGAGACAGAGATAGAGATGTTCACTTCTTCTCCCCGCCATCGCACATCGTCGCTTCTCTATCTTCCTCAAAATGGTGAGACCCACATATCTTTACCTTTCTCAGATTTTGTTTCTTATTGGAATTACTGAGTTGTGATTGTAATCTTGTTGTTTCTTGCTCTGCAACATTTCATTCTCATTGAAAGAAAGCTGGACTTCTCTACATTCACAACAAAGTAAGAGAAAGGCACTAACAGTTGAACCAATCTTTGCCAATGCTGAACCCTCAGCAGATGCAACAGCTCCTTGATTTTGTTTTGGAAAGAAAAAAAGGATTGAGCAATTCAGTTTGAGTACAAACAATGATACAGTAAAATCCATATGAGAGGTGGAAGAATAAGAAAGTGAATAGATGACATAAGCGATAACTAACCCAAGGGCTATAGTTGTATCTCTAGCTCTTCCAAGTGGCCTACCATCCGGCCTTGTAGATTCAGTGAGATGACGCTCGTAAAAACGAAGAGGGAAGAGGCGTCTGAAAGCATCAACATCCACTTCTGACGACAAATCTCCTAGTGCATCTAGCAATCCCATTCTCTCCTCTCTATAATTACCTAATACTAAACTCAACTTTCAACAGGCACAAAAAAAAAAATGGTAGCCTTTTATTACTGGGGTGCGAAATAGGAACAGCTGAACCGAACTCCACAGGACCTATGAATAATAATAACAAAAAGGGGTGAGTTAAAGCTCTAAAGCGAAAAAAAAAAAAAAAAAAAAAAATATATATATATATATATATATATATAATTATGATTGGGAATCCAGTAGGGGTGTGCATGGGTCGGGTTGGGTCGGGTTGAGGGAATTTTTTGACCCGACCCACCATGGTGGGTCAAAAAAAATTCGGCCCAACCCAACCCAACCCGACCCATGTGGGTTGGGTTGGGTCGGGTTGAACCCATGGGTTTGAAAATTTTTTTATTATTATTATTAAATTGAGTAGAAAAAAAATATAAATATTAATATATTAAAAAAACCCAAAGATTAGTATCGATGTAATTCCTTAAGGGCAAACAACACCAATAACTAAACAATAATAATAATTTACTAGAGTTTGTGTGAACTAATTGGCTTTATATAGGATAGGAAGAGTTGGTTATTTTAAAAATTTTATTAATTATATAATACATATTATATATATAATTAGTATTAGTAGGAGGAACTGAGGAAGTATTGCTCTACAGCTGGTTTTTTTTTTTTAATTATTAAATATAATATATATATATATATATTTAAATATATATAAGTGCCCTGGTTTTTTTTTTAAAAATTAATATATAATATATTTTAAATATATATTAAATATGGGTGGGTCGGTGGGTCGGGTCGGGTTTATAATTTTATGACCCAAACCCAACCCGACCCGCTATAAAAAAAAATTTTGTAACCCAACCCAACCCACCAAGGCCTAAAAACCGACCCAACCCAGTGGGTCGGGTTGGGTCGGGTCGGGTTTGGCGGGTCGGTGGGTTTTCTGCACACCCCTAGAATCCAGTGTGTATTTTAGCTTTTATACCCAGAAATCAACCAATGCAAAAGAAAATAACTTTTAGGTTGAATAAATTTAAGATTTCCTAAATCATGAAGTGCGTCCATTGTTTTCTATTGCCTTAAATGCCACACTAACTAAATCAACTGAAAGCACAAACATTCTCACAACTTTAGTTCTAGGACTATAAAACCAACCCAACACTAGCTAAATATTGATTATCAAAGGCGCAACAATGATTTTCTATTGACTCCACACTAACTAAAGCAAGTGAAAGTACCTGCTTCACACAACTTTAGTTTTAGAAGAACAAAACCAGCCAATGACCACTAAACACACATCATGATCATGATTTCCTATACCATAAAGAGGACATTATTATTTTATAATAAAAATTAAACCGATAGAAGGGCCTGAAAATATTACCAAGAAAAAGTTGTTAAAATTAAAATGTAACAGAAGGAAGGAATCATATATCAGTAACAGATAGTACCTAATCTACCAATATAGGCAGTCTCCATCAGCTGTGTTAAGGGTTCAAGAGCCAGTCCACCAATTGCAGGCAAAGAAAGCATTAAAAGTTCATGCTTTCCATCCCAAGACTTTGATTGACTGGCTGGAGTTCTTGTCAATTTACTGTTAACAAATTAAGAAAATGAAGTTTCAAGATCTGAAACCCAACCAAAAAATAGGAAACTTTAAAAGAAATAGAAAATAATAACATCTTACACAATAAGTAGCAAATCAATTATTTAAAGACACACCATCATTACATACAATTTCGTCACTAGCCAACAAGTCATGGTTTCAAATAATTGAGTTATTCACCAGACTCAATACATCTCAGCCACACCATGAAGGAGGAAGCTCCCAAACTGTCACATTGGACAACCATGAGAGGCACGGAGGTAATGGGAATCATAGAATAGAGAAAAGTCCTCCAAAAATGACCCAACCCAAGCCGTGCTTGAAGAATTCATGTTTAGGTAGTTTTTTTTTTTTTTTTTTTTTTTTAAAACTTTTTTATGTTTATTTTTATTTTTTATTTATAGATTCGTACAATTTTAGTGCCTAAACTGTGACATGGCACCAACATCCACGTTTTCAATCTTTAAGTACTTGTAACCACTAAGCAATATGCACAAGGTCATTCTTTTTAGTTTTTACCATCAGCAACAGGTTCAAAACTAATATACTTAACTCTACTAAACTCAAAAAACACCAACTCTTTATTCTTTATTTAAGAGGTAGTAAACCCAATAAGATTTACCTCTTTATTTGAAAGATACATAAGTAGCCAGTTGGAGAATATCAAGTCCAATGATTCATCAGAAATTTACCTCTTTAACAAACCTCTTTTTCAAGGTTCACCAATTTTGCATTTTTTAACCCTTGTGAAATGTTTGGGCAGGGGAGGAGGCTGCGGGGCATCATTCTTAGGCTCATCATCATGCTGCAAATTCCATTAGATGCATACAATCAATATTCGGTGTAATGATAAGAATAAAGTGAACTACAAAATATATTATTAAATTGTAATTAATGTTATCATATCATAGAGCTGCCTTGGTGTCCTATTTTGTGTCCACCTGTCCCACAAGTGGGTGCTCTTCTAGTGCTTTGCGGTCTACCTCGTGGGGGTGAGGGCTGATGAGGGGGATGCTCATCTGGTACATCAGTATGTGGCTGTAGAGTGTCAATCCCAATCGGAGGTCCTAGAGAGTCGAATGAGGATGAGGTAGGTGGGTAATGATGCTTTGTGTAGAGGCTAGGAGTGGGTGCACTGGAGCTGGTGGGTAGGTACGAGGGTGTCTCGGGGAGAATATGAGGGGTCAAATTTTGATCAATACCGAGATCAAAATTGGGCTGCGAAGGTGGGGTGGGTGAACGGACCTCGAGTTGAGGAGATGCATCTACCATGGGTGGAGGGACCTCGGACTGATGCATCTAGGATGGGTGGAGGGACCTCAGGCTGAGGAGATGTGTGCGGGATGGGTGTAGGTATCTTAGGACTAGTTACAACCTGAGGGGTTGTTGCATGCCGACCACGGCCCCTAGCTGCACTTGTGCTTGGGCTTGCTGTAGCAGGCCGACCACGACCCCTAGCTGCGCTTGTGCTTGGGCTTGCAGTAGCACGCCCACCACGGGTCGGTGTACTTACGAGTGCTATGCTTGTGCTTGGGGTTGTAGTAGCTACTGATTCAGTCTCATGCCCATTGTTTGCCTGCCCATTTGCTGCAAGACCACCACCAAGCCTAGCCACATTATTTAGGACGCGCTGAACATGGTTGTGAGCTTGGCTGCCTTCAGGAAGCATCTCCAACAGCGCTAAATGGCTTTTAATTTGAAACAGAGAAAGAACTAGTACAATCAGATTTGAGACATTTATGTATCAATTATAGAATGGATAATATAGTACTTATTAATCTACTCAAATACCCAAATAAGAACTAACAGTTTTATTAGAATACTATATATAACAGAAAGTATTTTTAATTGGATGTCAGTTAGATCAAACTAGATTTGTTGAAAAAAGAAATCAATTGATTCTACGTTCGTACATGTACTAACAAAAAAAATGAAGAAGGCAATAAAATCTATTTAGAACATATTACCATTATATCTAATTTAGTGCTATTGCGGTCGACATACTTTCGAGTGACAGGACGGTACCAGCGGTAATAGGCATGATCGCGGGCCATCTCACTAGTCTGAGGAGGTGCATGGCAAAGTCGTTGTTGTCTCATATCCCATGTAAGGATATATGGTCCATGCTCCTCCCTCCAATTCTTTTCCACCTTCCCACGAAAGTCTATTCTATGCAGTCTATCATCATACACAACATGGTCAGGCCGTTCTTGCGCCAACCTAAACTGTCGAAGGACACAGTCTGGGTGGTCTATCTCTACTATGCAAAAACACACAAATGGCACCCTTGCCGTCCACGTATCCCTCCCTGCAATGCAAAAGTCAAGAAGGTGGCCAAAGTCTGCCTTGTATGGTTGCCACACAATCTACAATAGAAAAAAAAAACAATTATGATAACATCTTAAAATGTGAAACAAGGGAGAATACATAGATAAAGGGAAAATCAAAAATTAAAACAGAAGATATGTTAAAGGATGAAGAAGCAATCATATTCTTAAGGAAAATTAAGATAACCAAATAGAATTTTTGTATATTATTACCTGGTCTGGCTGCATTCTAACTAATTGCTTGCGATAGTGGATCAAGGCCGTGCCAGATGGCTTACTCTTCGGGCTTGGCACCTGTACCCACCTACAGTTACGAGCGAATAACATAAGATAAGATAATACCACTTAGTTACTAAGAAGAGTACATTGCATAACATACTAAATATCAGGAAAATACTTACTTAAATGCAAGTGGAGCATTTGGCCAAGGGCTATAATCACATCCAGGTGGGGGCTCTATCCTCGGGCACAAGAATGGCAACCTTGCCCATGCCCAATACTAGACCAAGGTGCACGCCCCACCAATCTGCGATGCCCCTTTCTCGCTTACCCGACACAACTCTCTGTACAATCAGGCTAGGCAATCACTACCCCAACTATACTGTGGCGGATCACGAAGGTTCTGCAAGAACTCCAAGAACATCAGATGCACCCTATCTCCCGACTTGTCCTCGAAAAGCTTATCCCCTGGTAGCGCTAAAATATAGCACTGGGCATACTGGTGTATCTGAATCTCCGTTACGTCATGAGGCAGTGGCTCTACAATGGCGTTAACAAGGCGGTTGATGAGAATTCTTTGCCCCACCAAAGTTTTGTTGTCATTCACCAGAGTAAAACCAAGCAACTCCATGCACAATTGCCTCAAACCCCCATCCACCACAGTAGTCGGCCCAACCAAGACCTCACCATCTATAGGAAGTCTAAAAATGATCTCCACATCTTGTAGGGTAATTGACATCTCACCATGTGGAGAATGGAACGTATGAGTCTCCGGCCGCCATCGCTTAACTAGGGCCGATATTAGGCAATGATCTATCTCTTTGGAAGGGGCTTTAAACAATCCTTCCAGCCTTAGCAACTTGATAATGTCAATCACCCGATTATCTAGCATTTGAATGTTTGCCATCTCCTTAGTGTGACCACGGCATGTAAGTGGGCCTGGGTCCTGCAAAATCGATACAAAATTATAGCGGTTGTTAGAACTAGATATACAACTTTGAAAGAATTTGCTAACTAAAAGTCAAAGACAACGTAAAAATTAAAGCGGTTGTTAGAACTAGATATTTCACCTCGCCATTCCAAATGTCCTCTGATCGATGATATCGTTGTCGCGTCAACAATGACTCATCAAGTGGACTAGGGTGCAGGATCTCTGGCTCCTCATCGATCCGAGGCTCCATACTGCAAAGCGTGCTATTGCAATACATTCAGACATATCTTTGAGGATTTCTATAATTCAACTAAGCATAAATCTATAATTTTTTTATGATAAAAAGTTAAATATCTAACAATAACCCAAATTACAGTTGACCACATTCTTATATGCAAAGTGATCAAACCAAGTAATCAAAAATCACAACACAAAAAAAAAAAAAAAAAAAAGAAGCTAAGCCTAATAGATGTGTTAGTTGAAAGTCAATTGAGTGTAATCAGTGATCAAAATGTTTGGAAATGTATTAATCTGTTAAATGTTATACATTTTCTTAGCAATAAAAATAATAAAGGCTATGAATTCAAATGTTCTTTTCACTCATTTTACCAGCCACCATTATTTAGCTTTTGGTGGAATTGTTTTAACTGGAAGGTTAGCAAACACTACAAGTGATCACCTTGATACACAAAGATTACATACAATTGTGGGGGTCAATATCAGGTGCAAAGTGATGGGGGCTTCCTTAAGAAACTTAGTGGAACTGAACTTCAATGAAGTAGAGAAAAACCATGTGTAGCAGTAGTTTTATGGAATGAAATAAACTAATTGTGCTGATGTATCTTCATAGACCAAGAATTACAGTACTTTCAAATCAAGCAAATCCCAAAGAGTTAAACAGAATCTTCCATGTGAGCTAGTAAGAACAAATCTATATGCTAAAGCTGAGTATAGAACAAGGAAAACCCATGAAAGTAATGTCACTTTGAACCCAAGAAATTGTCCTAGAGCATTTTAAGTGTAGTAATCCCTATGACAATGCAGGAGATCAGGTGTTGAATAATCACTTCTTCTTCTTCTTCTTCTTCTTCTTCTTCTTCTTTTATGTTATAAATTTTATTACAAAAGCACAAAGGAACACCAAACTAGTATATACGCAGTATACAAAGAGTAAACAAAAACAATTCCATTTAACATACAAAATTAACAACTCCAAAAGCAGTATAAGTATAGCTTGGGTATACAATCAACATTTTCAGGATTTCAAGCCACATGGCATGTATTTTGACAAAATCATAATAAACAGAACAAGAATTTAAAAGCAACTTCACAGGCACAAACAGTCACAAACATTGCATGCCCAATGTGCAGTGAACCAGTAACATTAGGAGGCAGCATTGATATTACAAATGGAACACTTCCTCTGTCGAAATTTGGCCTAAAATACCCTTGAGACTCCCACCTAATTCCAACAATTACTAACACCAGATTACAAAGCTAAAAATACAATCAACACCATGCTTGAGAAATTATGCAAGCAGCAGTATGATAACCAACACCAAGACATGAGACAACGAGAAAATAGGAAAGTTGAAAACCCCAAGACTGCACTCAATTCACACACACACAGAGGTTAAGGAAGGGTGAAAACTAGATTTAAGTTAGTACAATTAGGTCCAATATATGTTTAAATACATGAGTTGGTCTCTTGCAACTTTTAGTGTGTACTTGGATGAGCTTATGTTGGTTATTGTGAAAGAGAACAATTGTATCTTGAAAAAAGTGATGCTTATAAAAGTTATACCTCATTTTGAGACCAAGTCAAGGTTTTATAAAAACCACATTCTATATAGAATAAAGGTATTGCATTCTTTATTAAGTAGATAATAAATTATTTAAAATTTTAAACATAAAAAATAGGTAGAAAGAGAATATATATATATATATATATATGAAAGGATATGCAATTAATAGGAGGCCTTTCCTATAAAAAGAAGCACCCATGCATTTACAAGGGGTGAGAGAGAAAAATACACAAATGCTATATACCCATCAACAGTAACACTATTAGACAGCACTAGATTAATAGCTATAGTATCCATCTTATGTATACCACTGTTATGGAGTGTTACTGCCATGCTAGATTCATATGCTTCTAGATCAGTTTTGAGTTTCCTCCAGGAGCAAAATAGGTTGTGTTTTGTGAATGCATACATCCATGTGTAACGGGCTTATGAAAAGTATATCACCATTATGGAATATATCAGGCTCCACACACAGTATTACCAAACATGAAACCAAATGGAACTATAGTAATATATAATGCGATTGGTTTCTAGCAATAGCATAACTAATAATAATAATAATAATAATAATAATATTAAAACAAAGGTGTAGTCATTATGAAATATGTCATACTGACCATTGTAGTAAGATTTTAACTTAACATAAACAAAATATCTATTCATCAACTGTAAAAAAATCACAACAAAATAGGGTATCAAAACTCAAAAGCCCCAATTTTTTTTATAAATTTTTTGTAATTATAACCCAAGAACAAAGAACAAAAATAAGAGCACAAACAAAAGCACAAATTTCTCTAATTTTGAGCCCAATGAAGAAATTTGCATCATTTCTACACAAACTATAAGTAAAGCCATATTACATAGATCCAAAGAGTTTTGCAACATTTGCAACCACCCCATAACAAAGATTTTACTAACATAAATCCCAGCAAGTAAACACATATCAAGCATTATTACCCAGAAACCAACAAAAAAGAGAGACAAAAATAGAACATGCCAGCAAACCAAATCATACAACAAGTAACAAAACAAATCCGTCTAACAAGAAGGGAAATTATCAAACACAAACACTTGGGCTAAACCAAGATGGAATGTTTATTCAAAAAGCTCCAATTTTCATAACAAAAACATACCTTCAAACTTGAAAAAATCTAAACTTCCGTTGGTAGGGGTGAGGGTGAAGCCGATTGTGAGGAAAAGGGATTTTCAAGGTATGGGATTTTCAAGTTTGAACCCAATTGTGAGGAAAAAGAGAGCGTTTGAGGGTGAGGGTGATTTTTGTTGCACGCCGAGGGGTTGAGGAAGACTGATTTGGGTGTTTGAGTGAGAGTGTTTGAGAAACTGAGAGAGAGTTTTTGAGAGACTGAAGTGTTTGAACTAAGAGACCGAGTGAGAGTGTTTGAGAGACTGAAGTGTTTGAACTAAGAGACTGAGTGAGAGAGTGTTTGAACTGAGAGAGAGTGTTTAAAAGTGTCAGATTGATATATTGTGCATATTTTGAGTCTCATAAACTCGATTTCTACGTGGCTGAACTTTGTCCACCTGGAAAATTTGTCCATGTAAGTGTATTGACAAACCGGGCAAAACGAGTTTTAAAAGCTCGAATTCTAATTGGATCTCGAGTTTTAAAAACTTGAGATGCTAGTTTCACATATTCTTTTAAAATCGGGCAAATAACAGAATTATTACCATAGTAACGTTATTTGGAAAGGGTGTTCTTCATCTGATTGTTTGTTTTGTTTTCTTAATCTTTTTATTTTGTTTTGAATTCTCATTTTAATTTTTTTGTTTTCTTTTCCTAGTCAGATTATTTAAGTTGTGTTTTGTGACTTGGCAGTGACAGGTAAGCAATGTTGTAAAAATGTTGTAAACGTAGCATTTCTCAAAAAATATTTTGCTACAGTATCTTCAGCAATAAATTTTTAGTTTTCAGCAAAATAAACGGTATCCAAAAGTACACTTAGCCATCACTTTGGATTTGAATGCATGATTTATTTGAACTTTTTAATATTTCTCAATTCCATTACCAGCTTAATTCCTATATTCATTTATAACTGGACCTTGCCAAGTCAGGCTGCTTAGGTTTATAACTGTCACAGATAATGATAACGAGCAGCCCACAAAAGATAATGTTAAGTCGGCATACTCAAATTCAAAGACTAAGGGATCATAATCACATTCAAATGGAAGAGATGGCATACAGAAACCTGAGGATAAATCCTAGTTGAAATTATCTCTACTGATCTTATTGTTTAAATTCAATTTTATTATCTGTACAGTTGTTATCCAATTGCCGTAAATTAATCAACAATGAGTTATATATACAGTAGCCTTAGCCATCATTTTTGGTAAGGCAGCACATTATATTACATTTGTTATTATCTTTACATGGTATCGAGCCAATAATTTTTTCTTTACTTCTTCCTTTTGCCTCCAATAACATCAGCATCACCAATTCTTCATCTTCCACAAACATCTCTCTCACCAATCTTAACAACATTCACCCTCAATCAAACCTACAGAGACAACTATCCTCTATGGAAGGCTCAACTTGTTCCCTACTTGAAAGTGCAACACCTTTATGGCTACCTTGATGGATCAATACCAATTCCACCACAAGCCATCACTACTCAAACAGATGGTGAAAATCAATTCTTGATGAATTCAGGATCAAATAATTCTTGGTGCTATCATCTCCTCACTTTTTAAAAAATACTAGCAAGTGGTCAAATGCACTACCTCATGAGAAGCATGGCAGACATTAGAAAAAGCATTCACATCTCAGTGTCAAGTAAGGATAATGCAGATCCACTGCCAACTTATTACCTCGAAGAAAGGGAAACTCCTCTAAGCAGAATATTTTCATCAATTTACAAGTCTTGCCCCTATTGATCAACCGCTCAATGACTTTGAGCCATTTCTTTCTCATTGGCTGGCCTCAATTACAAATATGATTGCCTTGTGGCTTCAATCACGGCGACGCTTAAGTCACAAAGGAGTCATATTTTGGATTTGAGGCCAGCCAATAAGAAACTAAAAACCCCAAAATCATTGAGTGGTTGATCAATATTAGCAAGAGTGTTGGCAAAACTGGTAAATTGATGAGAATAGTCTGTTATAGAGGAGTTTTCTTTCTTCAAGGTAGCAAGTTGGTGGTGAATTTGCATAATCCATGCTCGACATTAAGATGTAAACATTTTTCTAAAATCTGCCATAATTCTCATGAGGTGGTGCATTTGACCACAAAACTAGTATTTTTTCAAAAAGTAAGGAGGTCATAGCACCGTGATAATTTGATATATCCTAGGAGAAGAATTCGTGGAAGCAAACAAAAAAAGGTTATGCATTTAGTTTCATGTATGGCTTGGGTCTAACTAGACAGGTAGGCTAAATTTTCAACCAAATTTCTATAGGGAAGCTATTGTAATAGGTTTTGTTTATGCATACTGATACTGTTGATACTTCTCCACAAACGTGGCATAAACTGCAAATATAGTTTGTACGCCATTGCAATACTTCATTTATACATCTCCATAACGCAGCCTAAAATTATATAATTTCATACCAACCAATAAAACCATTTGCAGGGTGAAGATGCACTAACACTACTTGCAAAGTGAAGCTAGTATACGGCGAGGTGGATCGAATGATTTTCGGGCATGAAGGGCAGCCCAATTATCCAGCAAAAGAACATCACCTTTCTGCCAAGGAAAGGCTACACTTTCCTCTTCAAGGATATTTAGACAGTCATAGACGATATCAGCTGGCAATGGTTTGCCATCTCCAAAGGTAACAGCCTTTACAGGATCATTCCTGGCATCCTCCCAGCCTATATAAGCGATAACCATGCTGTTAAACCAAATCTTGCGCTGTCTTGTCTTGTCGAATTTAATAGCTGGGATTGGACCCATTATTGTTTTCACTGAATCCTCCAGCCATTCCAGCTTCGTCCCCACATTAGCTGCCCTGTCAAATGTGTTGGTAGAGCCATATTATACCTGTTAACGCTTTGTAATTGTATATACTAATCTACTTTGAAGCCATCGAATGAAAAGATGATCATAGCTATATAGATAGCACAAGAACTTAAATTGAATATATGGGACATCTATAAGATGATTAGTCCTGAATGTCCTGAACAATGGCCTCATGCAATACTTTTTGCAAGGCATTGAGCCTGCTAATATCTATCAAGTAGAAGCTATACAAGAAAAGCAGTTCAGCAAATAGAACGTGTGCAAAAATATAGTTGTTGCTGTAATGCGTTTGAACACAAGAAGTTCACCTATACTGATCATATATTACAGTGAACCTGAGCACCATAAAGATAAAATCTAGAGCACTGGCGTATCATAGGAATATAGCAGGTCATATGCAAATAATTCTGCTGAAAAAATGCCATCACGGCTAGCAACATGGCAACTTCTTATCCCTCATCTCCGTAAAACTTGTGATTTCAAAAGAAACATATACTGAAGTGGTTTCAACTAGTCTTGGAGTAACACTATTGTCAAGAACATTAATAAGTTGTTATGGTGTAGGAACTATGATCACATTAATGAGAGCTAAATTTGTGTCCAAAGTAGACTGTGCTTTAACTTGTTTCAACGTATCTCGTTGCATGTATTTCCAATCAAAACAGGACCATGTCTGGTTTGTTCATGTTTTGCAAGAATCAACTACCAGATAAGAAACCGCAGTTTGTCATGCACAAATGCTTGGAATAAAAATCATTTCAAATATCAAACAATAGTTAAAATCACAAACCTTTCCTCAGCCACACTCTTGTCTTTGGTCAAGAATGTTGATTTCCACCCACGCCCGATTGGAGATGACAGGTCATCATCTTCTCCTATTACCCGCGTATATAACAATCCATGCTCTTCTAGTTGTTCAACAAATTCTGGGTGTCTCTCTTTCATCTTTTCATAGACAAGATGGCTAAGAACTATAGGAGTCTCTCCCCCACTTCCAGGCTCCACTTCACAGAAGAAAAAAAGCTTGGAAGGGAATGTAGTAACCTATTAATAAACCCAAGTAAGTCTTAAACAAAGCTCAAGAAGATATGCTGATAAAAATATCTTACACAATGAGGTGTGCAACACTTGTGTGAATCCCACATTCGAGGATTCCATATGCATAATAAATCTAGTGACACAAAATATTTCACATTTGTTGCTGACATAACCTTTTGTAATAATGTGCATTTGTTTGGTTAAGAACCCAAAGTGTCAATGTGATGCTGTGATTGAATGGGGTAGTAGAGAGTTGCCAAAAAATATTTCTCTTAAAGGCTGTCTTATGTAAACTGGTCATGGCTGCTACTGTTTATCATATTTGCCTTCAATGAAATGCTCGGGTATACAGAGGGCATGTTAAATCTGAAGATGCCATTGTCAACTCCATCAAGTGGGATGTTAAAACTCGAATTGAGTTTTGCAAGAAGGTGAAGTTGTCACAGCAGAACAAAGTCTTATGTGCAAATTGAAGCATCTCCTCTTAAGTTTTCAAGAACTGAAGATGGTTTGCTGTTGTGGGTTTTGTTTATTTATTTATTTTTTAAATTTATGTGCAGTTCTTCTATAATAAGTGATAGAGCTGCTATTTGTACTGATTGTGCAGTGTAGAAGAGGGTTTGTTGTCCTGTACTGCTTTGTGGTTTGGTGTTGTTTTGTATGGTGCTCAACTGCACAGTGTTGTAGAACTTGTATTCCATTTCTTTTGTAATGAATTTAACTACAAAAAAATAAAAGAAAAAAAAGAGTAGTGGATTATGTGAAAGTGATGTTATCCAGTGAAAACTTGCCACCTTAGTAAGTTGTAAAACAGATTATAAAAAATTTAGCTGAAATGTATTTTGAAAACACAAGTTCACAATTTTAACTGTGTCCAACAGTCTTAACAACTGTGTAACTATCACCGCTAAATACCATCTTTTGCTAGCACCAGGTGATACAAAAACTATGTGCCGTTTTCATCCATAAAAAATGATAGGTTCTGGCACCCTGTGGACCACACTCACCCTAAAAGCAACCGCATCAGTGGTTGCAAAATTTTGCAAAATACAAAAACGTGGTTAATTTTACACATTTTAACCAAAAAAACACCTACAGCAGTGGGTGCAAAATTGTGCATATACACAAAAGTGTTACAGTAATCGAGCATATATGCACGGTTACTATAGCTCTTGTATACATTATTTTAATATTATCTTTATATATTATAAAAACCTATTTCACTCTTTTATTTTTCCCTCTCCTATCACCTGAGCAACACCAACGCCTCTCACTACTCTCTCCCTATTTCATTCCTGACCTCTTCCTCTCATCTTCTCTCTTCGTCTGCTTCTCTCAGCTCTTGCTTTTGCTCATTATCATCACCACGAGAAAGAATGTGATCAGTTTGGTGGTTTTGTAGCCCCGTGAGGAGGGTGGAACAGCTTGGAGTTATCTTTATTAACAGATTTGGGGGCTAGTTTCTCCAAAAAGGTATGGGTTTTTCTCATTGAGATTTCAGGGTTTTTTTTTTTTTTTTTTTTTTTTTTTTTTCTTTGGTTTAAAGCAAGATTCTTGGGAGTTTCTCTAAACGGGTTTACTGTTAGTTCAAGCCTTAAAAAACGATGTAAATTAAAAGATTGTAGTGTGTTATGACTCTGTCTTATTGTTTTGTTCTGGTAGTTGTAGTTTGTTATGACTCTGTTTTTAATGTCTTGGTTGATGTCTCTGTGCTACACGTTTATTAGCTATCAATAAAAGGTTAGGATTTGTACAGATACGGTTTTTTTTTTTTTTTTTTTTAATAATAGAATTTGTATAGATACAAAATTTGAAATACAAGAGTGTTTGAAATACAAGACTCCTGTGAAATGCAAAGGTATTTGAAATATAAACAACTCTATCCTATCTTATCACAATCCTAGAGTTGTTAGGATTTGTATCTTGTATGCTATGTTATCACTTGATCATAACCGTTATCTATGTTGTCACCTTCATGTGGTTTCTTCATTGCTCTCTTATCCATTAATTGTGGCTCTTGTTTTGTTGGAACATCAAGAATTTTTATTCAGATCCATGAGTTGGTGACTGTAGTTTAATGTCTTAACGCAAAATTGAAAAAAGCCAGGACATTTTTTATATGAACTTTCAATTAAAGTAATGATGTTTTTATTATTTGGTGAATAGATTTGTGCTTTCTTGGCTGCTATTTTTGACCTTCTTGGCTGCTCTGCTTGACTTTCTTGGCTGCTGTGCTTATCTCGCACTTGATAGAGTTGTGTTATTAAATAGTTGGCAATGACTTGATCTTATCTTGCACTTGATAGAATTTTCAGTTTTAGCGTTAGATAGTACCCCAAATTACTTTGGTTGCTTCTGTTAGTGCTGCTACTGAATTACTTTGGTGTTTTTTAGGTGATGGACTCGCAAAATCCCTTCTTCCTTGACATTTTACAAGATGAGGAACAAGGTTTTGACAATAGTAGTTTGATGTCCACTCCACATTCAGATGTGAATGTCCATCAATCTCCACCCTAAGTTGAAATGGGATAGTCTGCACCTCTCATTGCAAAAAAATCAACTACTAAGAAAAGTCAACGGGGAAACAATTTCACTGTAGAGGAAGACATTAAGCTAGTATCAGTGTGGCTCAATGTTAGCTTAGATGCCGTGACATTGACGGACAAAAAATACACAACATTTTGAGATAGAATTTGGTCCACCTTCCACAATGACAAGAAATTTAACTGCTCCAAAGACTCTTTAAGGAGTCGGTGGTTAATAATTCAAAGGGAGACCAACAAGTTTTGTAGATACTTGGCCCAAATTGAAAACTAGAATGAAAGTGGTAAAAATGAGCATGACAAGGTATTTTGACTCAACATCTAATATGTATTATACATCAATGCACTTTTAGTTTTATGATTCTCATTATTTTCAATTTTTTATTTTTGTAGGTTAATCATGCAAAAACTATGTATAAAAGTAATAACAAAAATGCATTTCAATTGGAAATTTGTTGGAGAATTTTGAGGAATGAAGCTAAGTGGTTGAATCTAAGAGATAATGTGAAGGTCCGCACAATACAGCCAGCCACACAATCTTGTCCTACTTTTGCAAGCTCAATAAATCTAGATGAAGATAATGATGAGATGAACTCCGATGAAACCTTGGAGAGACCCATAGATAAGAAGCCCGAAAAGGAGAAATTAACACTGTGTTTGGTTGGGGTGAATTTAGGAACGATGGAAAACATAGGAAGGAAAATAGGGTAGAAAACACTGTTTTCCCTGTTTGGCAAACGTGGGAAAATGGGGAAGGAAGGAAAACAAGGAGAAAAATTTCTCTCTCGGCCCACAAAATTCGTCCTCCCAAATCGGGAGGAAAACGCTGGAGAGAAAGTGCCCTCACAACACTATTACAAAAATGCCCTCTCCAACGTCTACAACAACCCAGTGTGGCAAGAAGAAGGAAGCAGAAAATAACTACCAAACCCAGCACCACCACCAAACACAGCAACCAAGCACAAAAAATTAACCCAAAATCAACAAAAAATTAACCCAAAATTAACGGAAAAACAATTAGAAAACCCAACTCAAAATCACTGCCCAAAATCAAACCCAACCCAAAATCATCATCTATAATAAAAGCATAAAACTAAAATTGTATAAGAAGAGGAGGAAAGAAAAAGATTCTCAACAAAAAAAAAGAAAAAAAAAGAAATTTTTACCGTCAATCACCATTTTCTTACAATCACAAGTCACAGCACTTTCGTTCACTTCACAATTTCTCCCGAGCCTGGGCCAGAATTTTCAATCAAAAGCCAATGGAAAAGAAAAAAAGAAAAAAGAAAACACCCAGATATCATTTTATTTTTGACAAACCCATGTTCATCCAAAAACTTTAGCCCAAATTCCATCTGGCCATCCACCCCCAACTCCTCACAAAAAAAAAAAAAAAAAAAAAAAGAAATAAAGAAAAAAAGAAAGAAGGAGAAGAAAGAGAGCCGGAGATAGAGATAAACCCGTGTTCATCCAAAAACTTTAGTTCAAATTCCATCTGGCCATCCACCCCCAACTCCTCACACACACAAAAAAAAAAGAAAAAAGAAAAAAGAAAAAAGAAAAAAGAAGAAGACGAAGAAAGAAGGAGAAGAAAGAGAGGCAGAGAAGATAGAAATAAGAGGAGAGATAAGGTGTTATTATGAATCAGAAAAAAGGAGGAGGGGTTAGGTGGGGGGTAGTTGGGAAATAATAAAAAAAGGGATGGGAAATATTATTTTAATAAAAAAAGTGTGTACAATAGATAAATTGATGTGGGTGTTTTGTAAAAATGATGGTGTAAAATAGAAAAAATAATATTTTGTGTAAAATAGACGAAATTTTTTAAACAGATTGATGCGGTTGCTCTTATCACTTTTGCCTCTTTTCATCTTACCTTCACAGCACACTAACATCCAGTGGCCTAAGTTCTCTTTTCTCTTTTTTTTTCAACGTGACCTGATACATTATTGTAATTTTTACATTACAATAATAAAAATAATAACATAAATTTATATATATGATGTGGTAAATTTTATATTATTTAATGAGTATAAATAAATTTATTTCTTACCTATTATGTAACAAGAGTATAATAGTCAATTTATATAAAATATATTTTTCATCCTTCACTTTTTCTTTCCAATCAAATAAAAGAGTTTTTTACTCTACCACTTTTCCACCCCTCTAACCAAACACATAAGAGGAAAAACTAAATATTTTCTATCCTCCCACTTTTCCATCCTTTCACAATTTTCCAACCTCCCACTTTTCCACTCCTCCATCCAAATAGACCCTAAAGAAAAGATAGAATAACAATGATGTGGTCCCAATACTTTCCTCCCAATTGGATGAAATCAAGGAAGAAAAGAGGAGAATGCATGAGGAGAAAAAGGAAAGTATGTGCATTGCATTTGAAGAACGAAGAGAGTTGATTCGTATCAAAGAAGAGAATGAAGTAGAAAAGAGGAAAGTGGAAGATAAAATTATGATGAAAGATACAAGAACCATGGGTCCTGAGCAAAAAGAATATATTCGTTTACGTCGTTTGGAAATCTTGAAGAGGTTAAGGTCTAAATTTCCATCATAATTTACTTGTGCAGGGAACATGATTATTCAATCTCTAATCATGTTAGATATATTTTTGTAGTCTTCACTTGTGCAAGGAAAATAGCAGTGTTGTAAATTTTGTATTGTGTACGGACAGTAGCACTTGGTTATTCAATTTAATTTGTGATTTTGTTCTTGTCATTCTGTTTTGGGTGAAGCAATATCTTTGATTTTGTCATTCTATACAAGATAATTTGTGCAAGGATAATAGTAATGCCTCTGTTTTTGTCATTCTGTTCTGGGTGCAGCAGGGTTTGTGATTAAATTTGCCTTAGTGGAATCTGCATTAAATTTGTGCATTTCAATTCTAAGTCAAGCTATATATTTCAGTACTAGCATATTGCCTTATTGGATCTGCATTGAATCTGCCGTATTCGAATCCGTCTAAGGCTCAAATTCTAAGTCAAGCTCCTAAGATATTACATCTTATTTGAACTGGATTGCACTAGATGCTACGTAAAAGGTGTGTGGTTTCTGATTGGAGGTTGATAACTACACTTCTAATTTATTCATACTTACCTTTTGAACTTTTGAAGATTTGTAAAAGTTGAAGCATCATTTTTTAATGCCATATAGATTCACAGAGCCACAAAGCATTTGGTTATCTTTTTTCCTTCATGAAAGGTAGTGATACAGTAGGAGATTATCGTCAATATGGGAGAGGAAACAGATTTGAAACATGAGGCTGGACTATCTGATACAGTAGGAAATTGCTATCTTCCTTCATTTCGCTAATTCAGATAAAGAATCTCATAGAACATCAAAGGAATGCAATTTGAATATTTTATTCTGATATTAAACTTAGCAAATTTCAAATTCCAATGAAGGTTCACATTAAATAAAAGTAGTAATACTTAGAAATTTAGAATTTCAAATTCCTACGACTGGCCTTGTAGTTGCCATAGACGCTCGATGAAATCCGCTTGAAGTTGAGAATGAATTCCACTATTTTAACAATTCACTCACTGATGGGTCATTATTCGGCGGTACGGTGGGCAGTGAGACCAATCCGGCGGCATTTGTCGGAGCCACTATTTTGGCGGTTTGGCCATCAGACCTCCGCCATAAGCGGCTCCACTGGCCAAGCCACTAGTGTTGGGAGTTTACTTAAAATATAAATTTAAATTAAAAACGTATGACCATGAGGGAAAATAATAAATAATTGATGAATAATGAATATTTTATTAAAATATCTTGTAAAATAGATAAACTTTTTTTTTTTAGGGACTTGTAAAATAAATAAATTGACGTGGGTGTTTTGAAAAAGTGATTGTGTAAAATAGAAAAAGTAGGTTCTTATGTTAAAATGGACGGAATATTTTACACGGACTGGTGCGGTTGCTCTAATGAAAAAAGAGTAGTGGATTATGTGAAAGTGATGTTATCCAATGAAAACTTGTCACCCTAGCAAGTTGTGAAACAGATCGTAAAAAGTTGTCTCCGTAGCATTGCTCATATATATGCCTTTTTACATGCAGAAAGGTATCTCATGCATTGAATATATGTACCATTCCTTTGACAGCATGTAAGCTTGACTATCCTATACATTAGATATACATTAGCTGAAATGTATTTTGAAAAGTGAAAACACGATTTCACAATTTTAGCTATGTATCTAACAACCGTGTAACTATCACCACTAAATACCGCCTTTTGCTTGCACAAGGTGATACAAAAACTATGTGCCGTTTTCATCTGTAAAAACGGCAATGACACACCCTTTGGACCACACTCACCCGAAAATGATAAAGTTTAATGTCAACGACGACATGTCGTCCACATGGTGAAACGACAAACTGTATATAAACTCTGTACCAGTATTAATATAAAAACGACAACACCTTCAATATAAAAGCTCAATAGCAAATTGCCCCAAAAAAAGGGATGAAATTACGGAATATACCTGAGCCATTTCATGGTGAAAAGGAACCTTCTGGTCTGGCGGGGAATCATTGGTGGTGAAGACCCGACCCACAACGTTGCTCCGAGGGGCAGCTCCACCAACGTAAGGAAGTTCCTCGAAGCCAAAGGCCTCAACGACGTCGTTGAAGTCCGAGGCTGTATTTACAGGAAAGCCCCTGAGGAGTACAGCACCGGACTTGTGGAGAACAGAGTCGAGAAATGATTTCTCGGTTTTGATCGCTTGGGTGAAAAGAGACAGAGAGGAAGGAGGGGTCTGGGACTTGGGGTTGGGTGATAGAACTAAAGGGAATTGAATTCCGTTGAAAAGCTTTTGGTGTGGGATTTGGATTTCCAAGAATGTCTCCGACATGGTTATGCTCTGTTCTGTTTGTTTTTCTGTGAATCTGTTTGTTTACTCTGTGAACTCTGGAGGGAAAATTAGTGAAGAGCCTTTGCTGTTTGTTTGTTGCTTGTGTTCAGGTTCAATGAACGGTGGTTTTGGGCTTTTTGAATTCAATCAGTGAAACAAATAATGCTTTATACGTCAATCAGTGAAACAAATAATTGGTGGAACTGTTAGAATTATTGACGGAGCCATAATTTCTATTATAATAATAATGTACTTATATATCTCTTTTTTTTTTTCTTTTGATGAAGAAAAGAGGGGGACCATTTGTGACTGACCCTCCAGGATCACTTATATTAAATACAATACACTCAATTGGTAATGAGATTTTCATATAACAAGAAAAAGGGTAATGAGATTTTATTATTCTAATCTACTTCTCCTATAATAATATTCAGCAATCAGCAATAGAATTAAGAATCAAAATTGGAATTACAGAGAGACCGGAGGAACATAGTTTCCGTCCAGGTCTGAAACTAGGTTAAATTTACATTAAAAAAAAAACAAATTCTTTTCGAACTCCAGATCTCTTATACAACTACTAGAAATTTTATCAGTTGAATTAACTGGAACCTATACTTATTTATAACCTTTAATTACTAAGAAATAAACTAGTTAATCTATATATACGCTATAAAACTGAAGCTCTTGACCAATGTTTGACTTTTTTTTTTTTACTTTTACATTTTTATATGTCAGCATTATTTAAAAAAAAAAAAAAAAAAACTATTTCTGATCCAAAAATTTCAGCCAAAAAGAAGAAGCAAAAACCCGAAATTTTTTCCACAATTGTGAAAATAAAACCCGATACTCCTTCCTCAATCCCAAACACCAAATGTCATTCTCCTTCTGCTCTCTCTTCTCTATTTCTCCCCTTCCTCTCTCTTCTCTACCCTTCTCCTTCCCTAACCAAACCTTCGATTGTCATCTCGTTTCTCTCTTCAACTGCCTCTCGCAGACCCTACCTTTCTCTCAAGTTTGAAAAGTAGACCGATGAATGAAATGATTCTACAGGATGATCCTTATATTCGCCTATTTGCCTCTAACTATCTCTCTTTACACATAGGAAAGAAGCCCCTAATGCACTGTAGCATCATTCAATTAGAGGCTTCAAGATTTACAGCATTCCACATACGCATCGTAGGTATTTTGAAATCCATCTTTTGCTTATCAGATCCTAAAATATGATTGGAAACACCAAACACCATTCTCCTTCCCCTTCCCCCAAATACCATTCTCTACATTTGCTTCCTCCGATTTGTTTTTCAATTCAAAACACCGTATCGCAAAGAGAGAGGGGATAATGATGGAGAGAGATTGGGGCTGCGTTTCTCTCAAATTTCTCACCATTTTCTGTGTATCGATGCCACTACATCATCACAACTATATTCCCGAGTATCCAGCCCATTATATTTCAAGTATGTCGGTCGGCAAAGGTAACCAAATTTGATTAGGAATCCAGAACCCTATATTGTATAAATAGTATATTTTTAGAGAATATTTGTTACGATCCCAACTCATGACTGAAAATTTGTATTCTTTGGTAACCAAAGTGAGATTTTTCATTCCTCTTTTCTGAAATTTTTATTGCTCTCTTTATAATTATGATTATAAATTGTGTAAGTAATATTTTGATTTTCTATTCAGTTATTTTGCTAATACTGTTGTTGGGTATTGTTAGTGCTACCTTTTTTTTTTTTTTTTTTTTTTTTTTTTTTTTGTGAATTCTTATCTGGGTTCGTGTGGCTACCACTTAAAAACTTGATTTTAGTGATCCAATTACAGAGACAATTTTTTGTGTTCATATCTAACATTTTGTAATACTTTATATAAATTAATACTTAATTTTAGAAATCAAGTAATTTTAGAAATCTTTTTCAAATCTAACCTTTTGAACAAGTGTTTAGACCTTTTGTAATACTTTATATATAATCTCAAGTATTTGTTATGCCATGACCCAATTATAGAGACAATGTCGTGAACACTCTGGTTATCTATGTAAGGAGGTCAGTTTTTCTTTGATTTCTTGGGTATTTTCTAATTATTTTTGAGAGATTGTTCAACATATGATTGTGTGGATTGGATTTCTATGTGGGTTTTGTTCTTTGTAAGCCTTTGTTTCTTGGGAAATTTTAGTTCCTTTTTTTTTTCCCTTAAATTTCGTTCTGCAATTTATCAGTTTTGAAAGATTAAGTTTTGAAGACAAGCTATGAGTTTTCCGTGTTAAAAAAAAATATTTAATTTTGATCAAAATGTTGAAGCAAACAGAATTTGTACTGCTTTATTTATTTAATTGGGTTGGTAGAGGAGTTCTGATGATGGGATTTGTTGGTGGTAGAATAAGATATTTGAAAGATCATTTTGAACAATTTAGAAACTACAAGATGGGAACAACCCAGATTTTGTGGTTGAGGTTTTCTCTATTTTAGAAGCTATGCCTAGAGCACTGTGATTCTGAGTATTTGTAGTCTATGTAGTTAATTTAGGAAAAAGTTTGTTTATTGATTTATTTTTTGTTTATGGGTAAAAGGAAATACTTTACTAATAGGAAAGATGTTTACTAATTTTATTTATTTATTTCACTTCTGTAGAGAACAGAAAATTGAGGCTTTAAAATAGGTAGTTGTCCATGTTCATCAGTTTGAGTAGTAATGCCAGATATTTACCGTTTTTTCTCCTTTATTCTCTATAGTCTCTTTCTGCATCATTATTGGTAGTATGTTTCTAGGAAGAATAAATTCTTTCAAACAATCGTGTGGACCTTTCACTTTTAGAAATATAAATGTACACACATGAAAATGAATATTTCATTTTTTTATGTTTTCTAGCAAACGTAGTTTTAACTTTTAATGAGCATTTTGCCTCATAAAACTTTTGTTCTTTCCCCATCTTCCATGTAGACACTGAATATTGAATATAAAATTTGATGTTTGTGAAGTTCTTTTGTGCTCAGATTTGTATTACTAGAAGGGTCATTTTTTAGTGTATGTTTCTTGAAGTTGTTCTCTTTGAATTTTGGAACTAACTTTGTATTCAATTTAGTTTATTGTAGTTGTTCATCTTTTCTTGGTGGGATCTGTTATTGTCAATCTCTCAAAGTTTGTCACTGTACTACTAACATATGTGATGATTCTTGACCACAACACAACCATTGGGAAAACACCAGTTTGACTTTAAAAATATATAACTTACTTTCAGAGAAAACATCATTGTCTGATCCTTTAAGCAAAAATATAGATACTACTAAAAGAGTGATTTGCACAATGAAGGCACCATTGTCATCTTTTGTTCATGATGAGTTTCACTTTCACAGTTGTAGAAGCAATTCACAATTATAGGGTGATAATGCTGTCTGGCACAATGACAAAACAATAAACCATATAAAGCAAATAGACGGAAGTCTATATACGTGAGATGGAAGTCTATATACGTGAGGGTGGCCGATGCAATAATAGATTTGCCACGAAGTGTTCATAAAAGAAATGTTCAGCCTGTGTTGATGCAAGGGATAACTTCCATTCTTATAAGTTTTTGAAATTTTATATGTATTACTTTTGTGATCTATTGCCTCTATGAAATTGTATATATGTTTCTGTAAATATTGTGGTTTAAAATGTGACAAAATGTATTGTTTTAAGTGTTGTAAACTAAACAAGAAATGGGAAACCTTTAAATATTTGAATTCTTATTTTCAAATATACCATGAAAATTGAAATTCATACAAGTTGTGAAATGAGTCTCTCTTTATGCTCGAGTGACAATTTAGATATAATTACAAATTTTGAGAACCTTTTCAAATTTGTACATTAAGAGCTGTTCTAAAAAGTAAATTTTAAAGTTTTCACCCATTGTTTTAATTCCATCACTTTTATGCGAATTGTTTGAACTTTTAGTTTGAACAAATTTTTTATTCTCATTCCTTTTATAGACAAGTAACTTTTCTTCAAAAAAAAAAAAAAAAAAGTCAATACCTTTAGCAAATAAATATATAAAATTTTTATTTAACTATCCTGTGCATAGCACAGGTTAACAACAAGTAGTTATAGTTAGGCTGATTGTCAACACATAAGTCAAAGCTAAAATTAAAGAGGATACACAGCAGATCTAAGAAGTCAAAATAAATGGATGCCTGCCTGCCGTAAGAGGTTAGAAATAATAGTTGCAATAATACAAGTAAATGAATGAATAAAGGATGAACTTGAGTAAAGGGGTGGGGTGGGGTGGGGGCGGTTGATTGGCTGTCCTCAGGGTAGCTAGAGGGTGGCTTTATCAAAAAGTTGAGTAAATAAATAAAGGATGAACATGAACGCATTTACATCACATACTCAAGAGTCAAAACCAAATATTTCTATCTATTTTTAGGATGTTCCTAAAAGAAAAAAGAAAAAAAAAAAAACTGTTTCTAGGAGAAAAAAAAAGGCATAATTAATTAATTATTCTCGTTCAAATTGAATTGTAGGATTGAATACACTACAGATTCTTATAAATGGTGGGATTGTTAGAATTATTTGACGACAAGAGCCATAATTTTTGCAATAATAATGTAATTATATCTCTTATATTAAACACAATACACCCAATTGGTAATGGGATTTTCACATAATAAAAAAAATGATAATGACATTTTATTTTTTTTAATCTACTCCTCCTATAATAGTATTCAAAAATCATGTAGGAAAGCATGAGGTTTTGCCATGTGACATGTTGTATGAGTAGTTTTCATTTATCATTTCACCTCCATCTTTTTATCAATGATTGTTTAAGCCATAAATGCATAAGATTAAAAGATTTTGGTTCCACTCCCTTTCCCAACTTCTTGAACTCTTTCACTTTTAATTTTACAAATTTCAGAAATGAAAGGTTTTCTCAATTCAATGTTAGTTTTTCATGTTATTTTGTATATTTCAATTTCACAAAATATCAAATGTCCAAAAGAAAAGGAGAGAGAGAGAGAGAGAGAGAGAGAGAGAGAGAGAGAGAGAGAGAGAAATTAGTGTTAAGAAGAGTATGAGACTGGCTTTGGTTTTGGGTGCATGTATAATGACATAGAGCCTTTATACATGGTTTTTGTGTGTGTGTGTGTGTGTGTGTGTGTGTGTGTGTGTGTGTGTGTGTTTATTTAGTATATTTTTGGAAAAAGCTTAATCTTTGTAAGTGAATAAGTTACTCTGATGTATGTAAAATTAAACTTGAGATATGAAATAATATAATTTTATATTTCTTTATTCAATTGTTGTTATATTTTTTAAGTCTCTTAATATGTATATTTAGTTTTATAAATTAAAAATTAAAAAACTTAAATTTTTGATTTTCAGCCTTCAAAAGTTCACTTTTTTTTTTTAAAAGAAATACTTCTAAGAAAGAGAGAAAGAAATAATAAGAAGTTTTATATTGAAAACGTCAAATCTAAGAACAAAATATACATGTATGCCTAATTAAAAAAAAAGGCATGTGGTGACATTTTTAGGGTCTAATTAATTATGATTACTAATGGATATATTGGATTACAATTTTTTTTCTTCAATATATTTGTGACATATAATACATAATCAAAATTAATTTTCCAATCATTATAACACATATGATTATTATAAAATAACTAATAACGAACATGTGCATCGCGCTTAACACTCGCTAGTTAGAACTAGTAACAGCTTACTACCTAAGATTTGTTGTGAAATTATTGTCAAAATTTTATAAATTTAGCATTACTCAAATAAAACTATTATCTAAACTATAATCCATCCCCCCCAAAAAAATAAAAACCTAGAACTATAATATTTTCATAACATGCATGTCCGTGGCCAGTGAATTGTCTTGTAATTGATCCAAAAAAATGAAGGTATTTTGTTTGTACATTACAGGACATATTAATATGATTTTCCCCGCTGAGTATCAAAAAGAAATACTTCGTTTCATATACAAACATCAGGTACTTATTCTCGGAAGTTCTACCTGCCAATTGCTCACTAATAGGATTAGAGTTTTTGCCGAATATGTTACTTCTGTCTTTTGTTTTAAGTTTTTTCAGTTCAAACTTCATGTGTAGCATTTATGCTATAAGTTTATATATGGAGAATGAAGATGGTGGTTGGAGACTTCACATAGAAGGCCATAGCATCATTGCCTTTGAGTGAAATTTTCAGAATTCACATTCAATAAAAATATATTGAGTGGAGTTGTAGCCATTGGCAACAACTAAGTTTGTAACTAAACTTTATCCTTTATGTAAAATGGTTTTGGAGAATGTTGTATCTGTATTATAGCATAATTGTTTTAGAACTTTATTAGTAACTAGCCACAGACCCATGTGATGCGTGAGAATATAAATATTACGTAATGATGTGTAATATGTAAAAAGTAATAATTACTTCAATTATTGTCTATCCCAAGCCAAATACTAAAAAAATGAATAGACCCATATATGGCCCACAACATAAAAGAAGTAGTAATAAAAGGAAAAAAGAAAAAAAAACCAGCAATCAAAAGAAACAATACTATTAATCTAATCCTTACATTGAATTATAAGTAATGGACATCAATTGTGAATTTAAATTTGTGCCAAGGAACTACATAAATCAATAAAAGACACATTCCACAGGTGCAAGTTATTAACAGTTTTGTAACAAGGAATTGCATAAATCAAATTATTTGCATCGAGGGGCTTGTTGATTTTTTGTGTTTTTTTGTGTGTTTTTTTTTTTTTTTTTTTTTTTTTTTTTTCTTTCTAGAAATAGATTCCAAACTCAAAGAAGTACATTCTTGAAAGCGGGAAACTTTTACATCCACCTAATTAGGAGAGAAGATTGTAGAAGCAGAAAGGTCCATGGGACAATCGAGTGGCATCCTAAAAAATCCACATGCAATGACTATGAGACATGGTGGGAAATTGAAAACCCCCCACCTTTGCCCAAACATGTTTGCGAAATTTCAATGATACACACAATATGTTCCAAAACCCAGGTATATGAACTATAAGACACAATGAAAAAGATAAACCCACATCTTTACTTAAAACATTTCTGAAAAAAAATACGAAATTGATTGAATCACCTGAAATAGGAATTCAATCATACAAACAAAGAAATAGGTGCATAGCTAGCTATGTTCATATATGTTAATTACACAAGAAAAAAACTCACAAACTTCATGCATAGATGCAAAGGGAAAAGAAATTTGTAACTGCAAAAACTGCAAAGATGTTCACCTTCAAATATCATAATGATCAAAATAATTTAAATAAATAAATGAAAAAGCAAGAATGTATGGTATGTGTTTAAAAAATGAAAGTACCTGGAGTCTGAGTGAATTAAAATCAGAAAGAATATGAAAAACATAAAAGTGATGTGTGTGCTGTAATTCTTCTCAAGCTATGAAAAATTACAGTCTGCATTTCTCTCTTTATTCCTCTATCAGTTATTTTCTCTAATTTCCCTATTTTATTATTTCAATTCTCTTGGAGGTCAAGCTACCTCGAATTAGCCATAAACTCTTGAATTAGGATCTTAACTATGAGGTATTTTTAAAAAGGACAACTACAAAAAACTAAGGCAGTTGTCCTGAACCTAGACATTTCGAAACTCATGACCTTAGAAGGGATACACCAAAAAAAAAAAAAGGGAAAAAGAAATTCCAATCATTAAACTGATATATACAAATATAAGAGTATGGCATTGAACTTCAAGTTATCATAGTTAGAGGTGGGAGGTGTTTAGGCAAATCCAAATTGAAATAGCTAAAAAAAGGATCTCTGCCAACTATATAAAGGGTACAACTTATTTCATTCTTTTCTTCTTAAATATCCCACTCTTATATGTTAAAGAAAAGATAAATTATTGAGCTGCAGCCTAAAAGAGCATTAGCATATATAGTTTTGCTTCTGTATAACTTTTGTTGGGTTAAGATAACTTGACCCTGGTTAATTATTCAATTGCTCGAGTTGATCAATTAGATTCAATTTTGCATGCAAAATGTGAAGGCACCAACAAATCGCCAAAATACTAAGTGTAGCAGAACATAAATTTGACATGGAGATTTGTTAATAAATGGAGAAAACCTCGCAAGGCAAAAACCCCCCACTGGGCCCAGTTGGCCTTTTGTGCATCTCCTAAGTCCTGAAAGAGAGTCAATCACCTTAAGGACACCATTTTCCCTCCGTTGGAGAAAAGGTGAGCTCCCAACAAATGTAGAAGGAAGGCCTTAGTCATGCAAACAAGCTCCTCCATAGTCCTCTGTGGGAGAAGCATGTAATCTGACACCAAGTCAAAGTAGTGGCGGATGGTCTCGGTAGAGTACTTCCTCCCTAACATGTTGAGACCCAATTGGATGCTCAGCACACTGTCCAAGTTGATGATGGCCCCTTCGAAGCTAAGGCCGGTCATGCGGTAGAAGTTGTAGGGAGTCACAGTCGTTTTTTGCTCAGCGAAATGAAAGGTGTGAGTAGTATCCCACCACCTCTCAATAAGGCACTGTATCAAGGTAGCACTCGCAAACCTTTCCAGAAGAAGGCCAATGATAGGCTCGAAGCCCACTTCTCGGATGTTGGCACTGGTTTCAGGGACGAGAAGGTTGTACCACTCCACCATCTTATTGGTGCTTCCCCTGCCAACATAAGGGGATGAGGACTGCAAGAGAAGAAGATAACGTCAGATTCTTGATTCAAGCAAAAACGATGATAAATGATGTTTTCAATGCAAGAATAAAAATGAAAAGAAGGATGCAGTGATGCTCAAATGCAAAATGACAAAAAGGTGTGTTAGGATTGCATATAGAAGTGAAATAGTTGAAAAAGAAGTGAAAATAGGCAGGGTAAGACCTTTGCCAGGAGTCTCACGTACGCAGGTTAAAGCCCATGTACATAGACAGACTCTGTGTACGTAGGCCCATCCTCATGTACGTAGAACCTCAAGAACAAACTTGTGTATGCAAGAACAAAGCTGCATACGTATGAATATAAGCTGTGTATGCAGGCTTGAGCCCACACACACAAAAGCACAGACAGAAGTAGTTCTTTGACATTTTCAAGCATACATCATCTAAAATCAATTCTAAACATGTTCCTACCCTTCTTAATGTATCAAGTATTCATCTAAACCCATCCCATAGCAAAACCCAAGTATTTACATGGCCAAACACGCATCAAAATGGAAGATTAGAGAGGACTTGAAACATGAGAAAAAGTTGGAAAAAATTACAGATTTAGCCATGGGGATGTGATTCTTTGGCCGATATGTCAATGGTGGAGGCCCCATCAATCTCACTACCCCAGTCTAGTGGGTGAGGTGGAATGCATTAGAGGAAATGACACAGGAGGTCTTCTTCACCTTGGGTGCCATTGGAGGAGATGAAGAGAGTTTAGAGAGAAAATGAGAGAATGAGGGAGTTTGAGAGAATGAGAGAGTCAGAAAGTGTGAGGTAAAGAGAAGAGAAGGAGGTTTTTGTAGAGAGAAGAAAGTAGGAGTTATGGAGAATGTGAAAAGACGAGGAAGATGAAGAGAATGATGAATAAAAAGAAATGGTTGGTAATTGTTGGAGAAAAAAATGAAAAAGCGGGAACACACCTGATGGCTAAATTGCGTGTAGTTTAGGCCTCACCACTAAACTACGTGTAGTTTAGTCATGAATAGTAAAGATTTTTTTTTTTCCTTTCCTTCTTTCAATGGGAAAACATCTCAAGATTGCTCCATTTAGGCACAAAATCATCAAAGGACTCCCTAGTGAGTAGTAAAGGAAGCAGAAGACTCTTCCACCAATGAAGCATGTAAATCCCAAAACCATTCCCACTAGATCACACAAAATCAAGAACACTATCCCTAGTAAGGAAGTAGAAGATTCTTTCCTAATGGACCAAGCACATTAAGCATCATCCCCCAGTATGGAGGCAGGAGATTCTTCCCTAATGGACCACATAGAATCAAGAACACTATCCCCAGTAAGGACGCAGAAGATTCTTCCCTAATGGACCAAGCACATCGAGAACACTATCCCCAGTAAGGAAGTAGAAGACTCTTCCCTAATGGACTAAGCACATCAAGCATCATCCCCAGTAAGGAGGCAGAAGATTCTTCCCCAATGGATCACCCAAAATCAAGAACACTATCCCCAGTAAGGAAGCAGAAGACTCTTCCTCAATGGTTCAAGCATATCTAGAACATCATCCCCATGGAGGAGGTAGAAGATTCTTTCCTGATGGACCTAAGCATATTTAAACAATCCCCAGTGAGGAAGCAAAAGATTCTTCCCCAAAGTATCCCTGGTGGATAAAGTACACCTAAAATATCCCCAGTAAGGAACCAGAAGATTCTTCCTCCAAGTCCTCAGCATACCATGAAGGAAGCAGAAGATTCTTCTCTAGTAGATCACACATCTACACTACTCCTCTGCGAGTCCATTCCTACTACTCCTCAGTGAGTTTCTCATCCCCAAATAAGTCATGGAAGAGGCAGAAGATTCCTCCCCATTCACACCTACTCCTCAGCGAGTTTTTACCATCCCTAGTGGATCAAACAATCAAGACTACTCATGCATATATCCTCCGGTAATTAAAAATGTAGGCACGGTAGAAAAAGGTAGAGACAAAGATAAATAAAAAGACCAAGGTCAACCCGAGGCGAGAGTCTCACCAGAAAAGGTAGAGAAAGAAGTGAAGAAGACAAGAGGAGTAAGTCACCTAGAGAAGTTTGAGGCAAGAGCTTCGGATGAACACCACAGAGATTATATTCTTTTGTTGTTTATTGGGTTAGCTCGAAGAGTGCCCTTGTTTGTTTGTTTGTTTGTTTTTTTGTTTTTTTTTTTTTAAGTGACTCTAGGATAGTGAGTCACTCGCTATTTGCTTGTAAGTGGCAAAACAGGTTTTGGGATGGTGAAACTGTCATTGCTCGTTTCTCGAGCAACAAAGGTGAGACTTTGGACATACGAATCCCACGCAGCTCTTCGGAGTTGCCCTCTGCCCCATGTATGCATGATGTGTGTCGTGTGCATAGGTTGGGCTTGAGCCGTACATCGAAACAAAATGTTTTGTCTCTAATTCTTTTGATTCCATTAGTGAAGCACACGAATCAAAAGAGGGGCATCTGTAGACACCATATTTTGTATCCCTCACGACTCGAGTCCCTGTTCCTCAATGATGCTCAAACTCTAAGACCCAAGGCCAGTTTAGAGCCCAATCAGATATCAAATTAACTTGAGGAGTGTTAAAATAGAAAATATAACTTTTTAAATGAGTAAAAATCTATTTTTGGATAAAATACCAAAGTGGCCCTTGGCCTATGTACATGGGCAGCGGCCTGTGTATGTGGGCCAAAGCATGCGTACACGCACATTCATATGTACACAGCTAGGGTTTCAGAAGAATAAAAAAAAAAAAATTTCTGCAATAATGGTTAAGATTTGAAATGAATCTCATATCGTCTAGAAGCTGTTCCAAACCCCACTTTTTCCACTATATGAAGTCTTACATGGTACATTTTCAAAACACACAGAAATCCCACGAGGAAAAACCCTAAGATTCACAAGAAAATAGTGAATCGAAAGGGAGTTTTTCACAAAACACCCTCAAGTCAATTTTATTTGATTGGGACCTTTTCTGGCCCCAATCCCTTAAGTTTAAGATTACTAATCGCTTGTTTAATGACTTGTGATAGATATGATTGGGGGGAATGGTCAAAATCAAGCTCGTAAAGCTTCTCATTTGAGGTATTGAGTCCAACCCTTTCTTTTTATTTCTTTCTCTTTTCAGTTTTTCTTTTTGCGTTTTAATCTTGTTCTTTGTGTTACCTATGTTTATATATGTTTGTTTAGGTTAGTTTTATAGTTCTTTTCATGTTTTATGCATGTAGTTGTTAGATTTCTCGTTTTAAAGTTTTACTCTGTTTCTGTGTTATTAGGTTTTCTAGGCAAGGATTTGTGTATGCATAATCTTGCTTGCGCACACAGGCTTGATTACGTGTACACAGGCCTGTTCTTGAGTGCATGAGCTGCTGCCCAAAAACCTTAATTTTCATTTGTTTGTTGCTTTTGTCTTAACATGTTTGTTCTATCTAGCTTTTTTTCATATGTTTTATGCTCCATAAGTTTCTGTTTGTTTTGTTCACATGCTTGTTTGTCTTTAACATGCCTAGATTAGGATTTTATGCTTGTTTCTTGCTTTGATGCCATGAACATGCAGTCACATGCCCATTCATAATGCCTTAGGTGCTGAGTTGATGTAAGGTAAGCAAAGGTAAGTCATGCTTTGACACAAACATGCATCTTTTGTGATGAACATGTTTGTATGATGTTGAACATAAAAGTTTATATGATCTTATGATTGCCATGTTTGGGTGGCTATTTTGTTTGATATGTATGATAGGGTTTCACATGTTAGATGTATGCTAGGGTTTTTGTTTGGGTATAGGTTTGGCTCTTTATTGCTTTAGGATAGATATGATATGTTGTTTTGGGATGAATGATGCCATGATTGTATGTTTAGATGCATGCTAGTGTGTGTATGTGAGTTTAGTATACAAGTATTGAAAATGTTTTTAATAAGGTTAAGATGTAAGACACAATGATGGGAGGCCAACCTTAGGGTTGGGCGATCTTGGGTGCCTAACACCTTCCGAAGAGCGTACCTAAACTCCGAACCCATATCTCTAGTAGTAAGATCAATGGTCTTTCCTCAGGAGGATGCTATATATATGGTTCCTAGACCATTGCAAAAACTAGGTGGCGACTCCAAAACCCTTTGTGCCTACAACAGTCCCTGTCAGATTTCATATTGAAGAAAAAATATTACATGACAGACATACACTATACATACATACATACATATATACACACACACAATGAATGCACAAATGCAAGCATGTACTTACTTGAACAACTGCCTATTAAAATTTAAAAAAACCACTAATTGGAAACTCCATTCACATTAAGGTAACTTCAACTGTCATAAACTGGAAAGTTTGAATTTCATTATTGTGCAAAATTGACTTGTACCAAATGCAATGATAATCTGTGGAAAATATATACCTTGCATCTATTTGCCACATTTATGGCATCTGAGGGACGTGCATCCACACTCAGAATGTCATTTTTCCCAAGTTGTAGATAACAAATGCCTTGATGTAACATAAAACTGAATTGGAGATAATCAAGACATACTAATCGTAAATTTCTAACCACCTTGCTAAAATATAGTATGGCAAAGTAAACACGACTCTTTCTTTAATTCTTACCATAGTAACCTAAAACCGAAAGGGGAAAAGAAGAAAGAGAAAACTTTATAAAAGGAATAGATTTATACCCCAGTTTTTGTATAAAAAAGGACTAAATAAAACAGATGTGCGGTGCTATTAAGCCATAAATTGAGAGACATAAACCTAGTCATATTCACAACTTGGACCTCATAAGTTCTTTTTCGATCAGCAAACTAACTGAAGTTTGCAATATTTGTTCTATTATTGAGATCCAGTGTTACATCGTGGGAGCATATTAGCACTCCATCTTTACTACTGAGGATGTCTGATTCTATGAAATCTGCCCCCTCTTCAATAGCTCTCACCTAGTGTTGTGTTCAAGTTTTAAAAGTCTGAACTCAATCATCAAATATATTGTTTTAGAAAGCGAAGGTCTGAAGTTTTGAAACTGTCTTTGGAAGAGCAAAAGGAGGGGATACAGAAAGGGTTGGCGTTAAAGAGTAAAGACTATTTGGATTGGGTTTGGGCGTTATGGTGGACAACATTAATGTAATAGACATGCATAAAGGTTTGGGCTTTATGGTAGACAACATTAATGTAATAGTGGGCTTTATGGTTAATGTAATAGTGGGCTTTACGGTGAAGTATTTTCTTTTAGTAGTATTTTAAAATTTAGGAAAAGTATTTAAAAATTAGGGGAGAAATTTAGAAAAAAGAATGGTAATGACATGGTTACTGATGTAGCTCAACGGGAGCATAGCAACATTAAATGCTACGCTTTAGCTTTTAGATATATTAGTCGCATACCCTCGCCTTACGCGTGATAATTTTTTTAGGATGGTCTCATTAAATATTTTATTAATACTATAATTTTAGTTATTAACCATTGGTTTTTCATTAGTTTTTAAGTTAATAAAAATCTTAAATATATCTCTTTTTTTACCTTTACACACACACACACACACACACACACACACACACACACACATAGTGAATCTCTACACATACCTTTAAAAAAACTCTATATATTCGACTTTTTTGAATGCATAAAATTATAGACTACTACTCCATAATGATAGTGGCTAATTAATTTTATATATATTTTTTTAGTGATCTCATTTGTAACGCTTTTTATCATTATCATATATTTACTAACTGATGATTTGCATAACAAAGACGATAAATGAGAGGTAGCATTGTTCATTAGATTTTTGAAAGTAATAGTGTATGAAAATTATATAAATATATATATATATATATATATATATTGTAAGGACTCAAATTTAATTGGACCTAAACAATAAAATTTGTAGAGCGTGGGTAGAAGGGCTAAGTACCAGCAAAGCAAATAATGATCGACGTGAGATTCATAGGAATAATAATAAAGGAATTTGACTAAGTATTTGGGAGGATCATAACAATGATTTTTGCTAAGTGTTTATGAAGAAAATTCTTCCTCGGCCCAATCCGAGGATCTCTTTCCTTTAGAACTGACAAAGACAAGTGTTGTCCTCGGATCCCCCGAAAACCACTTTTTCGTTTCTCTTTCTTGGGTCCTCCCCCCTCCCCCCTCCCCCTTTTTTTTATGTTGGGGGTTCTATTTATTATGTAGTCTTGTTTAGTTGAACTCTGCCGTCCACTTGTTGGTCATCTGAACTTATATCTGAGGGCTTGTCCCATTAGTCACCTCTGCAGGCTTTCTATTAGTTGGAGTAACTAAGGCTGCCCTGTTAACTGGTCAATTCGCCATTAATGCGGCCAGAGTGTTGGTGGCATGCATTCAATGAGCGAGTGACAACTTCCATCAATCAATGTCAGCTTGCCGAGGACGTGGGCATTCTTGGCGAGGTCCCTTGACGACTTGGGCCTCGTCCGCTTATCCTCGGATTCTGCCTTCTCCTCGGCGTGGACCTTGGGCCCGATGTGGAGTGGGCCGGGGTTGCTAAACATTTGGGGCCCCACATATATATATATATATATATATATTATAAATAAGGTTAAATGAAATGTCAAAAAATGGATTTTTAAATTTTCTAACTTTATTTCTTATGTAATTTCTACTACTATCAGAGAACATCTCTTTTTTAGTTATGATTAATTCCATAGTTAGAGTTTGATTAGTTTTAAATTTAAATTTAGTACTACGATTGTATTTAATTGTTGATTGTTGATTGTTGATTTAATTTTTTAAGTGAATTTTACAGTTTATGTTACTAGAAGGTAAAGTTTTTAATGTTCTCCACATGATAGTCTCTATTTTATTTTTTACTTTTCCTTACAACCTCTTTGTTTTCCAATCAACGATTACTAATTGACGTTTGATTTTTTTTTTCTTTATCTACTCTTTATTACTTTGTATTGTTTTTTTTTATACCATCTCTCTCTCTCTCTGTCTTTGCATTGGCAACCTATCATTTTTCAAAATTTGATGATGATTCTATGACATTAAATATGCATTATTAGTTATTTATTTATTTATAATTTAGTGTTTCTAACTTGATTTGTTTTGTATTTCATTCTTCCTTTGATGCAATGGGTGTGAGAATGAGTGTTTCCCTAGCATTACTCCACTTAATGTGGACAATTTTATTTATTTAATTTAGGCAAAATATTATATTTAAAATTTTTAAAATAAAAAAGGAGTGGGAATATAAATAATTTAATGATATATATGGGAGATGTGGCTGAATTTAAATGTTAAATAAAATGATATGAGAAAAATAAAATAAAAAATAAAATAGATAACAATAAACACTAACTTATCCAAATAATTCTATGTAATATAATTGTGGGAGGACTTTCGTCTCGGCCCCCAATCAGGTATTGTTCGCTTTGGGATAGGCAAAGATCGACCTACGTCCCACCCGCACGAATTTGCTAAATCCCACATTAGGGAGAGACGCCACCCACCCTTGCCTTAAGTAAAATATTACATTTTTTATTTTTTAAAACAAAAAGAGTGAGAAAATATAAATAATTTAATGATAAGGAGGATGTGGTTGAATTTCAATATTGAGTAAAATAGAAGAGAACAAAAAAATAAGAAAAATTAAAAGATATAACAATAAATACTAAATTATCCAAATTATGCTATGTAATGGAATACTATTTTATTTTTATTTACTATATTTAATTTTTTATAATGTAATCGGATAAAATTTAACAATCAAAGAGCAAAATAATAATAATAATAACTTAAAACACAAAACTAAATCGTATCAATCTAAATTAGAGTTCTTAAAAGCACAAAAATTTATCAACCTAAAGCGGAGATGCAATAAAAAATAAAAATATGCCAAAACATTGAGAGAGAGAGAGAGAGAGAGAGAGAGAGAGAGAGAGAGAGAGAGAAAATTTTTGTGAGAGAAAACTATGCAAAGAATGGAAAAGAGTGATAAATTTATAGTAGGAGGGAAGGGATAAGGAGAGACAAATAAAGGAAGATGAAGGGAAAGATGAATAACAATATTAAAGTAAAGGGTAGTGGAGAGATGAAAAAGTAAGGGAAGAAAAAAAGTTGAAGAAAGTGTAAATATTTAAAAAATAAGTGTATGTAAAAAAAATTATAGGAAAATTGGAAAAAGAAGAAGAAATATATATAGATGTTAAAACCAACAAAGATGAATATGTAAAGTCAATAATCTATTTATATATATATTTTTTTGTAAAAAAATAGGAAGGAGAGACAAATAAAGGAAGATGAAGGGAAAGATAAATAACAATATTAACGTAGAGGGTAGTGAAGAGATGAAAAAGTAAGGGAAGAAAAAAAGTTGAAGAAAGTGTAAATATTTAAAAAATAAGTGTATGTAAAAAAAATTATAGGAAAATTGGAAAAAGAAGAAGAAATATATATAGATGTTAAAACCGACAAAGATGAATATGTAAAGTCAATAATCTATTTATATATATATATATTTTTTTTTTGTAAAAAAATAGGAATAAATAATAAATAATAATTATGTGGCGAATGACGTGGCGATGAGATGGCGCAACAGGAGCTCAGCAACAATAAATGCCATGCTTCAGCTTTTAGTAATATATAGATATAAATGAGGTCATCATAAAAAGTAACAATTATAATTTGCATACACATATTCATTATAATTATTCAATTGAAGTAATGAGAAAAAAAAAAAAAAAAACTTTGGAGGTGTTAGAAATACTGAATGAATGTATTGTATTTCTCAAATAATAAAATATACATGAGTGTCTTTATATAGGAGGCAGAGTATGTAGTACAAGTATGTGTGTTATACAAGTAAATAAGGTGGGCTTAAGGCCCACAACCTATTACATGTTAACAGCCCCTTTAAAACTCAAGGTGGGTGTGAGATCAACTTGAGGTTGTCAACCAAAGCACGAAGACGTCGCTTAGGATGTGACTTGGTGAAGATATTTGCAAGTTGATCTTTAGAGGAGATCGAGAACAGCTTGGGAGCACTATGGACAAGATGATAATGGATAAAATGACAATCGATCTTGATGTGTTTAGTTCGTTCATGAAAGAAATTATTATGAGCAATATGAATGATACTCTAGTTGTCATAATAAAGAGGAGTAGTAGAGGATGTAGACACATCTAAATCCTTAACAAGCCATCAAAGTCAAAGGAGCTCAGATGTAGTATCAGCAAGGGCATGATATTTTGCTGCAGTACTGGAGCGACCCACAAATGGTTTGTTTCCAATACATAATATTGTCCTGATTCATGAAATGGTTTTCTCCTATAAAATTAATGTTTTATGTATTTGAGGTGCTCATTCTACAAAATCTGGAATATCAGGTGATAGGGTATGTAGTAGGCTAGCTTGAGAATTGCCTCATAGATAATTCAATTCTTGGTTCTGTAATCCGAATCCTATGCATACTACTTATGTTGAAGTGGGTTGAGGACCTAAGTTTCCAATTCTTTTGGTAAAGATTAAGACTTGAGATGGGTGATTGCATAGTTTTCCAGTAAAAAATAAATATTCCCCAACCATATTGCTCCCATTTCAGAACTATCATATCTAGGAGACACATCAATTCCAATCTAAGGGCTTAAACATGGTGTTGAAATAATAACAAAACAAAAACAAAAAAGATAAATTGGGGTAATTCTTCATGCATATTTATCTTATGCTTCACTTTGATTCACAGACTCAGTAAAGTCTTAGACCTGTGAATGGTTCACTTTTTACTTTAATTAATTTCTTGCACATAAATTCTCTTCCTGTATTAATTATTATTTTGTTGCACCGTAGGCTGTGTTTTTACGTTGGAACTGCTTTCTTGTGCAAGCATGCATGTTGGGTGCTGCTTTTCTAAAGTTTTCCTGAAATTGCAGATGTTAGGAGCTCTAAGGAACTCCCCTGACTCCATGAATACGTCAGGCATGAAGGATTACATTGATCCAAATATGATGGATCTTTATTCTCATGACTGCCTATTTAAGGTAATCTATAATCACCTTTTGATCTCTTTTAGTTTATGTTTATTGCAGATGTTTGATTTTATCTATTATTATTTGCCTTAACAATAAGAGTCTTAAAAGTTTTTCCACAGCCTTTTTGGGACAATACTTGGTTATAGTTAAACCTTGTCCACTGCAAGGAGATGATTCTTCTTTGGATGGGGGTGTTGGGGGGAAGCCAACGAGGAAATGATCAAAAAAGATAATTCTTACTAATTGATAATGTTGATTTGTACAAGAAAGAAGCCCTTATTCTCTCTTTGGATAGAAGCAAAGGGGAAGCATGATCTATACCATGTGATATTGGCCTGTATAAATCCGCCAAGCAATTGGAATATGGGACTTCTGGTGGTTTTTTTTCACTTGATATCCCACCCAAGAAAGAGACATCAGTCTATATACCCTTGGTGATTCAACATATCTTCTATAGTTTGGAACCGAGCCTATATGATCCTAAGCTTTATTTCTATATCTAGTTATCATGATAAGGAAACCTGGGTGTTGATGTCTATATTACCAACTTGCAGGCAAAGAAATTCTCATTATTGTCTCTATTAGGAAATAAGCCCTTTCATTGATTTTTTAAAATTGCCTAGGAAGTTGCACTATATAGTGACTTACCTCATCATTATTTTGCTCCTGATTGTGCTTCTCTTTGCATAGTTGGCCATGCTGACAAAGCAATGCGTGGATGAGGATCCTATTCTTCGTCCTGACATCAAGCAAGTTGGGATATCTGTGTCTCAGATTCTCCTGTCCTCTGTGGAGTGGGAATTGCAACTCTTGCTGGGAACAGCCAAGTATTCAGTGGCCTTGTCCAAGGAAGATAGTGCATAGTGGAGCAAGTTTCTTTTCAGCCCACTTACTACTTTTGATGGGTTTTTTTTTTTTTTTTTTTTTTTTTTTTTTTTTTTTTTTTTTTTTTTTTTTTTTTCCAGCTTGTGGCCTATATATCCATATTAATTATTTGTGTACAGTAGCTGGGGTACCCCACTAAGGTGGTAAGATGGCAGTATGCATCATCTTTTTTTGTCTTCTGCTATCATTTTTAAATCTTTCAAATGTGGTATTCTTTTTGAAGTTAGTGTGAGAAAATTTTGATGTAAAATGTGGCTGAGGGTGTATGTCGTTTTGTAATACAAGGCTACAAGCTATTTAAGTAGCTCATTTTCATAGCATTTTCATCTTTACATCAATCATTATATTTTGACCTTTTCTACATAGTTGTTCTGCCACAAACTTTGAAACTCTCAAATGTAAATTGTGTTGGATGAAACACAACTTAAAACATTCTACCTCATAGATGCTGATATGAACAGTTTGAATTATCACAAAGCATGGTTACAGAATATTTTGTTGTGCTTTAGTCATGGTTGTAGCCTATTATCTCTTTTTTGGCTGAATAAGACATTCTATTACCAAAGAAAGGAGAACAACCAAAAACAAAACCAAAGAGAAGGGATAGGACTTAGCCATCACTTTGGATTTGAATGCATGATTTATTTGAACTATTTAATATTTTTCAATTCCATTACCAGCTTAATTCCTTTACACATTTATAGCTGGACCTAGCCAAGTCAAGCAGCGTAGGTTTATAACTGTTACAGATAATGTTAAGTCAGCACACTTATACTCAAAGACTAATAAGGGATCATAATCGCATTCAAATGGAAGAGATGGCATACAGAAATCTGAGGATAAATCCTAGTTGAAATTATCTCTACTGATCTTATTGTTTAAATTCAATATTATTATCTGTACAGTTGTTATCCAATTGCCGTAAATTAATCAACGTTGAGTTATATGTACAGTAGCCTTAACCATCATTCTTGGTAAGGCAGCACATTATATTACATTTGTTATTATCTTTACATGGCATCAAGCCAATAATTGACGTACGTCTTCTTCTTCTTTCTTTCGTTCTTCTTTTTTGTTTGTTTGATATATGGCTACTTCTTCCTTTTGCCTCCAATAACATCAGCATCACCAATTCTTCATCTTCCATAAACATCTCTCTCACCAATCTTAACCTATAGATACAACTATCTTCTATGGAAGGCTCTAGGGGTGTGCAAAAATCAACGAACCGAACAAACTGGCCGAAACCAACCGAACCGTTGCCAAATTTTCGGTTCGGTTTCGGTTTTGAATTTTTAAAATCGAAAATATTTGGTTCGGTTTTCGGCGGCAGGTTTTTATGCACCGAACCGAACCTATATATATATATATATATATATATAAAACACTTAGTTAGGTTTGCGTCTGTAGCTTAGTGGTATGATGTGGCTTTATTGACTAAGTGATCTCTTGTTCAAGCCTTCGCCTAAACGTTTTTGAGTTTTTTAATTTTTTAAAACCATTAAAACTTAAAACCCTAGCATCTTATGTTTTGACCTTCCTACCCTTTTCTTTCCAGCCGCCCCTCCATTTTTTTTTTCTCTCTCACCATTTTGTCTCTCACCATTTTTTCTCTCTTCTTAGCGTCGACCCCCTCCCTGACTCCCTACCCACAGCCCATTTTCTTTCTCACAAGTCACAGCCTCCACTCTTCAGAGTTCAGCCCTTATCTTCTCTCACCACTCCACACGTCAGCTTTCCTACACCAGCCTCCACATGCTGGCCTTCCTACGCCGGCCTCAACACGCCAGTCTCCACACGTCGGTCTCCACACGTCGGGCTCCCTACGCTGGCCTAATCTTTTCATTCTCACGAAGTCACGGTGACCCTCTCTCTCTCTCTTTAATTTCTCCATAATTTCCTCTCTCTTTTTTATATTTTGGGTTTGTTTAATATTGAATCAATGCTATTGTTTCAATTTTTATGTGCAAATAAAGTTAGGGTTTTGAAAAAACACATGTGCTTGGTTGTTTATATTTTGGGTTTGTTTATTTTTTCAATTTCCTCTCTTTGTTTTAGTGTTTTATATTCTGGGTTTGTTTATTTTTTTTTCTTTGTTTGCTTACTTAGAAAATAAATAGGAAACCGAAAAAACCCACCGAAACTGACCGAAACCCAATTGAAACCCAACCGAAACTAATTGATTTCCAATTACTTCAGTCAGTTTCGGTTGAGAATTTCACAATCCGAAAATTTTGGTTTTGGTTGGCCAACACTTAGAAAACCAACCGAAACCGAACCGACACACCCCTAGAAGGCTCAATGTGTTCCCTACTTGAAAGTGCATCACCTTTATGGCTACCTTGATGGATTAGCACCAATTCCAACACAAGCCATCACTACTCAAACAGATGGTGAAAATCAATTCTTGATGAGTTTAGGATCAAATAATTCTCGGTGCTATCATCTCCTCACTTTTTGAAAAATACTAGCAAGTGGTCAAATGCACCATCTCATGAGAAGCATGGCAGACATTAGAAATAGTATTCACATCTCAATGTCAAGTAAGGATAATGCAGATCCACTACCAACTTATTACCTCGAAGAAAGGGAAACTCCTCTAAGCAGAATATTTTCATCAATTTACTAGTCATGCCCATATTGATCAATCGCTCAATGACTTTGAGCCATTTCTTTCTTATTGGCTGGCCTCAATTACAAATATGATTGCTTTGTGGCTTCAATTACGGCGACGCTTAAGTCATAAAGGAGTCCTATTCGGATTCGAGGCCAGCTAACAAGAAACCAAAAATCCCAAAATCATTGAGTGGTTGATCAATAGTAGCAAGAGTGTTGGCAAAACTGGTAAATTGATGAGAATAGTCTGTTATAGAGGAGTTGTCTTTCTTCAAGGTAGCAAGTTGGTAGTGAATTTGCATAATCCGTGCTCGACATTAAGAGTTAAACATTTTTCTAAAGTCTTCCATAATTCTCATGAGGTGGTGGATTTGACCACAAAACTAGTATTTTTTCGAAAAGTAAGGAGGTGATGGCATCGAGATAATTTGATATATCCTATGAGAAGAATTTGTGGAGGCAAACAAAAAAAGGGATGCATTTAGTTTCATGTATGGCTTGGGTCTAACTAGACAGGTAGGTTAAATTTTTACCCAAATTTCTATTGTGGAGCTATTGTAATAGGTTTTGTTTATGCATACTGATACTGTTGATACTGAAGAAAAACTATGGAAGCAGTAGCTTGTATTGAAGCAAGAACAAAAGAGAAATTGTGATTGAATATTGAAGAACTAAGAACAAAGAGAGAGAGAGAGAATGAAACTGAATAAACTTGTATTTATTTTCTTGCTTAATTACAATCTGTAGCTCAGAGTTCTATTTATAGTACAAATCCTATCAATAATTGAATAACAATTTTTTTTTTTGGCAAGATAAAATTTCTACTCTAGTCTAATCTAAGTGTATATGTGTGTGAAGCTCCCTCTTGGAGACTTGAACCCCGGCCCTTGCCCCCCACACTCCATAAGCATTTATACTTGTGGGTGCACGGTGGTAATAATTGAATAACAATTATCTTCACATTATGCAAATCAAATCCGTAAAACCAGGAATAAAATCAACTAAGCTCAAATGATTTTCACGCCATTGCCAATTGATCTTTGAACTCATGATACGACACCGTTTTCAGTCTATTACACTCAGCCACCAATATAAGTGAAATGATGCGTTTAACAACAACACCTTTAGTGATACAGTGTGTTTCATTATCATTTAAAAATCCCAATGGTAACTCCCAAATCATCTTCTTCCTCAAGCCTTCTTTGATTTCACAGAATTCAATCCCTTTTTAGATTTCTCAAATTTAGCATCTTTAACATCCCCCTCAAATGACAAGGGGAGGAATCAACCAGGAGTTTGCATCGTTGATGAAGAAAAGAAGGGGCAGACAAGGGTTTGGTAAAAATGTTAGCCAAATTATCTTTACCAAAAATAAAACGAATACACAAATCTATGCGCAAAACCTTCTCACGCACATAGTGATAATTGACCTTAATATGTTTTGTGTGAGAATGAAAAACTGGATTGACAGACAAGGCAATAGCAGAGACATTGTCACCCCAAATGACAAGGACATGAGAGAGAAAGATTCGTAATTCTTTAAACAAGATGCGAAACCAAGAGAGTTCTGCAGCAATGGTGGCCAAGGCGCGATATTTAGCCTCAGTAGAAGAGCGAGACACAATAGCTTGCTTCTTTACAGACTAGGAAATGGGGCATGGACCAAGGAATACAAGCAGACCAGTGATGGAGCGATAGTCTGTGGGATCACCAGCCTAGTTTGCATCTGAAAATGCAGTGAGTCAAAGGGTTAGGAGTGAAAGAGATGCCATGATGTAAAGTACCACGATATACCTGAGAACCCATTTGGCAGCCCCTAAATGAGTGGAAGCAGGCTTGCTCATGAATTGGCACAATTGATGCACACTAAAGGCAAGATCAGATCTAGTGAAGGTCAACTATTGAAGTGCCCCAACCATACTCCTATACTCAGTGGGATCAGATAGAGAGACACCATCATGAGGGAGCAATCTAGTGGATGGATAACATGGAGTCTTAGTAGGCTTAGAGTTCTCCATGTGGAACCTGTGAAGGACATCAGAGGCAAACTTGGACTGCGTGATAGAGAGGCCAAACTGAGTTCTAGTGATCTAGATGCCCAAAAAATAATGTAGAGAACCAAGATCTTTAAGATCAAAAATAGCACTCAAGGCAGCAATGAGATGTGAGATATGCTTGGAGTTGTTCCTAGTTATGATAATGTCATCTACATAGAGTAGAAGGTAGATGATGGTGCTGGTGGAATGGAAAATGAATAGAGAACTATTAGCCACAGAGGTAGTGAACCCAAGATGAAAGAGATGAAAGGTAAACCTCTCAAACCATGCCCTCGGTGCCTATTTGAGTCTATAGAGTGATTTATGTAGTTCACACACATAAGAAGGATGAGCAGCATCTACATACCCTAGAGGTTGCTGCATATAGACCTCCTCCTTGAGGTTCCATGTAAGAAAGTATTAGAAGCATCCAACTGTCTCAAAGGCCAATTACAACTGACTATAATAGCAAGGACAAGTTTGACAGTGGCTGGCTTGATGACTGGACTGAAGGTCTTAGAATAGTCAATACCTGCTCGTTGATGGAACCCTTTAGCCACAAGCCTTGCTTTGTAATGAGCAATGGTTCCATCACTATTTAGCTTAAGCTTGAAAATCCACTTTCATCCAACCAAATTGGCATAAGGAGGAGCTAGAACCAAAGTCCAAGTGTGCTGTTTTTGTAAGGCTTGATATTCAGCATCCATAGCTTCACACCATTTAGGATATTTGAGGCTATTTTGTATGTAGGAGGTTCTATGTAGGTGTAATCTAGGACTGTCTTATAGCATAGTTTCGTGTTAGGCTTAGTTATGCCATTTTTGGACCCAGTCTGCATAGGATGCAGATTAGGAGCAGCAGGGGCAGGAACTTAAGATGGAATTAGGATAGAACTTAAGATGGAATTGGGATAAGAAAGGAAGCTTATAGCAAAGGTTTAGTGGCCATGGATGGAGGTATAGGGTGAGGTTGAGAGGGATTGGCAGGTGTGGAAGGAGAAGGCAATGGTGCAGAATTTGGCTGTAGAGGTGCAGATTGAGCAATAGAGGAATTGAGAGGAACTGATGAAGTGGTTGAAGATGTGTAAGGATCCAATAGAGATGGTTGATTAAAAAAGTGAAGATAAAGAAGATTTAACAACCAAAGTGAATCAGATAACACTAAGGTTGGAGAAGATGAAGAGTGCAAGGAGTTGCTAAAAGTAGGGATAGGAAACTTAGTCTCATTGAATAAGACATGCCTTGAAGTGTATAAGTGTTGAGATTGAACATCAAGACAAAGATATCCTTTAGAAGTGAAGGAATAACCTACGATCAGACACTCTTTGGTTCTTGGTTCGAAGCTTGTGAGTGGGGTAAGATCTAAGTTGGGGATAGCAGGAACAACCAAAAACCTTCAACTGTGACAAATTTGGGTGAGATAAATAAAGTTTGAACCAAGGTGAAACGAAGTTTAGGATAGATGTAGGTAGTAAATTGATGAAAGAAACTGCTGTGAGAGCAACATAGGACCAGTAGGCAGTGGACACAGAAGCTTGAGATAGCATGGTTATAGTAGTTTCAATAAGATGCCTATGTTTTCTCTCAACAAGGCCATTTTGTTGTGGGGTATAAGGACAAGATAGTTGATGAGTAATGCCATGTTGTTGAAGATACGATTTAAAGGTAGAAGAGGTATACTCACCTCCACAATTAGACCTTAGTGTTTTTATTTTGGAGGAAAACTATGTTTCAATCATGGCTTTAAACATTATAAACTTGGAAAAGACCTCAGATTTTGACTTAAGAAGATAAATCCAAGTGAAATGTGTAAAGTGATCAATAAATAATACATAATATCTAAAACCATCAACAGATTGCACAGGGGAAGGGCCCTACACATCAGAGTGTATCAATTCAAAAGGAGAAGATGGAAGAAATTAAGACTTAGGAAAAGGAAGATTATGCAGTTTTCCATAAAAGCAGTGAGTACATGAGTGAGGTACATCAGTACATTTATTTAGAACAGATTTGAAATGAGGAAAAAGAAGTTTGAGAACTTGATCATTAGGATGACCTAGTCTCATGTGCCAAAGTGTTTTATTAAAACTAGTGGACTAGCAACATTGTTGCAGGCCTTGGAAGACAAAGCAAGCTGAGGAGCCTTATGAGGATAGATTGGATAAACTCCATCTTCACTCTTGCCCTGGTAGAAAACTTTCCTTGTGGCCAAAGCCTGAATTGAAAGGATATTCTCATCAAAATAACACCAACACTTGTTATCATGACAAATTTTGTGAATAGAAGCAAGATTGGAGCAAATTGATGAAACTCTACGAACATTGTTAAGATGAAGAAGGGATAAGTTTTTTACCTATGTGAGTGATTGGTACATTCTGCCCACTGCCAACGGTGAGGTGATCTTGGCCAGTATAAGGTTTTGGAAAGTTGAGTTGATTTAGGCTTGCAGTGACATGTTTAGTGGTTGCACTATCAGCTAGCCAAGGTTGCTCTTGTGCAAGGCAAGCATTAGAAGTTGTAGCCATTGCTACAAGCTTGGAAGGTAGATGTTTGCCTTGATAGGCATAATCCATCCTATGATAGCAATTAATGACTAAATGTCCAAGCTTGCCACAAATTTGACAAGTTAGCCTTCATAATCTGGGACTAGTAGCAGTTGTATTGGACTGGTTTGACTGAAATTGTGAAAATTGATTGAAGTGAGGTGATTGATTATCTGAGCCTCTACCTCCTCTTCCACCTTTGTTGTTGTATTTCCTCTGCCCCTTCCTCTATTGTATTGATTGTAGTTGCCATTAGGCTTTGAGGTGGAAGTAGCTGCCAAAGCAAAGATTGGATCTTTAGCATCCAAACCTTCATTGAGTGATTTCTCTTTTGCATTCAGCATGGTTGAAAGCTCATCAAAGCTTAATTAAGTGCTCCTGGTCCTTATTGCAGAACTGAAAGCATTATATCCTTTAGGCAGACCTTTGATTGTGATCTAAAGAAGCTCTTTATCATCTATAATCACACCAACAGCTATTAGTATATCCCTAACTACTTTGATTTTTTGCAGATAAAGATCCACAGTGTTTGATCCTTTCTTGAGGTTATGCAATTTACCTTTGAGATTCATTATGTATGATTTGAAAATGGATGAAAACCTATTCTACAAGACTTTCCAGACCTCCATAGCAGATGAGCAACCTACTATAAGAGCCAAGATGGAAGGTGATAGAGTGGAGCTCATGAATGTAAGCAAAGCTTTCTCCTTCGACCTCCAGAGTAAGTAATTTGGATTCAGAATTGTTGTGGTAACACCAGAAAGATCTTTCAAGACCTTCTTAGGAATCAATTGAGGTTTTTCCAGTAATTCAAAGAGTGAATAGGTTTCCAAAACCATTGAGATTTGTTGCTTCCATACTATGTAATTTGTGTTGTCTAACTTGATAGTCATCATATTGGCCATATTTGGAAGAAGAAGGAGTGGCTGATTCATCACATTTGTTGAAGAGATTGAAGAAGTTGAAGAGGTAGCCATTGTTGAGCTTGAGGAAGCCATTGTTGAACCTGAGGAAGCTATAGATGAACTCTGAGCAAGGAGTGTTGGCTTTGATACCATGAAGAAAAACTATAGAAGCAGTAGCTTGTATTGAAGCAAGAACAAAAGAGAAACTGTGATTGAATATTGAAGAACTAAGAACAAAGATTGAGAAGGAAAGATTAAGAGAGAGGGAGAAAGAGGAAGAGAATGAAACTGAATAAATATGTATTTAATTTCTTGCTGAATTACAATCTGTAGCTCAGAGTTCTATTTATAGTACAAATCCTATCTGTTAGGTTCTAAGGAATTAGGAACTAATGTATTAGAACTTCATTTTGTAATGTTGGCAAACCATGATCAAAACGTTTTAGTTTTGTTTAGACTTGCTCAAAGTATGTGGTTGTATGTAAAGTTAGAATCGAGTAGTTGCAGGATTTACTGTGTAAATCTGCCTAGCTCGATCGATCGAGAATTAGACTCGACTGATCGAAAGTCGTGCAGATTGTTTTTTTGCAGAATTTTCCAACCCAGCCCAAGCCCGTTTGACGTGTAGGGTTTTATGTTTTACTCTAACTATAAAAGGGAAAAGCTAGCCATGTTTTGAGGTTACTCTTTATGCTGTGTGTGTGAATCTTCTGTGAGATCTAGAGGCGGTTGCCTTCACATACACTCAGGGTTTCCAAGATTCAAGATTATGTCAAGAACTTGGTGATCATTCAGTTGCAGATTCAAGAGTTTAAATATACACAAGCAGGAATGCTTGTACTTGCTGGGAATTCAAGAAAGAAGTAGTCTGTAGACTCGGAGTTGTCACGTAGTCGTGGTAGTAAGTTTCCTACTCGATGTAGTAATAGGATGTTAGTGGTCTAAGTCGCTATTGTGTAAACTTTAATTCTTTCATAGTGAATTCGTTTTACCTTGAGGATAGCTAGGTTAAATCTTCCTCAGGTTTTTTACCAGTTTGGTTTTCTTGGGTCATCATATCTTTGTATTCTTTATTTTTCGCACTTTACATTGATATGATATATTTGTGTTAACCTAGATCTGGTAATTTGACTAAGTAATCACTTGGCTAATTAATTAGGTTAATCTGGTTGTGTTTTAAGGGGTCTAAAAACGTACACTATCAATAATTGAATAACAATTATCTCCATATTATGCGGATCAGATCTGTAAAACCAGGAATGAAATCAACTAAGCTCAACTGATTTTCACGCCACTGCCAACTGATCTTTGAACTCATGATACGACACCGTTTTTAGTCTATTACACTTAGCCACCAATATAAGTGAAACGATGCATTTAACAACAGCACCTTTAGTGATATGGTGCATTTCATCATCATTCAAATATCCCAACGGTAACTCCCAAATCATCTTCTTCCTCGAACCTTCTCTGATTTCAAACCCTTTTCTGATTTCTCAAATTTAGAAACAGCATCATCTTCAACAAATACTTCTCCACAAACGTGGCATAAACTGCAAACATAGTTTGTACGCCATTGCAATACTTCATTTATACATCTCCATAACGCAGCCTAAAATTGTATAATTTCGTACCAACCAATAAAAACATTTGTAGGGTGAAGATGCACCGACACTACTTGCAAAGTGAAGCTAGTATACGGCGAGGTGGATCGAATGATCTTCGGGCATGAAGGGCTGCCCAATTATCCAGCCAAAGAACATCACCTTTCTGCCAAGGAAAGGCTACACTTTCCTCTTCAAGGATATTTGCAGAGTCATAGATGATATCAGCTGGCAACGGTTTGCCATCTCCAAAGGTAACAGCTTTTACAGGATCATTCCTGGCATCCTCCCAGCCTGTATAAGCAGAAACCATGCTGTTAAACCAAATCTTGCGCTGTCTTGTCTTGTCGAATTTAATAGCTGGGATTGGACCCATTATTGTTTTCACTGATTCCTCCAGCCATTCCAGCTTCATCCCCAAATTAGCAGCCCTGTCAAATGTGTTGGTCCCATGTTATCTCCAGGTCCAAATAATAGATATTTTACCTGTTAAGGCTTTGTAATTGCATACACTAATCTAATTTGAAGCCATCGTTTGAAAAGATGATCTTAGCTATACAGATAGCGCAAGAACTTAAATTGAATATATGGGACATCTATAAGATGATTAGTGCTGAATGTCCTGAACAATGGCCTCATGCAATACTTTTTGCAAGGCATTGATCCTGCTAATATCTATCAAGTAGAAGCTATACAAGAAAAGCAGTTCAGCAAATAGAACGTGTGCAGCAATATAGTTGTTGCTCTAATGAGTTTGGACACAAGAAGTTCACCTATACTTATCATATATTACAGTGAACCTGAGCACCATAAAGATAAAATCTAGAGCATTGGCATATCATAGGTATATAGAAGGTCATATGCAAATAATTCTGCTGAAAAAATGCCATCACAGCTTGAACCATGGCAACTTTTTATCCCTCATCACCGTGTGCAACTTGTGATTTCAAAAGAAACATTTACTGAAGTGGTTTCAACAAGTCTTGGAATAACACTATTGTCAAGCACATTAATAAGTTGTTATGGTGTAGGAACTATGATCATGTTAATGAGAGCTAGATTTGTGTTCAAAGTAGATTGTGCTTTAACTTGTTTCACCTATCTCATTGCATGTATCCCCAATCAAAACAGGACCATGTCTGGTTTGTTCAGGTGTTACAAGAATCAACTACCAGATCAGGAACCACAGCTTGTCATTCACAAATGCCTGGAATAAAAATCATTTCAAATATCAAACAATAGTTCAAATCACAAACCTTTCCTCAGCCACACTCTTCTCTTTGGTCAAGAATGTTGATTTCCACCCACGCCCGATATGAGATGACGGGTCATCATCTTCTCCTATTACCCGCGTATATAACAATCCATGCTCTTCTAGTCGTTCAACAAATTCTGGGTGTCTCTCTTTCACCTTTTCATAGACAAGATGGCTAAGAACTATAGGAGTCTCTCCCCCACTTCCAGGCTCCACTTCACAGAAGAAAAACAGCTTGGAAGGGAATGTAGTAACCTATTAATATACCCAAGTAAGTCCTAAACAAAGCTCAGGAAGGTATGCTGATAAAAATATCCTACACAACGAAGTTAAAACTCGAATACCTCTGTGTAACTATCACCACTCAATACCGTCTTTAACTAGAACCAGATGATACAAAAACTATGTGCCATTTTCATCCATAAAAAACAATAGGTTTTGGCACCCTGTTGACCACACTCACCCTAAAATGATACTGTATTTAATTTTAACGATGACATGTTGTCCACATGGTGAAACGACAAACAGTATATAAACTCTGTACAAGGAGTATTAATATAAAAACGACAACACCTTCAATATAAAAGCTCAATAGCAAATTACCCCGAAAAAAGGGATGAAATTACGGAATATACCTGAGCCATTTCATGGTGAAAAGGAATCTTCTGGTCTGGCGGGGAATCATTGGTGGTGGAGATCCGACCCACAACTTTGTTCCGAGGGGCAGCTCCACCCACGTAAGGAAGTTCCTCGAAGCCAAAGGCCTCAACGACGTCGTTGAAGTCCGAGGCTGTATTTACAGGAAAGCCCCTGAAGAGTACAGCACCGGACTTGTGGAGAACAGAGTCGAGAAATGTTTTCTCGGTTTTGATCGCTTGGGTGAAAAGAGACAGAGAGGAAGGAGGGGTCTGGGACTTGGGGTTGGGTGATAGCACTAAAGGGAATTGAATTCCGTTGAAAAGCTTTTGGTGTGGGATTTGGGATTCCAAGAATGTCTCCGACATGGTTATGCTCTGTTCTGTTCTGTTCTGTTTGTTTTTCTGGGAATCTGTTTGTTTGCTCTGTCAACTTAATTTGGTGGGAAAATTAGTGAAGAGCCTTTGCTGCTTGTTTGTTGCTTGTGTCCAGGTTCAATGAATGGTGGTTTTGGGCTTATAGATGTGACTATGGCAGTCCATCCAAGTTTGCGTTACACTTCTAATGGGCTAGCCCATATGTAAGTTGCAACTAAATCCCACTCTTAAATACTTTTTTGTCAATAAGAGTAGTAGAACATAGAAACAATTGTGTTTTTGGAATAATTTCCATCGACTGAATTTTTTACTTTTAAGAGCTTAGTTGTATTTTTAGAATTTTCACATTGTTGAAGATATATTAATCTTCGAACAAAAGAGAATAACACTTGAAACGCCCTATTATTAAATTTACATGTAAAAGCAAATTGGATATGACAACTATGAGATGCTAGTATTTTCAACAAGACCTCGCATAAAATAAAAGCCCCCACAAATAGGGGAAGTTTGGATAGAGATTGTTAACATATGGCACCGTCAATTATTGACAACTAGCTGATATCTTACGTGATTTGTAATGAATTTTTTTAAAAAAGGTCAAGCTTAGGTTAAGTAGCACTGGACCCATTGAGATGGTGACATGTGTTTACTTTTGGACATGTGTCACTATCTGACTAGGTCCAATGCACAAGATGCACTAAACCTAAACCAAGTCCTTAAAAAAATTGTAAGAAATTATCCTATAACCCATTGGGCTCATCAATACTATTATTGTTAGTCATAATTAATCTTACAATTTTGCTAGTAAAACTAAATTTAGACATAACCCTAAGTCCTAGCCATTTTTTCAAGCCATTTTTTCCGATTCCAAAGTTGGTATCTTTTGTCATGTAGTGCTTTGTCATGAATTGACAAATACATTTTACAATGTTTAAGAAATCATAGACATCAACATAAAAGAAAAAAAAAAAAAATTACCACCATCCACGTCAATATTTAATAAAAAAAATGTAACCCCTATAAAGCTTTCAAACCTTCATCGTCCACAGAACATTTTACAAATTTACATATTAAATTGCCAAGTACATACCTTCAAACTATACATTATTATAAAATTAGCTTAATAGAGAGCATATAAATAGAATATGTACTTTTTCATTGATAATTATAAAATTAACGCCCAAGAGAAAGGGCTCTGCATAAAGAATTAGATTTAAACACAAATTTTGCATGATATCAAATTTCAAATTTAAATCTGAATACGTTTCTCAAATATTAGCAATTTTAAAAAAGAAACACTATTAAAATTTAGTGATTTTAGTTGCACTCACATGAATGAAAGTTGGAAGTAAAATAATGACATATTCTAATATTGGTGATGAGATGCTCTAGATTGTAATCTTTGTATGTATGATTGAAGCTATTTTGATTTTTCCCAAAAAATAAAAATAAAAAGAAACCCTGTACGGGATTTTGCTTTTGCTATTTTCTAGTAGAGGATTAAAAGAGTATACACTTAGTGAAACAAATAATGCTATATAAGCTATAATTACATTCTCTGCAGATTATGTGCTATAAGAGGCTATGTAATCTATATTCTCTTTTCTGCTTTGTGGGATAGCTCACCAATACGTTATTTAAAAAAAAAAAAAAAAAACAATAAGCATTTAAAGAAGGTGACTATTGAAGGTACAGTAAGTAAAATGCAGTACGCATATAATACAATAAGTATATAGATGGGTATTGTAGGGACACGTTTAGTAGTCCAAGCTCAAGATGTATGAGATCTTGGCCTAGTGAGTACAATAAATTTGTAGAGAGTGGGTCAAAGAACTAGGCCCTAATGAATTTAACAACGGACTAGTATGGGTTCAGGAGATGGTCAAGCAAGAAAAAGGTGCATAGGACTGAATGAATTCACTGTCCGAGGAGGCAAATCTTATTATAAATCAATAAAACTAATTATAAGTGCAACTTTAATTGCTACAGTATTCTTTCTCTATTTTTCCGATCCCCTTTGCATAGAGGGTCTCTTACATTATATAGATCCCCTTAGACCATCTTAATCCTACACTTGTTTATCATTTAAGCCCTCACTTGAGTGCCTGTCCCATTAGACACCTTCTTTAGCTTTCTATGAGTACTGGTAGCCAAGGCAGCACTGTTCAGGAGTCTTCTCCACATAAATGCGGCCAGAAAAGTAGCAGCAGTGCATTTAATGTGGTGGTAGCAGATTTCCCTTAGATATTTCTGAAATCCCAGCCCTTTGGTACATTTGAGATACACGTCCCTGTCACTGGAGTATCTTGGAAGATTACCTTGATCAAATAGGATATAAATTTGATCTGCGTTTAGCTTATCCAAGGAGATATTCCTCCTCAGACCACCTTCCTATTTGCATCTTGCTCATTAAATCCTGAGTCTGAATCACTCATTACCATTCGTTGCTTTTCGGATTAATCATGCTCTTAGCCAAGGCCCAAGGCCCAATATATGTTTTGGGCCTCCAACCCTACAATAGCCCTTCAAAACCTCAGTTTTTCCCTTCTCATCCAAGGAGAAAAGTGGGGTTTTGAATTATTACGAATCAATTTTACTTGATTCTTTAATTCACACACATGTGAGAATGCCGTTTTACGCGCCCCATAATTGCTTTTGACGTTTCAAAGCCCACGAAGCCTCATTAATGGCTCCGAGCGGCGCTTTGTTCCCCAAATCTAATGGTGAGGCGCAGATCCAACGGTTGACACTTCTCTTGGAATTTTAAGCGGGATAACTCCCACTCATTTTTACCCTCTATATAAAGCCTTGAGGGAAATCATTTTTCCCTCATTTTACGAACTCTCAAGCTTTCCAGAAATCACAAGCATTCAAACTCGCAAATCTTTCTAAGTTACTAAGGTTTCCACACATTTTCTCCAAGAAATCTTTGAAAATTTCTCAAAAGATTTCGGGGACTATCATACATCTTAGTTCTCGTAAATTTTAATTTCTTTAAACCTTTCTTTTTCTCCTCGGCCTTCCAATTCTTATTTCTCCACTTATCAATTTCGGTGGTTTCCCTTTAGCTTGTCTAGATGGGTAAATTTACGCACTTAGTGGACTCCCCTACCAAAATAGAGGTCTTTAAGGAAAAACACCACATACCACAGGAAGTCGCCCTGTGATATTATTCCCCAGAACAAATAGTAATAAATCGAAAAGAGGGAGAAATCGTCATCCCCATGATAGCTTTCATAGAAGGGGGAATGACCCTCCCTATGGATAGAAAACACGAGACTATCTCTTTAACCATAGGATATGCCCCCACCAATGTGCGCCCAACCTATTTAGGGTCTTGGGTAGCGTTGATGTTTTCAACAAGTATATGGGTCTGCGGCTCACCTGGCACGATGTGGTCCACATGTACGAGTGCCACTCCTTGAAAAACGCAAGATGTTATCTCAAATCCCGATCAGACGTTGTCAGACTAGTATCATGTCTACCTAAATCTAACAAGGGTATAAAAGATGACTATCTGATAGCTTTGGGAGCGTGGCATGATGGCCTTCACTGCCCCGTCTGAGAGGGAGTGCTAGGTGGGGTACCTTAGAGTTAAGTTCTTTAGTAAGAGATTTAGACTCTTTAACCCTGACCCAGTTTTGCTCCTTTTTGCTTTACTTTCTTTTAATGATCAATTTTAATTTTTTAACCATGTTTTGTTCCTTGGCTGTTTTCACAGATAAGAGGCAAGTAGCTCCCAGGCTTAGCTAAATTAACGTTGAAGCCTTCAATTACTTGCTGAGATCTAAAATCTTCATAAGTGAAGACAGGCAGCTGCGAGCCGTCCATCTGATTTTGGACTTCTAGCGCATCTTGGAGATATACCAAGAAATTGGCCAAGCCATAAGAGCGGGTGACCCACGATTGGCTCGAATTGACGTATCTCGGCCCAACTTTTTAGCCCAACTTTTTAGCTCAAGACGATCTTCCACCAGTCGCACATCCATTCCAACATAATCTTCCACTAGTCGTACAACCATTTCAACAAGTTCTGCCTGAAGTAGCAACAAAAGGAGAAAAGATTGCCTCATCGAATTCCTTGCTTGAAGAGGAAATTGACAAGTTTCGTTTTGAAGAGGAGGAGACTCAGGGAGTGTAAGTGATTTCTGTCTCGGACGCCGAGAACAAACCTGATAGGCATTCTAGTGTCCATGTCCCAATCCTTATGATTTATTGTCCAGACGATACCTCTAAGGAAGAGGAAGGTGAGATGGCCTTGAACCAAGGGAACAAGAGTTTAAGAGACCTCATGGCCGTAAGGGGCAAGGTTTCAACCTCAAAGGAAGCCACCAAGTCCTAGGTGCCGCCCACGCTCCCACCTCCTCCTTTGCTTCCCACTAACCTCGAACTTAAGCCCTTCCAGATTTGAAGAAGAAAAGGCCATTTCAGGAGCTCAAAGAAGGGGACGTGGGCCCTCAGAAGGGGTCTAAACAATAGAAGGTGACCAAAGACCCACATGATAAGAGGTCCACTTCAGTGGACAGCCGAGAGGAGTAAAATAGGGTCGAGGTGCGCCTCCCATAACGCATCTGGTCTCCTCAGCTAGAGGTGGATGGGACTGCCATTCCTTGGAATGCCTCGGTTAGGGACTTTCAAGGGGATGTGCAGGCTACATTACTGAAGCCTTAGAGCAACCTCTTCTCCTCCTTCGAGACATGGTGGCTTACAGGCGCTTTAAACAAAACGACCTTTTCCTGTCCCTGAAAAGGGACCTTGCTATGGTAAGCAATTCATCATATTCTTGAATTTACATACTAAGCCGTACTTTTATCATTTCTTTACTTTTTTTTCTCTTGTGATTCTTCTGTTGTTTTTATGCAAGTCACACAACAAGTTTTTATGGTTGAGGAGTGGGTTCGTGATGCCCATAATGAGGCCAATGCTGAGGCCTTCTCCTGTGCTGACGTTGAGAAGTCCTTAGGGGCTCTCAAATAAGAATATGAGGAGTTAAGCGAAAGACTCAAAGAAGCGGTCAAGGCTTACATGAGCACCGAGGCAGGTCTAAAGTCCGCGGAGAAGCAAGCCGAGGATCAACGCCAAAAGCTGCATGTGACTGAGATAGACTTGGCCACCGAAAGACAGCTTGTTAAAGATCTTAAGGCTGAACTTCAGAATGCCAAGGAAGCGACTCAACTGACTAAAGAGGCAGTTGAGGCTGAGAAGAAGGCATCCTACCTGCTCGGCATGGAAGAAATGCAAATAAGGCTTGCTAAGGAGCTTTCAGAGGTATGCAGGGATCACTGCAACGTAACATGGGATAAAGCCCTTAGTGTTGCAGGAATCCCTGTAGACTCTGTTTGAAGGCAACCTGGGAACGTATATTATCACCCAGATATTCATGAAGTCCCAGGTACCGACTCCTCTCCCCCTACACATGCTCCGAGCAACCCCTGACTAGCCAAGCTTCCCTTCCTCCCCCTGAGGCTTCGAAGGGATCCAGCCAAGTTGGTGATCAAGGCTAGGGGGCTGAGGAGGCCAAAGATAGGGGTAAAGGCAAGGAAAAGAAGAAGCCGCTCTCAGAAGCCAAAGACAAAGAAGTTGTAGCCAAGGGAACAGAGGCCAAGAGTAATGAAGATAATCCTAAAGCCAAGGACGCTGCCACCTCCCAGCTGAGCCAAACAGAAGACCCTCCTGCCCCCAAGGCCAAGGCTTAAGCCTTTAGGATTTTTTTTTTTTTTTTTTTTTGTAATGGCACTTTGTCACAGCATATAATGTACTCTCTCTTTTTTATTAATGAATGGACTTTTCTTTCTATCTCTTATGTCTTTACTTTATACACTTTCAAGCTTACTGTTATTGCAGATGAACTTAATCTATTGCCACTTTAGTTTTAATAGAAACTAACAACAATTCTCTACCACTAGTGTAAGTAATTTGACTAAGTACCAACAATGAAGATATTTACCCCATATTGGCACTGTGAATTACTCTTTATACATTGAAGGTTGAATCTAATAAAGATAAAACTTCGTAAAGAATAGAAGGGGGAGACATTCTTCACTATGCTCAACACTTGGATAAACAATTAAGGATTTTAACTTACTTAGAGTTACCAATCTGAAGAGTTGGTTATAATCTTAGATCTGTCTTGATACTTAATGAGAAACAGATAAATATCATAGAATGTTAATTTCCCCAAAGCATCTGGTCCGAGGACACAGGCATAACTAAGGTTCTGTTTAAACACTTATAAAGAAAAAATAACAGAAAGTACAAAGCCTTTATATAACAGATGAACGTATTGATATAGGAAACTCTTATTAATAATAATACATTTTCAGGTTGTTTACATTCCAAGGACGTAGTATTACATGCTTATCTAGATCTTCCAGAAAATACGCTCCTATACTAGCTATCGAGGTGATGCGATATAGTCCTTCCCAATTGGGCCCTAACTTTCCCCATACTGGGTTCTTTGCAGTACCAAGAACTTTTCTCAATACTAAGTCACCAGGCATTAATGGCCTCAGCTTTACATTGACATTATAACCTTGCTTGAGTTTATGTTGGTAGTATGCCAATTGAACCATTGCATTTTCTTTTCTTTCCTCAATAAAGTCTAAGCTCTTTTCTAGCAATTCATTGTTACTGCTCGGATTGAATGAGCTAGCCCTTAATGTTGGGAAGCCAGTTTCCATGGGAAAAACAACTTCAGCCCCATAAGTCATTGAAAATGGGGTCTCCCTAGTTGACTTGCGAGGCGTGGTTCGATATGTCTAGAGGACATGCGACAGCTCTTCTACCCACTTTCCCTTCACATCGTCCAATCTCTTTTTGAGTCCACTAACTATGACCTTGTTAACAACCTCGGCTTGTCTATTTTCTTGGGGATAGGCTGGGGTAGAATATCTATTCGTAATTCCCAAATTACAGCAGTACCTCCTAAAAGATTTGCTATCAAACTGAAGGCCATTGTTCGAAATAAGGGTACGAGGGACCCTGAACCGAGTGCCAATGTTTTTCCAGACAAACTTCTTTGCATCCACATCTCTGATATTCGCCAAGGGTTCAGGTTCAACCCACTTAGTGAAGTAGTCCGTGCCGACTAGCAACTATCTCTTGTTCCCTGCTGCTTTGGGGAAAGGACCAACAATGTCCAAGCCCTATTAAGCGAAAGGCTAAGGGCTGGACAGAGGATTAAGGACTCCTTCCAGTTGGTGTATGTTTGGTGCAAACCTCTAACATTGGTTTCACTTCCTTACATATTCTTGTGCTTCTTTTTGCATGTTGGACCACTAATAGCCTTGAGTGATGGCTCTGTACGACAAGGATCTTCCTTCAGTGTGGCTTCCACAAATCCCCTCATGCAACTTCTCTAGGAGTAATTTTATGGCTTCGGGGTGTATGCACAATAGGTATGGCCCAGAAAAAGAGTGTTTGTACAATTTTTAATCCCCAAATAGCCAGGACCGAGGAGCCTTTCTTCGTATTTTGTCAGCTTCTAACCTCTCCTCGGGTAGGATATCATCCTTTAAGAATAGTATTATGGGGTCCATCCAATTAGGCCCCATTTTGACTTGGTGAACATGAACCACACCGTTGTTCACCTCTGTAAGTTTGCATAAGTCTTCTACGAGGATGACCCAGGGTAAGCCCTGCGCCGAGGAGGTTGTAAGCGTGACTAGGGAATCAGCATGTGTGCTTCCGCTTCTGGGGATATACAGCAGGTTGAAAGATTCAAAGCTTGACTGCAAACGTCTAACCTAACTCAAGTACCCTTGCATTCTTTCATCTTTGGCTTCAAACTCTCCTTTCATCTAACCAACAACCAATCTCGAGTTCGAGAACACCTCTATAGCCTTTCCATCCATTTCTTGAACCATGGCCATTCCCATCAGCAGAGCCTCATATTCGACTTCATTATTTGTGGTCGAGAATCCCAATCTTAATGATTTATCAATGGTAATTTTCTCGGGTAAGACCAGAACTAGCCCCACTCTAGACCCCTTCTAATTTGCTGCGCCATCGACGTATACTTTCTAAGATAAAGGTCCTTGTTGGGAGATCATGCCAACTGATTTTCCATCCATGTTTTAATTCTCTGTTTCTACTTCTAATGGGGATTTAGCAAACTCGGCTACCAGATCCGCGAGGACTTATCCTTAACAGAAGTGTGAGGTTTGTATTTAATGTCGAAAGCCCCTTGGATCGTCCCCTATTTAACAATCCTCCCTGTGTAATCAGCACTTTGGAGCAGAGTTCTAAGCGGGAGTTGGGTTAAGACAATTACTGTGTGTGCCTGGAAGTAATGGGGAAGTTTACGAGTAGCATGCACTACCACCAAAATGACCTTTTCCAGGGGTAGATAACGGACCTCGGCCTCATACAGTGATTTGCTTACATAATAAACTGGCCTTTGAATGCCGCTATCAACTCGTATCAATACCAAGCTTACAGCATGGTGGGCCACAGCGATGTAGGCAAACAAGACCTCGTCCATCTTAGGACTGGACATGATAAGTGGTTGAAAGAGATATTCCTTAAGCTGCTTGAATGCCAGGGCACATTCCTCCATCCGCTTAAATCCTTTCCACTTGTTCATCAGTAGGAAGAAGGGTCTGCATCTATCTGCTGACTGAGAGATAAATCGGTTTAAGGCAGCGGTCATCCTTGTTAGTTTCTGGACCTCTTTGGGATTTCGAGGTGGTTGGAGGTTGTTAATTGCCTTAATCGGGTCAAGATTGACTTCAATTCCTCGATGAGTGACCATGAAGCCCAAAAACTTGCCTGATCCAACACCAAAAGAACATTTGGAAGCATTGAGTCGCAGTTTGTGGTTTCTTAGAATTTCAAAGATATTTCTGAGATCCCCCATGTGTTCAGACACCACCTTACTCTTCACCACCATGTCATCTATATAGACCTTAATACTACTGACCAATTGCGGTTCAAACATCCTAGTCATCATTCTTTGATAAGTGGACCCTGCATTCTTCAAACCAAAGGGCATCACTTTGTAATGGTAGTTTCCAGTGGGTGTGACGAAAGCCGTTTTTTTCCTGATCATCCAGGGCTAATGGTATCTAGTGGTACCCTTGAAAGGCATCTAAGAAACTCATCTGAGGATAGCGTACAGTTGCATCCACCAGCTGATCTATCCTTAGCATATGGAAGGGATCTTTTGGGCAAGCCTTATTTAGATTTGTGAAATCTACACACACTCGCCATTTCCCACTCTTCTTTTTCACCACCACAGTATTGGCCAGCCATTCAAGGTAGAACATTTCCTTGATGGCCCCTGCCTGCTTAAGCTTCATCACCTCGTCTCTGACAACATCGGAATGATCTTGGATGAGCGTTGAGGCAGTTGCTTTTTGGGGGTGACAGAGGGATTAACGTTTAGATGATGACAAATGAAGCTCGAGTCCACCCCTAGGGCTTAATAAGCACTCCATGCAAACACATCAATATTTCTTCTGAGGAATTTTATCAACTCTTCCTTCTCTAGAGGAGGCAGCTGAGCCTCGACCTAAAAGAACTTTTTCGGTTCATCACCAACAATGACTGTTTCCAAATCCTCACATTTCGCCTCTTCGGCTGATTTGTTGACAGGTAATGCTGGGGCTGTTAACTGCTATAAGCCCCCTTCAGCTGAGGCTAAGGACTCGGCATCGATTGATGTGAGATGGAAACCACCAGGCATTGCCTAATCGTGGATCGACTTCCCAGTATCTCCTTAACTTGGCCCTCCGACGAGCACTTCACCTTTTAGTGTAGAGTAGAAGAAACGGCTCTTAGGGTTTTAAGCCAAGGTTTGGCCACAATGGCCGTGTAGGGTGAATATGTGTTCACCACGATAAAATTCACCTCCACCACTTCTAAACCAGTCTGCACGGGCAGTCTAATTTGGCCTTGCAAAATGCTGACCTTCCCATTAAAACTTAGCAGGGGCGAATCGTAAGCTGTTAGATCCTCGGGTCTCAAATTTAGCCCCTTGTACAAGACAGGATACATAATCTCAGCACTGTTGCCCTGGTCTACCAATACCCTCTTCACATCATACCCCCCAATCTTGAGTGTGACCACCAAAGCATCATCATGGGGTTGGATAGTTCTGATTTTATCCTCATCCGAGAAGCTCAGAACCAGTTGGATCTCTATTTTAGCCTTCTTTGGCTTCAAATTAGTGCCCTCGGCAGATAGCCGAGCCGCAGACATCACTCTGGAAGGGCAGGAACTGGTCCTCCCTAGGGCAGCGAAGATGACATTTATTGTTCCCAAAGGCGGTCTTGAAGAATCATCTCTCTGGGATTCTGAGTTTGTCTGGCCCCCCTAGCCACTAGAGTGATGTAAGAGTTGCTTTAACTTTCCTTCACAAACGAGCTGGTTTAGATGGTTCCACATATTTCTACAATCTTTCGTGGTGTGTCCTTGGTCTTGGTGGTATTGGCAATAAAGGTTTTGATTGCGCCATGAGGGGTTTCCTGCCATCTTGTTTGGCCATTTGAAGAATGGCTCATGCCTAATCTTTTCCAGAACCTGATGCACTGTTTCTCGGGACACGGCATTGACCGCCTGAGTACTAACAGAGCCAAACTGCCCAGCAAAATCCCTCTGTGACCGATTGTTATTGTATTGGTCTGACCTGAAATCCCTCATCTCCTGAGGGATACCCTTATCCTTTCCTTTCCCCTACTACTGATCCTATAAACTCTTTTATACTTATCAATCTAGTTCATGAGTTGGCGCACACTAGTGACAGGCTTGCCAGTCAAAGATTTTCTCAAACCGTGCTCGGCTGGGAGGCCAACCTTGAAGGTATTGATGACCACGTCATCAAAGTCACCATCTATTTCATTGAACATTTCCCAGTATCTATCTGAATACGTTTTCAGGGTCTCTCCTTTTCGCATGCTTAAAGACAGTAGGGAAGCCAAGGGCCGAGAAACCCTGCTACAAGTGACGAAGTAGGAACCAAATGCCTGAGTGAGCTCCCTAAAGGAACTTATGGAATCTGCCCTCAGGCTGTTGAACCATCTCATCGCAATGGGTCCCAGACTAGATGAGAAAACCTTGCACATCAAGGCTTCGTCTTTGGAATGGACAGTCATTCTTTGATTGAAGTGGTTCACATGCTCCACAGGGTTTGTTCTTCCATTGTACATAGTGAAAGCGAGCTAAGTGAATCACCGAGGAAGTTTCGCCCCATCAATCTTACGCGTGAAATGCGACCTGGAGATTTGGTTCAAGGCCCTGCTCATAGTGTTGTTTCCCACGCCTTTACGAGGCAGGCTTCTAATCCGAAGACCATGCAAGGCCTAGGTTCTGTCCAGTACCCAGTTTTTCGAAGTAGCTGGTTTCCCCTGAGGCTTGAGTCCGAAGACCATGCAAGGCCTAGGTTCTGTCCAGTACCCAGTTTTTCGAAGTAGCTGGTTTCCCCTGAGGCTTGAGTCCGAAGACCATGCAAGGCCTAGGTTCTGTCCAGTACCTAGTTTTTCGAAGTAGCTGGTTTCCCCTGAGGCTTGAGTCCGAAGACCATGCAAGGCCTAGGTTCTGTCCAGTACCCAGTTTTTCGAAGTTTAGTTATTTACTTCAATTATTTACTCGTAGCCGTTTAGTTCTACATTGCTATAATTTTACAATAAGCATTAAATAATTACGTTTTTCAAGCAGAATAATGATAATAAATGCGGAATGGAGTTGGTGGGAGATAAGACCTTGCCGTGTTTTGCCTCTTCGTTTGATGGGACTTTCTGACTACGAGGCGTCTCTTGGGTTGTCCGAGTGATGTGTGGTGACGTTTCGGTTCTATTTCGTTACTGAGGCGCCTCCTCATTAATGCCAGCCACGGATCCTCGAAGATCTAACGGTTGATAAGCCCCTCGAAATTTGGGGCGGAGTTATTGCCTCCGGAAATCTCTCCCTGGAATTTATTGCGGATTTTTCCTCATCAATATCCTACCGTCTATATAAGGCGTTTCTAGGGCAACCCTCTCCTTCGCACTTTCACAAACATCCATCTTAACCCTCCTCCGAAGATATCACAAAGACAGGAGATTCTGTCAAAAATAACCATTCGAGCCCCTTCGAATGAGTTGGCCCTTGGATAGGGCGGTCTCGGGGATGCACAGCCCCTATCAGGAGCCGAGGATGGCACTCCGACCCTGGACATCACCTTGGGGTTGGAGTGGGGGAAAACCACAGGTCCTCCTTCTTTTCAACCTAACCAAAGGAGAAAGCCCCCTCTCCGCCAGGAGGAGGGTCCAGGAAGAACGTAACCACCTCCTCTTGGGTATGGGTCCTTAACCCTCCCAGCCGGCCGCACTGGGGGTGGGAGGGAAACCAGGCGGAACCCAGAAGCGGAGCCCTCCTGTGCCTCTACCTCTCCCACCTCCTCCGTGGCCCTTCTTCCCTCTAATCTTTCTTCTCTTTTCTTCTTTTGCTCCTCGACTAGCCTTCCTTTCTTTCTTTTTCCTTTTTATCTCTTCTATTTCCATCTCCCAACCAGTCTCCCCCTCTTCATTTCCTCCTCTCTTGCTTCTCTCCTTTTCTATCTTTTGTTCCTCAGTCAGCTTCGCTTTCTGCTATTTGTTCTTCAGCCGGCTTCGTCAAGCGTCTGCCTTTGTAGTTAGCTTTAGAACAAGCCCCCTGGGCATTACTTGTAAAAGATGTAATTTTTCTTCATATATGAATAAAAGAAGTAGACCTATTTTGCATGATCTATTTATTGGTTTCTTTTCTTATACTTTTGTTTCTGGTGATTATATACCTCTGAACGAATGTTATTACTACAAACTGTGTTGGTCTTGACTGATGATTTTTCATTTACACTAACCGTTGTACCTGTTAGCTCCTAACACCCTTTCCCACAGACGGCGCCAATTGTAGGGACTCGATTTGTAAGGGACCCTAAACAATAAAATTTGTAGAGTGCGGGTAAGAAAAAAGGGTAGGCACCAACCAGCCCCCCGTACAACCAGAGTCCAAAACTCTTATATAATTTTGGTAAGGATTAAAGATTCCATGGGGTTTCATGGTTGTGATCTTTCTTGGGCTTTAATGGGGATCTTGGCCATGTTTTTGGGGTATTTCTTCTCTTCGGCTCAGTCCGAAGAGTTCAACCCCCTTCTTCTGGCTTTCTTCCCCCCCTCCTCCCCTTTTTGATAGGGAATCATCTTTTCTTATATAGCCTCCATTTTCCTGATCTTAACCGTCTATTTGTCAGTTATCCGGATGTTGTGCATTAGGGACTGTCTTATCACCTACTTTTTCAGGTTTTATGTCCGTTCCCAGACATTTCTGGCATACTCTAAAAGTTGATGTGATTGAAGCCCCCAGGTTTAGTAGTCATATCATCATTTAACGAGGCCAGGATGTTGGTGAGACTTTTCAGTGGACATTGGCGTCTTCGGACAGGCCCTTTTTACACAGGGTCCATTTTCCGTTTTCGGCCAATGATTCCCTTAGTGCGGGCCTTGGGCCAGTTGTGGAATGGGCCATGTATGTTGACATTTAGAGCCCCACATTATGTTTTTACATTTTTCTATCATATTATTAGTAATAAACTTATTATATTTTTATTTTTATTGTGGGGCCTCAAATATTAACAACCAAGGCCCACTCCATAGCCGGCCCAAGGCCCGCGCCGAGGAGAATACAGAGGCCGAGGATAAAAGGGAAAAGCCCAGACCCTCAAAGGGCCTCGCCGAGGATGCCCACCTCCTCGGCGAACCGACGTTGATGAAAGGAAAATATCCCTCACCCATTAAATGTGCTCCACCAACATTCTGGCCGCTTTAATGGTGAAGTGACCAGCAAACTCAGGTGCCTCAGTCACTTCAACTAATAGAAAGTCTGCAAGGGCGGCTGTGAACTAACATAAAGCCTGCAAAAGCAGATGATGGGACAACCCCTTATACACAGAGTTCGGATAACCGACAAATGAACGGTTAAGATTAACTAAAACGAGACTATATATATAACCAAGAGGATTCCCAGAACAGGGGGGACCGGATATGGATGAGTCCCAGGAAAAAGGACAGGATGGGGATCAGTTCTAAGAAAAGGAGATCCTTGGACTGAGCCGAAGATGAATACGCTTCATAAATACTTAACCAAAATCGTTATCAGGATCCTCACAAACACTTAGCCGAAATCATTATAAAGATCTTCATAAACATTTAGCCAAAGCCATGATTATTATCACACAAAAAAAAAAACACTTATTCCAATTCATTTATTAGGATTCCTATAAACTTCATATCAGCCGTTGTTTGCTTGGTTGGTGCCTAACCCATACACCCACGCTCTACAAATTTTATTATGATGGGTCCATTACCAATTGAGTCCTTACATATATAATTTAAAATTTTATTAATTATATTATTTATGACGTCACTGGTTCGACCATCGGTCAGATCTCAGTTCGACCAAAAAACCAATAACCAGTTCCTTTTTCGATTCTTTCATCGTACTTGTTTATAAAACCATGGAAAAAACCCCAAAAAAAAAAAAATGAACGAAAATCTAGGAAAAAAAATTATAATAAAACCACTAACAAGGCCCAAACCAAATGCTAATAGAAAAGCCCAGTACAAGATCAATCTCATCTCAGACTAACACTATCACTACTCCAACACCAACATATTACGTTTTTAATTCAACAAATATTAAAAAAAAAAAAAAAAAAAAAACCCATTGCTTCAATGCCTCGCGGATTCACAAGTAATTAAACAATTTAAACTAAAACTAAATCAAACCTAAAGGCTAAAAGGAAATAAGAAACTCACTTACTCTCCCCAGCCATCGCAGTCTATCCTTGTTCAGCAACACTAACAACAACCACAACTGAACTCCACAAGGTTTATGTTGTAAAACTTTATGTATTTGCGTGTTTTTTTATTGTTGTTGTTATTTTTGTTGTCAATATATAAATTTTTCTTTCTATTAGGTTGCGTAATTTATGCTTGTTGAGGAACACCCTGGAAAAAATTCATGGAGCCGCCACTGACCCTCAATCAAACCTACAGAGACAACTATCTTCTATGGAAGGCTCAATTTGTTCCCTACTTGAAAGTGCAACACCTTTATGGCTACCTTGATGGATCAATACCAATTCCAACACAAGCCATCACTACTCAAACAAATGGTGAAAATCAATTCTTGATGAATTCAGGATCAAATAATTCTCGGTGCTATCATCTCCTCACTTTTTGAAAAATACTAGCAAGTGGTCAAATGCACCACCTAGCACGGCAGACAATAGAAAAAACATTCACATCCCAGTGTCAAGTAAGGATAATGCAGATCCACTACCGACTTCAAGGGAAACTCCTCTAAGCAGAATATTTTCATCAATTTATAAGTCTTGTCCCTATTGATCAACCGCTCAATGACTTTGAACCTTTTCTTTCTTATTGGCTGGCCTCAATTACAAATATGATTGCTTTGTGGCTTCAATCACGGCGACGCTTAAGTCACAAAGGAGTCATATTCGGATTCGAGGCCAGCCAATAAGAAACCAAAAACCCCAAAATCATTCAGTGGTTCATCAATAGTAGCAAGAGTGTTGGCAAAGCTGGTAAATTGATGAGAATAGTCCGTTATAGAGGAGCTTTCTTTCTTCAAGGTGGCAAGTTGGTAGCGAATTTGCATAATCCGTGCTCGACATTAAAATGTAAACATTTTTCTAAAATTTGCCATAATTCTCATGAGGTGGTGCATTTGACCACAATACTAGTATTTTTTCAAAAAGTAAGGAGGTGATGGCACCGAGATAATTTGATATATCCTAGGAGAAGAATTCGTGGAGGCAAACAAAAAAAGGGTATGCATTTAGTTTCATGTATGGCTTGGGTCTAACTAGACAGGAAGGTTAAATATTCAACCAAATTTCTATTGTGGAGCTATTGTAATAGGTTTTGTTTATGCATTCTGATACTGTTGATACTTCACCACAAACGTGGCATAAACTGCAAATATAGTTTGTACGCCATTGCAATACTTCATTTATACATCTCCATAACGCAGCCTAAAATTATATAATTTCGTACCAACCAATAAAACCATTTGCAGGGTGAAGATGCACCGACGCTACTTGCAAAGTGAAGCTAGTATACGGCGAGGTGGATCGAATGATCTTCGGGAATGAAGGGCAGCCCAATTATCCAGCAAAAGAACATCACCTTTCTGCCAAGGAAAGGCTACACTTTCCTCTTCAAGGATATTTAGACAGTCATAGACGATATCAGCTGGCAAGGGTTTGCCATCTCCAAAGGTAACAGCTTTTACAGGATCATTCCTGGCATCCTCCCAGCCTATATAAGCGAAAACCATGCTGTTAAACCAAATCTTGCGCTGTCTTGTCTTGTCAAATTTAATAGCTGGGAGTGGGCCCATTATTGTTTTCACTGAATCCTCCAGCCATTCCAGCTTCGTCCCCAAATTAGCAGCCCTGTCAAATGTGTTGGTAGTGCCATATTATCTCCAGGTCCAAATGATAGGCCTTTTAATGCTTTGTAATTGTATATACTAATCTACTTTGAAGCCATTGAATGAAAAGATGATCTTAGCTATATAGATAGCGCAAGAACTTAAATTGAATATATGGGACATCTATAAGATGATTAGTCCTGAATGTCCTGAACAATGGCCTCATGCAATACTTTTTGCAAGGCATTGAGCCTGCTAATATCTATCAAGTAGAAGCTATACAAGAAAAGCAGTTCAGCAAATAGAACGTGTGCAACAATATTGTTGTTGCTCTAATGAGTTTGAAGTTGAACACAAGAAGTTCACCTATACTGATCATATATTACAGTGAACCTGAGCACCATAAAGATAAAATCTAGAGCATTGGCATATCATAGGTATATAGCAGGTCATATGCAAATAATTCTGCTCAAAAAATGCCATCACAGGTTGCAACATAGCAACTTTTTATCCCTCATCACCGTACAACTTGTGATTTCGAAAGAAACATATACTGAAGTGGTTTCAACTAGTCTTGGAATAACACTATTGTAAAGAACATTAATAACTTGTTATGGTGTAGGAACTATGATCATATTAATGAGAACTAAATTTGTGTCCAAAGTAAATTGTGCTTTAACTTGTTTCACCTATCTAATTGCATGTATTCCCAATCAAAACAGGACCATGTCTGGTTTGTTCATGTTTTATAAGAATCAACTACCAGATAAGGAACCGCAGCTTGTCATGCACAAATGCTTGGAATAAAAATCATTTCAAATATCAAACCTTTCCTCTGCCACACTCTTGTCTTTAGTCAAGAATGTTGATTTCCACCCACGCCCGATCGGAGATGACAGGTCATCGTCTTCTCCTATTACCCGCGTATATAACAATCCATGCTCTTCTAGTCGTTCAAGAAATTCTGGGTGTCTCTCTTTCATCTTTTCATAGACAAGATGGCTAAGAACTATAGGAGTCTCTCCCCCACTTCCAGGCTCCACTTCACAGAAGAAAAACAGCTTGGAAGGGAATGTAGTAACCTATTAATAAACCCAAGTAAGTCTTAAACAATGCTCAAGACGATATGCTGATAAAAATATCTTACACAATGAAGTTAAAACTCGAATATTACTGTGTAACTATCACCACTCAATGACGGCTTTTGCTAGAAGCAGGTGATACAAAAACTATGTACCGTTTTCATACATAAAAAAACGATAGGTTTTGGCACCCTGTGGACCACACTCACCCTAAAATGATATTTAATTTTGACGACGACATGTCGACCACATGGTGAAACGATAAACTGTACATAAACTCTGTACTAGGAGTATTAATATAAAAACGACAACACCTTCAATATAAAAGCTCAATAGCAAATTGTCCCGAAAAAAGGGATGAAATTACGGAATATACCTGAGCCATTTCATGGTGAAAAGGAATCTTCTGGTCTGGCGGGGAGTCATTGGTGGTGAAGACCCGACCCACAACTTTGTTCCGAGGGGCAGCTCCACCCACGTAAGGAAGTTCCTCGAAGCCAAAGGCCTCAACGACGTCGTTGAAATCAGCAGCTGTATTTACAGGAAAGCCCCTGAGGAGTACAGCACCGGACTTGTGGAGAACAGAGTCGAGAAATATTTTCTCGGTTTTGATCGCTTGGGTTAAAAGAGACAGAGAGGAAGGAGGGGTCTGGGACTTGGGGTTGGGTGATAGAACTAAAGGGAATTGAATTCCGTTGAAAAGCTTTTGGTGTGGGATTTGGATTTCCAAGAATGTCTCGGACATGGTTATGGTCTACTCTGTTCTGTTCTGTTCATTTGTTTTTCTGTGAATCTGTTTGTTTACTCTGTGAACTCTGGTGGGAAAACTAGTGAAGAGCCTTTGCTGCTTCTTTGTTGCTTGTGTCCAGGTTCAATGAATGGTTGTTTTGGGCTTTTAGATATGACTATGGCAGTCCATCCAAGTGTGCATCACACTTCTAATGGGGTAGGGCATATGTAAGTTGCAACTAAAACCCACTCTCAAATACTTTGTCAAAAAGAGTAGTAGAAGTGTAGAACATAGAAACAATTGTGTTTTTGGGATAATTTCCATCGACTGATTTTTTTTTTTTTTTTTTACTTTTAAGAGCTTAGTTGTATTATTAGAATTTACACATTGTTGAAGATATATTAATCTTCCAACAAAAGAGACTAATACATGAAACACCCTATTATTAAATTTACATCGAAAAGCAAATTGGATATGACAACTGTGGGCACCCAAACTCGGGCTTAAGGACTGGGACTAGAATTGGGCTTCACAATTTATTTATAGAGTGGGCCTAGTGTTTCCTACTAAGGGTAGTTCCACTCCGAGTGACATTTTAATCTTCCCTTAACCCCAGTAAACACCCTTGCTTTCCTCTCTATGCTACTCTCTTCCCTAGCTCTCCTAGTTCGCTTTCTTTCTTTCTCTCTTCTCCTTTTTCTTTCCAGAGTTCCCAACCCCCTTTCTTTACTCTATTCTTCTATTTATAGCTTGAGGTTTGTGGGGGTTTCATGATTGTGTTCTGGTCTCACTTGTGTGGGTGGAGTTTGATGTGATTATTCCTGACATGGAATATATCTGGTTGGAAATTGTGGTAGTGGCTTTGGAACTGATTTCTGCCTCCAAAAGATTGCCCAACGGCAATACTCCCAAGGCAATACCGAGCCACAAGGAAGGTATGTTGTTCCAGGCACACGCAATCCCAAACAGATCACAAACAGCTGGACATGGGCTTATCCATCACACACTCAAAACTGATGTGGACTTACTATGAGGTTTGGGCCCAACTTCGACTCTTGAGAATGTTCGGGTCGAGTCCCATTGGGCTCGAGGCTGTACACCATACAATTGCCCCCCCTTGATTCGTGTCTGGTCATCGAGAGCGAAATAAAGACAACCCAAAAGGTGCCAGAGACTCCTCAGGAAGTTCAACCATTAGTCATTAAATAAAAAGCAGTGTTATGACAGCTTGTCAAGTCTAAGCGTAATCATGGCCTGGCAGTTCGTGAACCGAGGCTAAGTGTGTGGGAGTTACAAAAAGAAGTTAAAAGGATTTTTCCTGCTTCTTCTCATTAAATGCCTTCCCTTTATAAATAGTACCTTTTGACCCATCCCACCACTCTTTGCATCCTTACTCTCTGAATTTCATCCTCTGCCAAGCATACTTCTTCCAAGCATAGATTTTCAACCAAGATTTCCAACTCCTAGAGCCTACAGTAAGTTCCTCCACCCATCCCTTTTCTCTTTCACAGTTTTTGCTTTTTTTCCTTCTCTGATTCTAGATTCAAAAATGGGGTACTCTCACCTTTTTAACACTAAGGCGTCTTTGACTAACTTTAGAGCAACCTATGGGGTTCCTGAGGATGTAGAAGTAGCTTACTATCATGAAGGTAACATCGCTCTTGAGTAGCGCCCTCATGTAGTGTTTTTCCCATTAATGGCCATCTTAGAATAAGGGGGGGGGGGGGGTCAAGTTTCCTGTGGACCCTTTGATACTTAGGACACTTAGATTTTACGGGTTGAGTCCCAACCAAGTCCCTCCCAATTTTTACTGAGTAGTGAGTTGCGTCAGCCGTCTAAACCAGTTATACGGATTGCAGCTAGATCATCATGACGTCAATCTCATGTATAGTCTTTGTGGTAACATTAGGACAAATTATTACCTGAAAGTTAGGGATGTACGAGTATGGCTTATATCATGCTTGCCTGATTCTAACAGAAATTCAGCAGGAGAATACGTCTGAGTGAGCGGCAACTGGCATGCCAACGAGCTCACCTGCCCAACCTTGCCCCGGGACGTTGATCGGTACCGTGCATAACTAACTATTTTTACTTGTATTTTGTTTATCTCTGTTACTATCTAAAAACGTGTTGTTTGTTTGTTGTTGTGTTTTTTTGTTTTTTTTTTTTTTTTTAACGCAAATGGTAAGAGATTCAAACCGAACATCAAAGTTGTACATGTAAGGGACTTGAATTTTGTTCTCCGATCAGAAATCTTCGTGAATTTTGACGGATAACTCCGAGTGTCTCACCTCATACTTGATTGCACTCCAATCTACTCCATCTGGCAACCGTTCGGATAAGCTTTACTAGTAGATAGCTCGCTACTATCTTACATTGACGTACATTCGAACTTCCTCCCCCCAACCTAACCGTAGGCAAAGCTCGAGATCTCAGCTCCCAACCGATAAGAGCGGAGTCATTAGTTCCTGTTAGGGTTGCATCAGCCAACACTATTTTCCAAGGCCGTGCTGTCCATAGACTCGTTGAGGAGGCCTGTGTCGTGGTTCAACCAGCCAAACAAGCTGAGGTTGAGTCAATAAATTCTTCCGAAGTAGAAGTCGAACAAGAAGAGGGTAATATTGTGACCGGAAGGATAATGACGATGGAAAGATTCATCCCCAGTGCACGCCCATCAGCTCAACAACAGCAGGCCTCGGGCAGAGATCAACATCCTTCAACCACCCAAACTCGGAAAAGGCAACGCACTGCAGACCCTCCCTAATTACAAGAAGAAGCCCACTCGAGAACTCCCCCGATTGTTGCGACGGGCAGTGTGGTTATTCGGAAGCCCACTAGTGGAGCTTGCCCTACTCGGCAGCTCGGATCCAATGTGGCATCTTCCTCCACTCACTTAGCAATGGGATGGTAGACTATTTTTAGGCTCAAGAACGAGCCGTTACCCGTGATAGCCAGTGTGAGAACCTGGGCTTAGGGCGAGGGTGCTTGGGTCACATGAAGCCTAGGCCAGGGCCTGCAGCTTCCGGAAGATCTGCACTTCTTCTCGAGTGGTGCAGATGAATCCTTATCCTCTCAGCTTCAGTGGTACACCATAGCAATAATGCACTTTACTTTTCTTTTGTTTCACATGTAACTGTTTATACTCTTCTTTAATGCTTGTTGAAATTATGATTACAAGCAGCGCAACTGGCTTACATGCTCAAGGACTAGCTAAAAGAGGTTGCCAAGGACACTGATCGAGAGCGAGCTTTGAAGGACGTAGTAGTGGCCACGGTAAAGGACAAGGACAAGACTGCCGAGGATGCCGAAAGAAGAGCATAGGAAGCTGAGAAGGCCCGAGTGTTAGCCGAGCAAAGCCTGGCAGAGACAAGTGAAAAGCTGGGGGAGATGAAGCTTAAGTTGGCCGAGACGGTGAACTTAAATCTGGTGCAGGCCATCGAGATCGCACAGCTGAAGGCAGCCCTTGCAGCAGCCGAGGACAAATGGTACAATACAGGCTTAACAGATGCCGAAAATTCTGTGGAGCCTATCATTTACCAATCACGGTGCCATGGGTTTGGCGAGGGGTGGGTGGCTACTCTACAAGCGATGGGGGTGTCAGATGATTCACCATTAAGAAACCCTGAGCAAATACCTTACCTTGAGCCTTCTCCCCCTCTAGTTCAACATCCTATAGATGTCGAGGAAGAGGGAGACACCCCCAGCATGAAGGCGTTGGTGGAGGTAATTGACTCTCACATGGAGTTGGTTGACCTTGAGATCACTAGCAACCCAAATGCCCTGTCATGCAATGCTCCATCCTCCAATCCAAATCTTGCTACTCAGCCCACCAGGATGTCCAAGCTAAGCACTCTGCCGACACTGCTCCCAGTCAGCTTGATAATCCAGCCGTTTAATAGATTTTACTTATTTCTTTCATCTACTTTTAAATTTATTTTGCTTGATTTGCCTATGGTCATCGGGATGTGGTGACAGAACACTTGTTTTATTTTATCTTCTACCCAGTTTGTTTAGTTTATTTATAATCACCAGGATATGGTGACAAAACATCAGTTGTGTTTTAATTTGTGGACAACTTTTATTGATGTTTGCCTTTGTGAACAATTTTTAGTGATATATTTGGAGTTGAACTACTTCAGCTACATTTTCCTTTGCTTAATTGAATTAGGATGCTCTTTTGTTCAGCAATCAAGATTAAAAAGGCTTTTGCTTTTAGATTAAATAGGGGTCAGGATTAAGTTTCCACCTATTCGGTGATAGGGATCGAACTAGGAACAGGCTTTTAGCCTTAGATAAAATAGAGATTGGGTTTATACCTATCCGGTGATAATGATCGAATTGGAGACAGGTCTTGTCCTTAGATAAAATAGAGATTAGGCTTCCACCTACCCGGTGATAAGGATCAAACCGGGGGTAGGTTTCTGTCCTTAGATAAAATAGAGATTAGGTTTCCACTTGTTCGATGATAAAAAATCAAATCGAGGACAGGTTATCGTTCTTAGATAAAATAGAGATTAGGCTTCCACCTGTCCGGTGATAATGATTGGACCGGGGACAGGTCTTGTCCTTAGATAAAATAAAGATTAGGCTTCCACCTGTCCGATGATAAGGATCGAATCGGGGACAGGTTTCTATCCTTAGATAAAATAGAGATTAGGTTTCCACCTGTCTGGTGATAATGATCGGACCGGGGATAGGTCTTGTCCTTAGATAAAATAGAGATTAGGCTTCCACCTGCCCGGTGATAAGGATTGAACCGGAGATAGGTTTCTATCCTTAGATAAAATAGAGATTAGGTTTCCACTTGTTCGGTGATAATGATTGAACCGGGTACAGGTTTCTGTCCTTAGATAAAATAAAGATGAGGTTTCCACCTATCCGGTGATAAGGATCAAACCGAATACATGTTTCCATCCTTAGATAAAATAGAGTTGAGGTTTCCACCTGTCCGATGATAAGGATTGAACCGAGTACATGTTTTTATCCTTAACTAGTTAACAAATCAATAATGACGACATCAAGAGTGTGAATACACATGTATACATTGTTCACATATTACATTGCATTCAACCCGAACATTCTAATACTCAGTGGTAAAAAATTTTCAAATTATGTACATTCCATGGTCGGGGAAGTGGTCTTGCATCCAAATCTTCCAAATAGTATGCTCTTGCCCCAGCAATGGTTGTAACTCTATATGGCCCTTCCCAGGTGGGCTAACTTTCCTGCGCTAACATCCCTTATGTTTCCCATTACTTTATGTAGCACCAAGTCTCCAGTGCTGAATTCCTTCCTTTTCACATCCCTGTGATACTACCGAGCAAGCTTTTGTTGATACTCAGCTAGCCGTATGGTTTCCGATTCCCGGCATTCTTTTAACTGGTCCAGCTGCTTCACCATTAATTCATCATTCTTAGTGGGGACAAATCCTGAAACCCGAGTATTGCATAAATTTACCTCAATTGGTATAACTGCTTTCGCTCCGTATGTTAAAGAAAATGGAGTTTCTCTCGTGGACCTTCTAGGAGTTGTCTGGTATGCCCACAAAATGTTGGGCAGCTCTTTGGCCCACCTACCCTTAGAGCCCTCCAATCTTTTCTTTAATCCATTTACAATTGCTTTGTTAGTGACCTCAGCTTGGCCGTTACTCAGCGGATATGCTGGGTTGAAATACCTGTTCTTGATACCAAGATTGCTACAAAACTTGTGGAAGGCTTTGCTATCGCATTGCAACCCGTTATCAGATACCACGGATTCTGGTACTCCAAATCTTGTTACTATGTTTCTCCACACAAACTTCTTAACATCTACGTCCCGGATATTTGCCAATGCCTCAACCTCCACCCACTTAATGAAGTAGTCCACGGCCACTAGAACAAACCTGCGATTTCCTGTAGCCTAGGGGGAATGGTCCGACAATGTCTAACCCCCACTGCGTAAAGGGCCATGGGCTACTAATAGGGTTCAGACTTCTTGCTGGCTGATGGATCAACGGGACATGCTTTTGACACTGCTTGCACTTTCACACGTACTCGGCAGCATCCTTTTGCATTTGTGGCCACCAAAATCCCTAGGTCATTGCTCAGTGTGCCAATGAACGTCCCCTAACATGACTACCGCACACCCTCTCGTGGAGTTTGGCTAAGAGCTCATCAACTTTATTAGGGCACAAGCACTAAAGATACGGCCCCCCGAAAGACCTTTGGTACAGCTTACGGTTTGCTAATAACCAGTACTAAGCAACTACCCTATGCACCTTAGCTGCTTCTTTTTCATCATCTGGAACTCGATCCTTAGCCAAAAAGTTGATAATTGGATCCATCCAGCACGGCTCATACATTGCTACCACTGAAATACCTACCCCTACGTTAATACTTGGTTCTGCCACCAGCTCCACCTTGATTAGCCGAGGTACCTCTTCTGTTAGTGATGGCGCCAAAGTGGCCAGAGAGTCAGCATGTCAGTTTTGCCCCTAGCCACTTGAACCACCTTTGCCTTTAGAAATTGATTCATAATCTGCCTTACCAACCACAGGTACTCCATCATTCGAGGGTCCCTAGCTTCAAAACTGCCTTGCACCTGATTAACCACCAACCGCGAATCTGAGTAAACCTCAACTTCCCGAGCACCCAAATCCAAAATGGTTTTCAATCCAGCAAACAAGGCTTCATACTCGACTTCGTTGTTGGAATCTCTAAACCCCAACCTAAAAGAATGTTCCAATATTATCCCTTCCGTGGTAATGATGACAATGTCTTGCACTTCTTCCATGATTTTTTTTTTTTTTTCTTTTTTTGAGGAGAAGGAGATTTGGTAATGAGATATTTTTTCCCCAAGATAGAATAATTCTAAAGATAATAGTAGTGAACCTATATATAATGGCAGCAACATCAAGTTCATTGATGACAATGATGCTACAAAAAGAAGAAGTTGATGATGAAAGCACATGCGAAAGTTTGAAAATAGCAGCCACACATGATAAATAAAATAATGAAATTTAAGTGTGTTTGGTAGAGGAGTGAGGAAAATAGGGGATGGAAAATAGTAGAGGAAGTGTTTTTTTTTTTTTTTTTTTTTTTTCATTTGGTGTGCGTTTGGCTCCTGCTTAAAAAACCAGCATATTTTACTATTCAGCTAATTTTTGCTACTATTCATATGCCCCACTGTACTTTTTGATACTATTCATGAGTCTCACTGTATTATTTCAACTAACTTTTACCTTTACCTACAGTACTTTCAGCAAAAAGTTTTCAATTTCAGTAAAATAAACGGATCCCAAATAGATCTTTAGTATGGGAGAAATTAAGGGGGAAGAAAAATGGTTCAAGGGAGTTTATCTCACTGGGCCTACAAATCTTTTTCTCTCTCCAAATTAGAGAAAGAATATGGAGAGAAAACTCAAGGAAATGAAATATCAAAATTACTCCCACTTTTCCATCCTTTTACTTTTAATATAATAATAATAATAATAATTGTAGACACCCCATTTTGTATCTCTTATGGCTCGGGTTCCCATTTCCCAATGATGCTGAAATTTTAAAGCCCAAGATTGGTTTAAGGCCCAATAAGATTCTAAATTGACTTGGGAAATATTAAAATGGAAAATATAATTTTTTATAAGCAAATAAATGTATTTTTTGAAAATAGAGGCCAAGGACGTATGTACATAAGCAAGGACCTGCGTACGCAAGTCTAATGCATGCGTATGCAGGCATGGACTTGTGTACGTAGCTAGGATTCTAGAAGCTATGAAAGGAAGGTTTTCTGCATTAAAGACTGAGGTTTGGAATGAATCCCACATCGTCTGGGAGCCGTTCTAAACCCCCATTTTTCAACTATATAAAGCCTTACATGGCATATTTCAAAAACACAGAAAATCCTAAGGGAAAACATATGATTCACTAGAAATAGTGAATCAAAGAGGGAGTTTTTCACAAAACATCCTCAAGTCAATATTTTCTGATTGGAGACTTTTCTAGCTTTGATCTTTGAGTTTTAAGATTACTAATCACTTCTTTGTTTGATTGTGAATAGATTTGACTGAGGGGAACAGTCAAAATCAAGCCTACGAGCTTTTGTTTTGAGGTATCGAGTTTTAAAATCTTTTCTTTCATTTTTGCTTTAATCTTGTTTCCTTCCTTTTTTTGTGTTTAGATATGTTTGTTTAGCCTAGGGTTTAGTAGTTTGTATGTTTAAAAGCATGTTAGGTTGCTAGATTTGTTGTTTTAAGTCTTGCTCTATTTTATGCGTTTCTAAGTTTCTGGATTAGGGTTCATCAGGTGTGTCTGTGTACACATGATTCTATGTGCACACGCAGACTCATAGTATGCATACACAAGTCTATGTCTGCACATACTCGTGCCCAGAAACCCTAATTTGAGTTTTTTGCTTCTATTTCTTTGTTTCTTTTACATCATATGCCTTTGTTTGATTCCTTTTTATGCTTTTTTAAGTCTCTGTTCCTCTGTTTAATTACTTGTTTGCCTTTAACATGATTAGATTAGGGTTTTCTCTTATGTTTTCTTTGTTTTACTATGAACATGCATATAACATGATCATGCATTGATACCATGGGTGTTGTGATGTAGTGAGGTAAGTGATGCATTCACATGAACATGCATTTTGATGATGAATATGTTTGTTAATGCTTGATTTCATGTCTAGATGTTTAAGATATTTTTGATGATTAATACCTTGTTGTCATGCCTACATTTTCGTTTTGATTTGTTTGCTGCCTTGGATGAGATAATATGATATGCATGATTAAAGTATACTAGGGTTTACAATGTGATGAGATGCCATGATAGATGTATGTTAGGATTTTGGGGATGATTGGTGCCATGCTGTATGCTTAAATGTATGCTAGTGTGTTTGTGAGTTTAAGATGCAGCATTGAACATGCCTTTAATGAGATTAAAACATAAGACGCAATGAATGAAAGCTGACACATGGGTCGGGCGGTTTTTGGTGCCTAACACCTTCCCAAAATCATACCTAAACTCCAAACCAATACTCTGGTAGTAAGATAAGTCCTTTCACGTAAAAGCGCTATATTCATGGTTCCTAGACCATAAAACTAGGTGGCGACTCATTTTCTCCGCCTTGGTCCACTCAGCGAAGGCGTACTCCCCACGTACCATGCGTTGCGCCCACAGTGGCAACTCCACTAGAGATAAAGAGTTTGATTCCAATGTGTCCTATTTCTTAATCTTAATAAAGGCTTGTTCAATACTTGTTTGCACACTTTACTTGGTTCTTTTGTCCCTTTACCTTAGTTGGTGATGAGTAGGAAGATGAGTACGCTCCATTTTGGCCAAAATCTTTCGAGGTTCATCCCACCAACTCACAATGTGTGCCATTGCCTATAATAGGTTTTGAGTAAGTTAACTATTTACCACCAATCCACAAAAGTCCACTTAGGCCCTTGGTTGGAATCATGGCCCACCTAGTTATGAGTGAGCTACTAATATGTTCCTTTAGCTTTAAGGAGCTTACCTACACTTAGAGAGATCTTAGATCCTATCAAAAAGAGGGTACCCTTTATATCTCTTGTTTGTTCAACCATATATCTTGTGTTCACCTAATTCTAAAGGACAAATAAAGATAAAAGATGTAAAATTGAAGGATGGCCCAAAAGTTATGGCATACCCTAAGATGTTTGAGATAAAAGAAAAGAAGTTCTCACATATAAGAGGCTTATCCCAAAGTCCGAAGGTATATCTTAATTTGAAAGGTTCATAAGACTATAGCTTAATTGCTATCATAAACCCAAATTAAAAGGCCTTTTGAAAAAAAGAACCTTAGGCTTAAGGTAACAAGTATGCTACAGATTTAGCATCCAACATCCTACAAGTCAAAATGAAATTCCCTAATCTTGGGCCTCTTCGTTGTATGCCTTGTGGGCACTACGCACGGTCAGTGCCATTTTGTTTGTGTTTTGGGGGAGTATGCCTCGGCCGAGTGGACTGGGGTGGAGAAACAAGGAGTCGCCACTAAGTTTTATGGTCTAGGAACCATGAATATAACGCCCTTATGTGGAAAGATTGATCTTACTACCAGGGTATGGGTTCAAAGTTTAGGTTCGATTTTGGGAAGATGTTAGGCACCTAAACTCGCCCGACCCATGGGTCAGTTTCCACTCATTGTGTCCTACGTCTTAATCCTATTAAAGGCATATTTAACATTGCATCTTAAACATACACACATACTAGCATGCATCTAAGCATACAACATGACACTTTATTCCAAACCCTAACATACATCTATCATGGCAATCATCACATTACAAGCCCTAGCATACACTTATCATGTCATCTCCAAGGCAGCAAACAAATCACAAGGCAGTATCATCAACAAGCATTTAATTAGGCATATTCAATCATTCAAACCTAGCATCATGGTATTCATCAATCAAGAAGACCAATCATCATATTCAAAGATGCATGTTCATATTTGTATACATGACTTACCTTCACTTACCACACTACATCATATCACCTATAGCAACAATGCATGATCATATTAATACATGTTCATGGTATTAAAGTAAAAAAAAAAAAAAAAAAAAAAAAAAAAAAAAAAAAAAAACCCTAATCTAGCATGTTAAAGACAAACAAACAACTAAACAAAGGACCAAAGACTTAGAAAGCATAAGAAAAGGACAAAATAAAAGCATACGATGTGGAAAAAAAAAAGAAAAAGAAACAGAAGTAGAAAAACTCATATTAGGGTTTCTGGGCACGAGTATGCATATGCATACATAGGCTTGCGTGTGCATGTAGAAAGCATGTGTACGCAGACTTGCTTAGGAACCCTAACCCAGAAAAGGAAAAAAAAAACAGAGCAGAAACTTAAAACACAAAAACTAACAACCTAACATGCTTTAAAACATAAAGACTAACTAAAACTAAGCTAAACAAACATATCTAAACATAAACAAAGCAAGGAAACAAGATTAAAAACAAGATTAAAGCAGAAATGTAAGGAAAGAGTTTAGAACTTAATACCCCAAATAAGAAGCTTTTCAAGCTTGATTTTGATCGTTCTCCTTAGTCAATCTATTCACAATTAAAAAAAAATGATTAGTAAACTTCAAAATTCGAAGATCAAGGCCAAATAAGGTCCTAATCAAAATAAAATTGACTTGAAGATATTTTGTGAAAAATTCCCTCTTTGATTCACTATTTCAAATGAATCTTAAGTTTTCCCTTAGGATTTTCTGTGTGTTTTTGAAATATACCATGTAAGGCTTTATATAGTCGAAAAATGGGGGTTTGGAACAGCTCCCAAACGATGTAAAATTCGTTCCAAACCTCAGTCTTTAATGCAGAAAACTTGTCTTTCATAGGTTTTTGAAACCCTAACTGCATGCGTAGGTCCATGCTTGCATATGCATGCATCAATCCTGCGTACGTAGGTCCTTGCCTGCATACACAAGCTGAGGGTTTCATTAGCCTTTTATTTTCCAAAAATAGATTTATTTGCTCATAAAAAGTTAAATTTTCTATTTTAACACCTCTCAAGTCAATTTGTAATCTGATTGGGCTTTAAACCAACCTTTGGCCTTAAAATTTCGGCATCACTGGGGAATGGGGACTCGAGTCGTAAGGGGTACAAAATGTAGTGTGTATAGATTGCCCTCTTTTGATTCATGAGCTTCGCTAACAGAATCAAAAGAATAAGAGACAAAAATTTTTGTCTCGATGTACGGCTTGGGCTCAAGCCATGCACACTGCACACAACAGGCATACACAGGGTGAGGTGCAATTCCGCAAAGTCGCGTGGGATTCGTATGTTCGAATTTCCACTTTTGTTGCTCGAGAAACAAGCAACGACAAGTTCACTGTCCCAGAACCTGTTTTGCCAATTGCAAGCAAAAGGTGAGTGATTCACTATTTTAGAGCCATTTAAAAAGCAAAAGGAAAAAAAAAAGGCGAACGGCCACAACCATCAACCAAACAAACAAGGTGCTCTTACGAGCTTAAAATGATATAATTTGTCTAAGGCTCTTGCCTCAAACCTCTCCGAGTGGCTTGCACCTTTGGATAAAATTTGTCTTTTCCGTCTCTATCTCTACTTGTTTTGGTGAGACTCTTACCTTGGGGTGACCTTGGTCTTTGTCTCTATCTCTACCTCTTTTACTGTGCCTACATGTTCAATTCCCTCGGGTATGTGCACAAATTTTGTATTCTAACTTGCTTGACTGGTATGTGGCCAATGCCTACATATTCAATTCCTGTAGGATATGTGCATAAGTGGTCTTAATGTTCCGACTCACGAGGGAGTCTCAGGTGAAGAATCTATTGGGGATGATGAAAGACTTACTAGGGAGTATGATATGTTGAGAAGTTTTGGTGACTCACAGGGGAGTCTTCTTGGTTTGTAGTTTACTAGGGATGGTAACTTGCTGAGAAGTATGTTGGTGATTGTGACCTACGAGGAAATCTTTAGTAATGTGTGGTCCACTAGGGGAAATTCTTCTTTTTCTTCATGGCTTACTGGGGAACTTATGTTAATTCTATCCATGAGGGAGTCCTTTCATGATACTTGTACTTTACTAGGGATTTGGTTGATGATTTAAACTCATGGGGGAGTTTCCTTGGTAGCTCCTGATTCGCTGGGGGGGGGGGTGCTTTTGAATGTTTCCTTTCATTAGGGATGCTCTGAGGGTCTTTGTGTCCTTTACCCAATTGAGGGTATTTTTGTCATTTTGGCGCATTCTTGAATTTTCTTTTTCACTTCCTACTTTTTGGGAATCCACTGGGGATATTTGAGATTTTTTTTTTATTACTAAACTACATGTAGTTTAGTGAGGGTTTAGCCACCAGATATGTTCCTGCCTCTTCATTTTTCTCCAAAGATTACCAACCCTTTCTTTTCTTTTCATTCCCTTCATCTCCCTCATCTCTTCACATTCTCTCTAACGCTTTAACTTCCATTTTTTCTCTCTACAAAAATCCTTTCATCTCTCTCACTTCCTCTCATAATTTGATTCTTCTCACTAAATATGAAACTCTCTCCCTCTCTAAGCCCTCTGATTTTCTCCATGCCACCCAAGTCCAAGAAAACCTCATACGCGCTTTCTAGTGATGCCTTTAACCTCACGCGTTGGAATGGAGCAGTGAGGCTAAATGAGTCCTCTCCGTTGACATATAGGCCGCAAGATCATCTTTCAGAGGGTGCAAGGACCGGATCAGTAAGTTTTTCAAACTTTTCTAATTTTCGAGTTTTTCTTTGATCTTCTGTTTTAATCTATTTTTGGACATGTAAATTCTTGGGTTTTGTTGTAGGGTGGGTTTAGATGAAAACCTGATACCTTAGGAGGGGAGGAACATGTTTAGGATGGCCTTTGATCAAAGCATGCTTAAAAATGTCAAAGAATGACCCATTATCTGTGTTCACATATATGCATACTCGAGCTTGTGTACGCGGCTTGCATTCTTGCATGCGCGGCCAGGCTTTATGCTTATGCGAACCTATTCATGCGTACGCATATCTGTTCTTGAGTTCATGCGTACGTGGTTTCCAACCTGCATACGCGTGCTTGGTCTCTGCGTACGCAGACACGAGCCTACGTGCGCATGTCACCAGTCAGGAACCTTATTTTAACTCCTATTTCATCTGTGTTCTTATCCAAATGCAAATCTAATATTTTCCTCCTTTTGCAGACTTTGCCACCATTTTCAAGTAAGGGAAGCACTAACCGTGTGGCATGGTATAGGGTCCTTCCTATAGAAACAAGGGCCCATATTCGTGCAACGGGATTTAAGCTGATTATTTTTTCACTATCGGAGAGTTCTGCCAGTGCCATTCTGGTGCAGACTTTGGCTGAGAGGTGGTGGGACACTACCCACAGCTTCCACACTACTGATAGGGAGATAATTGTGACTCCTTATGACTTCCACCGCATGACTGCCTTTAGTTACGATGGGACTCTCATAAACTTGGAGTGTGAGTCGAGCACTCAGCTTGACATAGACTTGCTTGGGAATAGGTATACCACCGAAATGATCTGTTATTTCAACATCGAGGAGGATTATAGGCTTTTCATAGGTGATGGTCGACGACTGCGCCAAGATGGCTAGGGCCTTCTTGCCGTACCTTCTAGGGGCATATCTCTTCACCAACGAAGGGCAGATGATGTCTTTGAGGTGGCTAGCCCTCTTTCGCGACTTTGTGGAGGCTTGGGAGGCCAACTAGGGGCAAACGTGTCTTGCCTATTTGTACTTTTCCTTGGACACTCTTAGCTAGGGGACTCTGCACTAGTTGGTGGGACCTTCGAAGCTCCTTGAGGTTAGTTCTCTTTTCTCTTGTTTTGTAGCTCTTGTACTCATTCTAGCAATTATTTTCACCCACATGCTATTAAGGTTTAAAGGACCACACATCATGCCCTTGCAAATTGTATCTATGTTTTCATTTTGCAAACAATCATCTTGCAAACTGTATTCATTCATCTTGCAAACTCTACACCATTCACTCTCAATCAAACCTACAAAGACAACTATCTTCTATGGAAGGCTCAATTTGTTCCCAGCTTGAAAGTGCAACACCTTTATGTATATCTTGATGGATCAACACCAATTCCACCACAAGCCATCATTACTCAAACAGATGGTGATAATCAATTCTTGATGAATTCAGGATCAAATAATTCTTGGTGCCATCATCTCCTCACTTTTTGAAAAAACATACTAGCAAGTGGTCAAATGCACCACCTTATGAGAAGTATAGCAGACATTAGAAAAAGCATTCACATCTCAATGTCAAGTAAGGATAATACAGATCCACTATCAACTTATTACCTTGAAGAAAGGGAAACTCCTATAAGCAGAATATTTTCATCAATTTACAAACCTTGCCCCTATTGATTAACCACTCAATGACTTTGAGCCTTTTCTTTCTTATTGGCTGGCCTCAATTACAAATATGATTGCCTTGTGGTTTCAATCACGGTGACGCTAAAGTCACAAAGGAGTCATATTCGGATTCGAGGCCAGCCAATAAGAAACCAAAAACCCCAAAATCAATGAGTGGTTGATCAATAGTAGCAAGAGTGTTGGCAAAACTAGTAAATTGACGAGAACAGTCTGTTATAGAGGAGTTTTCCTTCTTCAAGGTAGCAAGTAGGTAGTGAATTTGCATAATCCGTGCTCGACATTAAGATGTAAACATTTTCTAAAATCTGCCATAATTCTCATGAGGTGGTGCATTTGACCACAAAACTAGTATTTTTTTCAAAAAGTAAGTAGATGAGGGCACCGAAATAATTTGATATATCCTAGGAGAAGAATTCGTGGAAGCAAACAGAAAAAGGGTATGCATTTAGTTTCACGTATGGCTTGGGTCTAACTAGACAGGTTGGTTAAATTTTCAAGCAAATTTCTATTGTAGAGCAATTGTAATAGGTTTTGTTTATGCATACTGGTATTGTTAATACTTCTCCACAAACGTGGCATAAACTACAAATATGGTTTGTACGCCATTACAATACTTTATTTATACATCTCCATAACGCAGCCTAAAATTGTATAATTTCGTACCAACGAATAAAACTATTTGCAGGGTGAAGATGCACCTACACTACTTGCAAAGTGAAGCTAATATACGGCGAGGTGGATCGAATGATCTTCGGGCATGAAGGACAGCCCAATTATCCAGCAAAAGAACATCACCTTTCTGCCAAGGAAAGGCTACACTTTCCTCTTCAAGGATATTTAGACAGTCATAGATTATATCAGCTGGCAACGGTTTGCCATCTCCAAAGGTAACAGCTTTTACAGGATCATTCCTGGCATCCTCCCAGCCTGTGTAAGCAGCAACCATGCTATTAAACCAAATCTTGCGCTGTCTTGTCTTGTCAAATTTAATAGCTGGGATTGGACCCATTATTGTTTTCACTGAATCCTCCAGCCATTCCAGCTTCATCCCCAAATTAGCAGCCCTGTCAAATGCGTTGGAAGAGCCATATTATCTCCAGGTCCAAATAATAGATATTATACCTGTTAATGCTCTGTAATTGTATATGCTAATCTACTTTGAAGCCATTGTATGAAAAGATGATCTTAGCTATACAGATAGCGTAAGAACTTAAATTGAATATATGGGACATCTATAAGATGATTAGTCCTGAATGTCCTGAACAATGGCCTCATGCAATACTTTTTGCAAGGCATTGAGCTGGCTAATATCAATCAAGTAGAAGCTATACAAGAAAAGCAGTTCAGCAAATAGAACGTGTGCAACAATATAGTTGTTGCTGTAATGAATTTGAACACAAGCAGTTCACCTATACTGATCATATATTACAGTGAACCTGAGCACCATAAAGATAAAATCTAGAGCAATCATAGGTATATAGCAGGTCATATGCAAATAATTCTGCTGAAAAAATGCCATCACAGCTTGCAACATGGAAACTTTTTATTCCTCATTACCGTACAACTTGTGATTTCAAAAGAAACATATACTGAAGTGGTTTACAACTAGTCTTGGAATAACACTATTGTAAAGAACATTAATAAGTTGCTATGGTGTAGGAACTATGATCATATTAATGAGAGCTAAATTTGTGTCCAAAGTAGATTGTGCTTTAACTTGTTTCACCTATCTCATTGCATGTATTCTCAATCAAAACAGGACCATGTCTGGTTTGTTCATGTTTTACAAGAATCAACTACCAGATAAGGAACCGCAGCTTGTCATGCACAAATGCTTGGAATAAAAATCATTTCAAATATCAAACAATTGTTCAAATCACAAACCTTTCCTCAGCCACACTCTTGTCTTTGGTCAAGAATGTTGATTTCCACCCACGCCCGATCGGAGATGACGGATCATCATCTTCACCTAATACCCGCGTATATAACAATCCATGCTCTTCTAGTCGCTCAACAAATTCTGGGTGTCTCTCTTTCACCTTTTCATAGACAAGATGGCTAAGAACTATAGGAGTCTCTCCCCCACTTCCAGGCTCCACTTCACAGAAGAAAAACAGCTTGGAAGGGAATGTAGGAACCTATTAATAAACCCAAGTAAGTCCTAAACAAAACTCAAGAAGATATGCTGATAAAAATATCTTACACAATGAAGTATGCAACACTCAAGTGTAAATCCCACATTCGAGGATTCCATATGCATAAATCTAGTGACACAAAATATTTCACATTTGTTGCAGACATAACCTTTTGTAACAATGTGCATGTGTTTGGTTAAGAACCCAAAGTGTCAATGTGATGCTGTGATTGAATGGGGTACTAGAGAGTTGACAAAAAAAAATTCTCTTAAAGGCTGTATTATGTAAACTGATCATGGCTGCTACTGTTTATCATATTTGGCTTCAAAGAAATGCTCGGGTATACAAAGGGCATGTTAAATCTGAAGATGCCATTGTCACCTCCATAAAGTGGGATGTTAAAATTCGAATTGAGTTTTGCAAGAAGGTGAAGTTGTCACCTCCATAAAAAGTGGGATGTTAAAACTCGAATTGAGTTTTGCAAGAAGGTGAAGTTGTCACTGCAGACAAAGTCTTATGAAATTGGAGCATCTTCTCTAAAGTTTTCAAGAACTGAAGATGGTTTGCTGTTGTGGATTTTTTATTATTATTATTTTTTTAATTTATGTGCAGTTCTTCTTTAATAAGTATTAGAGCTGCTATTTGTACTGATTGTGCAGTGTGGAAAAGGGTTTGTTGTCCTGTACTGCTGTATGGTTTGGTGTTGTTTTGTATGGTGATCAACTGCACTGAGTTGTAGCACTTGTATTCCATTTCTTTCGTAATGAATTTAATAACTAAAAAAAGAAAAAAGAGTAGTGGATTATGTGAAAGTGATGATATCTAATGAAAACTTGCCACCTTAGCAAGTTGTAAAACAGATCGTAAAAAGTTGCGTCTCCAGAGCATTGCTCATGCACTGAGTTGTAGCACTTGTATTCCATTTCTTTCGTAATGAATTTAATAACTAAAAAAAGAAAAAAGAGTAGTGGATTATGTGAAAGTGATGATATCTAATGAAAACTTGCCACCTTAGCAAGTTGTAAAACAGATCGTAAAAAGTTGCGTCTCCAGAGCATTGCTCATATACATGTCCCCTCTCACATATATGCCCTTCTACATGGAGGAAGGTATCTTGCATCGAATATATGGACCATTCCTCTGACAGCTTGTAAGCACAACTATCCTATACATTAGATATACATTAGCTGAAACGCATTTTGAAAACACGATTTCACAATTTTAGCCATGTGTGTAACTATCACCACTAAATACCGCGTTTTGCTTGCACTAGGGGATACAAAAACTATGTGCCGTTTTCATCCATAAAAACGGCAATGACACACCCTTTGGACCACACTCACCCTAAAATGATATAGTTTAATGTTAACGACGGCATGTCGTCCACATGGTGAAACGACAAACCGTATATAAACTCAGCGTTGTTAATATAAAAACGACAACACCTTCAATATAAAAGGTCATTAGCAAATTGCCCCCCAAAAAAGGATGAAATTACGGAATATACCTGAGCCATTTCATGATGAAAAGGAATCTTCTGATCTGGCGGGGACTCATTGGCGGTGAAGACCCGACCCACAACGTTGGTCCGAGGGGCAGCTCCACCCACGTAAGGAAGTTCCTCGAAGCCAAAGGCCTCAACGACGTCGTTGAAGTCCGAGGCTGTTCTTATAGGAAAGCCCCTGAGGAGTACAGCACCGGACTTGTGGAGCACAGAGTCGAGAAATGTTTTCTCGGTTTTGATCGTTTTGGTGAAAAGAGACAGAGAGGAAGGAGGGGTCTGCGACTTGGGGTTGGGTGATAGAATTAAAGGGAATTGAATTCCGTTGAAAATCTTTTGGTGCGGGATTTGGAATTCCAAGAACGTCTCCGACATGGTTATGCTCTGTTCTTTTCTGTTCTGTTTGTTTGTTTTTCTGTGAATCTGTTTGATTACTCTGTGAACTTTGATGGGAAAATTAGTGAAGAGCCTTTGCTGCTCGTTTTGTTGCTTGTGTCAAGGTTCAATGAATGGTGGTTTTGGGCTTTTAGATGTGACTATGGCAGTCCATCCAAGTGTGCATAATCCTTCTAATGGGCTAGCCACTAATGCTTTATCCAAAAGAGTAGTAAAACATAGAAACAATTGTGTTTTTGGGATAATTTCCATCGACTGATTTTTTTTACTTTTAAGAGCTTAGTTGTATTTTTAGAATTTACACATTGTTGAAGATATATTAATCTTCCAACAAAAGAGGCTAACACTTGAAACACCCTATTATTAAATTTACATTTAAAAGCAAATTGGATATGACAACTACGAGATGCTAGCAAATTCAACAAGACCTCACATAAAATAAAGACCCCAAAAAATAGGGAAAGTTTGTATAGAGATTGTCAACATATGGCACCATCAATTATTGACAACCAGCCGATATCCTATATGATGCGCAATGAAGTTGTAAAAAAATGGTCACGCTTAGGTCTAGTGATACTAGACCCGTTGAGTTGATGACATGTGTTTACTTTTGGATATGTGTTGCCATCTAACCAGGTCCAGTGTATTGGATGCATTGGATCTAAACCAAATTCTTAAAAGAAATTATAAGAAATTATTCTATAGCCCACTGGGTTCATAAATACTATTATTGCTAGTCATAAATAATCTTAGAGTTTTGCTAGTAAAACTAAATTCAAACATAACCCTAGTTCCTAGCCATTTTTTTGAGCCATTTTTTTCGATTCCAAAGCTAGTATCTTTTGTTATGTAGTGCTTTGTCATGAATTGTAAGAAGCGAAAAGAGAAAAATACATTTTATATTGTTTAAGAAATCATAGACATCAACACAAAAAAAAAAAAAAAAAAAAAAAAAAAAAAGTACCAACATCCACGTCAATATTCAATAAAAAAAAAAGTATCCCCTATAAAGCTTTCAAATCTTCATCATACATAGAACATTTTATGAATTTACATATCAAATTGCCAAGTTCATGCCTTCAAACTATACATTATTATAAAATTAGCTTAATAGAGAGCATATAAACAGAATATGTACTACTTCATTGATAATTATAAAATTAACGCCCAAGAGAAAGGGCTACATAAAGAATTAGATTTAAACATATATTTTTCATGATATCAAATTTCAAATTTAAATCTGAATACATTTCTCAAATATTAGAAAATATCAAAAAGAAACACTATTAAAATTTAGTTATTTTAGTTACACTCACATGAATGAAAGTTGGAAAGTAAGAAAATGACATATTCTAATATTGGTGATGAGATGCTCTAGATTGTAATATTTTTTTTTTAAGAGAGTTTTAACCTATGGTGTCTACTCTTAATAATAACTCTTTTATTATCAGACCAAGACTCCAGTTAGTTTTTGGTGTAGGCAGGGATTGAACCCCAAATTTCTTATTCAACTATCAGAGACTTTACTAGTTGAGCTAACTAGAACTTACTTCTAGATTGTAACCTTTGTATATATGATTGAAGCTATTTTGATTTTTCCCAAAAAATAAAAATAAAAAGAAACCACGTAGGGTATTTTGCTTTGTTATTTTCTAGTAGAGGATTAAAAGAGAATACAATCAGTTAAACAAATATTGCTTTATAAGCTATAATTATAGTCTCTACAAATTATGGGATATAAGAGGCTATGTAATCTATAATCTCTTTTCCGCTTTGTGGGATAGCTTACCAATACGTTATTAAAAAAAAAAATCAATAAGCATTCAGAGAAGGTGACAATTGAAGGTATAGTAAGTAAAATACAATATGCGTATAACACAGTAAGTATATAGATGAGTATTATGTGGTATCTTTCATGAAAATTATGTTTCAAAAATTTGGCATAAAAATATGAAAATAGGGAAAGAGTGGTATGCGCATGTTGTATGAGTAGTTTTTCATTTATCATTTCACCTAAAATCTTCTTATCAATGATCAGTTTAAGCCATAAATGCATAAGATTAAAAGATTTTGGTTCCACTCCCTTTTCCAAGTTTTTGAACTCTTTTATAAATTAAAGGTTTTTCTCAATTCATAGTTAGTTTTCATGTTATTTTATATATTTTAATTTGACAAAATATCAAATGTCCCCCCGAGAGAGAGAGAGAGAGAGAGAGAGAGAGATCAGTGTTCAGAAGAGTATGAGACTAGCTTTGGTTTTGGGTGCATGTATAAAGACATAGAGCCTTTAAACTTTTGTGTGTGTGTGTGTGTGTGTGTGTTTATTTAGTATATTTTTGGAAAATGCTTAATCTTTGTAAGTGAATAAGTTACTCTGATGTATGTAAAATTAAACTTAAGATATGAAATTGTATAATTTTATATTTCTTTGTTCAATTGTTGTTATATTTTTTAAGTCGCTTAACATGTATATTTAGTTTTATAAATTAAAAATTAAAAAAATTAAATCTTTGATTTTTAGCCTTCAAAAGTTTACTTTAAAAAATTTAAAAAAAAAAAAAAAAAAGGAATACTTCTACGAAATAGAGAAAGAAATAATAAGAAGTTTTATATTGAAAATGTCAAATCTAAGAACAAAATATACATGTATGCCTAAAAAAAAAAGGACATGTGGTGACATTTTTAGGGTCTAATTAATTATGATTACTAATGGATATATTGGATTACAATTTTTTTTTCTTCATTACTTTAGTGACATATAATATATAATCAAAATTAATTTTCCAAAAATTATAACACATATGATTATTTTAAAATAACTAATAACGAACATGTGCATCGCGTGGAACATCCGTTAGTTAGAACCAGTAACAGCTTACCATCTAAGATTTGTTGTGAAATTATTATCAAAATTTTATAAATGTAGCATTACTCAAATAAAACTATTATCTAGACTATAATCCATTTATAATTAATAAAAAAATAAATAAATAAAAAACACTAGACTATAATTGGTTCATAACATGCATGTCCGTGGCCAATGAGTTGTTTTGTTTTTTTTAGCTCAATGTAACTAGTACTGGTCTTGTAATTGATCCAAAAAAATGCAGGTATTTTTTTTGTACATTACAGGACATATTAATATGGTTTTCCCCACTGAGTATCGAAAAGAAATACTTCGTTACATATACAACCATCAGGTACTTATTCTCGGAAGTTCTACATGTCAATTGCACTAATAGGATTAGAGTTTTTGCCGAATATTTTACTTCTGTCTTTTGTTTTAAATTTTTTTAGTTCAAACTTCATGTGTAGCATTAATGCTATAAATTTCTACATTTAGAATGAAGATGGTGGTTGGGGACTTCACATAGAAGGCCATAGCGTCATGTTCTGTACAGTTTTCAACTACATTTGCATGCGTATGCTTGGGGAAGGTCCTGATAGGATCATTGCATACTAGCATTAATTCTCAACAAAAGGTCATAGTTAATGTTAATATTTGAAACTTTAAAAATATTCCTTTCCCAATTGGTGAAAGCAATATGATTAGAATCTTCACAAAAAATGGTCATACCGAGAGCCAAGTCTTTCCCCAAGAAGGCATGTGTGTTACACAACCATGATCAAGGATCCATTTTCGTGCTCTTACACAAGCATTGTCCTGACCACATACTTGGTGTGTTTGAATGGAGTGGAACCAACCCAATGCCCCCAGAATTTTGGCTCCTTCCCACATTTCTTCCCACTCATCCAGGTTTATAACAACATTTGCATACTTCTTCATTGAACATCAATAGAGTTTAGTGTATTCAATTCCTTATTCCATAGTGGAATGGTTTTTTAAATCAGTTAATTCAATGTCGAAACAGGGTTAGCAACTCTATTTGATGCCTCTGTCACTATAGAGGTTTTACTTCTTTTTTGGATAATACAACCAATTCTACTTATATAAAACTTATCAATTTTTTGGTGCCTAAAATTTAGCAAAAATGTGGGTCTATTGTCGGGTGGTGTACATGCCTTTTTCATACTTACACGGGAAAAGGTTTGTTGGGGCCAACCACATCTCTTATTCTTCAATTAAGGGAAGAACTATACACTCAACCTTACAGTGAAGTTAAATGGAGAAAAGTGCGTAATCTACGTGCAAAGGTGAGTTTACCTTAATTTTCTCCTCATGGTTGATACTTATGATTGTGCAAAACTATTAGTACAGGAGGATATCTATTGTCCCAAATTTTGGATACAAGATATGCTTTGGGATAGTCTATACATATTAGCTGAGCCATTTCATACTCGTTGGCCATTAAATAAGTTTGTCAGAGAGAAAGCACTTCAAGTAACAATGGAGCACATTCATTACGAAGATGAAGTTAGTAGATACATTACCATTGGGGCTATTGGAAAGGTAATGTGATTCTAAAATACTTAAGAAAAGAAACAGACATGGTTAACATTACTTCTAATGCCATTTGCATTGAACAGGCAATATCTATGCTTTGTTGTTGGGTTGATGATCCAGATGGGGATTATTTCAAGAAGCATCTTGCTAGGTTGAAAGAATACATATGGATTGCTGAAGATGGAATCAAGATGCAAGTTAGTACACCTGTTTTGCAAAACAATTGTGGAACTTTTTACCTATCTATTGAATACTTTAATTTGAGTTAATGTTGAAACATTAATGATGATACTTCTTAAAATAATCTCTTTATAGATTTGGTTATATATAGATGGAACTGTGTTGACTTACATATTTGACCAAATGATACATTCAAAACTGAGCATAAGCCCAGAATTTTGATTTTCTAGCTTTATATATTTATGTAGAAAAAAGAAAGGAAATGTTGACTTTGATATATGCAATTTGTTTGCAGAGTTTTGGTAGTCAATCGTGGGATGCTAGTTTGGCTATTCAAGCTCTTATCGCTAGTGATCTCACAAATGAAATTGGACCTGTGTTGGCGAGAGGGCACGACTTCTTAAAAAAATCGGAGGTTCGATTTTCAATTCTTAAATCAAGATAATGGATTACAAGTTTCTATTTGCACTGCAGAATGTTTGAGGGTAATTAACTCTGTTTAGTGCTTCCTCAAATTTTAGTGTTGCTTTGTGTCCATAATCACTGTGACAATATTTTCTCTTATACTTCACAGTGCTGCTTGCTTTTGTCAAGGATGCCACCTGGGATTGTTGGTAAGAAAATGGAACATGAGCAATTGTTTGATGCTGTAAATAATAATATCATACTTTATTTACACGTGAGGATTAACTTTTCCTAGCATAATTATTACAACTTGTAGTGACTTATCAAAAAGAAAAAAGAAAAAAAAATACCACTTGTAGTGAAAGCTTAAGCTTTCAAGAAAAGATGAACTTAACAATTTAACTATTATTCTAACATTCCTCTCAGACGTGGACCTAGAACTTTTTAAAGAATTAGGGTCCAATACAAGAGATTTTTAACCATTTTGTCCATCATAAGGTTGTATCTTTATGTTTGCTTATTTATTGTGGATCCATAAATATTTAACAAGAAAATTACTTGTCCAAATCCAGAGATAATCACATCTCATAACCTTTTGATACTCACTCTAAAGGAACTCTGTTAATGTTTATTTATTTATTTATTTATTTTTTTTTTTTTTTTTTTTGGTCTTGTTTCTTTCGTTAGTATTTCACTAAGTTTATTTCAATAATGCAGAGTAAAAATGGTGGTTTGGCTGCCTGGGAGCCTGCAGGAGCTCAAGAATGGTTGGAAGTTAGTACCTTAACATAGATATATATTATATATTAACTATCTTATATTAGTGGAAAATTTTTAACATTTTCGTTTGTCTCTCTTAGATGCTTAATCCCGTAGAATTCTAGGCTGACATTATCATTGAGCATGAGTATGTTGAATGCACCGCGTCAGCAATCCAAGCTTTAGTTTTGTTTAAGAAGTTGTACCCTGAGCACAGGAAGAAAGAAATTGAGGATTTCATTACAAATGCTGTCAGATACATTGAAAACATGCAAATGTTAGATGGTTCGTGGTATGTTTTTCTACTGGTTTACTAGCTAGGAGTTTGCTTGGCAAAGGCCTTTTCTTTGAAATTTTTAACTTATTTACTTATGTACAGTTTTTACTGCCTTATTTCCACAAAAAAAATATATTTTCAAGTGCAACTTCAAATGAACTCTAGATAAGTTTGAATGTTGAATATATTATTATTTTTACTATTATTATTATTTTCATGGTTATATATAGTGTAGTACAAATCAATCACATGATGGGTCTTTGTCGTAGGTATGGAAACTAGGGAATCTGTTTTTTGTATGGTACATGGTTTGCCCTTGGCAGGTTAGCTGCAGCTGGAAAAACTTACTACAATTGTCCTGCCATGCGCAAAGCAGTTGATTTTCTTCCCAAAACACAAAAAGGTGATGGTGGTTGGGGGAGAGAGCTATCTTTCATGCCCAAAAATGGTAATGTTTCACCATCGATTAGAGTAAGCCTCTTGATTTTTTTTTTTTTCTTCTCATATTCAACATCTTCCATTACATCAATAATTATTTCTGTAAGATTTTTGGTTCAATGAAGTTTTTGAAGATAAATTAATCAAAGAAATGTCTTTCTTTGTATTTCTTGAGATTCTAGACGATGTGTTGATTCTTTGATCAAAAGTAAATTAACAAATTTTCAATGCTGGGTTATATAGGAATACATACCTCTTGAAGGAAACCAATCGAATTTGGTACAAACTGCATGGGCAATGATGGGCCTTATTCATGCTGGACAGGTTGGTTTATCGTTTAGAAAATTGTCATCACATATCGAGTTATTGTATGATTTTTTTTTTTTTTGGGTTTTAATAATTCTAAGAACAAAGTTTTACTTGTAATAGGCTGAAAGAGACCCAACAACACTTCACCGCTCAGCAAAATTGATAATCAATTCCCAAGGTCCATAAACAAAGAAATTGCCTAAATACAAATGTCACAGATATTGACATACATTATAAAAAAATCCACAAGATATCCATCACCCTACATGTCATCATATTCATTCACTGAAGTGCATCACAATATGTTATAATATTCTAAAATGTCACTTACCTTGTAGGATTCATGATTGAATAAAGGTTCGGCTATATTGGTGAGATCTTATCTCATCCAGCCTCCTTTTCCTGAAAATGTCAATGGCAAAACATAATATGATATATGCAAAATGATAAAAAGGATTCAAGACCAATAGTCAATACTTATTTGCAACAAGTTTTTATCTTCATCTCTGAATCAGTCTGAGACTATTACCAGTAATAAATGGTTACTCCAATAATTTAATCAATAATACTGGAATTTTCTTTAACAGCAAAAGGCATGACATCTCAGCCACTCTAATTTTTTTTCTTAAAGACTTGGATGAACACGTTTACATAATTTCAAAATTCAAGTTTTACTAGTGCACAAAACTCCCACTTTGGGCTACCACTAAGCCTACAATTGTTTCAGTGTTTCTCCTTTCCACTCTATTGACATCTAATTAAAAAATTGAAGTGATTTTATTGCATATCATCAACTTGCTTAGCGACTACCCACCTAAAGAAGTTGGCAGTGATTACCGATAAAACTATTAAAGATCCAACAGTTCTTAGAAATATTTTGAGGGAAAACAAATGTAAGTTTGTAAGATGTGAATAAGAAATGAAATTGATGGTAAGAAAAATGGAAGTATGCAATGACACAGTCTCAGCAGAAAGAAATTCAACCAAAACAAAGCAAGTGGAAAAAGTAGTGACTCCTACTATTTCATATCCCAATTTGTTGATTAAAATTGAAATTTGTGCTTCATGATGGGATTTCACTAGCTGTAATAGTGATAGATTCTGGGAATAATGACTGTTAATAAGAAAGGAAACACACATTTATGCTTAAATTTAACCTTCACTTTCGTATGGTAATCAGGATCAATGTTAATACTGTGCTCATCAACAATGTGGTCTACCACATCTTCACAGACATATCCTCATAAGACCTGACAATGTTCAAGTAATAAATACAAAAAAAGGGATTAAATTCTCGAATGAAAAGGTAATTAACAGTTAATAAAAAAAACTATGGAGTAATAAAATTACAGAAGCATTTGTCACAGAAAAAAATATATATATTATTTGAGTCTTATCTAAGTAAGAATGAAAAAAAGGTAATGACTAATGAGCATGCTACGAAAAAGACAATGCAGAGAAGGTCTATTCTATTATCTTTAATTATTATATAAACTCATCCTTTAGAGTGTAAATAGTGAACATATTGATGTAGGACAAAATATTCTAATTAATTTCTGTAATCTTTTATATTTGGTATTTTTATGTAATTTTCGTTATTTTAGGTTTAGGGCATTTATTTCCTTATTTTTAGGTGTTTTTAATGTTGTTTAGTCAAATTAGGGTTTTATATGCTTTCATAGCCGCCTTAGGGTTTCTAGTTGCCCTAGGTTTTGTTTTTACTATTTAAACGCATTGTAGCCTCCAAAGGCAATTGAGTGAATAGACTATTATCAATAAATACAGACGTTTTGTCAAATTTTCTTCTGATAGATTCCAGTTTTATGTCCTTGTGGATTCAGGGAAACCCCTCGTGGATTCAAGGTTTACTACCAGAAACTAATAGTTTAGTTTCCGTTCCATCAAGAGAGCATCGTGTGTGTTTTTCTTCAGGCTTCTGCGACATCAGTTGGTATCAGAGCGTTGACTTACCCTGGTCTGATAGCTAACCAGCAAGACGGTGACCACTACAACAATGACGGCGGTGACCTAGTCCTCACTAGGGCTAAGTTCCTTAATTTTTGTGATGAGAATGACCAATTTTGTGAAAAGAGTCAGCAAATTATAGGTGAAATCAAGCAAAAGATTGCTACTCTTCTTGCTAGGAATTCATCTTGCAACAACAATGTTCGATATATTCAAAGACGCACTCCTAACTACAAGAAAATTCCATTCTTTGACGAAGATATGTGTAAGATAGATTTTATTGAATGGCTTCTTGATTTAGAAGAGTATTTTAATTTTTGGAAGATTTGTGATGAAGAAAAGGTGCGGCTTGCATCTAATAAATTAGACAATGAAGCAGAAGAATGGTGGGAAGACATTCAAATTGATAGAAAGCGACGAGGTAAGCATTCAATTTGCTCTTGGCAAAGAATGAAAAGAGTATTAATTGATTTATGGTTTCCTAATGACTATTATGATATACTAGATTATACAAGTATTGATTATAAATCTGTATATTCATATGAAAAGCAATATATTCAAAACCAAAATTATGACAGCCAAGTCCATTTGTCAAGTAAAGGAAAGGGTTTGAGGGTTGAGAAGAAGCAGCAAAATTTTGAAGTGGTTAAAAAAGACCAAGATTTGCTACAAATTATTGAATTGAAGATTGAAAATACCACTTGTCAAAAATTTGAAGAAGAGGTCAAAGAAACGAAGGTTGAGTTGATTGTGAATAATGACAGGAATGAAGAGATGGTAATTATTGAAAACATTGTGGAAGATTCAATTGAGGTCAAATGTGAGGATGAGTCCACAACTCACAATCCTCAGGTCTCAGTTGATTTATTGAAGATTTGTTGAAGATGACTACATAATATGTTGATTTTCTTGGAGTAGAAAATTTTAATTTTACTATCAACCCTTTGTTGATTGATGTTGCAAATAAATTGAAGATAGATGAGAAGAAATTTTATGCTACACTTTATGATAGATTTAAGTTTTAGAACCGGATCAAGTTATTAAAACATTTAAAGTATTTGTTTATTTGGAGTGAAAGATTTCAAATTTCAAGGATGAACTTGAGGACAAGTTTATTTCAAGTGGAGGGGTTTGATGTAGGACAAAATATTCTAATTAATTTATGTAATCTTTTATATTTGGTATTTTTATTTAATTTTCGTTATTTTAGGTTTAGGGCATTTATTTCCCTATTTTTAGGTGTTTTTAATGTTGTTTAGTCAAATTAGGGTTTTATATGCTTTCGTAGCTGCCTTAAGGTTTCTAGTTGCCCTAGGTTTTGTTTTTACTATTTAAACGCATTGTAGCCTCCAAAGGCAATTGAGTGAATAGACTATTATCAATAAACACAGACGTTTTGTTAAATTTTCTTATGGTAGATTCCAATTTTATCTTCTTGTGGATTCAGGAAAACCCCTCGTGAATTCGAGGTTTACTACCAAAAACTAATAGTTTAGTTTCTGTTCCATCAAGAGAGCATCGTGTGTGCTTTTCTTCAGGCTTCCGCGACATCACATATGTAAATCAGAATAAAAAGAAAATCAAACTACAAGCCTCTTTGACTATTAATTCACTGATACTTGACAGGCTATACAAATGAATTATTAGAATTCTTATTCAATCTAACCAATTTTACTTCTTTTTAAAATATAATTAGCATCTACCTAAAAGAGCAATTAAAAGGATGTATGAGATATATAGGGCACTGTAAGAGATAAAGGTTGGTTCCTTTGTGCTGGCACATGCATGTCCGCTATTCAATACCTTAGGCAAGCTCAAGATTTTAAAACTTTGTGTGGACAATGCCATGACAACCTTAAAAGTTTACCTTAAGTGCATTAGGAAATTGAATAAGTGACCTAGAAGTACAACCAACATGTCAAGTTATGGCACTAATTCATTGTGACTTATAATATTTTGTAGAACTATCCTTATATGACATTCAAAAGACATCAAGTTTTTCTCAAAGAAACTGAAAAGAGAGTAAAAATGAGAGCACACAGGGGACAAACTTATTCTTCTTGAACAGTTCTCGTTTCATCAATTAAATTCTTTTTATAATTAATTTCATGCATAATTGATTAATCCAATATTATGGAAGAAAAAATATCTTATTATGTCCCTGTAGTATATTGGTCTAAGGATGGTGATTCCAACTTCACTACCTTTAGATTTTTAGCAAATGACTCTGCATTGATGCCATTTTTTTTCTTAGTACAAATGTAAAAGTCACAAAGTGAAGCCATTAAGAACCTAAGGAAGAAACTCGTGCTCAACCATGTGGCCCATGGCCAACATCATTCAGTAGTCTTAGAAAGACAATCAAGAGAAGGGTGTATAATGTAAGCAAAAAACAAAACAAAAAAACCTAGGGAAGAATCAAGTGATAAAAAAAAATAAAAAAATAAAAAAAGAATTTAGTATGACAGGTAAAAATTAGTCACTAGCAAGTTTTACTAATTGAATGTTTGAACGCTCAAATACCAAGCTCTGAGGCCTAAGCCTTGCAAGGATGAGGTTTGGATAGCATCCAAAATGAAATTACAGCATAAGGACATGTTCTCACTTGATAAGTTTTAATGATACCAATAGCTTTGCCAGCCAACCAATATCCCCCTAGTTAATGTTCAAACCAAGACTGCACTGCCCTTGTGTAGATTAAGTGCAATAAACCTTGTGATAAAAGGAAATTTTTAATTAGTAACTAGTTTATAAGCCCATTAGTATCGCTTATAAACTATACTAGTAACAAGATTTTGCCTATACTATATTATTAGATACTCTACCTGAAATTGAGAAGACGAATTCATCATCCAAGTATTCATCTTGTTTCCTATTGGCTTCTTCTCTTTGTGCTTTTATCTGCAACTGCAGCAATTCAAGTAAGGAATCTTCTGAACAAGAAGTGAGAAGTGAGTGAAGAAGGCATATTCTATTGCAGTTTGTGTGAACTTGAGGCAAGTAGAAGCATTTTTGGAATTAGCAAAAACTAACACTTCCATTCAGAAATATTTTAGAGTCTGATCTAGAATGTGAAGGTGAAATGTCTAGCTGAATAGGTCTTGACAATTATCGTTTCAATGGCGTAGCATGTTCAATACAGGCATGCCACTTTCTAGACCTCCTTTAGAAAGTGACACGTTGACTGATCATTCCACACTAGACCTGTCAGCAAGCTGGCTTGCATTCATCTGATTATCACTTCTAAAGTTTTTGTGTATGACTTTTCATTCTATAGTCTCTGAAGTTTATAGAACTCAGATTGTTATTCTTTTGTAGGCATTCAAGTACAGCAAGCACTATCGAGTTTGTGATAAATGTGTTTACCGTTTTGATCATCATTTGCAGGGTATCCCATATCTTAAGTTGTGAAAATTTTATTTTCCTTTTTCTTTGATAATTATTCAAACTCCTACCGGCAATTATTCACCCTCATGGTCACTTCTCTCCTCTTGGTAAGCATGAGCCTCCATACTTTGCCTTGTCTCTATTTATAGTCTTACATGAATATCAATATACTACCTTCTCAAATTCCTAATGAACCTTAACCAGCCCCTACAGATTTAATTTTTACTTGTTCATCTAAGTCCTAGAATTCTCTGTAGCCTCACTCCTATCCTTGTGCAAGCATCCTTGATCCTCACTATTGTAAAGCTCAATAGAATGAATATTTTCAGTCAGCTAACACTCTTTATTGCCAATCACATTGTGATTAATTAATTATCCTTACGCAAAAAATGTAGAACTCCCTATGTTGTAAAAAGAACTCTACAGCTGTAAAAATCACTTGTACTTACTAGAGGTCATTGCTCACTCAGTGAGTTTCTTGATAGCTATATGGCTTCCTTGAATGTTTGCACAATGGTCTTTGGATCAATCATCAAATTCTTGAACCATTCCTCATGTCACTTATTTATTCCTTTCTAAATTTGCTGCTATAAGTTACACTGGCTACATGCCAGAACCTGAGGATCAACCCCAGAGTAAGCATTTTATTTTCAAGTCATTTTCAATTTAACTGATCATTGGCAGGTATATGCATGGTTTGTCCCTCTTGGGATTGAGATTAGCTTATTCTACAATGGTCGACTGGAATCCTTGTGCTTATCTGTTGTTTTTCTGAGAGAAAGCAGTTTTCTGCAGATATTTGTGCCAAGTTAAGGAGCAGTATTCTTTCTACCCTCAAATTAACTATAAGCTGACTTTTTCATGGGCAGTGTGCACCATTTTGGTTATGATTGCTACCCTACCATTAGCTCAGCTATTCTTCTTTCACATCCTCCTCATAAAGAAGGTAAGATTACTGCAATAAGTCTTACATATCATCGTGAGGTGTTATTGTTTCAAAAGTAGAAAGATACACTAAATCCATTTTAATTGACTAGCAATTACCATTTTTGTCATGCATTTTGTAGTTGTACATGAATCAAACACATGAACAAAATTCCTGCCTCTAAGATAGGGAATCAGTACTTATCAAACACATGCACTTCAGGAAAACTAGTGTGTAAGATAAGATAAAAAAATGCATATTTTTGTGCAAGGATTATAGTATTGTTTAGCAGTATTATTTACTGAGTTTGGTTTATTCTTGAGAATTTTGTATACAGAAAATTAATTTGATACAATCTCATTTTAACATTTGAATATAGCTTGGGATAATAATCTATTAACATGCAATTGTTTCAATTTTTCAAAATAAAAATCTATGTTGTCAATTTTTAATCTAACAGTTGCTCAAAATATCATAGAAGCCTTTCATTCATGAAAATCAAAGTCCAAATCCTGAATTTAGAAATACAGAATTAAGAGGAAATTACCTGTGCAAGAACCCATGACCGTGGCAAAAAGCAAAACCCTTTTGCCCCATCACCCTACGGATCAAACAAACAAAGTGATCTTTTGAGTTTTGACAAAGGAATACATAAGAATAGAGTCACAGAAACAGAGAATAATAAGAGAGAGAAATGGAAGCAGCAAAGGGAAGAATACCTCCGATGCAAACCAAGTCAAGAATACTCTATAGTGTTTCTTTTTTTTTTTTTTTTTTTTTTTTCTTTTTTAATGATATGAAAAAAAAAATCGGAATTGATAAAAGGGGCAGCGATGCCCAGTCCTTTGTTTTGGTTTTGGTTTTTCCCAATTCCAAAAGAGAATGAATTAATAGAGAAAGTAATTGACTTTGATCAAAGCATAGAAACAAGTTTTAGAGAGAGAGAGAGAAACCTGTGCTACGAATGGGATTTTGTCTGTTTTTGACGAGAAGAATACCTCTGAAGCAAACAGAGACAGCACTCCTCACCCCTTTGCCTACATTCCCGATACCCATCTCTCTTATTTATAACCATATGGGGAAAGCAGGGTAAGGGCTCGGCCTTGGCCTGGGATTTTTGAATGTTGCTCAACTCAACGGTAACATGTTTTTGAATTCAGAAGAATTTTGTAGTTGGACTAGGATCACTGCTCAACGTATGAGCCTATGCTCATTTAATTGGGTCCATTATCTATATATTATTATTATTATTATTATTATTATTATATAACTGAAAACGTAGTTTCAATAATTTTTCACGTCAACATAATATTAAAAAAAATCATTAAAAAAAAAGTTTTCTAAAACCCAAAAAAAAAAAAACTTAAATGCAAAATTAGAGAAGCTCTGACACGCTCTACCTTTTCCTTCCTCCAAAACACAGACCACGCTCTACCATTCCCACACATGCAAATCGCAACTCAACGGCTCCACCTTCAGTCCAAAACGCAAGCCACCATCAGTCCTTCTCTCCCATAACTCAATGACTCCACCTTCTCCGGCACCACCCTCCTCCAGCTCTATATTTGTTGACCACCCATAAACATTCTGTTTCTAAACATTCTATTTTTGAAGCCCCACCGTTTGATTATCTCTTCAGCCCTCTGTCTATTAAGTATACTCATCCAAAACCTTCTTCTCTTTAACCACTTCACCCCTTCCTAATGTAGACATCTAGGTTTCATCCCCAATAAAAGTAAAACACTCCCTCTTTCAAAATCTGGGTTTAATCCTCTCATTCTCTCTAAGGTATTGGCCCAAACTGCCGACTTTTCCAAAGAAGTTAACTCTTTTCTCTCTTTACAATTAAATCCATTAGTACAAATCGCATCAGATATTTGTGAAACGTTTTAACTTTTATTTAGTTTTACTAATTCACTAATGTTTGAATTGCTTTCAGTTTGATTATTGTTGATTTCAATTAATTTACACCTAAGAATTTGTTAAATTAATTTTTTTAATTTGATTTCTTTCTCTGATTTCGTAGTTGATAAATCATGTTCTTCTTCTTCATCTTTCTCCTCCAACCCAGGTTAGTTAACTTTCCTAAAATCAAAATAGTTTCACTTTTGATAGACACACACCATTTGCTTGATATAAAGCTTCCAAAGTATTTTCACGATCAGACAAACTTAACCAAATTGAGCATCTGTTTGGGTGTTGAGGAAAAAAAAAACAGTAAAGCAAAAGTAAATGGAAGCACAATCAATTGTGAAGGTTCTTTTTAGATACCTTGGTGAATTGTGAATTTTGCTTTGTTAATTTGCCAATTGTGAATTACTTTGGGTCCGTTTGGATACAGCTTATTGTTGCTGAAAACTAATTGTTGCTAAAAACACTGTAGCAAAATAATTTTTAAATGTATAAATAGTACCGTGGGACCCATTTTTTATTTTTTTAATGCATGAACAGTGCTTCTACAGTGCGTGAACAATGCGCTACAGTGCGTGAACAGTGATAATTGTCTCCTGCATAGTGATTTTACTGTTCATGCGTTGAAAAAAAAAAAAAAAAAAAAAGTTCCGAAACGTGAAATAAGAAACCCAGCCGCAACTTAAAGTGTTATCCAAACACATACTTTATGTTATTTCTACTAAGATTTTTCTATGGTATTCTATTTTATTTCACTTTTGTTGCTGGTGCTTGCATTTTCTTTTTTCATTTTTCATGTTTATAGCTAAACATGATTAAGGAGGGGTTACATATGATTCTTTGTACTACAAGACGAGGATAGTCAGGTATTTACCTTTCCTTTATTCTTTATTGGTAATATGTTTCTAGAAAGAATTTGAAATTGGAATGTGATTGCATATTTAAGTTTCTTAGTTATCTCAAACTTGGGGGTATTCCTGAGTCTGTTGACTCTCTTTTGTATTTGTAGTTTTAGCTGTGTATCTGTATAATTGAGTTTGTGCACAAACTTAGACAAATCTTTGGGTTTGGAACTCTGCGCTGGCTGTCATTCTATTTTATATATATATATATATATATATTAACAAAATTTTGATATTGTTAATTGTCATAGATGTTTTTTTAACTCCAAAACAAAGACTCACGACTAAACCCACTCCCCAAACCACCAATCTCCACTTTTGAGAGACAAAATGCAAACCCCTTCACCTTCCTCCACCGTCCCCCTTCTCCTTCTTCCAAAACAAAGACCCACAGCCAAACCCACTCCCCAAACCACCATTCTCCACCACCTTTGTGACATGAAATCAATTTTTTGTAATGATTGGGAAGAGCACCAATCTGTCTGCAACCAAAAGAAAAAGAGAATTAAATCGTGTGGATGGATCATTGAGTTTATTTCTACCCAAAATCAAATTAAATGGTTTTATAATTAAAAGTGTTGTATTTGAACAGGCACTAGGACAAAGTTTATTATTTCAACATGATTTAGTTATTATGGTGCATGCAGATTTGCAAATGCTTGCAATCCTTCAGCAAACTCAATCAAAATATGAGCAAATATTATGTTCATACTAACGATCATATCATGGCTCTAAGCCAACTTCAATTCTTTGTTTTTCAATGATTTTTACAATTTTTTTTTTTTTTTTTTTTTTGCTCAAAACCTAATTTCCCAACAGCAAGATGCGATTAGGGCTAACTATATATTACAAACTGCAGATGATATGCTCCCATTTATGCAGATGATTGTTATGGCTGATATTGATTTTTCCTTAATTGATTCAGAGAGGGCAAAGATGCCAATTGCCAAGGTAAGCTCTAAATCCAATTTCTAAAATAAAAATAAATAAATAAATAAACGAGCCATGGTTAATAAATAGAGCCTCAAAATTTATAATTGAGTAGATGACAGATATCTTTAACTTATAAGACAATTTTCTCCTAAACTTCTCTGAGCTCAAGTGGAATGGTTTGAAGTAACTGCCTAGCTGGTAATCCACTTGGAGTGGGTACTTTCTCTTTTTAGGTAGCTGTGGACCAGTTGCCCCATCAAGCACAATTATACTACCCCAACACTAGGTGGATGTGATGTTGACAATAGGCCTGTATTCTTGAAGTTAGCATGGTATTTTAACAAGTATGTTTGATTGACATTGTGAGTACAAGCACTAGAAATTTGGATATTTACAAACTAATATTACTACTTCTTCCTAACATGGGTGTCTAGAGCTCCTCAAGCACACAAATATTTCTCTGGATGTGTTTAGCATCCCCATCTCTCTTACATGTACATAAGTTGTTTGATAAAATTCCTACGTGATTTTTTTTTTTTTTTTTTTGTTATTCTAGTAGTCATATTACATGGAGATTGGTAAGGAAGAAGATAACTTAGATAAGTAAAGAATGTGACGCTATGTTGCTGATTTAATCAGGTTGAGATGTATTTGTTGGCCTTCTTTTTTCAATGTCATTTTTTGCGATGTAAAAAAATGATTGGCTAGGTTGCTTATGCCTCTAGACAATTAAATAATTTTGAACAAAAATTACCCAAACTCATGATTTGGAATTGGCTGCTATGGTTTTTGCTTCAAATCTGATGGTAAAGTATTGATTGTTAATTATAGGCCCTTGGTTACAAAATTGTTATGATCCGATATGTAGGTATGATATATAAAAGGTCCATATATGATTTTGGATGAGGCATAGCATGAATGGTTTATATAAATAGTGTAAAGAACTCCACTCATTTTTCTTATGCTTTTTCAATGGAACCAGGTTGGATTTTGTTTCTCCAACTTAAAACGAATATTGGCTTTTATGTGCTACACCTATTCTTTGAACTTGCTTTCAAGTTTCATATGATTGTATTCTTTAAGAAAACGTCTATTAAAAATTTGTAGTTTTTTACCTTCTGGAATATGCTTTTACATCTTTTATGAGATTTTGTGTTACCAACATTTGCTATAGCTCAGTTTGTTTTATAGTTTATAGTGGTGGAACAACTGAGTGTGTATTTTGGTTTCTGCAATGAAAATAGTTGGTTTAAGATCTCTAAAGATGACAAGAATTATCTGCAAAGTTGTGAAGTTTGTTTAATTCTTCATATTATTTTTCCTATAAAGTTTTTTTTTTTTCCCAAATCATCACCATTAGGAATGGCAACGGATCGAGTTCAGGCCAGGTTTTTCCATACCCGGACCTGACCCACGGGGCAAGACCCGTGGCCCGGACCCGGCCCGTTTAGGGTACCGGGTTTTTTTCCGAGGCCCGAACCCGCCCTAGCCGGGCCCCGTTTAGGGATTGGGCCCCATTCGTGGCCCAACCACAAAAAAAAAAATTTAAGCCCAAATTTATTTTTTCCTACATTAAGCCTGCACCGCCTAATTAGTGGCCCAATCCGACTAATCTTATTAACTTAAAAAATAAAAAAATAAAAAAACACAAGCACAAACACAAACAGCAACAGCAAAAAAAAAAAAAAAAACAAACAAACAAACACAAGCACAAACAGCAACAGCAACACAAATACAAATCAATCAACATTGAAGCATCAGTCTTGCTGAAATGAGATTTTTAGACAATAAATAATAAATAAACATAAAAATTAGAGGAAACAAAACTCCATTTATGGACCGATTCTTACATGAATCCTCAAACATCAAATACCCAAAAACAAAAACTACTGAGAGGAAATGAACCCAAAAAAAAAAAAAAAAATGAACTAGAAAAAAACATGAAGAACTCAAACAGTAGCTTTATCGGCAGTGGTTTCAGCAATCTTTGCCTGACCTCACAAGATCCATGCTCCTCCGTGACAAACGGCGACCACCACAAGATCCGTGCTCCTCCATGACAAATAGCGACCACCACGAGATCTGTGCTCCTCCACGAGGGTGAGGGTGGGTCGGTGAGTGAATGAGAGTGAGGGTGAGGATGATATGTGAGTGAGAGTCAGTGAGGTGGTGAGGGGCGAATAAGATGTGAGGGTGAGAGTGACAGTCAGTGAGGGTGAGGTGAGACTTGAGAGAGGTGGCTGAGTTGAGAGTTGAGAGAGAAATTAGTTTTAGCGTTAGGTTTATGTATATATATATATATATATATAGGTAGGGTTTTGTTTTGTAATTTTATATTTAACTAACCGGGTCGGGTCAGGTCGGGGTTCGGGCTGGGTTTTTTTCAAAACCCGGACCCGACCCGGACTCGCTTTAGGTTTCTTTTTTTTAAAAACCCAAACCTGACCCTATTCTTTATCGAGTCGAGTCGGGCCGGGCCGTGTACCCGTGGGTCGGGCAAAAATTGCCATCCCTAGTCACCATTAGCAATTCATTACTATTTTTTTTTCCTCAAAGTCATAATACATTTAGTGTTAATTCTGTGATTTTTCTTGGGTTGTCCTTGATTAAATTAAGTTGAATCTTTGAATTGAATAGTGATTTTTCCTGTTACATTTGTAGTTTTGCAATGATTTATGACTATTATGCTACTATTTTAAAGTTGAGTGTATGGACATTTTTAATAATGTTCACTTTCATTAAGTGTTGTTTCTTTTACATGTACACAAGGTGTTTGATGAAATTTCTTATGAGTTCTACAAGCCATAATACATGGAGAGTCATAAGGAGGAAGATAGGTAAGAAATGTGATGCTCTATTGTTGATCTAATCAAGGTAAGCTGTGTTTGATTCTTATTACTATTTATCAATTAAAAATGTATTGTATATAAATTCTCTTTTATCAAGGGGTTGCTGATATTTCCTAAAGGTATGAAAGGTTTGATTTAGCATTGACAAAAAGTAGATAACTCAATTCAATTATGATCCTGCTTTCACGGAGGAAATGAGGACAAGAAGACAAACATCTCATGAGTTTCACATATATAGTTGCAGAACCAGTTCATAAACCATAGAATTATGGAATATGCAAATGGACAAATGTCCATGTACAATGAAAGATTTGCTAAGAAGTGTTCATAAAAGAAATATTCAACTTGTGGTAGTGTTCATAAAAGTAACGTTCAACTAGCATTGATAACACCTACTCTTCTAAGTTTATGAAATTTTACATGTATTACTTTTGTGATCTTTTGAAATTATGTTGTTTTATGTTTCTACAATTTTTGTGTTTATTTTCATTTTTATGTGAACTTTTATTTTGAACAAATTGTTTTTATTTTCATATATTTTCAAGTCAATACCTTGAACAAAATAAATATATTTAATTTCTATTTAACTATCCCGTGCATCACACGGGTTAGCGACTAGTTATTTAAATTTTAAAACTATTTAAACTATAGTATTTTCTAGCCCACTAAAAAAAACTAAATTTATTAGTACATATATATTAAAAAAACAACTAGTGTTTGAAGTGAAATAAAAGTTGATTTTTGTTTCCATAAAAAAATAAAAAAGTTTATTCACTTCCAAATTTTGATGATATTTAGTGATCACCATTTGTCCATCATGATAAAAAAATAGTACGTGTAGGGAGAGTAAGATATTGTGGATGTAAATACTTTATTTTTATTATTATATATATATATATATATTTAGCTAAAGAGAGAGTTTTTTTTTTTTTTTTGAGAAATCTAAAGAAAGAGTTAGCTTAAGCTATTATGGGCGTAAATACATGTGTTTTTATTTACTTTGATATATATGCTATTTGAGTAGCTTTTACATTATATGAAGTTTAGAGTTTAGATTCTCTACCCTTTTATTTTGATTTCATTGAGCTAAATTATTATATTTTAAATGATAATTTAATTTATATATCTTTATTTTGGCATTTGTGAACAACGACAAATGGAATGGTTACTTAATGATATTATATGCTACATGATGTTTTGGAGTTTAATTCCCGTTGAGGTGATTCCAAAACTTTCTTTACATGGTGAATGAAGTGATGAAATTTATTATGTATGAACAAATTTGAATTGTTTTGTGTATAAATACTTGAACAGGTTTTATCTATTTATGTATGAACAAGTTTATGACAAAAACAAGTTTATAAAATATGTGGAACTTATTTCATTCACCATGTATGAAAATGATTTTTTTTTTTTTTTTTTTTTTTTTTATATATGATGTATGATTGTTATATGGATAATTGAATTTTTTTTTTTCTTTTATGAATACTTGATAGATGGGCAATTGGACATTTAACAAGTTGCTAGCTAAATAATTAGAGTTTAAGCTTGCCCATGTAATTGGACAGCTTGCTAAATAAATAGAAGTTTTTATTTGATTGAAGTTTTGATCAAGTTGAGGTGTGGATATTGGGCTTGAAAGCCCAAGTTTATATATATATTAAAATTTCAAACTGATTCAACTGGCCTCATAAAACCACACCACTATAGGTCGAAAAACTGATCCTTAGTGGTGTGTATCAGTTCCAGTTATGGGAAAATTGATACTTACTGATTCGGTTACAAATTTGGAAAAAAACCAAATTAACCGAACCACGCACACCACTTGTCATAGACTTTAGTATTGTAAATAGATACCCTTAACTTTATGTTTCATTAATTTGTTTCATAAAATTTGATATTGTAACAGTAAGACCTCCCTTAACTTTTTAATTTTTTTTCTTCCAATTTATTACATAAAAAACGTACTAAAAACTTATATTGTTCCACTGCAGCCTACTATTCTATACTTCAAAACACACCTGCACACCTATAGGCTACTATTCTAATAGTCAATTGGCATCTGCACTGAGCTTAAATAAATCCTAAATCCTACCATTCTTTTATTGTCAAATTTTATTGTATCTAAATTCTATTATTATTATTATTAGTTTTTGCTAAATCTCTTCCATCTAATATTATACATGCATCCATTCTCATGTACCTGTATATCATTTAGTGTTGTTTTATTGAATTTATTGTTTTTGTTTAGACAATATATTTGCATTTGTCCTGTAATGTATTAGATTGTTAACAAATTTCTATATGGTTATTGAAATAATTTTCTTTGTTAAGTAGATTATTTCTATATGATTGTAATTTGTTGAATTATTTTAGTTATCTCCAAAAAAGTAATATGACAAATATTTCCTTTTTTTTTTTTTTTTTTTTGTGCAAAGTTTCAAAATAAAAACGTTTTATACACATAAGATTCATATATCGTTATTTTCCAGTTCACGTATATTTCTATTGAATTTTTAAAACGTACTTATTAAAAAGATGCCAAATTATATCCATCTGTATACTTATTGTATTATACTCGTAATGTATTTTACTAACTATGCTACCAAGCATCCGAGCCCACCCAATTTCAAACTCAATTGAGTGCAACTCTGAGTCATGACTCATTACTCCGACAATGAAAAATCACACAAAATAAAAATAGCCTGCCTTTCACAATAAATTCAAACACAAAGAGAGAGAGAGAGGTTAAAGAACGAAGAGAAATCGAAGTCGAAGGAAGCCATTGAGAGACGTATCCAACAACAAAAACAACAAGTACAATAATGGTGGAAGGTTCTTGAAACCCTTGGATATGAAGAATCTCGGTTTTTTAGAGAAAGAGGAGGATCAGTGTAAGGAAGTGGAAGAAGAAGACCACCTTCTACTTGTCTTGTTTGATCTCTCCTCTCTCATCTATTAGGTAACTGCTATCTCTCTCCTTATGATCTATTTGTTTCTCAAGAAAATTATTTCGAAAACAAGGATTGCATCTTGCTCTATGTACTTTACAATCTCAATGAAAAATTTGCTCAATCTTTGTTTCATTCGCCTTTTGCAAGTTTTGTCTGTGTCGGCTTTTGTTTTTGTTTGGTTGCTCAGAAAGTGTGAAGTTTATATTTGTGTTTTGGAATACTTAGCTTCAAATTGAAAGAGAAACTTACTGAGTGTCTTTCAAATTATAGATTGCACAGTGTTGTAGTTGTAGATACTTGGATCTTATTGTAAGATAAATCTTCTTCTTATTGTGATTTTGGTTTTGATTTTCGAAATGTATAGGAGATGTTTAATTTAGGAAATGATTCAAGGTGCAATTTTTATCTATATGTTCTCAATGGAATACCAATCATTTTATAATTTGTTAGTCTTAGATAGTTGTTATAGTTTTATATTGGTTTCAATTTCATATTGTTTACATTTTGTGTTGTACTTTTATATAATTATTTTGTGATTTTGATTTGTACAAAGTGTAGAATTTGTACTTCGCTGCCTCACTCTTCTATTTAATTGGATTTGAGTTGCTTGGTATTTTTTGGGAATATATTTTTAAGTGAACAATAAAATACTAAATTGGAGTATGCAATATGAAGTTTATATTTTCAATGTTTGTTTCATTGGGAAAATCTTTGTCTTTTCCTCATCTACTTATAATTTTAGGCCATGGTGTGTTTGTGTTGTATTTTTTTTTTTTTTAGAATATGATTGAATTCAAACCTATGGTGTTAACTTTTTGATGCTTTATCTTTATCATTAGACCAATACGCCAATTGGTTTTTGGTGTAAGCAAAATTCAAACTCCAAATCTTTTATTTGATGACAAGAGACTTTGACAGTTAAGTTAATTGAAACTTACGCGTTTGTGCTTCTGATTAGAAATATACTTTTGCTTCTTTTTTCTGGGGAGGTTGTGGGGGGGGGAGTGGGAGGTCGAGAATTTTGGTATGAATGTTCACCTTTCTTGTTAGTTATCCCTGATTTTTGTTTTAATGTGACATTGAGAACTATAGCATTATAATTTATAGAATAAGATGGGATAAACCTAGAAGGTTGGGTGCATGAGGACAACTTGAATAGTAAATTGGTCATCCTTCAACAATCTTCACTTTTTTCGGTCTAGCAACATTTCTTAATTTTAGAAGCAAAACAAAGTTACCTAAAGTAATGTTTGTATGCAATCCAATAGCACTAAACTCACTTGAAATTTATCCAACAAGAAATAATATTAGTAAAACCATATAACCCATTATTTGTCTATACCAGCACTACAAGAAATTTGGTTATTTTCAACAGTTGAAACCGTTAAAAAAAGTACTAAAAACCGTTAAAAATATTATTTTTGACTGTTGAAGTAACTGTCGAGAACTGCCATTAAAAACTATGTTGAATTTTTTTTTTTTTTACGGCCTATGCAACCATAAAAAAAAATGTTACACTTTTATCAACAATTAATAAACATTGAAGTATTATTAAAAGTTGTTGAAACATATACACATAAAAATGCTTATTACTTTTTTCTACATGCACACAACCATCGATAAAGGGTATCTTGAAATAAATTTCAACGGTTTGTAAACGTTGAAATAAGTATTTTCTTTAAAATAAATAAATAAATAAATTTGGATGCGATTTTTACATTGATCATAATTTAATAACCTAATTCAAAATATAAATGTAACCACAATTGTGCAATTCCAAATTAAATTTACAACATCCAATCAACTACTCTTTTAAGACAATAAAAAAAAATGTACAAATACAATGGATAATTTGAACCAAATTTTTTTTTTTTTTTTATCAGTAATTTGAACTGAAAACATAGAGCCTTCAAAGTTTTAAGCTAGATAGCCAAAGACCTTAAGGATACTAATGTATTGTACAATAAAATACAAAATTTTGATAAGAAACTATAAATGTACAGAGCTTTTGTTGTATATCTATCAAACTCTTACAACACAATCCACAAGACAAAAAAGTAAAGGCAATACTTTTAACAACCAAAATCCCCAAGGTGCACCTCGGTCTCTTTTGTAGTTCTGTAAGTTGAACTTGCAATAGCATTAATCGATTACCCAATTCCTGCCCATTGTGATTTAACCAAAAAACAATTCATTGACTTAATAAATAATCTCAAACCATGATGGTCTTACTTCAACGCTCTCCAATTTCTTGTTCCAGTGAAATAAAAATATCACTTAGCTATAATGCATTCAAATTCGGCAAGTAGACAAAAAGAATTACAAGTTTTGGATAAAAAAAATATATATTTTCAGTTCAAATTATCTATTGTATTTGGAATTATTGCTCCAGTTATGCACACACAAGCTGTCTTTTTCTCACTCTAGCATTGCCCTTTGTTACATTGAGAACAAAATGACAAGAAATACTAAACACAAAGAAAGAAAACATACCTTCTCAAGGTTTGTTGCATAATTTGCTACATGCCTTCATCAAGATCATCACTAACTTCACACCGTCTCAAGGTTCTACTGGCCTCAATAGCATCTTCTTTGTCGGATTCTCTAAGACAATATGTCATCCTATAAACATCCCAATCAGATTAGAACAAGTCAACCCCAACATCTTCTTTGCCCTTTAGCTTTTAATAACAAGCCAACCATAGCAAAATAATTCAAATGGACAACCATGAATTTACCTACAACAGAATACACAAACACACAAAAGTATCCTTTACCTTTTTACTAGTTGGGGTTATCAAAAGTTAAAGCATTTTTTCTTCTTTGAGCAACCATAGATGACAATGAACTCAGTTGCTAAATGCTCATTAAGAAACACACACACAACTTGCTTTGAAAGCTGCATGATAATCTTCTACCATCTCACTCAAGCCATCACCATCTGATTCATCTTCACCATCAAACTATCACAGGTTTCAAAATGTCTCTCCTCACCATGTCTAAGCCATCGAGTATAATCTGGGAGAATACCAATGGAGAGCAAATCAGCCTCAACATCATCTCTAGCCTTTGCAAAATAGTTATTGCATTGCTTACACGGACAAAAAATTTTGTCCCCCATTGTTGTACGCTCAAATGCAAAATCAAGGAAGTCTTTAATTCCTTGTCTATACTCAGGAAGTGCTCTTTTCTTGAGTTTTACCCAATTCCGTTCCATCTAAAGCTGAAATACAAATAAAAGAAACTTTCATTGATTGCCTTGATAACTAACATAGTAGGGTAGATACACATAACATACAAGTGCAGTCAATTTATTCGATTTGTTTTTTCTAGACAATTTATTGACTTTATAACACACAAGTTATACAATCAGAAACTTAAGCTACTGAAAATTTGGAATGGAATTATTTGCTCCTTACTTAACTGGCTGCATCTGTACAGTTCCTCCCATGCCATAAACACAGAGCTCATTGATTTGGTTCCTATGTGGGCCTCTATTTGTTTACTTAACTAGTATTTTATTTTTTAGTGAAGCAACATTTGCACACCAATTGATCTGTATAATGATTCCACTTCAAATTCAGCACATGGGTCCCACGGTACATTATCTTTTTCTTTGTTATATTCTCCTACAACATGGAATTCATTCTGCCTGACGTGATTATTAGATGGGATTGGAATTTTGGATAGGGTTGTGATTTATTTCATCCTGTCATGAACAAGGATTATGTAGGGACTCAACTTGTAATGGACCTTAAACAATAAAATTTGTAGAGTGTGGGTAGAAGGGCTTGGCACTAGCAAAGCAAGCAATGAATGACATGAAATTCATAGGAATCACAGCAAAGGAATTTGACTAAGTCTTTTTTAGGATAATCACTATCTCTTGGTTAAATGTTTGTGAGGATTTTTATAATGATTTTGGCTAAGTGTTTGCGAAGCATGATCATCCTCGGCTCAAGCCGAGAATCACTTTCCTTAGAACTGACCAACACAAGGGTTACTCTCGGACGCCCTAAAAGATCCTCCCCCCTCCCCCTCCTTCTGGGGGTTCTATCTGTTATATATTCTTGTTTAGTTAATCCTCTGCCGTCCACTTATCGGTTATCCGAACTCTGTGTCTAAGGGTTTGTCCCATCATCTGCCTTTGCAGGCTTTCTGTTAGTTCCCAGCCGCCTTTGCAGGCTTTCTGTTAGTTGAAGCAACCAAGGCATCATTGCTGGCTGGTCAACTCACCATTAATGTGATCAGAATGTAGGTGGAGTGCATTTAATGAGTGAGTGACAGATCATCCTCGGATTATGCCCTTTTCTCGGTTTAAACCTTGGGCCTGATGTCCCTAGACGACTTGAGCATCGTTTGCCCATCCTCGGATTATGCCCTCTTCTGGGTTTGGACCTTGGGCCTGATGTGGAGTGGGCCGGGGTTGCCATAATATTTAGGGCCCCACAGATTATTATGCTCATTCCATGAATTTGTTAACATTTTGGATCTAGATATTAGTGCACAATTGCTGTGTTCTAAGGTTGTGCGTGGGGCTATAATAAAGCATCAATCCATTTTATCCTAATTTGAAATAATGTCAAATTCATAATTTGAGATTGGATTAAAAAAAAATAGATATTAAGTGTAAGATTTAATATTTTTTTAGAGTTATGGGTGTAATATGAATTATAGGAAAAACACATTGGTTGTGGATTCAAATCAAGTGCCCAATTCACAAGGGACAGTTGGGGATAGCAGGCCAAAATGTGAAATTGACAAATTACCAAATGTACTATGATCCAAGCACTGTTGATCGAATGGGATGAAATGAAATCTGAAGGAAACTGCATTGTCAAGGTTTTAATTCTTATTCTGCATATGAAAAAACCATCAAAATGAGCATAAATATAATTGAATAAAGAGAAGTGGATTCTGCAGCCAAAACCAAGTAGTTGAGAGTTGAGACCCAAAGATTTGACTCTACATGGACCATCTCAAATGGAAGAACCAGAATCAAAAAAAGCTTTCCATTTTAATGCAAAAGAAACTATAAATCAATGAATTGACATGAACCACCTGGTCACACCAGGGTGCACAAAATGCATGAACAAACTCTGAAATGAGAGACAATATAAAAAGGTGCAGATTTTGGTATCTGAGTTCTTTAATATAAAGCCCCTATTGCTCATAATATCATCACAATATCTAGTAGGGAAACATTCTCACACTTACTATCAGACGGTGGCCCTTGGATCAAGCACAGTCCAAATTTTTAGCTCTAAAGCACCGATCTGAGAAATAGACCTTGTCTGTGGGGGCCAACCCTTTTGACTAAAAGTCAAATCAATCCTCTCATGAAATTCTCTCTCCCCCTACAAATTCTAGTACTCAAGAACTGTATAAGTACATACCCACCACCAACTTCAATCCAATTCCCTTCTTTTCTTATTCATTCCCACGTTCCCTCCTTTTCCATTTTATTAAACACACACACACACAAAAAAACTAATAATAAAGCAGCTTCTTTTCCTAAAGCTTTCATGTGAGGCTCAAAAAAAGCTTCCAACAAACCAGTTCCACCCCACTAAAAGTGATCAGACTAATGCAGCAGGCTTCTTAGTTCTTGCATTACAAATAGGTTTCTTCATCATCACACAGGTCTGAGCCAAAGTTATGTTTCTAATAAAGTTTTGCTTGCTTTTAAAAAAAAAAAAAGGGTCTCAGCCAAATTTATTTATCTACTATTCCTTATTAAATCAAGATAGACTGACTTTTACTTTTACAATCAGTACTCTTGCAGTCTTGCACAACATGATACATAATCTATATATTATAACAATAGGCCGAAGAAAATTGTAATACCTGCAATGTGGACAATATCTCCAATTTGTGTGTTTTACTCCTGATCAGGGTAAATTATCTAAATCAGAGTTGCCTGATGCCTAACACTACTCCTCCTATGAGTAGTCTGCAATTAAAGGAGATATTCAAAGCCAAAATAGACAAATTGAAAAACAAACCTAAACTCAAAAACATTTTGCATTTACATGAAGGAACATCAATGTTTACCTTAAGGAGTAAAAGTCCTATGACACCAAGTACAAGCCCTGCACCTCCAACAAACCCAATGGGCTCACCAAATAACAAAGATGCAAGAATAGCCACTATTAAAGATTAAGAGTAAATTATCTAATAATCAAGACTCAATTTCATGTTTAAACTAGCATTTCCATTGGTCAAGAAAGTCAACTTAAATGGCGGTAAATAACAATTCACCCATTTTTGTGATAAGTAAGAGTAATCATATTAAACAATAATTCTAGATTATTTTTTAAAAAAAAAATTTTTAAAGCTAATTCAAGAGGGTGGGGGCAACTAGTCCTTGGAAGGCCATGCCTAGGTGTGACCATAGCAGCAGCTATTCACTGATGACCAATGTCTAAGGGGCCTAGATGGATGAGAAACTAATTGAGATGGGTTCAATTATAGCTTAACTTAAGTCCTAATGGGGTCCAAGTAGTATCATATGATACTCTTTCTTGGGTTACTGTGAGGTTTAAGAGATTATATCTGTTGGATCTACACTTCCTGTCATCAAAATTTTGAATTATATTCCCTACATGATCTCACAATCAAATGGACAAGAGACAATATTGAAATGGCATATATCAGAGAGTATATTCAATGCAAATTATAATCATTTTTTCTTTGTTGGTTGAGATTAAATACCCAAATCTCAGTAGTATGATTTCTAAATATTTTATAACTTTCAATCATTCTTATTGGGTTACCACAAAGAACAAGCCCCAAATAATTCAACCAGTACCAAAAACTTAAGCTTCCTCAAAAATGTTTTCTAAACTAAAAACTTCCACCAACTAAAATTTTCTTATAGCATCAAATATATTCATCAGAAACCAAGAGCCTCAGTATAATGAAAAACACTTTGTTGTTTTCATATAGAATAGGAAAAAGCTTTGAAGAGTTTTTGTACATGATGGGATGACAAAAAGGTAAGGAAGATCAATTCAGACTTCAAAGTGAGTACTGAGGCTGTAAACCCGTGATTTGATCAATTCTTGTGGCTTGCACCAATAGATACAACTCATACAAGTAACATATGCACCACGATATACAACTCATACAAGTATTTTTTTTTTTTGGATAATTAACTCATACAAGAATTTTTTTTAATAAGTATTTTGCTAGAAAAAGAATAACATCTTTAGTCCTTAACCAAAACAGAACCAAAAAATTGGAAATTAGCAACCATCTATATCACAATGTGCATACTAAATATGTGGAAATAAATATGTGAATTTCTTTACTTTACTCAACAGTAGTGTATAACTATAGAAAATTTAAGGTTTTTATTAACAGTTTTTACTTTTTAGTGACTGTGGAAAAAAATATGTTGAAAAAACTCAAGTTTGTTGTAGTGCAGATCCCCTGTAAAAGTAGATCTTCAACTCCATTTTCATTTTGAAACAAGATGCACAAATATGCCATTTGAATTGTTTCCAAATCATTGTAATTGAACCAAATACAAATTCATTAAAACATGGTCGGGCTGATTGAAATGCATGTGCACATCTAATTGCCCAAGCCTTGATTGAAATTCGTCCAATGAAAAAAAGATAGTCAAAGTATAAATACCATTAGGTGTCATCTTTTGCAGTCATGTGAATCATTATCATCACCAATTGTATGTACATCATCATCATCATCATCATCATCATCATCATCATCACCAACTGCATATATGTGAAAACCTGAGTTAGTATGATGATGATAAGAATAATAATAATAATTCACTCATTACTAATAAGTGTAATTTGAGCTTGCTTCCTACTTATGTCAGAGGGCATGACACCAATGATTATGAAGAACATACATGGTAAGGAAGGAAATACTATACAGTATTACAGTCTTTAGCTTTTGCATTTCAAAAATCTCTCACAAAAAGTTGTATTGAAAAATAGCATAATATCTAATAGTTACAAATTAGGATTGAAAGATCTACATTAGCAAACTCCATAGAGAAATATAATGGGTGAAGCTTGTGAATGTATTTCCTATCTAGAATATATTCTCAACTGCTTGCCTAAGGTTTTACTAATTATTAAGCTTCTTATAAGTGATGATGATATAGAGGCTTAGACAACTGGCAATAAACTCGTGGCAAGAGAAGAAAAAGAAAAATGACTTGACTTAATTGCCAGTGACAAAACCAAATGTATAGTTAGAAAGAAAATAAGATAAAATAGGATTGGACATTAATGGGAAGGATGTTTGAAATGGTCATTACCAGATAATTTAAAGATGAATACTTCCCCAACGCTCTCTATCAAACATTGTGCATTTGTTTGGTTGAACTCATCCACATCTTGCTCGTATACCAAACTAACCCCACATTTCCACACATAAATGTTTGATTCATCGGTCTCAAATATAACCTTAATCTGACTGCATTCACCAACTTTAGCAACCCAATCATCACGAGACAAATACAATAGGCAAATACTAACCCCACAATGTATCCAGGTAGTAAAAAGTTCAGAGGCACAGTGATTCTGAGGCATATCACCTAGGGCTATCACACAAACTCTAATATCATGTTTCAACCCTATAATACCTGATAGTGATGCCCAAAGAGCGAATCCCATCCATTTACTATTACACCAATTTGAAGGCAGCTCTATGCTTATTGAATTCTCCACACTTTGATGAGTTAACCATGACGGAACAATTATCTGAGACTCAGTTTTGGAAGAAATTCCATTAACGGTTTTATGACAAAGGAGTCCCTGTACCCAAAACACAACTATTGTTAACCGTTATTATTTAACAATGAGAGAGAAAGAAGAGATTACCTGGAGGAAATGGAACAATATTGTAAATTCCACTCGACTGCCGCTCTCACCATACAAACACCACTGGGAGAGCAGTTGTGACCAGCTACTCAGTTTGACCCGTGCTGTTGACCATTTTAGGGAATAACAATATCGAACATTTATATATCTTAGAGTTGGTGGAAGCCTAGGCAACGATTTTAGGGAAGGACAACCTTCAGCATTTATATATGTTAGAGTTGATGGAAGCCTTGGCAAATATTTTAGTTTTGAGCAATTGAAAAGATTGAGCATTTCAAGAGACCTCAAATTATCCATGTTGCTTGGAAGACATCTGAGATTTGTGCATGAACTTAGATCTAATAAAGTAAGGGCAGTCAAACATTCGATTGATGAGGGTGCTACTTTCTTAATATCAGTCATACCCAAATAGAGTTCCGATAGGCTTTTCATAATTCCGGTAAATTTTGGAATCGTACTGATTAGAAAGCAACGAGAAAGATTAAGAATCATAAGGGACTGCATTTCAGCAGACATGCTGGGAAGAGCGGTAAGAGAATAACAGTGTTGTAGATGTAAATACCTAAGACTACTGAGGTGTCCAATAGATGGGTGAATCTCAACCAAACTACAGCACCATGAAAGGTTTAGTTCCTCAAGTATCGGAACACCTGAAAAGTCAGGTGTCCTAATAAGGTTTTCAGAATGACTAAGATCAATGAACTTTAACTTGGCGAAAACCTGTTACCAAAAAAAAAGAGTTTCCATTAAACATAAATAAACAAAGAATTCTTTTAATAAAAAGAGCTCTATAAATGAAAGGAGTCAAATACTCCGGGAGCTACACTTAAAAAAAATAGAGAAAAAATAAATAATAGAAAGTTAGTTAAAAGAACAAAATTACCATTACTCCTTCCCAAAGAAATTCAAATTCGCTGTACTGCAAGTCAAGATGAACAAATGCCTTTCGTTTGCCATTGGATGCCAAACATTTAAAAGGACAGTACTTCCACGAAAGATGTCTTAGGTTATTAGGAAGAGCAAGATGTCTTTGGTCATTAGGAACATGATCGAGGGCATTCAGGATGTCCAACTTCTTCTTTTTTAGAGAGTTCTGCTTAATTATCAGCAATCTAAGATTAGACATCTTTGAAAACCCTTTAGGAAATTCTTCAAAGTTGAAATCCTCTTCCCCTTCTGTGACAACTATGGCTTGAATTGCTTCTGTTGCCTAAGATTCGATAGCAAAGGCTTGGTGATTTGCACAATCAAAAGATAAGAATACTAGAATTATTCAAGTTTTATACCATGTTAAATCTGTAAAGGAGATAGAAAGCTCTCTAAAAATTTATAGTTTTTATTCCTATCCCCTTATGGTTAAAAAAAGTAAAATGTACTTAACATTATATACCATTTGGCATTTTGATTTTTGTGGAGAAAAAGAAAAATTTAAATGAAAATGCAAAATGATTGGTGTTTGGCTTTGCGTTTTTAAGAAATTACATTTTTATTTTTTTTATTATAGGACAAAAGTTACGTTTTCAAATCACGACTCATGGAAATCACCAAAAATTTGCATTTTCACACTGCAATTTTTCTTATTAACAGTACTTTTTACATATTTTAACAAATACTTAATTTCATTTTAAAAAACAAATTTACAAAACTCAATTTCTAAAATTTTCAAAACATAAATTTTCAAAAAATAAACCCAAACAGATACTAAGAGTCCCATTAGTAACTAATAGAAAGTAGTACAACATCATATGTTAACAGTAAAATGTACTACATATTAAGTCCTATTAATAGATCATATTACATCTGATTTTAAAGTCTTTTTTTTTCTTATTAATCTGTTTAAAATTCATACAATAAGACTAGAAAGGTGAACTTCCACCTTTTAGAAATTCAAGACCAACTGGGGAAAAAATAGGAAATCATAACATTACTTATAAAGTGATTGAAAAAGAAAAAAAGAAAATAAAGCCTACATAATCTTTTTTTATATTAAAAAAATGTGAAGATAGCCTTTTTTTTCTAGGTAGTAACCAAGGCATGAATGGTTAGTTCGTAATATCAAGCAAGAAAAAATAAATTCAATTTTATAAACAATTACAAAGAGATTATCTTTTCAAAATATAAGATATCATCATTAGCAATATATTAGCATGGTAAATAAATGTTTTATTCTTTATTTTGTTACTTAAATACTTAGGTAACCACTTACCTAATGGATTTTTTTTTTAAGAGCTAATTTATTGAACAAAATTATGTTCCTATACCTACTCAATCTTATTCACTAAAATAAAATTATAGTGTTGTCATTTTCCTTACCATATCGTTCTCCAAGACATGAAGCAAGTCCTCAATAAGCCACAACCTACTACGCTTTCCAAGATTTCTACTCGATTCAAAAAGAATAATTTTTTGACCCATTTCTGTTAGTAGATCATGCATCCGCAAACATTCATTATCATCCACAGTTAGGAGATATCTTTCCACAAGAACACTTATAACAATTGTTGCATCAAAACCACAATTCTTTAATATCTGTATTACTTCATCTTTCTTCCATTGTCTAAAGAAACATGCAATATCTAAGAATATCTCCTTCCATATCTCCTCTAATCCATCGTAACTTATTTTAAGTACACCAAATATTCCTCCTTCAGTTTTTTTAAAATTGTTCAAAGCACTTTGCCATTCATCTATTCTTCTTTCAACCAAAAAGGAACCCAAAGTAACAAGAGCTAATGGAAGGCCTTTAGCATATTCTAAAACTTCTTGGGAGAGCTGCATATAATCTTTTTTTGGCAGCTCCATTTTGAAGGCATACAAACAAAAAAGTTTTGAAGCATCATCATTATTTAATCCATTCAAATCATATATTTGATGCACTCTATGTCCAACTAACACTTGTTTATCTCTAGTTGTTATGATGATCCAACTCCCCAATCCAAACCAGCCATCCTCTCCAGCCAATTTTTGTAATTGACCCATTTGATGAACATCATCTAGGACAAGTAGAACTTTTTTCTGACATAACCTTCTCTTGATTATGTCAACTCCGTTATAATCATCCCATATCTTTGTATCACTTTCCTCCAAAATTTGATCAAGCAATTGTTGTTGAAATTCAAGCAAAGAACCTTCTTTTGATCTTTCCCTAACATTGAGAATAAAACTAGAACCTTCAAAGCATTTAGAATACCTATAATAAATAGTTCTAGCAAGAGTTGTCTTTCCCAGCCCCCCCATACCACAAATCCCTAACATGTAAACCCTGTTCCCAAAACCTAAATACAAAGGGATCAATTTCGCCATGGTAGATTCTATTCCTACAAGGTTTTTGGTAAAGCTTGAGAATTCTGAACTCAATTTCTCCATCATATTTTTCACAATGTATTGGATAAATTCTGACTCATGTCTGTGAACAAGAAAGAAGATAATTAAGTGATGGTCCAAACCAATTATAAAAGAGTAATGCTATGTCCACAACATATTTATAACAATTTGACAACGAATTCTAGGTGGAGGGTAGGTAAAAAAGTTATGTTAATGATGGGTCTAAATTAGAACCAGCATTAGCTTGCCACCTAAGATTTGTTGTAAAATTGTTATGAATATAGCATTACTCATTATAAAACCACAGTGGAGGAATAACAACAATAGGCAAGATTTTAACTAGTATCATGTTGTAATAATTCAATCCATGCATATTATGCTACATTCTAATAACTATTTATCATTTACTTCATGATATATGAAAGAAGACCGTTTGTTTAACTCTCGGTTTGTTTTGAAATAAAATATTTTCCTAAAAAAAATTTTTCCAATTACAGGTTTTGTTTGCAAGTAAAATGTGGTCAAACTTGTAAAAAAAAATTATTGAAAATCTTTTATAAAAGGTTGCTTTTAAAATTTTGGTAAAACATTTTACCAAAACACATGGTAGCTCCCTTCACCACATCTGGTAGCTAGGTCATAGGTTTGGCGACTGGAACTGGCACTATGATGACTAGTGCCGATGGTCGTAGCCGGTGCTATGGCGACTAGTGCCAGGGTCTAATGGACGGAGCCGCCGCTCAGACTACCGATTCCGACGGTCTACTGCCGCAGTTTCGACAGCCAATGTTGGCGGTCCAGTGGCCGGAGCCGCCTCTCCGATAATCGATGTCATCAGTCTGATGGTTGGAGACACCGCTCCGATGCCAGAGGTTCGATAACTAAAGTCACCGTTGCAGTGGCCAGAGACACCACTTTGACGACAGTCTTCGGATCCATGGTTCTAGGTGCGGTTCCAGTGGTCCGATCAACAGACCCCTGGCACCACAACTTCAGTGGTTGAGCCATCGGTTTTGTTGGTTTGCTTGAAAGAATTTACTTGTCATACCAAACAATTAAAAATATTTTACTGAAAATGTTTTATATACCTATAAAATATTTCATTTTCTGTTTGAAAATATTTTACTTCAAAAAAAATCGGACCCTAAATATCAAAAGAAATACATTTGTCATGGAAAGTATACCTATCTTGTAGATCCCAACCAGAGAGATTCGTCACTTCTCTCAATGCAGCTCTCCAAGTTTCCACCTTCTCTGTGCTTTCCTTAAAACATTCTTTGTGTTTATCAAAGGCTTGTGCTAAAGTTCCACCTTGATGTCGTACATCTGATGGATTTACATGATAAAAAACTGGCACAACTTCCAATCCTATCTCTTTCTTGCATCTAATAATATGGACAAGTTCATCCAAACACCATTTAGAAGATGCATAGTTTTCTGAAAAAATAATGATGGCAAATCTCGATTCTTCAATGGCTTTTAAGAGCTCTTCTGAAATAGATTTTCCTCTCTCAAGCTTTTCATCATCCCTAAAGGTCAAAATGCCTTTTTTTTTCAAAGCATCATATAGATGGTCCGTAAAACTTCTACGAGTGTCCTCTCCTCTAAAACTGAGAAACACCTCATATTTCCACCGAGGTTTTGAAGAAGAAGATGGTAATGGCGTTAAGGCTCCTTGGGTGCTCATGGAAAGTGATAATTCTTGCACTTAAATATATAGATTTAAAAAAAGAAAAAAGAAAGAAAGATATACATTCAATTAAAATGAAGAGAAACATATTAAAAGGAAAGTAAATTAAGGAAAGAGAAAACAACTTGATGTGGATTTTTCACATCAATGACGTAGTGAAAGGAAAGAAATAAAAGTGATGAATAGGAGTGAAAAATTGAGAACTTACAGATCGAAATCCTCCTGAAACAATTCTGGACTCGATTTCTATTCGTGGATAATTTCCTGTTTAGTAAAGGAAATAGATACTGTTCCTTCTCCGCGTGATTGTGTCATTGTGTGTGAAAGAGAAACTGAGCATGAGAGAGACCAGCCGCCAGCGACCAGCGTCACTTGTGGAGAAGCATTTATCATCAATTTCACATCCCCTGTTTTAAGTCAACAACTGACAACTCTTTCTATTGTGGGGAAGGACAGAGTAATTTTGTGGTCACCGGCTGTGAAGAACTGCTTAAATTTCTTTGTTATTTTATTTAGATGCCATTTTGCTTTTCAGGTCATCTACTAGCTCCACAAAAAGAGCCAATTGCTCTGGTTACGGTATATTTAGTTTATTCAAGCTTTGCCTTTTATAGTAAGTATGCATGGATTTAAAAATTGGTACAGTAAAAGAATCAAAATAGGGAGAGGTTCTTGGTTTTATGGTCTTAGCCGAACTAATGATGTCATAAATAATAAATAAATAATTATTAATTATAAAAATAAATAAATAATTTTATAATTAGTTATTTTAACTAAAAAATTAAATAATAGTAAAATATTAAATATTAACTTACCAACTTTTGGGCACCACTAAAAAAAAAAAAAAAAACTATAAAAAGGTTAAGTGTAACATTTACAAACCATTTTAGTTATTTTTTAATTTGTCAAATAACAAAAAGTAAGTCACTAATGGGTAACAATATCATTGCTCACCTGATTTTTTTTTTTTTTTTCTCACCTATCCTACACTTACACGTTTATACCACACCCACCACACATTTTTAAAATCTACTACATCACACGTTTTATTCAAACTTTCAAACAACAGTTCTAAACTTAGTTCCTTTCCTATCCTACCTTTTGCTAAATTCTCATTCCCTTTTCAATATTCTCTTCCTATCTCTGTCTCCCTAATCAATATGGGTAGGTGCAACTGTGCAAGATCAGCAAACAAAGAATGAAGCGGACAGATCAAGTCATTGTAAATTTGTTCCGTCTTTGGGCTTGAGAGCATTTTCAAAATCAAAATCTCTCCTCTCAAATCTGAAATAAAATCTCTCTCTCTCTCTCTCTCGCTTTATTATTTAAACATAGCATTTGGAGTTTTAATGAAGAACTACTAAAAACTAGTTTATCCATACCGGTTTCCAGTTTTATCGGTTTTTCTTCTATTTTCGATTTTTTACAATAACCATACTGGATTAATGCCCCGGCTGAATTGGCTGGTCTTTTTAAAACCATAATAACAAGTCAAAAAGGTGAATTTGGTGAAAAAAAAAATTTAACATCAAAAAAAATACTATGCCCATGACATTTTCACATTAAATTTTATGTAACAAATTATTATTTACTATTATTAGTAGGAAAAATAATTTTAGTGGTGTATTCAAATTAAAATCATTAATAACTTACAATCGAAATTTGTTGTAAAAGTATTGTAAAAATATTGTAGATTATGTAACACTTAGTATTTAATATTATTACCACAACTAAAAATAAAGGTACTGCAAAAAAAAGTATTACATTCACAATATTTTTATAACAAATCTTAAGTGATAAAAATTGTTATTCTAATTTAAACTTACCAATGAAATTATTTTTTTACCCACCAATAACAACCCGTAACAATCTACTACTTATGATTTGTAATAAAAATGTTATGGACATAACATTTATCTTGTGAAAAATGTTAAGACATCTTATTGTCGTCACAATATTTTTACAACTGCTTAGGTATCAATTTTTTACAAGTCAAAGTAAAATTTTTTATTAGTCAATTTTTGTTGAGCCAAAATTCACTATTTCACGTATAATTTTCTTAGGTTTATTATTATTACTGGTGGAGAGAAAATCTAATGTAATGAAGGATTAGGAAATTTATTTTTCTTTCTTAAGTTTGGTGTTAATCTAACGATATATGTGGTTAGAGTGATAGGGTGTTGAGCCACTCCATGTGCCGTGTGAGATGGTGAGTCGGCCATTTGATGCTTCACGACATAGTTAAAAGGAGAGAGTCATACACGAGGGTTTGAAAAGAAGCAAAGTAATCAAAGTGATGCTGAGAGCTGGCAAAATGTGGGCTTGGGAGACTGTACCGGACTGGCAAAATGCATCTACTATTCTCCTTAACTGAGAATACTGGGTGTAGCCATTTCTCAATAAAAATGTATTTCAATTTTCATTAATATAATAGGTATTATAGGTCAAATTAAAAAAATTAAAAAATAAAAAGGTATTATTATGTATTATAAAGAGATCATAGAAAAAAAAAATGTTAATCTTAACCAGAGGTCAATGAGCAACTTACCCGACTGCTCTATTAACCTTTAAACAGGTAAATATATAAATAAAATAATTGTGTTAATCAAATAAACAATCAAAAAGATCTCTTTGAATTTGTCCACAACCCAATCTAGTCAAGACCTCGTCAAACCTTTCTTTTTAGTTCTTATGAATCAAAGAAAAAAATTGTTAATCTTAGCTAGGTGATCAAAGAGCAATTTAACCAGCTTTTCTATTAACCCTTCACGGGCTAAATATATTAATAAAATAAGTAATAGAAAAGATCTCTTTAATTTTTTCTATAAGAGCCTATTTTACTTCCACAATCCTATCTAACTAAGATTTCGCCGAGCCTTTCTTTTTTGTTCCTATGAATCATAGAAAAAAATGTTAATCTTAGTTAGAGAGTCGATACTCAACTTACCCAGCTCTATTTTTAGTCTTTGAATGGAAAAATATATTAATAAAATAAATAATATAAAAAATCTCTTTGATTTTGTTCACAACCCAATTTGGCCAGGACCTCAAAGAGCCTTTCTTTTTTGTTCTACAAATCATACAAAAATAATGTTAATCTTCACTAGATAATCGATGAGCAACTTACCAAACTCCTCAATTAGCCTTTGAATGACTAAAAATATAAATAAAATAAATAGTAGAAAAGATCTATTTGATTTTGTTTGCAAGAGCCATTTTCCACAACTCAGCCTAGTCAGAACCTTACCAAACCTTTCTTTTTTATTCTTATGAAACATAGAAAAAATGTTGATCTTGGTTAGAGAGTCAATGCTCAATATACCCTGCTCCTCTATTAGCCTTTGAATGACTAAATATATAAATAAAATAAATAATAAAAAGATCACTTTAATTTTTTCCACAACCCAGCATAGTCAGGACCTTGCTGAGCCTTTATTTTTTGTTCCTATGAATTATAAAAAAAAAAATGTCAATATTCGCTATAGGATCCATGAGCAACTTACCCAATGCCTCTATTAGTCTTTGAACTGCTAAATATATTAATAAAATAAATAATAGAAAACATCTCTTTGATTTTGCCTATAAAAGCCTTTTTTACATCCACAACTTAGCCTAGTTAGGACTTTGCCGAGCCTTTCTTCTTTATTCCTATGAATCATTGAAAAAAAAATGTTAATCTTAGCTAGAGGGTTAATGAGAAACTTACCCAACTCCTCTATTAGCCTTTGAAATGCTAATTATATAAATGAAATAAATAATAGAAAAGATCTCTTTGATTTTGCCCACAACTTAGCCTAGTCAAGACATGATCGAGCCTTTCTCTTTTGTTCCTATGAATCATAAAAAAAATAAAAAAAATAAAAAAGGTTAATCTGCGTTAAAGGGTCGATGCTCAACTTACGCGGCTCCTCCATTAGCTTTTAAACGGCTAAATATATACATAAAATAAATATATTAATAAAATAAATAATAGAAATGACCTTTCAAATTTTGTCTTCAAAAGCATTTTTTACTTCCACAACCTAGTTTAATCAAGACCTCGTCAAGCCTTTCTTTTTTATTCCTATGAATTATAGAAAAAAAAATGTTAATCTAGGCTAGAGGGTCGATGAGCAACTTATCTAGCTCCTTCATTAGTCTGTGAAAGGCTAATTATATAAAGAAAATAAATTATAGAAAAGATCTCTTTGATTTTGTCCACAACTGAGCCTAGTCAAGACCTTGTCGAGCCTTTCATTATTGTTCTTATGAATCATAGGGAGAAAAAAAAATGTTAATCTTGGGTAAAGGGTCGAAGCTCAACTTACCCAACACCTCTATGAGCCTTTGAACGGGTAAATATATAAATAAAATAAATATAGTAATAATAGAAATGATCTCTTTAATTTTGTCTACAAGAACTTTTTTTGCTTCCACAACCTAGCCTAGTCAAGACCTTGTCAAGCCTTTCTTTTTTATTCCTATGAATCATAAAGAAAAAAATGTTAGTCTTAGCTAGAGGGTCGATAAGCAACTTACCTAGCTCCTCTACTAGCCTTTGAAAGGCTAATTATATTAATAAAATAAATAATAGAATGACCTCTTTGGTTTTGTCTAAAACCCAGCCTAGTCAGGACCTCACCAAGCTTTTCTTTTTTGTTTTTATGAATCATAGAAAAAAATGTTAATCTTGGCTAGCAAATCGATAAGCAACTTACCAAGCTCCTCTATTAGCCTTTGAACGGCTAAATAAATAAATATATATATATATATAATAAATATATGAATAAAATAAATAAAAGAAAATATCTCTTTGATTTTGTTTGCAAAAGCCTTTTTTTCATCCAGAACCAAGCATAGTTACGATCTCGTTGAGCCTTTCTTTTTTATTCCTATGAATCATAGAAAAAAAAAATGTTAGTCTTGGCTAGAGGATTGATGAGCAACTTACCCAGCTCTTCTATTAGCCTTTGACTGACTAATTAAAAAAATAAAATAAACAATAGAAAATATATCTTTGATTTTCTCCACAATCAAGCCTAGTTAGGATCTCGCAAAGCTTTTCTTTTTTGTTCTTATAGATCATAGAAAAATAAAATGTTAATTTTAGCTGAAGGGTCGATGAACAACTTACTCAGCTTCTCTATTAGCCTTTGAAAGGCTAAATATATTAATAAAATAAATAATAGAAAATATCTCTTTGATTTTGTTTGCAAAAGCCTTGTTTACATCCAAAACCAATCCTAGTCAGGATCTCGTTGAGCCTTTCTTTTTTATTCCTATGAATCATAGGAAAAAAAAATGTTAGTCTTGGCTAGAGAGTCGATGACCAACTTACCCAGCTCCTCTATTAGCCTTTGAATAACTAATTATAAAAATAAAATAAATATATTAATAAAATAAACAATAGAAAAGATATCTTTGATTTTGTCCACAATCTAGCCTAGTTAGGACCTCATTGAGCTTTTCTTTTTTGTTCATATGGATCATAGAAAAAAAAATATTAATCTTAGCTGGAGGGTCGATGAGCAACTTACTCAACACCTCTATTAGCCTTTGAACGGCTAAATAAATAATAGAAAAAATTTCTTTAATTTCATTTGCAAGAGCCTTTTTTTCTTCTTCTTTTTTCACTACCCAGCCTAGTCAAGACTTCGTCAAGCCTTTCTTTTTTGTTCCTATGAATCATAGAAAAAAAATATTAATCTTGGATAGAGGGCTGATGCTCAACTTACCGAACTCTTGTGTTAGCCTTCGAACACCTAAATATATAAATAAAAAAAATATATTTATAAAATAAATAATAAAAAAGGTCTTTTTGATTTTGTCCACAACCCGGCCTAGTTAGGACCTCGCCAAGACTTTCTTTTTTATTCCTATGAATCATAGAAAAAAAAATGTTAAGTTTGGCTAGAAAGTCAATTAGCAACTTACTCAGCTCCTCTATTAGCCTTTGAACAGCTAATGTGGACTCCTCACAAATGGTGGGGGCTCACACGTCCTATATAATTCTTAATATCCTAAATAATTTATAGAAATAATAAATAAAAAGTAAATTTATAAATAAGTTATATAATTAATAATAAATATATGAGTTAAATAAATAATAAAGTAAACCTTTTTTCTTTCGTTCACAAGAGCTTTTTTCATTTCCACAATGCAGCCTAGTTAGGACCCCAATGAGCCTTTCTTTTTTGTTCTTGTGATTCATGGAAATAAAATAATGTTAATCTTAGGTAGAGGAGATATTGAGTTATAGAACTAGAAAGATCCCTTATAGAATTTGTGGAGGTGAGATCCCAACAATCATGGGTTTGTTGGGCTTGAATCCCCAATTAATTTGTTAAACCCATAATGGGATGGGAGGTCCTAAGAGAAGTTTGGTTAATATCTGATGATTTGAAAAATGTGGTACAATGGTTTTCTGATGGAAGTGTGACTGTCCAAGGAGAATTTTAGATAGTCGAGATGCCCTTTTGGGAATCCAAATTGGATCCCCTTCCCCAACTATTGTCTTTTGATCTCTCACTGTTCAATCATATTTCTCTCCCCAGCATTATGTTCCAATCTCTTGCTCCTTCCCCTTGGCCCTTTTTTATAAGCTTGCTCTTAGTGGGTCTGTGATGATTAGAGAATCTTTGGCACATATGTGGGGGTCCTTCCACTTATAGGGCTTGGGTGGTTTCCTAAGTTTGGGTTACTGTTCTAGCACATCTAATCATGCATTAGTGATAGGCCCCAAGGCATGCCATCGAAATGATTTTCCAGTAAGTTGTGTCTGACACTAAATCTTGTGTTCGGTAGGAGTATTTCCCCAAGGCATTACCTTCCTTCTTCAAGGATAGTGAGCTTTGTTCGGATATACATGCCAAGGACATGTGGATCTGTGTTTTATCTCAGCGTTCATTAGATTTAGGCCAAACCTAAATTTACTGGCCCCAAGCTTGGGCCTAGCATAGGCTAAGCTTTTATGGGCTTGGGCCAAGTATAGGCCAAGCTCTTGTCCATCTACAATAGCCCCCCACGATCATATCTCCAATACATAGTGAGGGGATCATGGTTGTGATCTCAGCATCTTAGGAGTGCGCCGCTATAACCGTTGCATCTTGGTGACACCAAGCGTTAGATAATAAATGTGCCAAATTCAACAACTTCTCCCTTTGCATGCTTCATGACAGTTGTCATGGACCAGTAATAGTGATTGCCTGTTTGTTGAGCTCCCGAGGTACATGGAGATCAAGCAATAGCGTGGGTGGTAATTTTCCCACCTATTGCTCTAATTCCTCCCCTATAAATACTCCCTTGGGACTCTGGCTTCATTTCTTTTATTTCTTTCCTCTATCTAGTCTTTCACTCTCTTGCTTCCTCTCTTTTCTTGCTTAAAGCGTTCCTATTGAGACCACTTGCCCATCCCCTATAAGTATACTTATCCATTATCATTTCCATATTCCTTGGGTAGTTATGGGTAGATTTGCTAGGTTGGTAGACACCCCCAAAGCTGTCTTGGCCTTTAAGGCCAAGTATCACATCCCTCATGATGTTTCCCTTAATAGTCGTAATAAAATGTCTATCCTTCCTTTCAACCGAGGATGCCTTAGACTTAGACTTGCCTTGTAGCTGATCATCCTCCAGTCTTTTGTACTCCTCTACCCTTTCCATCAACTCATGCATATATGTGATAAGCTAAAGGGTAAGTGAGGTCTTGAGTTCTGCTTAATAGAAACACTAACTTTAAAGGTGCTAGCTCCCCCATTGTTTCCCCTGATCTCATGGTATAATTCTCAGTATCAGTCCAAATATGCCCTTAAGGTCTCCCCTTCTTTCATGGACATAGTGATTAGGGAATCGAATGGCTTTGGAACTTGGCTACAAGTCATAAACCTAGTCCCAAACACCCAGGTCAATTTGTCATAACTGTGAATGTCCCTTCTCCAATTCACCGAACCATCTCAAGGCCTCGTTCTTAGAGTTAATGGCCATGCTTTGGTTATAATGGGTTATAATGGCTGGTGTGCTACACAGGGTCAAACTTCTTGTCACAGTTGGTAAATATGGGCTTCAGGAATCTCCATGGCATGTCTGACCCTTCATTGGCCTCGAAGAATAAGAACAAGAAATCTGCTGCAAAGGGGGACTCATTGCGTTGTTACCCTGTGTTGAGGGTTCACCTTGTGTCCTTACAATTTGGAAGCTCCTCGAAGAAGTCTTTCTTTCCCCTATGCAAGGAGGGACTATCTGGCTCTTGTTCCTACTCACAGGGGATAGTATCATTTCCCTATTTCTCTGTGAAGGGGAATTCAACCTTTCCTGATTCACACAACGAATCTCCTCAATGTTCTCCCCTCCTGCGAGAGTTCTCTTTCACGGATTTAGACAATCCTTCTCCCTATCCCTACTATCTAGCGGAGTTGGTCGACGACTTTTCACTAAGGCGGGAACCACCTCCTATAACTTCACTAGGGTTCCTCCTGACCCTCTCTTCTTACCTCAAAATGTATCCTTCAGTCAAGAAGGTTCAGGAGCACCAACTAACTTCTAACCCTACTACTTAGTGGATTCCCCACAAACTGCACCAATTGTGGGGGGCTATAAACACAAAAACCAAGTTAAAAGGGCTTCATGCTTCTTAATGATCAACCACTATCTCACCAAAACACATCACACATTTCCTCTAAAACTTGGACTTCCTTTGGGAAAATTTCCCTCCCCAAAAAAATCATCATTTTTATTGCAAAGTAGACACTATCTTACAACTCAATCACGGATTGGACAATCAATTTGCTTTGAGGAAGTAGAAAAGAATCTAGACTCAAGGATAGCATTCCAAAAGTTTTTGTCACTCTTTGGTTTATTGGACACACAGAAATGCTACTATCTTCGAAGGAAAACCCTAATGTAATTGAGGTTATGCTAAAAACCACCTCTCCAACTCACAAGTACACACTAGCCTTTCATGATTTTAACCCTTTTGCTTAGTGGATTTCCCACAAATTGCACCAATTGTGGGGGCCTATAAACACAAAAACACAAAGACAAAAACCAAGTTAAAAGGGCTCCATGCTTCTTAATGATCAACCACTATCTCACCAAAACACATCACACATTTCCTTTGAAACTTGGACTTCTTTGGGAAAATTTCCCTCCCTAAAAAAATCATCCTTTTTACTGCAGAGTATACACCATCTTACAACCACCTCTCTAATTCACAGATCCACACCAGCCTTTCATGATTTTAATGTAGGTTTTGATCGACCAATTGATGGTGGTAATAATAGTAATCCTCCAGCTTGGTCTTATTGGGAGGAGTGGCAACTACTGATACAAGCCGAAACTACTAAAGCAGTTGATCAGAGAGAAGAGCTTAGCTTGCATAAGGAAGACCAGAGATGGAACTCAGGCCTTAAGAAGGGCTTTCACCACCACATCTAAAGACTGTCGCTCAGCAAGACTCATTGCAATTCGTGAAGCTCTAATCTGTGCAGCCAGGCTTGGGCTTCCATACAGTGTCATTCTGAAAAGCAGCAAGTATAGATCCAACAACACTGGAAAAACAAAATGCACAGACCTTGGTGGACTGAAGCTATCCTAGATAATATTTATAATATTATACAGCAGAACTCTATTCTGATTTCTATTTTGTATGCTTCTAAGTTTATGTTATCTGATTGTAGGAATCTAGCTACAATGGTAGCAAAACAATCTCCTCACGTTATGACGTAACCTATTATCTTTACCAGGTAAAAAAAGCACATTGAGTATAAATAAAAATATTCTAGGCACGCCATATATAATATATAACTAAAACAGGAAAACCTAAACGAAAGTTACAAAACCTACGGGTGGCTACAGCACTAGTACTACCACTACCCAACGAAACAAAACTTAAGATTGGTGGTTAAAACCTAACGGCACACGCATAACACACAAAGAAGGTAAGATTACTGCAATCAGTCTTACATATCATCGTGAGGTGTTATTGTTTCAAACTAGAAAGATACACTAAATCCATTTTTATTGACTAGCAAAATTACAATTTTTTTTTTCATGCATTTTGTAAATGTACATGAATCAAACACATGAACATAATTCCTGCCTCTATGATAGGGAACCAATACTTATCAAACACATGCACTTAAGGAAAGCAGACATACACAAGTTATTAAGGGAAAAAAACTAAGTGAACATGCTTTAAGCTAGCAATTACCTTTTGTTCCGTCCCCATTTCCACAGCTTCTGAACACGATTTGACCCAAGTGCCAAAACCCCAATGCCAGAATTTGCATATAGAAGTCGACAACCTAAGTATAAACATAGAACAGAATGCATCATCAAGTATATAAACTTTATAATAAAAAGTCAAATATAGTAAACTTGCAGAGAGTTGAGAGGTCACATTATAACCAACCAGTGTATTAATTATTTTGAACTTTTAGTAAAAGTTATAATACTTATTGAAAATACGGTATTAAATACAAGATACTTCACAAACCTTGCTGGAAGAATCTGTGCCTTCAGGCATGGTAACTAATCGGCACTGGACAGCATCCACAATTTCAGACAACTGCCAGGGTTTGGTTCTATCAGTTCCATCCTCCATGGTTCTTGGCTTTTCCATGCTTCTACCATTTGGATCAACTCTATTCTTCAAAGATATAAAAGTTTAATTTTATATATATATGTATGAATAATTTTATTGAAATGTGACAAGGCATACAAATAGAAGCACACCACAATAATCAGCAGACATAAATCACCACCAAAAAAAAAAAAAAAATTGGGTGCTTTGGAGTTCGACCCATTATTCTGAAGCATAGAAGAATGCAATTGTGTCTTACATACTACAGTGTGACTACCAACTAAACAAATAACTGTCAAGATGTCTTCTGCATCAAATTATATGCATGGCCAGGGCAACATAAAAAAAGGCAATTTATAGATTCAAGGAGCTTAAGGCATTAAAGAAAGGCCTAAATATAATATCGATCTAAAAAGAAAGAAAAGCATAATCATAAAAGATATAACAGAATATGGCCCTAAATAGGGCTGATTGGAGAAGAAGGATTTATGTAGCCCACCAAAAATAAAAGTGCTATACATTGTCCAAAGAGTATTTAGTGTACGCTCAAACATACTAGTCGAATTATGAACACTTCCTACAAAAATCTAATATTATACAATGTAGAATCTATATGATACTAAAGACATCTATGAATACTGTCTTTTTTTTTTTTGATAGTTATGAATACTATCTATATAGATATGTAAACTAAATGACAATTTTTTTTTATAAGACTTAAATGTATAACCAAATAATAAGAAAAGAAAGTGCATAACTTTTGTCCATGAGTAGTTAATTTGCAAAAAGTACCTATCATTTGCTAGATTCCAAGCTTCCTGCCTCAGTTCTGGAGGTGTTCCGAGAATGGCAAGGTAGTTAGATATGAATTTATGAGAATGTTCAACATGACAAACAAATCCCATCTCTTTCAATATATGTATTTCTGTACTGCTCCAAGTTAGTCTTGTAGTCATGATATTTCTGTTAGAAAAGTAATAGGATAAACAAGGAAACCATGAGAATTTATTGCATTTTTAAAGAAATAGGACTATATAAGTGCAAAGACACCTGAAGTGCTAAAATTAAGCAACTATTCAAACAAAGCCATTATACTCGTGGTTGCCAAAAAGAAAAAAAGAGTAAAAATTAAATTCTTGTGCGGAAGAAGAAAATGATAAACAGGTAATTCCAAGGAAAAGAAGGTGGGTGCTTAACCTGTGAACCAATCTCCAAATGCTCTATTGGTAAGTTCTCCATCCTACATTCTATTCTGTGGAAAACAATAAGGACTTGTCTTGCTTTCCTTGGGCTTTCCTCGAGCTTTGATGCAAACCACAAGCAGCTTGCAGCAACTTTCTGCAAAAAATTATCATATCGCAGAAAATTAATGGATGAGTTACATGAGCATAGAAGTTTTATGCTGTTCCAAGTTAGTAACACAACTATCATTCATTTGTTGCTAAGAAAATGTAAGAACATAAATACATTCTGGAAAACAAGGACCTTAATTCAATGAAGCTCAAGGCAACTGTTGGACTTGGTAGAGGTGAATTACGGATACAAAACTAGTGGTAAATTATCAATTATCCCAAAAGCTTAACTAATAGAAAACAGTATATTTAATCATCTAACCATAATTCTAACACTCCCCTCATGTATAATCTCAAACTCTCCCTTAAAAAGTGAGGCCCAACACATGGGATTTTTAACATTTTTAATGAGAGTTGGAGTGAAGGTAGGGTTTGAACTCATGACCACCTTATCAAGATCAAGGCAAGCAATTAGAGCAGTTAGAGTAGAAGCAACAGGATTCAACATGCGTAGCTGAAGTTCAAGAAGCCATATCTGAAGCACTTGTCGTTCAGTAGCTGCTGTTTTTACATTGTAAATAATACGACCTGTAGTTTAGTTTATTTTGGTTCTATTATTAGTGTTCACACGTGAATAGATTAGTTAGACACACATGAGATTGGTTGTTAGTCAGTTGGATTAGTTTGTTAAGCTCTCTGTTTTTCGTTCTTGGTTGAACATAATGATGTATATAAAGGCATAAGCTAAATTAATGAATAACAATTCAGTTTTTCCCAATTCTTTCGTTTCTCATATGGTATCAGAGCTCTCTAGAGGCTTAAAATTCAAGGGTTTACGAATTTGGGATTTTTCTTTTCGCCATTGTTGTTTCTCAAGCTTTCTTAAAATCCTTTCACGATTTTCTTTTGGCTTTCTCAAGCTTCCTCAGAATCTCAAGGATTTGAGCTTTTCTTTTGCTTCAATGGCGGATGCACCAGCAATTAACACTGAATCTTCATCTTCTTCGCAAGAATCTTATAATTTCAATGATCCCCTGTTCTTACATCCTGGAGAAAATCCAGGGGCTGTTCTTTCTTCTCAACTTTTGGTTGGAGAAGAAAACTATTCTGCATGGGCGAGATCGGTGAGGAAATCTTTGATTGGTAAAAATAAACTTGGTTTTATAGATAGTTCCATAACCATTTCTTCTCCACTCATGAATTCACCAACTGCTATTCAAGCATGGATTCGTGCTAATAATATAGTTGGTACTTGGATTACCAACTTAGTATCACCAAAACTTCAGGGTAGTATCATTTACAGAGATATTGCTTTTGAGATTTGGACTGAGTTTCGAGACACATTCAGTCAAGGGAATGGGACCAAGGTTTTCAACATCCAGAAGCAAATTGCTAAGATTCATCAGGGAGAACAGTCACTCACTGACTACTTCACTCAGCTTAAAGTCTTGTGGGATCAACTTCAGAATCTTAGTCCTTTTCCTCAATGCACTTGTGGTAAGTGTGTATGCAATGTTAATCAAAGGTTGAAGGATCTTCAAGCAAAAGAAGCCACAATGAAGTTTCTCATGGGAGTCAATGATGTGTTTTCTCAAGTCAGAACACAAATTTTACTTATGGATTCACTGCCTTCTGTTAATAAGGCTCATTCTTTGTTCATCCAAGAGGAAATGCAAAAATCAATCACTAATTCTGTTAGAGTTGAGTCTACTGTTTTGGCCACCAAGAGCTCAAGCAACAATCCAAAAGGAAAGGAAAGGCTTTTATGCACTCACTGTGGAAAATTGGGTCATACTATGGATAAATGCTACAAACTCCATGGTTTTCCACCGGGTGACAAGTTCAAGAACAGGAATATGATGGCTCATCAAGTTTCAGCAATTGCAAATCAATTCCAGGGTCAGTGCTTGGCTCCAAATACTGATTCTAATCATGTTGCCACTGCTAAAGCACCTGCATTTACTCCTGATCAGTATCAACAGCTTTTGTCTTTGATTGGAGTTCATCACATTTCATCAGTTCAAGAACCTCATATGGTTAATGCTACATCTTTGTCTTCCAATGCAGTTGCAGGTACTATTTCTTCTTCACCAAATTCAGTCTTTTCTGCTAAAGTTGTGAATAGAAAGGCTTTTGGTATTGAAACATGGGTTATAGATACTAGTGCTACAGATCACATAGTTTGTTCAATGCATTTATTGACTTCTTTTACTGCAATTTCACATTCTGTGGTTGAATTACCTAATGGGGAGGCTGCTCTTGTGACTCATGTTGGTACACTTAAACTTTCTCCATGTATTACCCTCACAATTGTCCTGTGTGTGCCTTCTTTTTCATTTAATTTGATCTCTGTCAGTGCCTTAACTCATTCTCAGCCCCTTTGTTTGGTATTTCTTTCCAATTATTGTTTTATACAGGACCTTACCTGTTAGAACACGATTGGAATGGGCAGAATGCATGATGGAGTCTATTTGTTACAAAGTTCCAGCCTTTCCATAGCTTCCAAGTCTCTTGATGATTTTCTTCTCAAAAATAAGTTCAGCTCTTTTACTGCCTTTTCTTCTTCTGTTTCTCTTGCCAACTTGTATTCTTTATGACATTCTAGATTAGGACATCCATCTGATATGAAACTTCATTCTTTAGGTCATCTTTTTCCTTTCTTGCAAAATTGTTGTACTAAAGACTGTGTTGTATGTCCTTTGGCAAAGCAAAAGAGACTACCCTTTCCTTTTGATAATAAAAGAGCTGTTCATTCTTTTGATCTTGTTCACATGGATGTTTGGGGGCCATTTTCCATTCCTACTACTGCTGGACATAGATATTTTCTTACCATTGTAGATGATGCATCAAGGGCTACTTAGGTTTTCCTCATGAAAGCAAAATCAGAAGTTAGGCCTTTGATTGTTTCATTTTATAATATGGTACATACTCAATTTCAAACCACAATTAAGCCCATCAGATCTGATAATGCCTTAGAGTTTAACATGATTGATTTCTACAATTCTAAAGGCATTATTCATCAACAAAGTTGTGTTTACACTCCACAACAAAATTCTGTTGTGGAGAGGAAACACCAGCATATTTTGACAACAGCTAGGGTCCTACAAATTTAGTCCAAAATTCCTTTTGTTTTCTGGGGTGATTGCATTCTCACAGCTGTCTATTTGATCAATAGACTCCCCACTCCTTTTCTGCAACACAAGTCCTCATATGAGGTCCTCTTCAATCAAGTTCCTTCTTACTCTCATCTCAGGACCTTTGGCTGTCTTTGCTTTGCCACTAATGTTACTCCACATAAGCACAAGTTCACTCCTCGGGCTAGGAAGTTAGTTTTCTTAGGATATCCCTTTAACATCAAGGGTTACAAACTACTTGATCTTCAATCTCACTCCATTTTTATTTCTAGAGATGTAATTTTTCATGAAAAGGTTTTCCCTTTTGCCTCACACACTTCCCTTCCTCCTTCTGCCTTAATTCCTTTGCCTAGCTTTCCTTCCATTTCTCCAGCTTTTCTTGATCCGCCCTTCTGTCAGTACTGATTCCATTGTACAAATACATCATGATCTTGACACAGATGATCAACCCTTTCCTGATGCTTTTGATCATGTTGTTTCTGACATTCTTGATCATGATGTTTCTGTTACTCCAAATGTACCCACTGCTGTTCCTAGAAGGTCCAATAGGGTGCCTAAACCTCCATCCTATCTTAAGGCTTATCATTGTAACCAAGTTTCCTCTGCATCACATTCCAATCAGCTCCAATCAAGTACTTCCCATCCTCTTTCTTCTTTTCTCTCTTATGCCAATTTATCTTCCACCTACAACTCCTTTTGTTGCTCCAATCTGTGTCTGATCCTAAGTGGCAAGATGCCATGGATGCTAAAATTGCAGCTTTAGAAGCCAATAATACTTGGACTATCACTCCCTTGCCTCATGATAAACATCCTATAGGGTGCAAATGGGTCTATAGGATTAAGTATAAGGCTGATGGAGCTGTTGAAAGGTACAAAGCTAGGTTGGTTGCAAAGGGATTTACTCAAAATGAGGGTTTAGATTACCTTGAAACCTTCAGTCCTGTTGCTAAAATGGTATCTGTGAAGTGTGTTCTGGCTGTGGCTGCTGTGAAGGGCTGGTTTCTTAGCCAACTTGATGTAAATAATGCCTTTCTTCATGGTGATTTACATGAAGAAGTATATATGGCTCTTCCACCTGGATTTCACAGCAAGAGGGAGCATGGAGAGCAGCTTGTATGCAGGTTAAACAAGTCCCTTTATGGCCTTAAACAGGCATCAAGACAGTGGTTCTCTAAATTCTCAACCACACTAATTCAGCTTGGCTTCACTCAGTCTAAAGCAGATTACTCACTCTTTACCAGGAAACAAAGAGCTTCTTTCATTGTTTTATTAGTATATGTTGATGATGTTCTTATAGCAAGCAATGACAAAGAGCAAGTTGATCAATTTAAGGTGACGCTAAATCAGAAGTTCAAGTTGAAGGATTTGGGTGCATTGAGATATTTCCTTGGTTTGGAGGTAGCTAGAACTGCCAAAGGAATCTCTTTGTGTCAAAGGAAGTATGCCCTTGAGATTTTGGAAGATGCAGGACTTCTTGGTTGCAAACCTGTCAAAATTCCTATGGATCCGAATCTAAAACTTAGCAAACATGAAGGCTCTTTGCTTGATGATCTAGGGTAGTATAGGAGATTGGTAGGAAGGTTGCTGTACCTAAGCATTAATAATGTTTGCAGTTCACAAACTAAGCTAATTTATGGCTAAACCAAGAAAACCACACCTTGAGGCAGCACTTAAGGTTCTGCAGTACTTAAAGAGTGAACCTGGTAAAGGGGTTTTCTTCTCAGCAAGTTCAGAGTTGCATGTAAAAGGCTTTACAGATTCTGACTGGGCTTCATGTCCGGATACCAGAAGGTCTGTTACTGGATATTGTATACTCATCGGAGATTCATTGGTTTCATGGAAATCAAAGAAACAATCCACTGTTTCCAGATCCTCAGCAGAAGCAGAGTATAGGGCAATGGCTATTTCAACTTGTGAAAGTGTTTGGATTCTTTATTTGTTAAAGGATCTTCAAGTCAATCACAATAGAGAAGCATTGCTATTTTGTGACAGCCAAACAGCTCTCCACATAGGTTCTAATCCTGTATTTCATGAACGAACGAAGCATATAGAAATTGACTGTCATGTTGTGAGGAATAAGGTGTTGGAGCAAGTCATCAAGCTTATTCATGTTAGAACACAGTCCCAACTGGCAAACTTACTCACTAAGGCTTTGAGTCACAAACAGTTTTCATAGCTTTTATCCAAGATGGGCCTTATCAACATTTATCAACCTACAGTCCATCTTGAGGGGGAAGTATCAAGATCAAGGCAAGCAATTAGAGCAGAAGCAACAAGATTCAACATGTGTAGCTGAAGTTCAAGAAGCCATATCTAAAGCACTTGTCATTCAGTAGCTGCTGTTTTTACATTGTAAATAATACGACTTGTAGTTTAGTTTATTTTGGTTCTATTATTAGTGTTCACAAGTGAATAGATTAGTTAGACACACGTGAGATTGGTTGTTAGTCAGTTGGATTAGTTTGTTAAGCTCTCTGTTTTTCGTTCTTAGTTGAACATAATGATGTATATAAAGGCATAAGCTAAATTAATGAATAACAATTCAGTTTTTCCCAATTCTTTCATTTCTCATACACCTGTGTTGATACCTTGATAAATCACTAATTGTCCCAAAAACTTCAACTATTAAGAAATTGTGAATTTAACCATAATTCCAAAAATTAGAACATCATGGATACATTTCAAAGAAAATTCTCTTTCCTACATTTATTCTCAATGTATAGAGAGAATGATGAGAGACAAAACTTAACCTTAACTTTGAAGCGGGCAAACGATTTCTTGCAATAGAAACGATGCTATAGAACCTGTCCGGTCGCCACAGCTTCAGGTCTATAAGTACAAAGATTAAGGTCTATAAGCGGGCAAACGATTTCATAAACCCAACATATAAAGAAATCAAAAAAACAGGATACAGTTTAAGCAAGATGCCACTATCTTGGATGAGATCACAGCCATAGATTCGTAAGGCTGCCACATCATAAGAAACACAAAATTTTAGTCTAACATACCCATCAAAATTATTATTTTTATTTTTCAAGTCACAAACTTGAAACTGTGTATAAACACGAATGAAGCATTTAAATTGAGAAAATTTGGAGATTACCTTTATATTGTATGGGAGTCTCTAGCTCCTATCACCATTGAACTCACCGGAGGGGACCGGTGGAAGTGTGGTGATGCAGAGGCCAGCAAGGGGATGAGAACGATATTCTGAGGAGAAAATCAAAATAGAGCAGAATATTATTCATAATCTGGAGTCTGGTCTTAACAACCCGCAATGGATTTGTTGTGAAGGAATTGATAAAAGGGAAAAAAAGCAGTGATGCCCAGTCCTTTTTTTTGTTTTCGTTTTTCCCAATTCCAAAAGAGAATGAATTAATAGAGAAAAGTAATTGAGTTTGATCAAAGCATAGAAACAAATTTTAAAGAGAGAGAGAAACCTGTGCTGCGAAGGAGAAGAATACCTCTGAAGCAAATGGAGGTAGCACTCCTCACCCTTTTGCCCCATCGCTCTTCGGATCAAAATAACGCCTCCATTCCCGATACCCATCACTCTCTCTCTCTCTCTCTCTCTGTGATTTCAAAATCTAAAACAGAGTGTGGGTTTATGTGAGGGATTCTTATTTATGGCCCCTGGGATTTTTGAGTGTTGCTCAATTCAACGGTAACATTTTTTGAAATTCAAAAGAATTTTGTAGTTGGACTTGGATCAGACGGATCACTGCTGGCTTATGCTCGTTTTAATTGGGCCCAAAATAAATGATAGTATTTTCTAGGCCACTAAAAAAAACTAAATTTATTAGTATATATATTTTTAAAAATCACTAGTGTTTGAAGTGGAAATTTTTCATAAAAAAAAAAAATAAATAAATTGATTTTTGTTAGAGGTTTTTACTTCTAAATTTTGATGATATTTAGTGATCACCATTTGTCCATTGTGACAAAAAATAGTGATAATATAAGAAAAATAGGATATTGTAGGCGTAAATTTTTTTTTTTTTTTTTTTTGAGAAACCTAAAGAGAGAGCTAGCTTAGCCTATTGTGGGCTTAAATATATATTTTTTATTTACTTTGATATATATGCTATTTGAGTAACTTTTACATTATGCATGGAGTTCAAAGTTTAGATTCTCTACCCATTTATTTTGATTTCATTGAGCTAAATTATTATATTTTCAATGCTAATTTAATGTGTATATTTTTATTTTGGCATTTGTGAACAACAAATGGAATGGTTACTTAATGATATTATATGCTACATGATGATATTTTGGAGTTTAATTCTTGTTGAGGCAATTCCAAAACATTTTTTGCATGGTGAATGAAATGATGAAATTTATTATGTATGAATGGATTTAAATTTTTTTTTTATGTATTAATACTTGAATAGGTTTCATCTGTTTATGTATGAACAAGTTTATGATATATGTGGAACTTATTTCTTTCATCATGTATGAACATGATTTTTTTTATGTATGATGTATGGATAATTGAACTTTTTCTTTTATGAATACTTGATAGATGGACAATTAGACATCTAACAAGTTGCTAGCTAAATAATTAGAGTTTAAGCTTGCCCATGTAATTGGACAGCTTGCTAAATAAATAGAAGATTTTATTTGCTTGAAGTTCTGAACATGTTGATGTATAGATATTGGGCTTGAGAGCCCCAATTTTTTTTTATAGATATTTTTTAATTTCCCCAACCAATTAAACCGATCATGTAAATTGCATTGCTACAGGTTGAAAAATCAACCTTTGGGGGTGTGCATTGGTCCCATTATGGGGAAATACTAATTGGTTTGGTTTCAAATTTGGCAAAAAAACTGGTTTAACTGAACTGTGCACACCCTTTGTCATAGGCTTTGGCATTATAATAAATAGATACACTGAACTTTATATTTCGTTAATTTAGTACATAAACTTTGATATTGTAACAATAAGACCCTCTTAACTTTTTAATTTTTTTTCTCCAATTTAACCTGTTTTAGCACCAAATCATTATAAATTAATTAAAAAAAAATTAAAATGAAGGTGTTATATTTTTAGGGGGTATATTGCTTATAGTACCAACACTTATATACTAAATTAGCTATAAATTAACTAAAATAAAAGTTACATGATCTATTTGTTACGGTACAAAAGTTTATCTACTAAATTAAAAAAAGTTCTTCCCAAAAAAAAAAATCAAAATATTTGGTCGGGCCCACCCGATTTTGCTTAAGCAAACTCGGGCGAGTGCAATTCCGAGTCGTGACTCACTGCTACGCTCCAGAATAATGAAAAAACCACACAAAATAAAAATAGCCCGCCTTCCACAATAAATTCAAACACACAGCGAGAGGAGAGCCCCAACGTTTCTCACAGAGAGAGAGAGAGAGAGATGTTAAAGAACGAAGCGAAATCGAAGTCGAAGACGGTAAGGAAGCCATTGAGAGACGTATCCAACAAGAAGTATAATAATGGTGGAACGTTCTCGAAAACCTTGGATATGAAGAAGGATCTTAGATTTTCAGAGAAAGAAGAGGATCGGTGTAAGGAAGTGGAAGAAGAAGAAGAAGATGGATCGCTCGACCGCCTTCTGCTCGTCCAGTCCGATCTCTCCTCTCTCGTCCATCAGGTAACTACTATCTCTCTCCCCTTGCGATCTGTTTGTTTCTCGAGAAAATGATTTCGAAAAACAAGGATTGCATCTTGCTCTGTGTATTTTACAATCTCGATGAAAAATTGTCTCAATCTTTGTTTCATTCGGATTTTGCAAGTTTGGTGGGATTTGTGCTTGAGTCTGTGTGTGTGTGTGTGTGTGTCAGCTTTTGTGTTTGTTTGGTTGCTCGGAAAGTGTGGAAGGCTATATTTGTGTTTTTGAATACTTAGCTTCAAATTGAAAGAAAAATTTACTGAGTGCATTTCAAATTACAGATTGCACAGTGTTGTTGTAGTTGTAGGTACTTGGATCTTATAGTTTGATAAATCTTGTTCTTATTGTGATTTGGTTTTGATTTTCGAAATGTATAGGAGGTTTTTAATTTAGGAAATGATTCAAGGCACAATTTTTATCTATATGTTCTCAATGGAATATCAGTTATTTTATAATTTGTTAGTGTTAGACAGTTGTTATAGTTTTATATTGGTTTCAATTTCATATTGTTTTCATTTTGTGTTGTACTGTTATATAATTCTTCTGTAGTTTGAATGTGTAAAAAGTTGAGAATGTTTACTTGGCTGCCTCACTCTTCTGTTTAATTGGATTTGAGTTGCTTGGTATTTTTTGGGAATATATTTTTTAAGTGAACAAAATGCGCAGGTTTTTTGAAATTGGTGTATGCAATATAAGGTTTTTATGATCAATGTTTGTTTGATTGGGAAAATCTCTTTTTTTTTTCATCATCTACTTATAATTTTAGGCCATGGTTTGTGTTTTTGCTTGTAATTTTTTTTTTTTAAATTTTTAGATATGATAATATTTGAACGTATTCCACTCTATGTTGAGTGCTCTTTGTCATTGAGCCAAGGCACTAATTGATTTTTGGTGTAAGCAGGAATCAAAAATCTCTGATTTGACAACAAGAAACTTCACCAATTGAACTAATTGGATTTGGAACCCACATGTTTGTGCTTGTGATTAGAAATATACTTTTGCTTCCTTTTTTGGGGGTGGGGGGGTTGTTTGAGAATTTTGGTATGAAATGTTCACTTTCTTGTTAGATATCCCTGCTTTTTGTTTAATTTGCCATTGGGAACTGTAGCATTATAATTCATAGAATAAGATTGGATAAACCTGGAAGGTTGTGTGCATGATGACAAATTGAATCTTAAATTGGTCATTTTTTGACAATCTTCACTTGTTTCTGTCTAGCAACATTTCTTCATTTTAGAAGCAAACTATTATTGTGGGAAGGGCACCTGTTGGACACAGATGTGCACATTATTAACTGTATTGAATTTATATTTTGGTGAAACTTTTGGCTAGACTTCTTTAGTTTGGATTTATATTTTTATTCGAACTTGGGTTTTAGCAACTATGACATCAAAATGTGGCATTGCCAAAGATGTTGACATTTAAAAAGTGGGAATGTTGTGAGAATATGTTTGTGGTAGTTTAGGTTCAAACTTTCATATACCATTATATATTGTCCTTGGAGAACTGGTTAAGATAGTAACTGTTTTTTCTTACCTAGTTGAACTGAGGACAACATGTATTTGAGGATATATATATATATATATATATTATGACGGAATGGTAACAGCATGTTGAGACTGGAGTGTGTCCCAGCTTTAAGTTTAATCAATTTTATAATATATATGAGTGAACCAGCAAATCTTTGCAAATTATTTAAGATGGTTTGTTGAACCTTCTTAAAAAGATTTACTTACAGTTTAGTGGTATCTTATGCTGGTGAATTGATTTATTTACACATCTTGCTTATACTTCAATTGGCTGATTTCTAGTTTTGAAGAAGTTTCAAAACTCTTCTCGACCGGGTATGAATATGTATATTTGTACTGCTTTTACTATGCTGAGCCACTTGTTATCATTAAACTAGTTTATGTCTATACACCATTAGCTTTTATTTTTCTGTGATTGATCATTATTGTTGTGTTGTCATTGCTTCTCTTACATGGGGTTCTCTTTTTCTGATACCTTTTTTTTGGTTGCTAAATTATGCATGAAATGGCAGTTTGATGAGCTTGTTGTGCAAGCATTTAAACTGAAGTCAACAAGCAAACAGGGGAGAATAGAAATTGAATCTTTCACCCATTTCTTGTCTGAAATGCTTTCTTCTTTAAAGGTTAATCCTACCTTCTATCGGAATATCACACTTCTATTTCCATACATTCTCTTTCTGATATGGGTTATGATTTCTCAAAATGTAGCCATGGCTTCCCAGATTTCAGAAGGTTCTCTCCAGTCCTTCGGCAGAGTCTGAAAATCAGTTGGGACAGACTGGGGAAAGTAAAATAGTTTCTTTGACTAATGACGTTGAAAGTGATGCTGTTGACAGTCCAGAAACCAAGTTGGATTCATTAATCTCTCCCTCTCCCCTTGTATCATGGCGTGCTGACTGCACTGTTGAGAGAGGTAGACAGCTTTTTTTGCTTACACCTCTTCCTATATCAAAAACATTATCGTCCAAATGTCAGGGCCCATCTAAATCAGTATTTGAAAGGAATACTTCCAATACTACTTCTGAGCAGCCAACTTTTTGTACTCTTTTAGAAGATGTAAATGATGATTTACTTGAAAGTGTTCCCATAAGGCCAACTACAAGTAAGCCTTCTGATTCTGCTGCCACCGAATTGGGAAAAACTTTACAGTCTGAATTTGCATCTTCGTCCTGTTTTTCAAAAAAGGAGTGCTCCATGCTTGTTATGACTCCATGCTCGAAAATGTCACCTCCAAAATCTTGTGTATTGCTTGAACCTATATCCGAGATCTCTCATCAAGGCAATTACAGGTTTCGTAAGGCTACCCCATTTCCTGTTGGGATTAATTGCAGTAGATCACAACTTTCTGAATCCTCTGGCAGTGATACTTCTGAGGGTCTTGCTTTCAAGTATCCTGAGCTCTTAGGGATTCAAGGGGCTTATAAACCTGGGATTGGAAAGAAAAAGGTAGAAGCATCGCCAGGCTGGTTCGTGTCACCTCCTAAAACTTGTGTCTTACTTCAGCCACCTGATGAGAAATCATTGAATGATGCAGCTGATGGCTGCCAGATGCCTTCATCTCATGTTTTCATTAATCAAAAGAACTTGTCATTTGCAAAGCAAGACAATGTCCAATGTGGTGTTCAGCAAACCAGCAAATCTTGTAACCAAGGTATTGCTTTATAATTTTTCTCTTCTTCTGGTTAATGCGGCATTTTGAATGTGTTATGTACTAATTAAGGTTTTCCCTTTCCACAGAACCTCTTGGTGGCAATTTAGCATCCGTAGATGGCACTCCAATGTGGAAGGAACCTGAAAGCACAATCCACCGAGGCAAACGTCCTGGTGAGAATACTTTAAAGAAAGAGTTGTGGACAAGGTTTGAAGCAGCATCCACTCATGGGCTTCGTTTTAATGCCTCTGTGCCTGAAAATACTGCTTCTAAAGGATTTCTTGACTTACTCGACGAGGCCTCTTGTGACGAAGAAAGTTAAAATGGTTGCAGGTTTGAGCCAGCAAACGTATATTTTTTTCATTTATTTTTTGATATGTAAATGGTAGTTCTTGTTGTATGCTAGAACAGCAGAACAATTTAGGGGCTCGGTCATTGGTTTTGTACCACCTATGACACATGCATCCTTTGGTGGCACAGTCGCTTTTGTTCGCTGATCAATTTTTCGATAATACATATGTTGCTTCTAATTTGTATGGAATATGTATCAGATATAATCTGAATTCAAAAACATATCCGAAGAGTAACTGCATTTGTGAGCATGCTTGCAAGACTAGACCCAAATTTGAATTAACACCCAAAAAAAAAAAGTACTGAAAACCTCAACAGCCCTACTCTGTTTTTGCTGTGTAGTATTCTTCTGCCAATGTTTTGTTAGTTTGTGAGAGCTGTTGATATTGTAAAGATTGGTTAGGAGTCTGCAGTATTACATCTCATAGATGCTATGTACATGGTATTCCCCAAAATGTGGTAAACAAGGAGGATGCTAATAAGTATAAATAGGATTCAGTTGCTGTCGACCTTTGACCATTAACCTGTGCTGCAAAAATTTGCTTACACATTTGGCGCATTTCAGCTCTCCTGGGTTTTAGAATGCAGAGATTCCTTTTTATCATTCGGACTACAAACAGAGGTCCCTTCTCCCATTCAATAATTGACATCGTTTCTCCATTTAGAGCTTAATTGGATTTAGAAAATGCTTACATTACAAAATATTTGGATCATCTTCGCAAGTTTATATCAATTTGTCTTGACATGAATAATTAACCAAGTCATGTTGAATTGATTGTAAGTAAAGCATGTAAACACCGTTTCAGCAAAAAGACAACTTCGGGAGCCTAATAAACAAGAAGACAACGTTATAAACTCATTTAATCAAGACTCTTTCAAAGCCCAAGACACAAAAAAGTCTAAAACATTTCCTGATCCACCATAAAAACATACAAAACCAGGCCGATGAATTAGACAAACTGCAAGAAAGTGTAAAACTTCCACCTAGGCTTCGAAGTCCATTAAGAAAAGCTATTAAAAATTGGAGTTCTTCAAGCCTAAAAGCAAGCCAAGCCCACTTGGAGCCCAATTTGCAACTCAAGTCTAAACCTGAAGCAACATTCGGCTAGTGAACTTGTAGTCTTGAACTGGAATCAAGTCACCGAATCAGAAGCATGTCACACACTCACACCATTGTCTAAGAGAGAGCCACTTACCTTATCAAAAAAGAAAAAAGAAAAAAAAGAGAGCCACTTGCTAGACAATAGACTTGCATGATAAATTTTTTTAAGAAACAAATGCACACAAACTCAAAGGAGAGGGAAAAGGTTCACACATTACAATCTCCACTCAAATAATAATTAGTTATTTAGGTTTTCCTGTGTAACCTTTAGTTCATTTATGTTTAGATGGAAACATGCTTCTGTAGTAAATTTAAACATGAATCACGTGTAGTAACATAAGAATTGCACTTTATTAGATGTAACACACACTCACATTATATATTATTATGTATATATTTTTAATTAAATTAATAATTTTAATTATAATTTTATAATTTCAAAATTATTAATTATTTATTTATGATGTTACTAGTCGGGCCATAGAATCGGAACCACTATCTTTTCCAATTCTTTGTTTGGTCTGACTTTTCAAACCATGCAAAAACCTCTCTACCGCATTTAAACCAATTGCAAAATATGTTCATTGCACTGCTGATCATGATGGAGGTGCAAAAACCGGTGTCATGCAGTTTTCAATTTTGTTTTTAAAAAACTGAAAAAAAATCATGTTGCACCTATTAATATATAGGTTTTATTTTATAATTAATTTACTAATATAGTAAAAAAAAATAAAAACTAATCAAACCAAACCGCGTCTCACTGTGGCACAATAATCGATCTATTAAGGTGAGGTGCGGTGACACTTTTGGGCAAACTGCATCAAACAAACCATGTTCGGCCCTACCTAAAACTGTTGTGGTGTTAGGATTTAAAAAAAAATCAACGTTTTTTTTATTAAAAAAAAAAAAAACCAACAATACTTTTTTTTCCTTATAAAATATTAAATGAAAAATTATATAATAAGTATATGAGAATAAATTTATACAAATTATTTTATACCCGCTCATTTTTCTTCCCAACTAATCAACATAATTTTTCACTCTTCCACTTTTCTATCATCCATTCAAATACATATAAAATTAAATCTTTCCTAAATCTCACTTTTTTCATCCTGACCAAACCAAGTCTTAACTCCTAATGAGATATTTTAGAGTCTGTTTGGAATCCGTTTATTTTGTTAAAATTGAAAACTTTTTGCTGAAAATACTGTAAATAAAAGTAAAAGTTAACTGAAATAATACAATGGAACTCATGAGTCATGACTAGTACCAAAAAGTGTAGTAGGGCTCATAAATAATAGCAAATATATACTAAATAGTAAAATAAGCTGACTTTTTAAATTGAGCCAAATGCACACCTAGTACCCGTTTGGATACTTCGTCTGTGTTCCACATCTAGCATTTCATCTTTTTTTTTTTTTTTTTTTTTTTTTTTTTTAGAAGAGCGTTAACTAAGTTCCAGTGGGTTCTGTGCATTGTTCACGGGACCCACAAACTTCTTTTTTCAACAAATCTTTTTTTAAAAATGGGTCTTATAGTATTATTCACACATTTAAAAATTATTTTGCTACAATATTTTTAGTTTTTAGTTTTCAATTTTTAACATTTAATTTTTAACAAAATAAGCTATATTCAAGCTATCCTATCCTTATGAACTGAGATATTTTAATCCTATGTCACGTCGGGGATCTCAATTACATGATTTACATCCACTCAGTCCACTTCTTCTTTGTCTTTTTCTTTTTGAAGAATCTACTGAGTTCACGTAAACACCAGATAAACCTATCCAAGAAATTATTTTAAATTATATATCTTTTTAAGAAGATATTCATAACATTAAAATTAAAGTAGATAAATATATAAAGTTAAAATTAATAAAGTCAATATATTTATATATTTAATAATGTCAAAAAATTAGAAGTAAAAAATAAATATGAAAAAAATAATAATGTGGCAATGGCGTGGAGGATGAGGTGACTTAACAGAAATATAACAATAATAAATGTTACAATTAAAAAAGCATATTTGAAGAGTAACTACACATTAGAGCAGTGAGCACCAGTTCGACAGCTAATGAAACAATTTGGTTGGTCCTTAATCTTTTGGTATTATGTCAACATAATTTTTACCATTAAGTGATAGATAGAAAATGCTGATCTAGCTAACGGTCAAAATAAAATATTATTTTCATGCCACATAGATGACCACATGTATTGACACATCAGCATGTATTAAAAAAAAAAAAAAAAAAAAACCAAACAAACAAACAAATTAGAAACACAACCAAAAAGTTATAGACCAAATCCGTAATTTATCCTAAATTTTTTAAAATGTTGTTTATGTCACTGACATTGTTTAAAATGTGTTTTAATAAATTGAAAACGTAAGTTTAACTCGCGTAACAAGCTATGTGAAAAAGGCCTTTATTAAATACACGAGTGGATGCCATAAAGCTGAATAGTCTATTGGAGTATTGGTTAGGAACGTGAGGTATATTAAATACACAAGGGGATGCCATACAGCTGAGTAGTCTATTGGAGTATTGGTTAGGAGCGTTAGCTAACAAAACTCTGATATAAATGCTAAAAAGGAGGACAACAGAAGCCGGTGGAAAAACCATTCTATTTATTAAAGTGGATGCCAGAATGCTGAGTGGTCTATAGGAGTGTTAGTTATAGGACCGCTAGATGAGTAGTTTATTGGAGTTCCGGTTAGGACCAAAAGGTCCCAAAACTCTGAATATAAATGCCCTTTACGTTAATTAAATACAAGTGGATGCCATAATGCCATAATTAAATACAAGTAGTTTATTGGTTAAGTAACAAAACTGTGAATGTGGTTGGTTGCTTATACAAGTAGTTTATTGGTTACGACTGTTAGGTAACAAAATTGGCAGTCATTGACCGATTGACGTCGCCAATCGTTGTAAAATTCTGAAGCACAAACACACCTCTGCTACTGCTAGCTATTTCATTTTCTCATTTAGTCCATCAATTACCATTTCCACTTTCTGTGTCTTGTATTTTCATTTTTCAATCAAAATTTCCGCCTTCAAGGATGACTGCTATAGTTTCTGGCCTCTTGGAAAAGTCGGGTTCACTCCTTATTGAAGGGGTATGGCCAGAGCTGAAGTCGTTCCTGCGTTTTCAAAAAGAAGTCCGAAAGCTTGAGAGCACACTTCGTGCTATCCAGGCGGTGCTCGAGGATGCTGACAAAAGACAACTGAAGGAGGAAGCTGTGAAACTTTGGTTAGATAAGCTCAAAGAAGCAGCCTACGACGTGGATAATGTGCTGGATGAGGTGGAAACTGCAATCATTAAAGCAAAAATTGAGGAGGAAGAAGAAAAGGCTGAAACAACCACTGCTACTGCTAAGGTATGGTCCTCTTGCACCACCTGCATTTCCTGGATTTTCAGAGTAGTTACTGAGCTTGTTCAGCGTGGTTTCATTGTTTTCAAGATAAAAAATTTGAATGAAACGTTAGATGAGATAGACAAAGAGAAAGGGAGGTACAATTTTGTGTTTGGGCCGATTACTAGCACTGAAGTAGGTGAGCGACTAGAGACTTACTCCCTTGTTGATGTGAACGAAATACATGGTCGTGATAAGCGTAAGGATGATCTAGTGAGGAAGATTTTGGGAGAGGGTAGTGAAGTGAGGGAGCTTTCGGGTGAGGGTAGTGAAGTGATGAAGCTTTCGGGTGAGGGTAGTGAAGTGAGGGGTAGTGAAGGAGAAAGAAGCCCCTATGTCATCTCCATAGTAGGCATGGGGGGCATTGGAAAAACCACTCTTGCCAAACTAGCCTACAATGATGCTAAGGTGCAAACTGCCATTTTTGAGAAAAAAATGTGGGTTTGTGTATCCAATCCTTTTGACAAGTGTGAGGTTGCCAAAGCAATCATTAAAGAAGGAGGTGGTTCTTCCAACTCCATTAATTTGCAAGGGCTAATAATAGAAATTTGTGAGTTGATTAGGGGGAAGAAGTTTTTACTGGTCTTAGATGATGTGTGGACTGAAGAATTCAACGATTGGGAACCATTCAAACTTGCACTCAAATGTGGTGACCTAGGTAGTAGAATTTTAATCACCACGCGTAATATTAGAGTTGCAGAAATGGTGAAAAGTGCCTATACAATTAAATTGGGTGTATTGTCTGATGAAGATTGTTGGTTGATATGTAGTCAAATGGCATCTATTGAGAAGGATGATGAACAACTAGGAGAACTTGGTAGAGTATTAGCAAAGAAGTGCAAAGGCTTGCCACTTGCTGCAAAGACTCTAGGAAGTCTCATGCACAACAAGAGAAGTAGACAACAATGGAAGAATATTTTAGATAGTAAATTGTGGGAATTAGAAGATGTTCAAAAAGGTCTTTTAGGACCGTTATTATTGAGTTATTATGAACAACCGTCAGCAATAAAATCTTGTTTCTTATATTGTGCGCTCTTCCCAAAGGATTACTTGTTTGATAGAGATGAGTTGATCCACCTATGGATGTCACAAGGATATCTTGGCGTAAATCCAGATATAGAGATGGAAAACAAAGGAGACGAGTACTTTAAAATATTAGTCATGCGCTCTTTCTTTCAAGATGTTGAGAAACACTACTATAATGATTATAAGATAGTAAAATGTAAAATGCATGATATTGTACATGACTTTGCCCAATTAATGACATCAAAGGAATGTTTTACAATTGATGGTGACAAAGGGTTAGGGACAAATTGTAAAAGTGCTTGCCATTTGAGATTAGAATTAAAAGGGGAAACACAGTTTCCAATGTCTATGTATAATGCAAAAAATGTACGCACTCTCTTTTTCACTACATTGGAGATTACTGTCTTCCCACTCAATTTATTCCAGCATTTGACATGCTTACGGGCATTGACTTTGAAATCTTATTCCTTTGAGAATCTTCCAAATGAAGTGGAAAAATTGATACATTTAAGATTGCTCAATCTATCAAATAATAATAAAATTAAAGAATTACCTGAAACAATGTGTAATTTATGTAATTTACAAACATTGAATATTAGTGGATGTTTCAAAATTAAAAAATTACCCCAAAGGATGGGCAAACTAAAGAAATTAAGACATCTTGTTACTCAACGGGAGTTTTATTCTTCTTTGACCCAACCCTTTCCAAAAGGGATTGGGAGATTGAGTTCTCTAAGAACATTAGACACTTTCGTTATAGGTGGTATAGATGATATTGACGGATGTAAACTTGGAGAATTGAAGAATCTAAACCACCTTAAAGGGTCTCTTACGATAAAAGGCTTGGAAAACGTAACAGATGTACAAGAGGCTGAGAATGCACAGCTTAAAGATAAGAAACATCTCCGTGAGTTGAGGCTATTGTTTGACAAGGAAGATGAGGAGATTGAAAGTGTAAGGAATGGTGAAATCGTTCTTAAAGCCTTAGAGCCACATTCAAACTTGAAAATTTTAAAGATTGATAACTGCATGGGTAGAGTGTATCCTAATTGGATGAAGTCTTTGTCCAATTTGAAAAGGCTTGAGCTTTTGAAGTGGCGTAATTTAGAGCAATTGCCTCCTCTGGGGAAGCTGCAGTTCCTCGAAACATTAAAGTTACAGGGTGCGTACAGTGTGAAAAAGGTGGGTGTTGAATTTTTGGGAATAGAAGAAGCCAATGGGAAGAACGGATCAACATCATCACTTGTCTTATTCCCTAATTTAAAGTCTCTCGAATTTTGGAGTATGAAAGAGTGGGAAGAATGGGATGGGATAGGAGAAAGGAGAGAAGAAGAAGGAGAAAGCGGTGTTTCTGTTTTAATAAGTATAATGCCACGTCTTCAGATTTTATATTTTCGTTATTGCCCATATCTAGAGTCACTGCCCAACTTCCTCGAGAAAACTTCGTTAGAGGAATTGGGTGTCGATTGTCGAATTTCCAATTGGATGGCGCTCGCATACAATTTACCCAGATTGAAAACACTTCGTCTCTATCTGAATAACACCGTAGAGCATTTGCCCCCTTTGGGGAAGCTGCTATTGCTCGAATCATTAGTGATATGGGATGCCCATAGAGTGAAAAAGGTGGGCGTTGAATTTTTGGGAATAGAAGAAGAATCCAACAACAACAACAACAACAAGATAGACGACGAGAAGGGATCGACATCATCATCTTCTTCTTCTTCGCTTGTCTTATTCCCTAATTTAAAGTCTCTCACATTTTGGGGGTTGAAAGAGTGGGAAGAATGGGATGGGATTGGAGGAACAATGAGAGAAGAAAAAGCACAAGAAAGTGGTGTTACTATCACTATTATGCCACGTCTTCGGTTTTTGCAAATTTCCGTTTGCCCCAAGTTGAAGTCGCTGCCAGACTTCCTTCCTACAACTCCATTGAAGACATTGGAGATCGTTATGAGTCCAATTCTTAGTGAATGTTGCAAAGCAAAGATAGGAGATCAATGGCCCAAGATTTCTCGCATACCCAACATCCAGATTGATTATACAACTGTGCAAAGAGATGGTCGTCCAATGCAAAATTAAATCTCAGTTCGATTGGGGGCACTGCAAGTCGCATCCATTCAGTTAAGGTAACTTCTTTGACTTTGTCTTCTTCGTATCTTTCTTTCTTTCTTTTTCCACAAAAAATAAACAATATTCGTAGATAAATTTGTCAAATTTGTGACCTAAATCTGACAAATAGTTCAATTTCGCTGCCAGACTTCCTTCCTACAGCTACATTGAAGCAACTGCACATCCAGAACAGTCCAAATCTCAGCCAACATTGCCAAAGGGAGATAGGAGACCAATTGCCCAACATTTATTATCATTAATAAGTGGGACAGGATGATCAATCAAGGGAAAATTAATTCTCGGGTAACTTCTTCCACCTTGTCTTCTTCATCTTTTTCTTTTATATCTATTAAAAATATTCTATTTTTCCTTCAAAATTTCCTCAAAAAATAATAACTAAATAACAATATTGGTAAATAAATTTCTTTCTTATGTTACTATGGGAGTGTGGTATAATGGTATTACATTACTCTCTCAATCATATTTTCATGTCTCTTTCAATGTACTTGGTGTGCTTTGTTACTCTGTTCCTTGTTAATATATCCTTTATTCATCAAAAAAATAAAAATAAAAAATTAGAGTAAAAAATAACAATGCAATATTACTATGAACAAACTGTGTAAATCTAGTATTACCTCCTATATAAAATAAGTCGTGCTGAGGCTATCAATTAGGATGACAGTTTTTTATTCACTGTACAATTTCTTAGAAATAAAAAACAAAAAACATGTGAGTCCAGTTGTTGTCCCACCTATTGTGTATGCTTCATGTTACATAGTATGCATTAATCTCTTGTCATAATATGTATTTTTCCTATTGTATTTTGTTTGTTCTTATTTATAACAATCATCAAATTCCAGTATCAAGTGAAGCATTATTTGTGATCAGGAAAATATTCAAGGCGTGAGCATACGTTGACGAAGGCCTACAGAAGAAACTCCTGTATCGTATCATAATGACAACAAAGCTTGCATACGGTATGACACATGAAAGGGGAGCTAGGCACTTAACCAAACTGCAAACTAATGCATCCTCGATCGTTGAGGACTTGAAAATGAAGTTGCTAATTTATCATCAAACTTCAATGTTACAATACTTACAGGTCTTATGAGTTTAAACCCCAAGGCATGTGAATTTCTTATCAGACCAATGAAAAATGAAATGAAATTGAAGTCTAGAAGGAAGGCATTGAGAGACATATCCAACAATGGTGGAAGGTTCTTTAAGCTCTTAATTTGAAAAAGAGATCTCATAAGTGGTGTTAGAGGAGAATCAGTCTAGGGCGGTTGAAGGAGACAATATGCTTGATTACCTTTTGCTCCTTCAGTCCAATCACTTCTCTCTCATGCACCAGGTAACTAACACTCACAGTGACACAAAATAGAGAGATATGCCTGTTTGTTTCTCAGGTTCTGTACAAGGAAAATAAAAATGTGGCAAATAATTTTAATTTGCTTTATATCTTGACAATGTCAATAAATTTACTCATTTCTGTTTCTTCAGTATATAATTAGATTGGATTTGTCTGTGCATGTCAGTGTGTGAGTGTTTCTTTTAGAGATGTTGACTTTTGGATGATGCCAGCTTCTGTTTGGTTGCTAAGAAAGTGTGGAGGCAGATGACTTTTTTTAGAGAGAGAAAGATAGATTTACTCATCCATTTGAATACTCAAAGTTTAGAGGCATCTTTTGCTGGTGAATTTATTATGTTGACATTTTGTGCATACTTCAACTGGCTGCTTTCTAGTTTTGGAGAACTGTCAAAACTTTTCTGCAGTAGCAATGTTTGTATGTGTGTATTTCTACTGCTTCACCATGTGGAGCCATTTATCATTAAACCATTTTACATTTGGACAACATTAGCTGTTAACTGAAAGGGAATGACCATTTAGTTATGTTGTTGTCATTGCTTCTCTTAGATAGAGTTCCGTTTTGTTTAAGGTTTTCTTTGATTTGTTGCTAATTATACAGGAATTGATTTATGAAATGACAGATTAATAAATTTGTTGTGCAAACAAAGGAGAAAAGAAATTGAATCATTCATATATTTCTTGCCCGAACTACTTTCCTCTTCAAAGGTTAATCCATAATTGTACATATGTCAGTAGACCACACTTCCATAGTTATTCCCCGTTTGATATGGATTATCATTTTCTTAGATATGCAACCATGGTTCTCCAGATTTCAGAACATGCTCTTCAAACCTGTAGACTCTGAGAATTAGCTGGCAGACTGATACAAATATAATAGTTGCTTTAACTAATGAAGTTGAAAGAGATGCTGTTGACAGTCCAGAACAACATAAGTTAGATTCATAATCTCTCCTCCCCCTGTATTATGGTGTGCTGACTGCACTATCGAGAGAGGTAGACAATTGTTTCTGCCCACAACTCTCCCCACTTCAAAAACATTATTGCCCAAACATCAGGGCCCATCATTAATTCTTTTGGTACTATTTTAGAAGATATAAATGATGATATACTTGAAAGAGTTCTTATGATGCCAACTCCAAGTAAGCCTTCTCATTCTGCTGCCGTTGAAATGATTAAAACTTTACAGTTTGATTTTGTTTTTTCAGTTGTGTTTAAAATAATAATAATAATAAATCAATGCTTGAAAATGTCACCTTCTAAGTCTTATGTATTGTTTCTGAGTCCTTTCAACATAAGGGCAATTATAGGGTATGTGTAAGGCTGCTCCATTTGCTGTTGGAATTTATCACAGTAGTTCACCACTTTCCAAATCCTCTAGCAGTGACACTTCTGAGGGTCTCACTTTGAAGCATCTGGAGCTCTTGGGGGATTCAACAAGCTTATAAACCAGGAACTGGAAAGCAAAAGGTAGAAGCATCACCAGGTTGGTTTATGTGCCCTCCTAAGACTTGTGTATTTCTAGAGCCACTTGATGAGATATCATTGAACAATGTAGTTGATGGCTGGCAGATGCCTATTACGATGACTTTTCAATCAGCAGAAAAACTTGGTCTTTTCCACCGGAAGACAATATCCAGTGTGACCTTCTACAAAGTAGCAAATATTGTAACCAAGCTATTGTTTTGTTTGTTTTTGTTTTTGTTTTTTTTTGTTTTTTTGTTTTTTGTTTTTTTTAACTTTCTGTTCTTCCCGTTAAAAAATAGAAGTTTCTCTCAATCTACAAAACACCTTGGTGGCAATTTTGCATTTATAGATAACACTCTAGTGTGGAAGGAACCTGAAAGCATGATTCACAGAGACAAATATCTGGGTGAGAATACTCTAAAGTAAGAGTTGCGGGCAAAGTTTGAAGCAGTATCCACTGGTTAGCTTCATTATAATGCCTCTGTGCTGCAATATATTGCTCAAAACTGGATAAGACCTCTTGTGATGATGAAAGTTAAATGAATGTGATTTGAGCTGGAAAGCACATCTTTTTTCTTTAATTCTGATTGTAAATTTCATTGCTCATATGGGTCTGTTTGTGTTTAATTGATCCCATTATTAGATTAGCAGATGCATGTGAACTTACATGAAAGCTAGGTCTTATAGTTAATATGACAGGGCATTTGTGCTAGTAGGCTGATCACTTAATTACCCGTATTTGGATTAAAAATGGTTCCAATATCTTCAGCTAGTTTTCTTTACCACTTGCAGGTGGCTCTTCCAGCAGAGACCATTACAGGAGCAGGTTTATTACAGAATTACATTGGGTCTAATCTGGCTCTTCAACATGCTAGCTGCAGACTCACACAAGGTTTGTTACCATCCAATGCTTATGTCATGTCATATATAAAGACTGGGGTTAGAATGCCATCTTAGTTTTTTTTTTTTTTTTTGGTCGGTTTTTCCTGAATTTCCATGCACCATTTATTATCAATCATTATGATTTCCAAGTTGAAAATCATAACTTCAAGTTACAATTTCAGTTGCATTTTGAGGGTATGTGTAAAACTATATAAAACAATTTGTGTGCAACAAATTTAAGCCTTTGGAGAACTGTCAAAACCTTTCTATAGTAGGAATGTGTGTGTGTATATTTCTACTACTTTACCATGTTGAGCCATTTTATCATTAAACTAGTTTATGTTCGGACAACATTAGCTGTTATTTGATAGAGAATGACCGTTATAGTTATGTTGTTCTCATTGCTTCTCTTATATAGAGTTCCTTTGTTTGCTGAGATTTTCTTCGATTTGTTGCTAATTATACAGGAATTGGTTTATGAAATGACGGATTAATGAACTTGTTGTGCAAACAAAGGAGAAAAGAAATTGAATTGTTATCATATTTCTTGCCTGAGCTGCTTTCCTCTTTAAAGGTTAATCCTACACATGTCTGTATATCACACTTCAATACTTTTTTTCCCTTGATATGATTCCCTAAATTTCAGATGGTTCTCTCCAATCCTGTAGAGTCTGAGAATCAGTTGGCAAGATTGGAGCATGTAAAATAGTTGTTTTGACTAATGAAGTTGAATGTTATGCTTTTGACAGTCCAGAACAAACCAACTTAGATTCACTAATCTCTCCTCCCGTTGTATTCTGATGCGCTGACTGCACTGTTGAGAGGCGTGGACAACTGTTTCTGCTCAGAAGTCTCCCCATATCAGAAAAAATTATCGCCCAAACATCACGGCCCATCATTAATTCTTTTGGTACTAATTCAAAAGATAGAACTGATGATTTAATTGAAAGTGTTCTTATAAGGCCAACTCCAAGTAAGCCTTCTCATTCTGCTGCCTTTGAAATGAGAAAACCATACAGTCTGAATTTGTGTCTTCAGTTTTGTTTTGAAAAAAATGATGGCTACCATATGCTTATTATGACTCATGTTTTCAATCAGAAAATAAACTTGTCTTTTTCAAAGGAAGACAATGTCCAATGTGGTCTTCAGCAAAACAGCAAATCTTGTAGCCAAGGTATTGTTATTATGTCTTGTTTTTGTTTTCTGTTTTTAAATTTCTAATAGTCAGTACATGCTATAGGTTGCTATGTCCTACAGGTAGAGATTTCTATGGATGCTATATATATATTTGGATCTTATAGAGTATTTTTATTTATCCAAAAAAAAAAAATCTTATAGAGTATTTCATGGTGGTGTTGAAGTGTTATATGAAATCTTAAAGAAAATATGAATCTGACACTTAACTAGACAATGGTTGTATTGATATTAACCTATTAGGACTCGATGAAAAAGTAGAGAGGGGAGGGGAGGGTGGAGTGTGTCCCAGCTTTAAGTTTAATCAATTTTATAATATATATGAGTGAACCAGCAGATCTTTGCATATTATTTAAGATGGTTTGTTGAACCTTCTTAAAACTATTTACTTACAGTTTAGTGGTATCTAATGCTGGTGAACTGATTTATTTACACATCTTGCTTATACTTCAATTGGCTGATTTCTAGTTTTGAAGAAGTTTCAAAACTTTTCTCCAGCAGGTATGAATATGTATATTTGTACTGCTTTTACTATGCTGAGCCACTTGTTATCATTAAACTAGGTTATGCCTATACACCATTAGCTTTTATTTTTCTGTGATTGATCATTATTGTTGTGTTGTCATTGCTTCTCTTACATGGGGTTCTTTTTCTGAGACCTTTTTCTTGGTTGCTAAATTATGCATGAAATGGCAGGTTGATGAACTTGTTGTGCAAGCATTTAAACTGAAGTCAACGAGCAAACAGGGGAGAATAGAAATTGAATCTGTCACGCATTTCTTGTCTGAAATGCTTTCTTCTTTAAAGGTTAATCCTACCTTCTATCAGTATATCACCCTTCCATTTCCATACATTCTCTTTCTGATATGGGTTATCATTTCTCAAAATGTAGCCATGGCTTCCAAGATTTCAGAAGGTGCTCTCCGGTCCTTCGGCAGAGTCTGAAAATCAGTTGGGACAGACTGGGGAGAGTAAAATAGTTTCTTCGACTAATGACATTGAAAGTGATGCTGTTGACAGTCCAGAATAAACCAAGTTGGATTCATTAATCTCTCCTTCTCCCCTTGTATCATGGCATGCTGACTGCACTGTTGAGAGAGGTAGACAGCTGTTTTTGCTCACACCTCTTCCTATATGAAAAACATTATCGTCCAAATGTCAGGGCCCATCTAAATCAGTATTTGAAAGGAATACTTCCAATACTACTTCTGAGCTGCCAACTTTTTGTACTCTTTTAGAAGATGTAAATGATGATTTTCTTGAAAGTTTTCCCATAAGGCCAACTACAAGTAAGCCTTCTGATTCTGCTGCCACCGAATTGGGAAAAACTTTACAGTCTGAATTTTCATCTTCGTCCATTTTTTCAAAAAAGGAGTGCTCCATGCTCGTTTTGACTCCCTGCTCAAAAACGTCACCTCCAAAATCTTGTGTATTGCTTGAACCTACATACGAGATATCTCATCAAGGCAATTACAGGTTTCGTAAGGCTACCCCATTTCCTGTTGGGATTAATTTCAGTAGATCACAACTTTCCGTTTCCTCTGTCAGTGATACTTCTGAGGGTCTTGCTTTCAAGTGTCCTGAGCTCTTAGGGATTCAAGGGGCTTATAAACCTTGGATTCGAAAGAAAAAGGTAGAAGCATCGCCAGGCTGGTTTGTGTCACCTCCTAAAACTTGCATCTTACTTCAGCCACCTGATGAGAAATCATTGAATGATGCAGCTGATAGCTGGCAGATGCCTTCGTCTCATGTTTTCAATCAGCAAAAGAACTTGTCATTTGCAAAGCAAGACAATGTCCAATGTGGTGTTCAGCAAACCAGCTAATCTTGTAACCAAGGTATTGCTTTATAATTTTTCTCTTATTTTGGTTAATGCAGCATTTCAAATGTGATATGTACTATTTAAGTTTCTCCCTTTCCACAGAACCTCTTGGTGGCAATTTAGCATCCATAGACAGCACTCCAATGTGGAAGGAACCTGAAAGCACAATCCTCCCAGGCAAATGTCCCGGTGAGAATACTTTAAAGAAAGAGTTGTGGACAAGGTTTGAAGCAGCATCCACTCATGGGCTTCGTTTTAATGCCTCTGTGCCTGAAAATACTGCTTCTAAAGGATTTCTTGACTTACTTGACGAGGCCTCTTGTGATGACGAAAGTTAAAATTATTGCGGGTTTGAGCCAGCAAACGTATATTTTTTTTCATTTATTTTTTGATATGTAAATGGTTGTTCATGTTGTATGCTAGAACAGCAGAACTATTTAGGGGCTCGGTCATTGGTTTTATACCACCTACGACACATGTATCCTTTGGTGGCAAAAGTGCTTTTGTTCGCTAATCAATTTTTCAATAATACATATGTTGCTTCTAATTTGTATGGAATGTGTATCAGATATAATCTGAATTCAAAAACATATCCGAAGAGTAATTGCATTTGTGAGCATGCTTGCAAGACTAGAAACCTCAACAGCCCAAAAAAAAAGGTACTGAAACCTCAACAGCCCTACTCTGTTTTTGCTGTGTAGTATTCTTCTGCCACTGTTTTGTAAGTTTGTGAGAGCTGTTGATTTTGTAAAGATTGGTCAGAAGTCTGCAGTATTACGCAAAATGTGGTAAAAAAGGAGGATGCTAATAAGTATAGATAGGATTCAGTTGCTGTCCACCTTTGACCATTAACCTGTGCTGCAAAAATTTGCTTCCTGATACATGTGGCGTATTTCAGCTCTCCAGGGTTTTAGAATGCAGAGATTCCTTCTCCCATGCAATAATTGACATCATTACTCCATTTAGAGCTTAATTGGATTTAGAAAATGCTTACATTACAAAATATTCGAATCTCTTCGCAACTTTATATCAATTTGTCTTGACATGGATAATTAACCAAGTCATTTTGAATTGATTTTAAGTTAAGCATGTTAACACCGTTTCAGCGAATACGACTATACTTCAGGAGCCTAATAAAGAAGAAGACAACGTTATACGCCACTTAAGCAATACTCTCCCAAAGGCCAAGATACAGAACCAAATTGCCCAATTCAATCTAAAATATTTCCTGATCCACCATATAAACATAGAAAACCAGGCCTATGAATTAGACAAACTGCAAAAAAGAGTGTAGAACTCCACCTAGGCTACCAAGTCCATTAAGCCTAAAAGCAAGCCAAGCCCACTTGGAGCCCAATTTGTGATTCAAGTCTAAACCTGAAAGCAACATTCGGCGAGTGAACTTGTTGTCTTGAACTTGAATCAAGTCACCGAATCAGAAGCACGTCACGCCATTGTCTAAAAGATTGCCACTTGCCTCATCAAAAAAGAAAAAACAAAAAAGAGATCCACTTGCTGGACAATAGACATGCATGATAATTAATTAACCAAAATGTGAAAGAGGTGACAGAAGAAAAGAGTACATCTTCTTATGGTTTACGCTAGCGTAAACCAGGTAACAGAAGAAAAGACTTTAGTGCTAAAATGAGAAAGATAACAGAAACTTGTTAAGGAACAATACTCTCGGATTGGACCGAGTACGTTGATTCTTCAATACTTCTGTTTAAAGCTCTATTACATATTTTATTACCATTTCTTCCGTCCCCTCCTCCACGAAGGGTCTTTCACGTTATTTAGCCCTTCTGGATCATCTTGATCCTACACTTGTTGTTCATCTGAGTCCTTACTTGAGTGTCTGTCCCATCAGACACCATCTTTGGCTCTCTGTGAGTTGCGTTCGCCGAGGTAACACTGTTCAAAGGTCTTCTCCATATAAATGCGGTCAGAAAAGTAGCTGTAATATATTTAATGCTGTGGTAGTAGCTTTTCCCTTAGATATTTTTGAGCTTACTTCTTTCTTGTACGTTTACGAGACACATTCTTATTATGGGAGCTTCTTGAAGGGTTGCCTTAGTAGCTGGAGTATGTGCTTGAGCGGTCTTTTTCGTATCCGAGGAGGAGCCCCTCCTTGGATTACATTCCATTTGTCCCTCACTTGAATGTCTCTCAGTGGGAAGTCTTGATAACGTCTTGCTTCTCCTTGGACGATTCAGCTGTTCTGGACAAAGGCCCAAGGCCTAACGTGTCATTTTGGGCCTTTATCCCTAAAATTGGTGTATGAGAGTAAATTTATACAAATTATATTGTATATCCTCTTATTATTCTTTCCAACCAAATAAAAGATTTTTATTTTTTTACCCCTCTACTCTCCTACTTCCGTTCAAAAAGTATGAAAGAAAATTAAATATTTTTTTACTCTCACTTTTTTGGGATATTTTAATCCTATATCACATCGTAGATCTCAATTACATGATTTGCATCCACTAAGTCCACTTTTCTTTTTTCCTTTTCTTTTTGGAGAATCCACTTTTAAGTCCACTTTAACACCAGATAAACCAATCCAAGGAATTATTAAAATTTTTTTTTTTGAGAAGATAAATATTAATCGTTTAAGAAGCCTAGAATATGATTCATTTCCATTTCCCTTCAAAAACAGGACAAAAGAAGAAGAAGCACAGCTGCTAGCTAGCATTCTCACTTTCATTCATATTATTATCAATAAAAATTTGCATCTTCAATCTCCAAGTATGGCCGAGGCTCTAGTTTATGTTCTGTTGGAGCAGTTGGCTTCAATCACTGTTCGGGAGGCAAAACAAGGTATAAGTTTGGTTGTTGGTGCTGATGAAGAAGTTCGAAAGCTTGAAGACAATCTTCGAATCATCCAGGCGGTGCTTGAAGATGCTGAGAAAAGACAAGTGACCGATGCAGCTGTAAAGCTTTGGTTGGAAAAATTCAAAGACACATCCTACAATATGGACGACGTGTTGGATGAGTGGAACACTGCATTGATCAAACAAAGGATCCAGGAAGAAGAAAAATAAGAAGAAATAGCTGAAAAAGCTCATGTTCTGAAGAAGGTACGCTTCTCTATCCCCTCCATTCCATCATGGTTCAATAGAGTTAAAAAACTTGGTCTGCGTTGTGACATTGCTCACGAGATAAAAGAACTGAATGGAACGTTAGATGAGATTGCCAAAAAGAGAGTTGCATATGAGTTTGAGTTGACTAGGGATAGTGAAGTAGTTGAACGACCAACAACTACCTCATTTGTTGATGTGTTTGATATATGTGGTTGTGACAAGGATATGAATGATCTAGTGAGCAACCTATTGGGTAAGGATAGTGGACAAGAAAGAAACCCCATTGTAATTTCCTTAGTAGGTATGGGTGGAATTGGGAAAACAACTCTAGTCCAACTAGCTTACAATGATCATGAGGTACAAGCCCATTTTGAGGAAATAATGTGGGTTTGTGTTTTTGATCCTTTCAATCAGTGTAGGGTTGCTAAAGCAATCATTGTAATTGTTGAAAATCGCTCTCCCAACATTATTGAATTGCAAAGTCTATTGAATAGAATTTGTGATTTGATTAGAGGGAAAAAAGTTTTTTCTTGTTTTAGATGAGGTGTGGACTAAAGATCACAACAAGTGGGAGCCTTTCAAAAATGCATTCAAATGTGGTGCTCAAGGCAGTAGAATTTTAATCACCACACATAATGAAGAAGTTGCAAAGATTATGGGGATTGAGTGCTTACATAATCAATTTGGAGGTATTACCTAAAGAAGAATGTTGGTTGATGTTCAGTAAGATTGCATTTTTTGGGAGGGATCCTAAGCAATGTAAGCAACTAGAAGACCTTGGTAGGCAACTAGCAAATAAGTGCAAAGGCTTACCCCTTACTATAAAGACTTTAGGGGGTCTCATGTGCTTTAAGAAGAGTAGATAACAATGGAAGAATGTTTTGGATAGTAATTTGTGAGAATTAGAAGATGTTGAGGAAGGGCTTTTCATACCATTGTTATTAAGTTATTATGAACTATCGTCAGCAATAAAACAATGTTTTTTTATATTGTTTTGTCTTTCCAAAGGATCATTACTTTTCTAGAAAGGAGTTGGTCTATAAATGGATGGCACAAGGATGTCTTCACTTAAAAGCAAATATAGAGCTGGAAATTATGGGAGAAGGGTACTTCGAAAACTTAGCCATGCGCTGTTTCTTCCAAGATTTTGATAAGGATGTAAATGATGGCAAGATAATAAGGTGCAAAATGCATGATATATTGCATGACTTGGCCCAATTCATGACACGAAATGAATGTTTTGCTGTGGTAGCTAATGATGACCAAGGGTTGGGGATAGACCGTAAAAATGCTCATCATTTGTTGCTAACGGTTACACAAGATATACACGTAACTCTGTACAATTCAAAAAATATGCATACTTTTTTGGTGGGGGATTCTAACATTGTTGTATCCAACTTATTGAATTTGACATGTGTACGAGAATTATGTTTGAAATGTTGTTCCATTAAGGAACTTCCAAATGAAGTGGGAAATTCGATACATTTAAGACACCTCAACTTTTCTCATTCTACACTTGAAGAATTGCCTAAAACAATATGTAATTTATGCAATCTACAAACTTTGAATGTTAGTGCATGTCATAAGTTTAAGAAATTACCGCAGGGTTTGGGTAAGCTAATTAAATTAAGGCATCTTATTTTTGAATTTATTTATTTGATGTGTCCAAAAGGGATTGGAAGATTGAGTTCTCTCGTAACATTAACTCAATTTTCTATAGATGGTTGTCGTGATAACGAAGGATGTAAACTTGGAGAATTGAAAATTTTGAACCACCTTCAAGGAGATCTTCTTATCGAAATGTTGAGACCTGTAGATTTATCTGAGGCCGAAAATGCACAACTCGAGAAGAAAATACACCTTCGTAATTTGCGTATACGTTTTAGTGGAATGTTTGACAAAAATAGAATTGAGAATGATGTACTAGTTTTGAATGCCTTAGAACCACCTCTAGACTTGGAATATTTAGAAATTTATGGGTATTGGAGTACCACAATGTATCTTGATTGGACAATGTCCTTAGCCAAACTAAAAGTGCTTAAGCTCACAAGAATTAACCTAGAGTGTTTGCCTCCTTTAGGGAAGCTGTTGTTACTGAAATCATTAGAAATACAACAAGCATTTAGTTTGAAAAAGGTGGGTGTTGAATTTTTGGGAATAGACTCCAACAACAACAAAGACATTGGATCAACATCATCACTTGTCTTATTTCCAAATTTGAAATCTCTAAAATTTGTCCTTTCAAAGAAATGGGAAGAATGGACTGGGGTTGGAGGAATGAAAGAAGAAAGATTAGAAAATAAAGAAGATGGTGTAACTATAATGCCACGTCTTCATTCCTTAACAATTAACTGTTGCCACAAGCTCAAGTCATTGCCAAACTTCCTTCAAACAATTCCATTGAAGGAATTGAAGATCATTACATCGCCGATTATCAGCAAAATGTTGCCAAAGAGGGATAGGAGAGGAATGGTTCAAGATTTCTCACATCCCCAATATCAAGATTGATTATGCATATATGCAAATAGATGGATGTGCCTCGTCTGTGCGACTAGACAATGATGAAGTTTTTGCCTCTGAGGTTGTTTCTAGTGCATGGTGGTGGAGTTAATTTCGAAGGTGGAAGAGTTGGGCGTAAAGATGATCTTCATGCAATCTAGTTTGTTGCAGTTGAAAAAGATATGTGTAAGTGTATATTATACGTCCCATTCAAGCATGACATATTTTGAAATCTTCAGTAATCATTTTTTTTAATAGTGAAACTATTATCTAGCATCTAGGTGGATTGATAGTTGATTCTTCTTCTTCTAGTTTTAAATGATCTTTTATATTTTTTTGTCTTTTTGTCTATTTGAACTAATTTGAAAAGAGAAGGAAATTTTTGGATTGAGAACATTTAGGGGTTGTTTGGTTTTTTTTTTTTTTTTTTTTTTCATAACTTATCACTCCTCACTCAATTTTCGTTACTCATCACTTAAAATACCCTAATTTCCTATACCTACCCGTTTGGCACACTTCACTCAGCTTCTCATCACTCAATTTTTCTACTTTTTTAAGGGACCCATACCTGTAAATTGGTCAGACCCTTCTATTAAGCCTACCCGTGGAACCCATTCCCCACCATTTTCTCTTTTCTCATTTCCCCTTCACCCCTGTTACTTTCCCAAAACACAAACCCGAACCCAGCTAATCAAACCTTTCCTAGGCCTCCTTAAACACCCAAACCCCAATCCCACCTCATCTTCCTCAAACCCAAATAACAAAAACCTACAATACCTGGTAAGGGAAATAAACCCATTAAAACCCGGATTCTCCAAAATTAAAAAGACCTGGAATTCCTTTTCCTTTTCCAAACCTTTGAAGTTTGAAGATTTAGCTTCAACCACAATAATAAAAACAGCAAACAACAATATTAACAACAGCAACAACACCCATCTCTCCCAAAACACAAACCCGAACCCATAAAAATTTCAAAAGCTCCCTCGCCTTGTTAGGACCGTCACCAGTGAACAACACCTATCTCTTTGACGTGTACGGTGACACGATTTCTTCCGTCATGACCCAATAGTGCCGACGACCTTTGAAGAAACGTAACCCATTTCCTCCATTCCTCTATTCGTGACCCATTCATGTTTGTTCAAGGAATGGGTATTTTGAAACCCATTCATGTTTGTATTTTGAAAGCAAGTAAGTGGACACACATATCATATTACAATACACAAATTATATTAGAACGAAACTGAGCACAATACCTAGTACCCACATAAAAATTGCAAAGCACTCTTTATTCCAAAAAAAAAAAAAAAAAAGAAAAAAAAGAAAAAGAAAGAAGAAGCTTACAACAAAGAAAAAAAATTTCCGTGATGATCTCAGAAAAGAAAGAGGAAAAGAGATGGTTTGAAGGATGGGCTATGTTAATGGCAGATGGGTATGGAGAGAAGAGAGTTGCTTGGGAAGAGAAGAGGAAGAGGAAAAAGAAAGAAAAAAAGAAAGAAAAGAGATGGTCTAAATGATGAGAGAGACGTTGGTAGTCAATGAGCTGGCAAGGAAAAGACAGGACACGGAAAACTGGGGCCACCATGTGAATATATTTACAAAAATGTCATCATAACTCTTTTCCATAACTTGAAAACACTTAAAATGTGTTTTCATAACTCATAACTCAAAAATCAGATAATTGAGTGATGGAAACAAAAACTAGAAACAATGCCAAACACACTTCTCAGCCTTGGGACCCACATATTTTGAGTTATGGGTGATGGAAACTGAAAATCCAAACATTCTTGACTAGAAAAGGCTTATATTTTAGGATTGGAAACAATGTACTTTATTTTCTTCTTTTTTAATTTTTCCTAATTAATTTACTGTGGGGGAGAAAAATTGTATTCATTCTTAGTCAAAAACTTTAACCTCTTCGGATTGAAGAAGATTCTTGCCAACGGCTAATCTGAACACTCTTTTTAATTGTTGGTCTACTTGAACTGTTGCTAACTCCATTTCCAGCCCAGTTGTTTAACCCACTCTCTATAAATTTATTGTTCAGGGTCTCATTGGGCTGAGTCCACAAAGCTTGTGCTTGGTCTAATAAAAATTGACCCTACATTTACTAATTTCAGTTATAAAAAGAAAAAATAATAAGGAAAGTTGAGGATAATTTGTCAATATATATGGTCAATAAAACATAATGTTGTGTAATTTTGAAAGAGTTGAATTTAAGTGTCATTTTCATGTCAAATTTTTGGTGTTTGCATTTTTTTTTTTTCAAAGTTTTATATTTTTCTCTCATTATCATAGTCATCAATTTATCAACTCATTTTTTTATTCAAATGCTATATAATTTTTTTTTCTCTCAAGGGTGATATGTATAGGTTTGAAATTAGATTATAGATAAGATATAACAACATAATTTTCTCATGTAAAGAGAATTTAGTATATCCTTTGATCCCTCAAATGAAATCCTGGTTTTATCCATGCCATTGTGTTTGCTCTCTCTCTCTTTCTTCTTCTTTTTTTTTTCCCTTTTTTTTAATATTTTAATTTTGATTATTTTATAAAAAAAAATTAAAAAAAAAATACTTGGTAAATTGTGATTGGTAGAACACAAAATAAGACAAAAAATTTGTACTCATATATTCTCTTGCTCATATTTTGCATTAATCTCTTGTCATAATATGTATTTTAGTATCCTATTTTGTTGACCAAACATCAAACACTACTACTTTCGGGTCATTCTACCATACCCTCTTTTTTTTTGTTTTTTGGGTACGATACCTTCCCTAAATCTAAACTATTAATTTAAAAATAACTTGATCCGGACCATTCATTCAAATTGGTGTAATTTAGAGTGAATACTGGTCACCGGTCAAACAAGTTATATATATAAGTAAAAAAACAAAAAGAACCCAGTATTTACTTCTCCTTCTCAAAAACAAAATTCTCTCTATCACGCTTTGGACTCTATATCACGCTTCGGATTCGGTTTATCCAAAGAACCCAGTATTCGGCTTCTTCTGTCTTAGCTTCTTCTCTTACTAATCAACTGCAAGAGCCCAGGGCAGCTAAACAAAACCCAAAGAAGAAATAGTATCGGCCGTTCTCTGCCCGGCGACGATATTTGAAATAGGTTTGTCTTTCTCTTTCTCTTTCTCTCAGACGAAATTGATTTTACTACTAAAAGATAGATTATTAAAGTTTCTTTGACTATCAACGCATGATTTGTCTTTAGTTTTATTCATTGTTAGTAATCCCTAATGCTATTAATTGATTTGGGTTTTTATTTTTATTATTTTGATAGGAGATTTGGGCGTTGTTTGTTAACTTTGTTTCGAAAGTTGATTTGGAATTTCCTCCTATTTGAGAAACAAAATTTCAATACCCATGATTGCTTTACCATAATTCTCCCCCACCAGGACCACCACCACCAAATAAATAATAATAATAAAATAAAACTAGTCGCTAACCCGTGCGATGCACGGGATAGTTAAATAAAATGACAATTAACCAACATTACGTTAAGGTAAAAGAATTAGTGAGAAACTGATTTGCCCACCAAGAATTTAAAAAAAAAAAAATTGATATAATAAAATCTAAGAAATTTAGAAATAGAAAATTGGGTTAATAATATGCATATTATAGACATTTTGCTAGTTAGCGTTTAAAAAAAATAAAATGGATCTGTCATAATTAAATAAAATACAATGAGAATAAATATTTAACTTCTATGCTTTTCATTAGTTTAGAAGTGTTGTCTAACGTAGAATGTTATTGGATTGTAAAGAAAGATTTTTATAAAATGTTAATACCATATATATATACTTATATTGTCAATGTTTTACTGCAGGTGCATAGTTACTGAAACTTACAAAGTAATTTACAATTCTTAAATTAATAAAGCAAAATTCCCAAAAGTTATATATATGCACACACTCAAAACTGATATAAACTACAAAGATAAAAACAAATCTTATTTAGTCGTATTAATAACAATATAAACAATTCAAAACATGGAATATTATCAAATTTATAACACATAATTCCATTATCTTTTACGTTGAATCCAAACAAATAATTAATTGAAATTAATCCAAACAAATAATTAATTAACCAAAAATCAAAGCTTTAATTAAGAAAACAAAAAATCACATGAACCCAAAATAAAAATTCTCAATAAAGAAAAAACATATAAGGTAAAGAATTAAGATCAACCTACTAAGACGCAAATACCAAAAACCCCAAAATTTAAACCTTCTAAATTTTATAGAATCCCCAAATTCTACTTCAAAACCAAACAAAACCCTTCAAATTCAAAAAATTCATATATAATATACCAAATAAAAATTTACCACACATTGGGTTGGAAAACATAAGTTGCAGTTTTGATTTTTCTCCAAAAAATAGAGATGCTTCATCTGCTGTATACAATATAAAATAATTATTAGAAATTTCAACCCAAAAACCAAACCCACAAAAACACTATCAAAATATAGAGATTAACCCAAACACTTAGAAGAAAATAAATTCTAAACATAACAAAACAATAAGATAGAATGAAAATTTCAGGCACATATGAAAGCAAATAAAAAAGACAAAACCTACGTTTTTTTTTTTTGTTTTAGTTGAGTCTCTCTCCTTCTTTTTTTTTAATTTTAAAGTGAAGTTAAGTTTAGGGTTTTGAGATGGTAATTGCTAGGGTTTTAAGGAGAGAAGAGAGAGTCCTACCAGGAGTCTAAATAATAAAAACAATTCAAAACATGAAATATTATCAAATTTATAACGCCTAATTCCATTATCTTTTACGTTGAATCCAAACAAATAATTAATTGAAATTAATCCAAACAAATAATTAATCAACCAAAAATCAAAACTTTAATAAAAAAAACAAAAAATTACATGAACCCAAAAAAAAAATTCTCAATAAAGCAAGAACATATAAAAATTTACTACACCTTGGGCTGGAAGACATAGGTTGCAGTTTTGATTTTTCTCCAAAAAATAATACAATATAAAATAATTATTAGAATTTCAACCCAAAAACCAAACTCATAAAAACACTATCAAAATATAGAGATTAACTCAAATACTTAGAAGAAAATCAATTCTAAACATAATAAAACAATAAGATAGAATGAAAATTTCAGGCACATATGAAAGCAAATAAAAAAGACAACCAACGTTTTTTTTTTTTTTTTTTTTTTTGCGTCTCTCTCCTTCTTATTTTTTTAATCTTAAAGTAAAGTTGAGTTTAAGGTTTTGAGATGGTAATTGCTAAGGTTTTAAGAAGAGAAGAGAGAGTCCTACCAGGAGTCTCTCTCTTTTTTTCTTAATCCTAAAGTTTTTTTTTTTTTTTTTTTTGGTGAGTCTTTTTAAAAAAAAAAAAAATTCAAACCTAAAGTGAGTCATTTTTTTTTTTAAAATTTTAACGTGAGGTATCTTAAAAAATTATAATTATCTATATAATAATAATAATAATAATAATAATAATAATAATAATAATAATAAATATAGATGATGATTTTTGTGATAAGTTGATGTAGGATAGAATTTACAATTTAATTTTTGTAATTATTTAATTTTGGTATTTTTATGCAAAAAACGTTATTTTTGGTCTAGGTGATTTATTTCCTTATTTTTAGGTTCTTTTAATGTTTTTTTAGGTCAAATTTGGTTCCTATTATGGTTAGGTATTAATTAGGGCTTATTTTAGAATATATTTTCTTGTCCATCAAGTTTTATGGAGCCCGTAAATAGGCCTCCAAGTTTGTATACGTTTTTCAATATTATTGATATTAATAAAAATTCAAACTTTTGTCTATTATTTTTCTGGTGGATTCTATATAAGATATAAAACCTAAAATAAAAAGAATCTAAAATAAAAAGAAAAAAAAAATAGTGATGATGTGAAAAATTATGAGAGCTTCAAAGGCTTCGGTTATATATATATATATATATATATATAGATTTGCTGTAATGGGAGGGTCTGTCAACTATGCTTGTAACAAAATGTAATAGAGTGGCAACTCAGTTGGCAGACTGGGCTGGTAGAGTAAATGAGTTTCATGTCTGGCTAGAGGAAGGCTCTGACTTCTTCAAACATTTGTACAACAAGAACTAGTAGTCTTGTTCCTTAATACAACTACTGCTATTTTAATTAAATTAAAATAAAAAGTTTAGGAGATTGTTATAACATTATGTCCCCATAAGTCCTCTCTCAGCTAAGTTCTACCTATCCATGGCATTCTTTAACATGGTACTGTAGCTTGAATTTTCAAAGTCATTTATGTAGGTTGTTCAAGAATATTGTCAGTTGGTACTGTAGCTACTCAAAAATAGCTAAATTGAAATTTAGTGATTGATAGAAGTCAATTCTTTACATGGAAGGAAGAAAAAGAGATAGAAAGTCATGCCCCTGTCAGACATCCAATTTATCTACTTTTTTCCTTTCTCTGGTCTTTTTACAAAGTTCGCTGGCAAATGATCATAGTATTTGCAGAGGAGAGATCTTTGGAGGCATATTATTGGGATGAAAATGGGGTTTCCTAGGTGAGCGGATGACAGATATAGTGGGGAGCACTCACAGTTGTAGTAATATGCTTCTGTTAATTCTTGGAGTACATAAAAGATAGGGGATCCATTCTAGGAATCTCATGTTTGGTCAAGATTGAGAATCAGAGTAAGTTGATTCACTGATGAGCCTATTATATTTCAATATCCTGATGGATGAGTGGGCTGACAGATAGTTAGGGAAGCCTAACATAATGTTATATATATGAGTGGGTTGATATATATGTATTTGGAATTATAGATCTTTTTGCTGCATTGTTCTCCTCTTCCAACCTTTTGATTGTCTTCTCTATGCTAGCAATGATTCTCTATGCTAGCAATGATGTTATCTTTTATTTTTATCTTGTTCATTTCTTTCAAATACTGATTTTTCTGTGGCACTTCCAAGTGCTAGTCATTGCAATGTTTTGTAACAATTGCAAATTAGATATTCTATAATTTTTTTTAAAATATTTTCGTCTCATTTTTTTTTCAATCTACAGTTTTTAGTTTGTTTGTTGGTTTTGTTGCTTGGGTTTACTCCCATGGCAGTTGAATATGACTTAGGAAGCCTTAGTTGGTAGTTGCTTTGCTAATTTATGGAGTTTGTCAAACAATTCTATATATTACTTCTGTGTCAACAGTTTAGTCCTTCACATTTTTTTTATTCTATAATTTTTTTTCTTTGTTGAGTTGTTAAAGTTGAGTTGGAGCTAAAGCTCATTGGCATCTATGTTATTTGCAACTTAAACTTCATGGATTTGTATATTTTTCTAAGCCTTATATATGTTTTTTTTTTTCCTTTTAAAATATCCAAAGATACTTCTCCCTTACAGTTTAGCTTTACCTATTGAGGGGGAGGGGCAACCAGGTTTTTTGTCTATCTTTTGTTGGGGAGATAGTTGGGAGGAGGAAGAGAGAGAGAAATATTTTTCTAGTAGAGAATATAAAAATTCTATTGAATTCTTACTTGCAACGAGGATGTTACCATCAAATGTGATGTTTTGGTAACCTGATATAGCAGGTTGCCTACTAGTGGGTACTGTACCCCCCAAAAAAAAAGGGGTACTATAGAATTACCCCTACTTTAGTATTGAGAGAAGTATATTTTTTTTGTGATCAGGCAAATTTTCAAACATGGACATACATTGAAGAAGGCCAGCGGAAGTCACTCCTGTATCATTTCATAACGATAGCAAAGCTTGCATATGGTATGACGCAAGAAAGGTGAGCTAAGTACTTAACTAAATTGCAACTGATGCTGTGATGCGTCCTTGATTGTTGAGGACTTGTAAACGCAGTTGCCAATCATCAAACTTTGATGTTACTATACTTACAGGTCTATGAGTTTGAATCCAGAAGGCATGTGAATTTCTTGTCAGACCAATGAAAAATGAAGTAAATCGAAGTCTAGAAGGAAGGCATTGAGAGACATATCCAACAATGGAGGAAGCTTTTGCAGCTGTGAATTTAATGAGGCAATCTTATTAGTGGAGTAAGAGGATGATCAGTCTAGGGCACTTGAAGAAGACAATATGCTTGATTGCCTTTTGCTCCCAAGGTCCAGTCTCTTCTTTCTCATCCACCAGGTAATTGGCACTCACAGTGCCAAGAAATAGAGAGATTTGCTTGTTTGATTCTCGGGTTTGGTGAGAGAAAAATGAAAATGTGGCAAATGATTTAATATGCTTTTATATCTTGACAATGTTAATAAATTACTTTTTTTTTTATATAAAAAAATTTATAGGAAATTTACTCATTTCTGTTTCTTCACCTTTTGATTTGACTGGATTTGTGTGCGCGTGTCAGTGAGAGTGTGTTTCTGGGATGTTGAGTTTTGGATGATGTTAGCTTTTGATTCTGTTTAGGTTGCTAAGAAAGTGTGGGGACAGATGACTTTTTTAGAGGGAGAAAGATAGATGTACTCATCTATTTGAATACTCACAGTTTAGTGGTACCTTTTGAGGGAAAGTTTATAATATAGACATTTTGCACGTATGTCAATTGGATGCTTTCTAGTTTTGGAGAACTGTCAAAACCTTTCTGCTGTAGGACTGTGTGTGTACTTCTACTGCTTTACCACTTTGAGCCATTTATCATTGAACTAGTTTATGTTCAGACAACCTTAGTATGTTATTTGACAGAGAATGACCATTATAGTTATGTTGTTCTCATTGCTTCTCTTAGATAGAGTTCCTTTTTTGCTGAGATTTTCTTTGATTTGTTGCTAATTATACAGGATTTGATTTATGAAATGACAGATTAATGAACTTGTTGTGCAAACAAAGGAGAAAAGAAATTGAATTGTTCACATATTTCTTGCCTGAACTGCTTTCCTCTTTAAAGGTTAATCCTACATATGTCAGTATATCACACTTCAATACTTTTTTTCCCTTGATATGATTTCCTAAATTTCAGATGGTTCTCTCCAATCCTGTAGAGTCTGAGAACCAGTTGGCAAGATTGGAGCATGTAAAATAGTTGTTTTGACTAATGAAGTTGAATGTTATGCTGTTGACAGTCCAGAACAAACCAAGTTGGATTCACCAATCTCTCCTCCCATTGTATTATGATGTAATGACTGCACTATTGAGAGGGTTGGGCAACTGTTTCTGCTCAGACGTCTCTCCATATTAAAAAATTATCACCCAAACATCATGGCCCATCATTATTCTTTTGGTACTAATTCAAAAGACAGAACTGATGATTTAATTGAAAGTGTTCTATAAGGCCAACTCCAACTAAGCCTTCTCATTCTGCTGCCATTGAAATGAGAAAACTATACAGTCTGAATTTGTGTCAGTTTTGTTTTGAAAAAAAATGATTTTTCATGCTTGAAAATGTCACCTCCAAAATCTTGTGTATTGTTTAAAGTTCGAACCTATATTTGAGTCTAATAAAGGCAATTACAGGGTTCATATAAGGCCGCTCCATTTCCTGTTGGAATTCATTGCCGTAGTTCATCACTTTTCACGTCCACTGGCAGTGATGCTATTCTGAGGATCTCACTTTGAAGTATATGGAGCTCTTGGGGATTCAACAGGCTTATATACCAGGAACTGGAAAGCAAAAGGTAGAACTTAGAAGCATCCCCATGTTGGTTCATTTCCTCTCCTAAAACTAATGTCTTACTACAGCCACCTTATGACTATGAGTGATAATGAGAAATCATTGAACAATGCAGCTAATGGCTACCAGATGCTTATTACAACTCATGTTTTCAATCAAAAAAATAAACTTGTCTTTTTCAAAGGAAGACAATGTACAATGTGGCCTTCAGCAAAACAGCAAATCTTGTAGCCAAGGTATTGTTATTATCTCTTGTTTTTGTTTTCTGTTTTCAACTTTCTGTTCTTTCCGTTAACTCAGCATGTTGAACATTATATACAAAATAGAAGTTTCTCTCTTTCTACAGAACACCGTAGTGGCAATTTGGCATTTATAGACAGCACTCCAATGTGGAAGGAACCTGAAAGCGTGATCCACCGAGGCAAACGTCCATTGAGAATGCTGAGTTGTGGACACAATTTGAGGCAGCATCCACTCATTGACTTCATCATAATGCCACTGTGCTACAAAATACTTCTCAGAACTGGATGAGTCTCTTGTGATAAGGGAAGTTAAATGAATGTGGATTTCAACGGGAAAGCACATCTTGTTTCCTTTAATTCCGATTGTGAATTGTGGATCATGTTGTATGTTAGAAGTATATAGGGGCTCTGTAATTGGTTTATATATGTACCAGTACCACACCGAGGATGCATGAATCTCTTGGTGGTACTTTTTTGCACTGATCATAATTTTATTTATTTATTGATATAATACATGCGTTCCATCTGATTTGTAACATCTTTTGGAATATCTATTGGTAATCATTTCAATCAAAAAAGCATATCTAAAGAGTAACTACACATTTGAGCAGTGAGCACCAGTGTGACAGCCAATGAATTATACACAAATACAAATTTCATTTTTTGTAGTGAAAAACCGAAACAACCCAACTGGAGCAGTGATTACACAAACTCACTAATGTATACAATCCATATTAAAATTGTGAAATCATGTTTTCAAAGGAGTGCGTACGGATTATGTGCATAATGAGCATTTAATAAGAATTTTCAATTTTATGATATCCAAACCATAACTTCCACAACTTTTGGAATGAAAGTGGTGCAAACAAAAGGCATATGCATACATGCGATCAAGATCTTTGTAGCTCAATTAGTATTTCTTGATATTTCCAATAGAAATGTTAAGGATTCAAATCTATCCTCTCCAAATACCAATTTATCAATAAAAAAAAAAATAAAAAAACCACTTTTACTTGACATTTTGTGCTTATTTTGGTCAGTCTCACACCTAAAATAAAAAATTCTTTACTTTATGGGGTGTTGTTAATTACACACCAGTGTGTGAGTTATGTTAGTTGCAATCATGGGTTTAAAAAACGAATTCAGTTAGATTATGATATCGTATTTTCAAGACAAGATTTCACCATTTCAAATTTATAATTAAAATTGGGTTCTGAACACGTGATTTTCAAGTGTTGTTTGTATAATGTGTGCACTTCACATATTCTGCAACAACAGTTTCCCATTTTAATATTAGTTTCAATAAATAAATAATCAACGAAGGAAGGAAGAGTATCATTGGAATAGTCTCTCTTTTTTTTAATTAAGAGAATTAGGGTTCAAATTTCCCCTATTTTATAATTATTAAATTAAAAAAAAAATATATATATATATATATATATATATATATATATAAGCTCATCTAAATGCATATATGTACATTTTGTTGACAACATAAAAGGAAATAGGGTAAAAATAGAACAGGATAAATTACGTATTTGGTTGATAACCTTTACGCTTTGTGTCAATTTGGTTTCTGGCCTTTCAAATGTGCCAGTGTGGTTCCCAATCTTTTGGCATTGTGTCAAAATAGTTTTTGTCATTAAGTGATGAATGGAAAATGTTAATATAGCTAACGGCTAAAATAAAATATTATTTTCATGCCACATAAATAGACACATCAACATATATTAAAAAAAAAAAAAAAAAAAAAAAAAAAACAAACAAACAAATTAGAAACACAACCAAAAGGTTATAGACCAAATACATAATTTATCCTAAATTTTTTAAAATGTAGTTTATCTTACTTATTAGAGGGCATTGTGTGTCTTTATAAATTGAAATCGTAATTTTAACTTCCGTAACAAACTATGTGAAAAAGCTATTAGGTAACAAAGTGGATGCCATATAGCTGAGTAGTCAATTGGAATATTGGTTAGGACAGTTAGGTAACAAAACTCTGAATATAAATGCTAAAAAGGAGGACAACAGCAGCCGGTGGGAAAGCCATTCTATTTATTAAAGTGGATGCCATAATGCTGAGTGGTCTAGAGGAGTGTTGGTTAGGATCGTTAGATGAGTAGTCTATTGGAGTACCGGTTAGGACCAAAAGTTAATAAAACTCTGAATATAAATGCTGCAAAGAGGACAACAGAAGCACAAGCACACCTCTGCATTGCTAGCTATTTCATTTGCTCCTTCTGTCCATCTATTACCATTACCATTTCCACTTCTTATTTCTTGTTTTTTCAATCTCCAAACATGGCTGAGGCTATAGTCGCTAGCCTCTTGGAGGCTCTAGTTACTGGCCTCTTGGAAAAGTCGGGTTCACTTATTGCTGAAGGGGCATGGCCAGAGCTGAAGTCGTTCCTGTGTATACACAAAGAAGTCCAAAAGCTTGGGAGCACTCTTGGTGACATCCAGGCAGTGCTCGAGGATGCTGAGAAAAGACAAGTGACGGAGGCAGCTGTGAAACGTTGGCTTGATAAGCTCAAAGAAGCAGTCTTCGACATAGACAATGTGCTGGATGAGTTGGAAATTGCAATGATCAAATCCAAAATTGAGGAGGAAGAAGAAAAATCTGAAACAACCAATACTCTTAGTGCTAAGGTATGGTCCTGCATCTCCTGCCTTTCCTTGTTTTTCGTTAAACTTAAGGAGCTTGTTCATCGTCGTGGCATTGCTCACGAGATTAAAAAACTTAATGAAACATTAGATGAGATTGCCAAAGAGAAAGGTAGGTACTCGTTTGTGTTTGGGCCTGGGTCGAGTAGTAGCACTAACATTGACATAGGCAAGCGGCCAGAAACTATCTCCAAGGTTGATGTGTCTGATATTATAGGTAGTAAAAAGTATAGAGATGATCTAGTGAGGAACCTTTTGGGTGAGGATAGTGGTGAAAATAAAAGAAACCCCTATGTCATCTCATTAGTAGGCATGGGCGGTATTGGAAAAATTGCTCTTGCCCAACTAGCCTACAATGATGATAAGTTGAAGAGTCATTTTGATATAAGAATGTGGGTTTGTGTTTCTGAACCTTTTGATATTTCTAGGGTTGCCAAAGCAATCATTCAAGAGATTAAACCTACTCCCCTAGACAATAATATTTGATTGGAAACTCTAGTGAAAAATATTGAAGATTTGATTCAGGGAAAGAGGTTTTTTCTTGTCTTAGATGATGTATGGACTGAAGAAAACACAAAATGGGAGAATTTAAAACTTGGGCTCAACTGTGGTGCCCAAGGTAGTAGCATTCTAGTCACCACACGTAGTGAGAGAGTTGCGAGTATGGTACGTAGTGACCCTACCATTAGTTTGGATGCATTATCTGAGGAAGATTGCTGGTTAATATTCAGTAAAATAGCGTTTGTTGATAAGAATAAGAATCAACGTGAGCAATTAACAAACCTTGGAAGAGAACTAGTTAAAAGGTGCAAAGGTTTGCCCCTTGCTGCAAAGACTCTAGGAAGTCTTATGCGCAACAAGAGAAGTAGAAAAGATTGGAGGGATATTTTGGATAGTAATTTGTGGGAGCTAGAAAATGTTCAAGAAGGTCTTTTAGGACCATTATTATTGAGTTATTATGAACAACCTTCAGCAATAAAATGTTGTTTCTTATATTGTGCTCTCTTCCCGAAGGATTATTTGTTTTCTAGAAATGAGTTTATCTACCTATGGATGTCACAAGGATATCTTGGCGTAAATCCAGATATAGAGATGGAAAACATAGGAGAAGAGTACTTTGAAATATTAGTCATGCGCTCTTTCTTTCAAGATTTTGAGAAAGACAACTATGATGATAAGATAGTAAGATGTAAAATGCATGATATTGTGCATGACTTTGCCCAATTAATGACATCAAAGGAATGTTTCACAGGTGACAAAGATTTGGGGACAAATTGTATAAGTGCACGCCATTTGAGATTAAATTTAATAGGGAAAACACACTTTCCTATGTCTATGTATAATGCAAAAAAAGTACGCTCTCTCTTTTTCGATGGGTGGTTGATTGACTACCCACTCAATTTATTGCAGCATTTGACATGCTTACGGGCATTGACTTTGAAAAATTGTGACTTTGAGAATCTTCCAAGTGAAGTGGGAAAGTTGATACATTTAAGGTTGCTTGATTTAACAGAAAGTGGTTATATTAAAGAATTACCTGAATCAATGTGTAATTTATTTAATTTACAAACTTTGAATATTACTGGATGTAGTAGAATTACAAAATTACCCCTAGGAATGGGTAAACTAATTAAATTAAGAAATCTTATTAGTGATTGGTATCAATGGACCGAACCCTTTCCAAAAGGGATTGGAAGATTGAGTTCTCTTAGAACATTGGAGGGATTCATAATAGGTGGTATAAATGATAGTAAAGGATGTAAACTTGGAGAATTGAAGAATCTGAACCACCTTAAAGGGTCTCTTAGATAAAAGGCTTGCAAAACGTAACAGATGTACAAGAGGCTGAGAATGCACAGCTTAAAGATAAGAAACATCTCCGTGAGTTGAGGCTATCGTTTGACGAGGAAGTTGAGGAGATTGAGAGTGTAAGGAATGATGAAATCGTTCTTAAAGCCTTAGAGCCACATTCAAACTTGGAAATTTTAAAGATTGATAACTGCATGGGTAGAGTGTATCCTAATTGGATGAAGTCTTTGTCCAATTTGAAAAGGCTTGAGCTTTTGATGTGGCCTAAGTTAGAGCAATTGCCACCTTTGGGGAAGCTGAAGTTCCTCGAAACATTAGAGTTAGAGGGTGCGTACAGTGTGAAAAAGGTGGGTGTTGAATTTTTGGGAATAGAAGAAGCCAATGGGAAGAACGGATCAACATCATCACTTGACTTATTCCCTAATTTAAAGTCTCTCGAATTTTGGGATATGAAAGAGTGGGAAGAATGGGATGGGATGGGAGAAAGGAGAGAAGAAGAAGGAGGAAGTGGTGCTTCTGTTTTAATAAGTATAATGCCACTTCTTCAGAATTTGGATATTCGGTATTGCCCAAAGCTAAAGGCACTGCCCAACTTCCTTGGGACAACTTCGTTAAAGGAATTGACAGTCGATTGTAGAATTTCCAATTGGATGACGTTGGCAACATTATCCGGATTGGAAACACTTCGTTTCAATCTGGATGACAATTTTTTATTCACTATACAATTTCTTAGAAATAAAAAACAAAAAACATGTGAATTCGGTTTTTGTCCCACCTATTGTGTATGCTTCATGTTACATAGTATGCATTAATCTCTTGTCATAATCTGTATTTTTCCTATCATATTTTATTTATTCTTATTTATAACAATCATCAAATTCCAGTATCAAGTGAAGCATTATTTGTGATTAGGAAATTATTCAAGTCGTGAGCATACATTGACAAAGGCCTACAAAAGAAACTCTTGTATCATATCATAATGACAGCAAAGCTTGCATATGGTATGACACATGAAAGGTGAGCTAGGCACTTAACCAAACTGCAAACTAATGCATCCTCGATCGTTGAGGACTTGAAAATGAAGTTGCTAATTAATCATCAAACTTCAATGTCACAATATTTACAGGTCTTATGAGTTTAAACCCAAAGGCATGTGAATTTCTTATTAGACCAATGAAATATGAAATGAAATCGAAGTCTAGAAGAAAGGCATTGAGAGACATATTCAACAATGGTGGAAGGTTCTTAAAGCTGTGAATTTGAAGAAGAGATCTCATAAGTGGTGTAAAGACGATATGCTTGATTACCTTTTGCTCCTTCAGTCCAATCTCCTCTCTATCTTGCACCAGGTATAACTAACACTCGCAATGACACAAAATAGAGAGATATGCCTGTTTGTTTCTTGAGTTCTGTACAAGAAAAATGAAAATGTGGCAAATAGTTTTAATTTGCTTTATATCTTGACAATGTCAATAAACTTACTCATTTCTGACTCTTTACTATTTGATTTGACAGGATTTATGTAAGCGTCAGTGAGTGAGTTTAGACTTTTTGAGATGTTGACTTTTGGATGATCCAAGTTCTGTTTGGTTGCTAAGAAAGTGTAGGAACCAATGACTTTTTTAAGACAAAGAGAAAGATAGATGTACTCATCCATTTGTGGCAATATACTGCTCAGAACTGGATATGGCCTCCTGTGATGATGGAAGTTAAATGAATGTGATTTGAGCTGGAAAAAACATCTTTTTTCTTTAATTTTGATTGTAAATTTCGTTGCTCATGTGGGTCTGTTTGTGTGTAATGGATCCCATTATTAGATTAGTAGATGCATGTGAACGTACATGAAAGCTAGGTCTTATAGTTAATATGACAGGGCATTTGTGCTAGTAGGCTGATCACTTATTTACCTGTATTTTGATTAAAAATGGTTCCAATTTCTTCAACCGATTGTCTTTACCACTTGGAGGTGGCTCTTCAAGCAGAGACCACTACAGAAATAGGTTTCTTACAGAATTACATTGAGTCTATTCTGGCTCTTCAAGATGCTAGCTGCAGACTCACACAAGGTTTGTTACCATCCAATGCTTATGTCATGTCATATATAGAGACTGGGGTTAGAATTCTATCCTGGCATTTTTTTTTTATCGATTTTTCCTAAATTTCCATGCATCATTTAATATTAATCATTAGTGCAAAACCTTCACAGCAAAAAGATAAACAGAAAATTTAGATATTATGTGAATGCTGGATAGAGGACCGATTATCTATGATGTCATATGTTGGGGCCTCTAAAACCATATTAGATAAAATATTTTTAAGCACACGATTGTTAATAAAATATAAAAATACAACTGTTTTTTTGATTTATTGCTAATTATATAGCTTGTTGTGCAAATAAAGGAGAAAAGAGATTGAATCATTCACATATTTCTTGTCTAAACTACTCTCCTCTTCAAAGGTTAATCCATATTCCTACATATGTTAGATCACACTTGCATAATTTTTCCCCCCTTGATATGGATTATCATTTTCTTAGATATGCAGCCACGGTTCTCCAGATTTCAGAAGCTGCACTTTAATCCTGTAGAGTGAGAATCAGTTGGCTGGTTGATGCAAATATAATAGTAGTTTCGACTAATGAAGTTGAAAGCGATGCTGTTGACAGCCCATGACAAAATAAGTTCAATTCGTGATTTCTCCTCCCCTTGTATTATGGTGTGCTGACTGCACTATTAAGAGAGGTAGACAACTTTTTCTGCTCACAATTCTCCCCACATCAAAAACATTATTGGCCAAACATCATGGCCCATCATTAATTCTTTTGGTACTATTTCATAAGATATAAATAATGATTTACTTGAAAGAATTCTTATAACGCCAACTCCAAGTAAGCCTTCTTATTCTGCTGCCATTGAAATGATTAAAACTTTATGGTTTGAATCTGTATTTGTATCTTCAGTTGTGTTTTGGAAAGAAAAAAAAAATCAATGCTTGAAATGTTACCTCCTAAGTCTTGTGTTTTGTTTGAACCTATATCTGAGTCCTTTCATAAAGGCAATTATAGGGTAGGTATAAGGCCGCTCCATTTCCAGTTTCATTGCAGTAGTTCCCCACTTTCCACATCCTTTGCCAGTGATGCTTCTGAGGGTCTCACTTTGAGGCTTCTGGAGCTCTTGGGATTCAGCAGTCTTATAAACCTGGAACAGGAAAGCAAAAGTTAGAAGCATCACCAGGTTGGTTCATGTGCCCTCCTAAAACTTGTGTCTTACTAGAGTCACTTAATGAGAAATCAATGAACAATGTAGCTGATGGCTGGCAGATGCCTATAACGACACATTTCCAATCAGCAAATAAACTTGTCTTCACCAAAGGAAGACAATATCCAATGTGGCCTTCTACAAAGTAGCAAATATTGTAAACAAGGTATGGTTTTTTTTGTTTATGTTTTTTGTTTTTTGTTTTAGACTTTCTGTTCTTCCCATTAAAAAATATAAGTTTCTCTCTTTCCACAGAACACCTTGGTGGCAATTTACCATTTATAGACAACACTCAATGTGGAAGGAACCTAAAAGTGTGATTCACAGAGGCAAACATCTGGATGAGAATACTCTAAAGAAAGAGTTGTGGACAAAGTTTGAAGTAGTATCCACTCCTTAGCTTTGTTATAATGCGTCTGTGCTGCAATATACTGCTCAGAACTGGATAAGCCCTATTGTGATGATGGAAGTTAAATGAGTGTGATTTGAGCTGGAAAGCACATCTTTTTTCTTTAATTTTGATTGTAAATGGTGGATCATGTTGTATGTTGGTCGTATTTCGAGGCTCTATAATTGGTTTATATATCAGTACCACCTATGATGCATGTATCTCTTGCTGGCGTCATATTCACTAATCATGTGTCCAGAGAGTAACTACAGCACACATGAGCACCAATGGGACAACACAAGGACTATGCACAAATTTCAATTTTTGTAATGGAAAAGCTAAACAGCCCCACTGTTTTTGGTTTATATTAGTCTTCTGAAGATGTTTTGTTAGATTGTGAGAGCTCATTGGGTTATGAAAAGAAGGATTGGCTTGAAGTCTGCAATGGTGTTAGCTTATGCTGTTAGTATTGTGTTGGAATTGTTTTTATCTCATTGTTTGAATAAATTTATCATTCATGGTGATACAGAAACAACACACTATGTTTTAACTATTGGCTATTGCAAAGTTCCATGCCACATCTTTTGTGGGATGTCATGCGAGGTGCATCCTTGCACTATGTATAGAACTGGTTATGTACACAGAACTGTTCTTATATGAATAAGCTTCCCCTTTGAGACGTGTTTTCTTATTTTTTTTACGTGTTATGTCTAGAATTATGTCCTTCAGTCCTTTAGTCACTATTTGGGGTAGGTGCATGAGTGTTAGTTTTCTATGACATATGTTTCACTCCAAATCTAGTCTCATTCTCATCCACAACTTGGACACTTTCTGCCCTCTAACTTTCTCACATTGACAATGTGTAGCTATATATAAAAAATGACACATCATTATTATTCTTTTTATATCATAGCCATCAAATTTAACAATAGGCTAAATTTACTATGAGAGCTTAATTGTGTTCAAAACATACATTTCCTCCTCCACATATTGAATTATCCCCAAAAAAAAAACATATATGTGCTTCCTAACCCCAAAAAACCAGTTTTTCTTGACATGTTGAGCTTACTTTCCTGATCCCACATCTAAAATAAAAATATTCCGATTTTTTATAGCAGTTTTAATAAAATAAATATTCGAAAAAGGAGGGAAGAAGAGCCTCATTACTAATTTACTAGAATAGGTTTTCTTTTTTTTCTTTTTTTCTTTTTTTATAAAAAATATATATTTAAAGAATTGGGGTTCAAATAATGTCTAACCCAAAACAGGAAATTGTTTGGTTTTAAATATGTTTGGATCCTTGGGCTGTAACTACCAAGAGAAAAATGACAAGTGTTTCGTTATGAGCAATATATATGACTCACTTGGTTAATTCAATTAAGTGAATTATGTACCTTGTAAATGACAATTGTATATATCATTTTCATATTAGTGGTTAGAACCAAAGCTCTGTTCCACGGATTCAGATCTTCTAGAGTTCCTAGGGTACTTTACCAATAGATTTCCTTAAATCCCAATTATTCTTTAATGATTTAATGGTTTAGATTTTGCCATATTAGCATTTCACTAATAATACTCTTAAAATAATATAATAATATTGAAAACAAAACAATTAAGATTATTATTAATAGAATATTGACATGACAAAATTTAAGACCATTAAATATTAAATAACGGTTAAGATTTAAGAAAATCTACTTAGTAGAATATTTTAGGAACTCTAGAGGATCTGAATTCCTGTTCCACACATCACACACATTATTTTAGTATAGTTTAGCTTTTTTTTTTTTTTTTTTTTTTTTTTTGGAGAATAACACACAAAATATTAGTTGTAAACACAATTTCATAATTTCAACCGAAACAATTTCAGTATTAATCATTACTCACGTGTAAAAATTAAAATAAAAATAAATTTTTTTTTAAATGCATATATGAAGACACGCACACCAAAATTATACTACAAAAACAGAATCAAAATATATACCGTTTCTTTCTTTAACTTTTGGTCCTTTTGTTTGCTTTAATAGACTCTGTAGGCGCGTTTTCCTCAAACTCCCAAAACCCTCTCACTCACTCTCTCTGAAACTCCTAAAACCCTAAAATCTTCTGTATTGGAATGGCAGAACCGAGTGAATTGAGTCATCTCATTGAGTCCTTCGTCGACTCGTCTCGTTCCCCGACTCAGCAGGTTCACGCTTTGTTTTCTTCTGCTCCAAATTCGTCACCTTTCATTGTTAAATTTATTACTATCTTTTACTATTAATCTCGTTTCGTGCCGTGTTTGTTGCCTAGAAAATCAGTTTTAAAAGAAAACCTTGGAATTTGAACTAATTTACATAATTATGTGTAAATTCAATATGAACCCTCTGCTCAGGCTAGCACAATTCAAATAATTATTGGGAAAAAAGTTAAAAAAGAACATTAAATTACTAAGTTCTGGGTCGTTAAATATTGAATTACTTGTTTTTTATATTGTTGTTATGGCAAAAAAAATTATGGGTGTGAGATTATTTGGCCATATAAGTTTTATATTGGCACCATATTTCATATATTGTTCTTTGGAATAAGTACTATTTGTGTGAAATTAAAGCCTTGGATAGCATGAGTACATTGCCTGGAAAATGCAAAATTTAATGTAATTTAGGAAAAATATGCCATTGGTTACATGGCTATTGAAGAACAAGAGGTTAGGTGGGTCAAAAAAGAGATAAAATTATAAGTTAGAATTGTATGCGATGATTTAGGGTGTAAGCTATAAAGATATGGAATAAGGGAGAGGAACAGTGAGAAGGGACGGGACGTGATCATGCAATTGCCTATAGGTTTTATTGTCTAGAGATAAGTACAAAGGGCTCTTCTTTAGAAAGGTTCCCTATGTTATCCAAAAAAAAAAAAGAAAAAAGAAAAAAAAAAGAGGAATGTGATCATGGTAGTCTTGCTCAACATTTGCTTTTTTCCTACTCTTGTTATTTTTTCTGATTTCAACTGGGAAAGATTTGAATTCACTGGGTGCATGCGTGTTTTGACCATCCAAGTAATATTTGTATGTAGCTTTATGATAGTTGCTTCATTCAAAATGGGCAATTTCTGTTGATTACTCAATTTGTTGTTTTATTGTTATACTACTTTTTTGTCGGATTTCATTTATGTTTTGCTATGCTGTGAGATAGGTTGAATTCACTCAATATGTGTGTGCACTACAGGCTGCAAGCTTGGACAAAATTCCTTCTGTCGTGAAGAATGATGTATTAACTATGGAAGGACTGGTGTGCCTCTCTTATATAATATTTGTGTTTATTTAGTATTATTCTCTTGTCGGTCTATTTACTTTTTGGTTTGTGTCTCTTATCATTTTCTAAAATTTAGGTCAGGGAGATGCAGATGTATTTGACCACTACAGATAACATCGTTCGTGCGAGAGGTATTTTAAGCATCTCTTATGAGGTGTTGGATTGAATGGTAGTTTTTCTTTTTGTGGTAATTAGTATATAAATAAATCAAGCTAAAGCTTGAATTTGAATACTAAAAATTTTATTAGCCAGCTACACTTTTTGAGTAGATTGCATGAATTTTTCAGTATACAACTGTACAATGACAGAGCTAGGGAGTTGCCCCCCTGACCCAGCAAACTTTGATATGTTCAAATCTTAAAACCATGAAATGTAAAAATGTTATCAGTGTATTGCTTTGTTGAGATTTGCCTGATGCTTTGATGCTTGGATGTGTTCATGTCTTAAAACCATGAAGTGTAAATATGTTTTCAACGTAGTGCTTTGATGAGACCTAACATGCCCATCAACTTCTTTACACGGAAAATTTATGTGTGTGCGTGCGTGTGTCAGTTATAAACTTTGTGATGGTCCCTTGTAGATATCTGCATGGTAAAGTTTTGTATTTTTTCCCTCTTTTGGTTGGTATGGGCTTGGAAAAAGTAGAGGGGGGAGGGGAGGGTGGGGGTCTTGTGGGCCTTATAAGTTAACAATATAACTCTAGATTTTTTATAGGTTTTCTTATTCCTAAACCAAAATGATATTAGTTTCTGACAATTTCTTGAGACATGGTATTCTTTTCCAGGTATCCTTCTTCTTGCAGAAGTGCTTACATGTCTTGCAACAAAGCCACTAGACAATGCTACATTACATAGCTTGATAGGGTTCTTCACTGACAGATTGGTGAGTAGGAAGTTATTTTCTGCAGCATCATATATGAAAGATCCTAATTTATAATTTCTGATTGTGATCTTTGTTTTCTTTCAAGTTTATGACTTCCGTTTCCTTTTTAAATTCTACCTGGTTTATGTGGTTTTATGATGTGCCCGGAGCCTTGGACAGGTTCTGCTCCATTGGCTTTACACGTTTAAGTCATATATTTTTCATAATTATGTGAATAATTTTTTTTTCCTTATCAAGAGTCAATTACAAAAATAATTCTTATTGGAGATCAGACTTTTATTTTATTTTTGCACAGAAATCTGTAAATCTATCATACTTTGATTGCTTTGCACACTGTACACTAGAAGTCTTTTTGTCCATCTTCAGGCTTAAGGCCTCTATATTCTTTCTCTGTGGGTACATGAATCCAGGAAAATTTCACAAACATTGTTTGATTTAGGTGGTTTTGTAGTTGCCTCCTTAATTGTTCTTCCTCTTGCTGAAATGGGTTACTATTTTGAAGCCTGTCTTTTCATGATTTGATGGCATGGGGAAGGGTCTTTCCAAGAGTGGAGGTTTGTGACTTGATCTTGATTTAGAGGTTGCATATGTTTTCATCATGGTTAATCATGTAAATAGCACAAATAGAGAGAGAGAGAATGGATATTGTACTAGCCTCTGAACACGTGTTACGCGCAAGTTCAGAGGCACTTCCTTTTTTTTTCAATTAAAAAAAAACATTTGTATTTCTCTACAACAATATCAAATGAAATGTACCTTTCTCAAATGCGAGGTATTGTGTCACCATCAGAAAGACCTTTAATTTTTGTGGGGAGGTTTGGGGAGTTAGAGGAGAGAAATGAGAGTAGGAAGGATTGGGGAGGAAGGGAAAACTGAAATCAGGAAAATAAAAATCATATCCAATTGTGGGTTTTAAACATGGAGTCCATCTATAAAAATAATAATAATAAAAAGTGATATAGTTTTAAATTTTAGAATGAAAAAAGGTTTAAGGCTTGGAAGTTATCTATTTAGAGAACTCCAACAATACGTGGGTGTTACAATGTTAGAATTCAAATGAAAAATGTAACCGCCCTGGATAAAGATGAGCATTATTATTATTTAAAAAATAAATTATTGGCCTGTTTTGATTTTGAGTAAAAATCAGAAACATAGGTTATTTTGACAATATTGGAAGCATGGGATTGTTTTGATTCGATCGTGGGTTAGCGAGAGTTGGACTAGTTAAAATTTCTTTTTTGTCCCTAAGTGACTGTTTGACACTTTGACCCACAAAATGTGTAGACTATCATTAGGGATAATACTGGAAATAAGGACAAGTGGACATCTCTGGTTTACTCTCTCAATATATAGGGATGTGTGAAGGGAGATTGAATTTGGTTAATCACCTTCATATTATTTCCTACTTTTTAGCTGTGGTGTTTTTGGATTGTGTTTGGGGCTTCCAACAATGACAAGTTCTGATAAAGTCGATGTGCTATATTTGTGGATATGTACTTTGGATATTGGATAGGTTCCTTTTTGGCATTTTTCCCCATGTGTATTGATAGAGTAGCATATAGCTATTCTTTTAAAAGTGAGTCTCATCTACTCTGAATAAACATAGTTGGTCATGAACAGCTTCAATCTTGTTCAAGGTTATTCATAAAAAAAAAAAATAATAAAAAAATATAAAAAAAACCCCTAGGTTCAGGCCCTAATGTCGGGCTCATTATCTCAGAAAGGGTTTGTACCGTTGAAATTAATAGTATGCATTCATGTGAATGTATGTATGAATATGTTTGGACACATAAACATCTTCATATGTATTTATGTTGTATTTATGTATGTCCTGTTGAATTTTCATATGAATTAATTTATGCATTCATGTGAATGTAGGTATGATTAATTTACACATACAAACGTCATCATATGGATATGGTGCATTTTTCTCCAGGAGGAGGTCATGTTACATGTTCAGGTGGTTGCATTTAATGATTTATGAAATAACAATTCCAAAGACAGATTTACTCATCTCTCTCTCTCTCTCTCTCTCTCTCTGGTTTGATATTCCAGAGCTGTTTATATCGGTTTAAGGCCAAGGGTTTTGTTTACTTGTCATTCTGCACTTGAGATTCTTTTTTGTTAATTTTTATCTCTCTTAATATATGGAATTTTAGTTTTACCTCATATGATATATAGATTTTTTGAGATTTTAGTGTAATTTCCCTCAGATGAAAATTATAGCCTTTTTTACTCATGGTTTACTAGTTTACAGTTGTTTCTTATCAGTTTGTCTGGAAACTACCAAACCGTAGAACCTAATCTGGAAAAGAGTCTATAATAGATGATATCATATTTATATCAGGAAAAGAGGATCATTAAATTTACAGGTGTTTCCTCAGATGACAATTATTGACTCCCTTCAGAACTTCCTCATTGTCTTCTTTGAATTATATCTGTTCTGTAATTTTAAAGTATAATAGATGATATCATATTTATATCAGGCATATTGGAAAGCTTTACGTGGTGCACTTGTTGGTTGCTTGGCACTGATGAGGAGGAAAAGTAGTGCTGGTGTGGTTACTAGCACTGATGCCAAAGCAGTTGCAGAGTCTTTTTTACAGAACCTACTGGTGCAGTCTTTAGGACAGCATGATAGGAAGGTAATTCTTTTTTGCTCTCAAGCCATAGTTAATGGAGACAAATTAAAAAATCTACACCAGATACCTTCCAATACAACGCCTTATTACAATTTCAAAGTTTTTGACTTTACCATAAAAATGTTCTTGCAGCTTTGCTTTGAACTTCTGGAGTGCCTGTTAGAACGCTACCCCAATACAGTTACTCCAATGGTATCATTTCCAGTCTCGTTTTTATTCCACTTTTCTTGTCCTCTTTTTGTAGTAATAAATTATTTTCATAGCTGTTACTATAGAAAGATGTCCAATGCTTTCTCCTGAAACCTGTTTAATTGAGTTTAACTTAAGACTAAGATAAATGCTGTTGAGTTTGAGACGGAATTTTTATGGTCAATGACAAACCACGTGGGTTACTTTGTTCAACATGACGACTATAGACTTGCCCCCTTTCTCCACAAGAAATACCCTTTGGACCCACCATTTGATCGCTGTTAGTTTCCATATGCATCTACACTGCACTCACAGAGATACTTTATTTATATGACTAATGTAAAATCTAGAATTAAAGATGTCTACTTTTGGCAATGGATTTTTTATATCAAGACTGAGTTCAAATGAAGTTTGTATCCCAAAACTGTAAGCTAGTTGTTAGTCATGCCATTTTAAAATCATTTAGATTATCCCGAAATGGGGTTGTTTCTGGCATTATTCATTTATTTGTTTCTCCTTGCCACAACTGTGCTTCATGCTCTGTGCATGAAACTTGAGCTTTATAATCTCTCTCTCTCTCTCTCAGACACATGCACAAGCATACACAAATGCGCCACCAAACCCTCCATTAGAGATATCATAGTCGTCCAATGGTGTCTCTTACTTTAACATACTTCATGCTTTTTGTATGTTTTTATTAATTAGGCTGTCCTTTGTCATCTAGGGTGATGAGCTTATTTATGGAATTTGTGAAGCTGTTGATTCAGAAAAGGATCCTCAATGCTTGATGCTTACGTTTCATATTGTTGAAGTTCTGGTGCAACTGTTTCCAGATACATCTGGTCCATTTGCAAGTTTTGCTGGGGATCTTTTTGAAATTTTGAGCTGTTACTTTCCTGTTCATTTTACACATGTAAGCTGAATGCACACCAGTGGTTTTATTGTTTCACATGCTCTTTCCTGTCATTGATATGTGAAAATGGTTTCTTTCTTTGCATTATACAGCCAAGGGGTGAGGATCTTGGCATCAAAAGGGATGACCTCTCTTGGGCACTAATGGTATGTGGTGCTTACATTGGACTTTTTAGAGTGTATTGTACTTAGTCTGATGCCTGAATTAATATGTGCTATAATGCCTTTTTACGATGTAGAGTTTCATGATGATTTATTGTAAAACATCTCCCCCCTCCCCTACTCTCTCTTCTTCCCACAACCCCCCCCCTCCCAAAAAAAAAAAAAGTTGGTGCAAGGGTTACTGGAAACACTGGTCTGAATGATTTCTACTAGCGGTTTATGCATATTTCATCAATTCATTGTGCTGTATGGTTTGCCTTACAGATTGTTTAAGGATCTAGCTGGATGTGCGTAAGTAACAAAAGAAGCCTGTGAATGGGTTGATTAAGTTAGTCTTTAAAATGTTTTAATTAAGGATTTTGGGTCTAGGAAGATGTTTTTAGCTTTATGAGAGGTTAATTCTTTACAACTTCCTTGCCCTCTTATTTCTTCTCCTCCTTCTGAAGGGGCAGCCTGAACCTGGGTTGTTACATGTAATAAAAAATTATATTGAAGTCTATGAATAATGTTCTGTGAAATTCACACTAGTTTTGTTTTTGTTTTTAAATCATGGTTTTTCAGTTGTTGGTTAATTTAATTATGACCTAGCTTAAGCCCTTGTCCCAAGTCCGAACTTTTTGGGGTTGGTAGTTTCAATTCTGTATCTAGAGCAATATGTCATGTTATGATGTTTTTTCTCCTCATCTCTGCCAATGCCTTTTTGGCCTTTTGTCCATCCTATGCAACAAACTTGAATAATACTTCTCATCTGCACTGGTTCATTCCCTGGGCTTTTTGCACACATTAACTGGTTTCACTCCCAATTAATGTGTTTGTAATCTTTTCAATGATCAAGGGGAGGAGATTTGTGCTGGCTGTCTGCCTATCTATTGCAACATATCTTTATTCAGGCTACTGCCAGCAGTCATAATTGATAATTCGTTTAAATGCATGCAGAAAGTGTTAATTAAAAATTTAACGGTATTAAATTGATCATGTGATGTGAGGTGAGAATTAGGTATATGCAAATTTTTTATTGTATGATAGTAAAGTTAAATGCATCACTTAAGTGAATATCCTATGATAATATGACTCTTAAAAAGGAAGGCAAATAGATTTACTTATCATTACTATTTTACTGGGTTATTTGCATACAATCACTAGTTTGATATGTGATCTTTACTTGCAAAGTAACTGTATGTACCTCATTCTTCTGTAGTTGGCATTCTCCTCTACACCTCTGTTTGAGCCATTTGCCATTCCGTTGCTTCTTGAGAAGCTTTCTTCTTCTCTACCATCAGCAAAGGTTGGTGCTAATTCAATGTAGTTTCACTCTGTTAATGTTTGTAATGCAGCAATCTGTACTATCATGCTGTTTAATTGACTGAGCCCCAACTTTATATGCTCACAGCTCGATTCACTGAAGTATCTCAGCAGTTGCACATCGAATTATGGACCACATTTCATATATTGTTCTTTGGAATAAGTACTATTTGTGTGAAATTAAAGCCTTGGATAGCACGAGTACATTGCTTGGAAAAGGCAAAATTTAATGTAATTTAGGAAAAATATGCCATTGGTTACATGGCTATTGAAGAACAAGAGGTTAGGTGGGTCACAAAAGAGATAAAATTATAAGTTAGAATTGTATGCGATGATTTAAAATGTAAGCTATAAAGATATGGAATAAGGGAGAGGAATAGCGAGAAGGGACATGATCTTGCAATTGCCTATAGGTTTTAGGGTCTAGAGATAAGTCCAAAGGGCTCTTCTTTAGAAAGGTTCCCTATGTTATCAAAAAAAAAAAAAAAGGAGGGATGTGATCATGGTAGTCTTGCTCAACATTTTCTTTTCCCTACTCTTGTTAGTTTTTCTGATTTCAGCTGGGAAAGATTTGAATTCACTGAGTGCATGTGTGTATTGACCATCCAAGTAATATTTGTATGTAGCTTTATGATAGTTGCTTCATTCAAAATGGGCAATTTCTGTTGATTACTCAATTTGTTGTTTTATTGTTATACTACTTTTTTGTCGGATTTCATTTATGTTTTGCTATGCTGTGAGATAGGTTGAATTCACTCAATATGTGTGTGCACTACAGGCTGCAAGCTTGGACAAAATTGCTTCTGTCGTGAAGAATGATGTATTAACTATGGAAGGACTGGTGTGCCTCTATTATATAATATTTGTGTTTATTTAGTATTATTCTCTTGTTGGTTTACTTTTTGGTTTGTGCCTCTTGTCATTTTCTAAAATTTAGGTCAGGGAGATGCAGATGTATTTGACCATTACAGATAACATCGTTCGTGCGAGAGGTATTTTAAGCATGGATTGAATGGTAGTTTTTCTTTTTCTGGTAAATAGTATATAAATAAATCAAGCTAAAGCTTGAATTCGATACTCAAAGTTTTATTAGCCAGCTACACTTTTTGGGTGGATTGCATGAATTTTTCAGTATACAACTGTACAATGGCAGAGCTAGGGAGTTGCCCCCCTGACCCAGCCAACTTTGATATGTTCAAATTTTAAAACCATGAAATGTAAAAATGTTATCAATGTATTGCTTTGTTGAGATTAACCTGATGCTTTGACGCTTGGATATGTTCATGTCTTAAAACCATAAAGTGTAAAAATGTTTTCAATGTAGTGCTTTGATGAGATCTAACATGCCCATCAACTTCTTTGCATGAAAAATTTATGTGTGTGTGTGTGTGTGTCAGTTATAAACTTTGTGCCTCCAAATTCAAATCCTGGCCCCACCACTGAAATTGTATGTCTGTGATGGTCCCTCGTAGATATCTACATGGTAAAGTTCTGTATTTTTTCCCTCTTTTGGTTGGTATGGGCTTGGAAAAAGTAGAGGGGGAGGGGAGGGTGGAGTGTGTCCCAGCTTTAAGTTTAATCAATTTTATAATATACATGAGTGAACCAGCAGATCTTTGCATATTATTTAAGATGGTTTGTTGAACCTTCTTAAAAATATTTACTTACAGTTTAGTGGTATCTTATGCTGGTGAATTGATTTATTTACACATCTTGCTTATGCTTCAATGGGCTGATTTCTAGTTTTGAAGAAGTTTCAAAACTTTTCTCCAGCAGGTATGAATATGTATATTTGTACTGCTTTTACTATGCTGAGCCACTTGTTATCATTAAACTAGTTTATGCCTATACACCATTAGCTTTTATTTTTCTGTGATTGATCATTATTGTTGTGTTGTCATTGCTTCTCTTACATGGGGTTCTTTTTATCTGAGACCTTTTTTTTTGGTTGCTAAATTATGCATGAAATTGCAGGTTGATGAACTTGTTGTGCAAGCATTTAAACTGAAGTCAACGAGCAAACAGGGGAGAATAGAAATTGAATCTTTCACGCATTTCTTGTCTGAAATGCTTTCTTCTTTAAAGGTTAATCCTACCTTCTATCAGTATATCACACTTCCATTTCCATACATTCTCTTTCTGATATGGGTTATCATTTCTCAAAATGTAGCCATGGCTTCCAAGATTTCAGAAGGTGCTCTCCAGTCCTTCGGCAGAGTCTGAAAATCAGTTGGGACAGACTGGGGAAAGTAAAATAGTTTCTTCAACTAATGACATTGAAAGTGATGCTGTTGACAGTCCAGAAGAAACCAAGTTGGATTCATTAATCTCTCCTTCTCCCCTTGTATCACGGCGTGCTGACTGCACTGTTGAGAGAGGTAGACAGCTTTTTTTGCTCACACCTCTTCCTATATCAAAAACATTATTGTCCAAATGTCAGGGCCCATCTAAATCAGTTTTTGAAAGGAATACTTCCAATACTACTTCTGAGCTGCCAACTTTTTGTACTCTTTTAGAAGATGTAAATGATGATTTACTTGAAAGTGTTCCCATAAGGCCAACTACAAGTAAGCCTTCTGATTCTGCTGCCACCGAATTGGGAAAAACTTTACTGTCTGAATTTTCATCTTCGTCCATTTTTTTTCAAAAAAGGAGTGCTCCATGCTTGTTATGATTTCATGCTCGAAAATGTCACCTCCAAAATCTTGTGTATTGCTTGAACCTATATCTGAGATATCTCATCAAGGCAATTACAGGTTTCGTAAGGCTACCCCATTTCCTGTTGGGATTAATTGCAGTAGATCACAACTTTCCAAATCCTCTGGTAGTGATACTTCTGAAGGTCTTGCTTTCAAGTTTCCTGAGCTCTTAGGGATTCAAGGAGCTTATAAACCTGGGATTGGAAAGAAAAAGGTAGAAGCATCGCCAGGCTGGTTCGTGTCACCTCCTAAAACTTGTGTCTTACTTCAGGCACCTGATGAGAAATCATTGAATGATGCAGCTGATGGCTGCCAGATGCCTTCGTCTGTTTTCAATCAGCAAAAGAACTTGTCATTTGCAAAGCAAGACAATGTCCAATGTGATGTTCAGCAAACCAGCAAATCTTTTAACCAAGGTATTGCTTTATAATTTTTCTCTTCTTTTGGTTAATGCGGCATTTTGAATGTGTTATGTACTAATTAAGTTTCTCCCTTTCCACAGAACCTCTTGGTGGCAATTTAGCATCCATAGACAGCACTCCCATATGGAAGGAACCTGAAAGCACAATCCACCCAGGCAAATGTCCCGGTGAGAATACTTTAAAGAAAGAGTTGTGGACAAGGTTTGAAGCAGCATCAACTCATGGGCTTCGTTTTAATGCCTCTGTGCCTGAAAATACTGCTTCTAAAGGAATTCTTGACTTACTTGACGAGGCCTCTTGTGATGAGGAAGAGGAAAGTTAAAATGATTGCAGGTTTGAGCCAGCAAACGTATATATATATTTTTTTCAATTATTTTTTGATATGTAAATGGTAGTTCATGTTGTATGCTAGAACAGCAGAACTATTTAGGGGCTTGGTCATTGGTTTTATACCACCTACGACGCATGTATGCTTTGGTGGCACAAGTGCTTTTGTTCGCTGATTAATTTTTCAATAATACATATGTTGCTTCTAATTTGTATGGAATGTGTATCAGATATAATCTAAATTCAAAAACATATCCGAAGAGTAATTGCATTTGTGAGCATGCTTGCAAGACTAGATACAAATTTGAATTAACACCCAAAAAAAAGGTACTGAAACCTCAACAGCCCTACTCTGTTTTTGCTGTGTAGTATTCTTCTGCCAATGTTTTGTTAGTTTGTGAGAGCTGTTGATATTGCAAAGATTGGTTAGGAGTCTGCCGTATTACATCTCATAGATGCTATGTGCATGGCATTCCACAGAATGTGGTAAAAAAGGAGGATGCTTCCTGATACATGTGGCGTATTTCAGCTCTCCAGGGTTTTAGAATGCAGAGATTCCTTCTCCCATGCAATAATTGACATCATTACTCCATTTAGAGCTTAATTAGATTTAGAAAATGCTTACATTACCAAATATTTGGATCCCTTCGCAACTTTATATCAATTTTTCTTGACATGGATAATTAACCAAGTCATTTTGAATTTGATTGTAAGTTAAGCATGTTAACACCGTTTCAGCAAAAAAGTCAATACTTCAGGAGCCTAATAAAGAAGAAGACAACGTTTTACGCTCATTTAACCAAGACTCTCCCGTAGGCCAAGATACAGAACCAAATTGCCCAATTCAATCTAAAATATATCCTGATCCACCATATAAACATAGAAAACCAGGCCTATGAATTAGACAAACAGCATGAAAGAGTGTAAGAACTCCAACTAGGCTACCAAGTCCATTAAGCCTAAAAGCAAGCCAAGCCCACTTGGAGCCCAATTTGTGATTCAAGTCTAAACCTGAAAGCAACATTCGGCTAGTGAACTTGTAGTCTTGAACTGGAAGCAAGTCACCGAATCAGAAGCATGTCACACCATTGTCTAAAAGATAGCCACTTGCCTCATCAAAAAAGAAAAAAAAAAAGATATCCACTTGCTAGACAATAGACATGCATGATAATTAATTAACCAAAATGTGGAAGAGGTGAACCACGTCTCCAACAAATGACTACGAGTTCTAATAATAATTAGTTATATAGGTTTGCCTGTGTAACCTTTAGTTCATTTATGTTTAGATGGAAACATGCTTTTGTAGTAAATTTAAACATGAATCACGTGTAGTAATACAAGAATTGCACTTTATTAGATGTAACACACTCACATGATATATTATTATGTATATATTTGTAACTAAATATTTTTAATTATATAATTATATTTTTGAAATTATTAATTATTTATTTATTTATGATGTCACTTGTTGGGCTGCAGAATTGAGAACTATTCCCTTTTCCAATTCTTTGTTTGGTCCAAATTTTCAAACCATGCAAAAAAACTCTCTGACCGCATTTAAACCAATCGCAAAATATGATCATTGCACTGCTAATCATGGTGGAGGTGCAAAAACTGGTGTGATGTAGTTTTCAATTCTGTTTTTAAAATATCGCAAAAAATCGTATCGCACCTATTAATATATAAGTTTTATTTTCTATTTAATATACTAACATATGAAAATCGACCAAACCAAACTGCACCTCGCTGCACACGATAATCAATCTATTAAGGTGAGATGTAGTGTGACTTTTGGGCAAATTGCATCAAACAAACCATGTTTAGCCCTACCTACAACTGTTGTGGTGTTATCATGTTAGGATTTTTTTTTTTTTTAAATCAACATTTTTTTTTTATATAAATCCCTACAATGCTTTTTTTTTTCCTTATAAAATATTAAAAGAAAAATTATATAATAGATATATGAGAGTAAATTTATACAAATTATATTGTATATCCCCTTATTTTTCTTTTCAACCAAATAAAAGATTTTTTTTTTCTCTACTTTTCTACTTCCATTCAAAAAGTACAAAAGAAAATTAAATAATTTTTGACTCACTTTTTCGAGATCTTTTAATCCTATATCACATCGTGGATCTCAAATACATGATTTGCATCCACTAAGTCCCACTTCTTCTTTTTCTTTTTCTTTTTGGAGAATCCACTTTTTTAAGTCCACTTTAACACCAGATAAACCAATCCAAGGAATTATTTTAAATTATTATTTTTTTTGAGAAGATAAATATTAATCGTTTAAGAAGCCCAGAATATGATTCATTTCCATTTCCTTTCAAACACAGGACAAAAGAAGAAGAAGCACAGCTGCTAGCTAGCATTCTCACTTTCATTCATATTGTTATCAATAAAAATTTGCATCTCCATTCTCCAAGTATGGCCGAAGCTCTAGTTTCTGTTCTGTTGGAGCAGTTGGCTTCAATCACTGTTCAGGAGGCAAAACAAGGTATAAGTTTCGTTGTTGGTGTTGATGAAGAAGTCCGAAAGCTTGAAGACAATCTCCGAATCATACAGGCGGTGCTTGAAAATGCTGAGAAAAGACAAGTGACCGATGCAGCTGTGAAGCTTTGGTTGGAAAAATTCAAAGACACATCCTACAATATGGACGACGTGTTGGATGAGTGGAACACTGTATTGATCAAACAAAGGATCCAGGAAGAAGAAAAAGAAGAAGAAGAAGTAGCTAAAAACGCTCATGTTCTGAAGAAGATACGCTTCTCTATCCCCTCCATTCCATCATGGTTCAGTAGAGTAAAAAAACTTGTTAGATAAAAGAACTGAATGGAACGTTAGATGAGATTCCCAAAAAGAGAGTTGCATATGAGTTTGAGTTGACTAGGGACGATGAAGTAGTTGAGCGACCAACAACTACCTCATTTGTTGATGTGTTATGTGGTCGTGACAAGGATAGGAATGATCTAGTGAGCAACCTATTGGGTAAGGATAGTGGACAAGAAAGAAACCCCATTGTAATTTCTTTAGTAGGTATGGGTGAAATTGGGAAAACAACTCTAACCCGACTAGCTTACAATGATCATGAGGTACAAGCCCATTTTGAGGAAATAATGTGGGTTTGTGTTTCTGATCCTTTCAATCAGTGTAGGGTTGCTAAAGCAATCATTGAAACTATTGAAAATCGATCTCCCAACATTATTAAATTGCAGAGTCTATCGAATAGAATTTGTGATTTGATTAGGGGGAAAAAGTTTTTTCTTGTTTTAGATGATGTGTAGACTAAAGATCACAAAAAGTGGGAGCCTTTCAAAAATGCATTCAAATGTGGTGCTCAAGGCAGTAGAATTCTAATCACCACATGTAATGAAGAAGTTGCAAAGATTATGGGGAGTGCTTACACAATCAATTTGGAGGTATTGCCTAAAGAAGAATGTTGGTTGATGTTTAGTAAGATTGCATTTTTTGGGAGGGATCCTAAGCAATGTAAGCAACTAGAAGACCTTGGTAGGCAACTAGCAAATAAGTGCAAAGGCTTACCCCCTTGCTATAAAGAGACTTTAGGGGGTCTCATGTGTTTTAAGAAGAGTAGAGAACAATGGAAGAATGTTTTGGATAGTAATTTGTGGGAATTAGAAGATGTTGAGGAAGGGCTTTTCGTACCGTTGTTATTAAGTTATTATGAACTGTTGTCAGCAATAAAATAGTGTTTTTTATATTGTGCCGTCTTTCCAAAAGATCATTACTTTTCTAGAAAGGAGTTGGTCTATAAATGGATGGCACAAGGATCTTTACTCAAAAGCAAATATAGAGCTGGAAATTGTGGGAGAAGGGTACTTCGAAAACTTAGCCATGCCTTGTTTCTTCCAAGATTTTGATAAGGATGTAAATGATGGCAAGATAATAAGGTGCAAAATGCATGATATAGTGCATGACTTGGCCCAATTCATGACATGAAATGAATGTTTTATTGTGGTAGTTGATGGTGACCAAGGGTTGGGGATAGACTGTAAAAATGCTCATCATTTGTTGCCAACGATTACACAAGATATGCATGTAACTCTGTACAAGTCAAAAGATATGCGTACTTTTTTAGTGGGGGATTCTAACATTGTTGTATTCAACTTATTGAGTTTGACATGTGTACGAGAATTATGTTTGAAATGTTGTTCCATTAAGGAACTTCCAAATGAGGTGGGAAATTTGATACATTTAAGATACCTCAACTTATCTCATTCTACACATGAAGAATTACCTGAAACAATATGTAATTTATGCAATTTACAAACTTTGGATGTTAGTGCATGTCAGAAGTTTAAGAAATTACCGCAGGGATTGGGTAAGCTAATTAACTTAAGGCATCTCATTTTTGAATTTATTTATTAGATGTGTCCAAAAGATATTGGAAGATTGAGTTCTCTTAGAACATTAACTCAATTCTCTATAGGTGGTTGTCGTGATAACAAAGGATGTAAACTTGGAGAATTGAAAATTTTGAACCACCTTCAAGGAGATCTTCTTATCAAAATGTTGAGACATGTAGATGTATATGAGGCAAATACACTGATGTGCATGAAATATATATAATTAAATACTCACATATTTACATATTTAGCTTTACTTTTATGTTATTTTGTGACTGATTATGTAATATCTTTGTGTTGCAGGTAACAAGGGCTTTACATGCAAAGTGGGGCTAAGCCAATTGAATCAAGCCAACTTACATCCAGCCAGGCATGAATATTAAATTTTAAGTCCAATTGGAGCAAGGAATCAAACGAAATTTATATCAAATTCAAGTCCAATTCGGATTAGGATTCCAGCCTGCACATCAGTTAGTATTTTTAGCATAACTTTCGGCTCAGATGTTCAATCGAGATGATTCAAGTTGGGCTGGAAAGTTAACTTAAAGGGCTACAACTTTGTAGTTTACCAGGAGCCCGAATTCTGAGCTTAAATGGGCCGAAATCGTCGGTTAAGTGAAGCCTAAAAATCTGGGATTTTCTCCAAACGGGAATTCAACTTGTAATAGGATTCCTTGACCTATTTAAAGGCTTTTTAGGGCAAAATTCAAGGAGGCTAGTGCTAGGGCTGAGATGCAAAACAGAAAATTGGAGCAAGAGGCAGTGCCGCATGTGGCTTCTCTGTAGCTTTTCTCCATGATAGCATTGTGACTATTTCTTTCTCTATTTTATTTGTCTAGTTTAATGTTTAGTATTTTATTCTTGTGTTTTCTTTCAATTATCATGAGTAGCTAAATTTATAATTAGGGTTGAGGATGAAACCTTGTTAAGGATTATCAGTAATATTTATGTGATTTGATTTTTCCCACAATAGTTGTTCTTTAATGATTTATATTGTTCTTGCTTCATATCAATTGACTAAGATGGGATTCTAGATATGAGTTTAATCATGTTTTTCTCATGATTTAGGATTTGTCTTAATTAATTGAATGCTTGGTTTATTAATTCTTGATTATAGAATTGGATATCATTTGTGATTTGTCTGTCAATGGATACAAGTTATGATTTGATTTTTAGAATTGGATATATCTTGTGATTTGTTTGGCTACGGATACAATTGATGATTTGGTTTTATACTTAAGAAGCGAAGAAGAACATGCTTTTGATTTTTAAAATAAGGATTTTAATGAGGACATTTTCCATGATAGCAAGATTGATTTCTAGATTATCATGTAGTGAGTTGGGAAAAATTAATGATCATAAATATATGCTGATATGACTTACAAGGCGGATTCCAAAACCTTAATTCCATTCCCTTGATTGTTTACATCTGTTTATTGCTTTATATTATATCTTTGCTTAGTTTAATTATTTTCTTAATATTTTTAATTGCAAACAACCAATTTTTATTAAACTAGATTAGGATTAATTTGGTTAAGGTTTAATTAATTTTCCTACGTTCATTCAAGTCCCTGTGGGTTCGACCTCGTTCTTGTCAAACTATACTTCGGTACGGTTCGTACACTTGCGAGTATTTTAAAATTTCACAACATACACAACTCAAGAAGAAAATACACCTTCATAATTTGTGTTTACGTTTTAGTAGAATGTTTGGCAAAAATAGAATTGAGAATGATATACTAGTTTTGAATGCCTTAGAACCACCTCCAAACTTGGAATATTTAGAAATTTATGGGTATTGGAGTACCACAATGTATCTTGATTGGACAATGTCCTTAGCCAAACTAAAAGTGCTTAAGTCCTCAGCAAATGTTACCAAAGAGTGACAGGAGAGGAATGATCCAAGATTTCTCACATCCCCAATATCAAGATTGATTATGCATATGTGCAAATAGATGGATGTGCCCCGTCTGTGCGAGTAGACAATGATGAAGTTTTTGCCTCTAAGGTTGTTTCTAGTGCATGGTGGTGGAGTTAATTTCGAAGATGGAAGAGTTGGGCGTAAAGATGATCTTCATGCAATCTAGTTCGTTGCAGCTGAAAAAGATATGTGCAAGTGTATATTTTACATCCCATTCAAGCATGACATATTTTGAAATCTTCAGTAATCATTTTTTTTTAATAGTGAAACTATTATCTAGCATCTAGGTGGATTTATAGTTGATTCTTCTTCTTCTACTTTTAAATGATCTTTTATATATTTTGTCTTATTGTCTATTTGAATTAATTTGAAAAGAGAAGGAAATTTTTGGATTGAGAAAATTAATGATTCTATTTTCTTGACTAGAAACTTAAATTTTAGGATTGGAAACAATGTACTTTATTTTCTTCTTCTTTAATTTTTCCTAATTAATTTACTAACTTCAGTTATAAAAAGAAAAAATAATAAGGAAAGTTGAGGATAATTTGTCAATATATATGGTCAATAAAACATAATGTTGAGTAATTTTGAAAGAGTTGAATTTAAGTGTCATTTTCGTGTCAAATTTTTGGTGTTTGCATTTTTTTTTTCAAAGTTTTATATTTTTCTCTCATTATCATAGTCATCAATTTATCAACTCATTTTTTATTCGAATGCTATATAATTTTTTTCTCTCAAAGGTGATATATATATATATATATATATATATATATATATATATGTTTGAAATTAGATAATAAATAAGATATAACAGCATAATTTTTCTCATATAAAGAGAATTTAGGATATCCTTTGACCCCTCAAATGAAATCCTAGTTTTATCCATGCCATTGTGTTTGCTCTCTCTCTCTCTCTCTTTAATTTTAAAATTTTGATTATTTTATAAGGAAAATTAAAAAGAATACTTGGTAAGTTGTGATTGATGGAACACAAAGTAAGACAAAAAAATTTGTACTCATATGTTTTCTTGCTCATATTTTGCATTAATCTTGTCACAATATGTATTTTACCATCATATTTTGTTGTACTTAATTTGACCAAACATCAAACTCTTCTACTTTAGGGTCATTCTACCGTATCTCTCTTTTTTTTGGAACAGCAACTTACTAAATCAAAACCATTAATTTAATAATAATTTGATCCGAACGTTCATTTAATTTGGAGTAATTTAGAGTGATACTGGCTACCGGTCAAACCAGTTATATATATAATAAGTAAAAAAACAAAAAGAACCCAGTATTCACTTCTCCTTCTCAAAAACAAAATATTCTCTCTATCACGCTTCGGACTCTATGAGGCTGTTTGGTTGGCTTGTTTCCGTAACTCAATTCTCTGTTTCCATAACTCAATTCTCAAAACTGGTGGGACCCATAGCAAAAAGGTTGTTTGGCAAACAATAACTCTGTTTCCATAACTCTGTTTCCATCACTCAATTCTCTACTTTTTGAGTTATGAGTTGTGGAAATTGAAAACAACTTTTGACTGTTTTCAGTTTTCAATTCTTTGTTTTCAATGGCATTTTGTAATTAAACACACATGAGGGACCCACTAATCATAAATCAGCCACATCTTTTGACCAAAACAACTATTCCTTTTTTTTTTTTTTTTCATTTTTCCTTTCTTCTCTGGGTTCTGTGTTCTTCCTCTTTTTTCTTTTTTTTTTTCCTTTCTTCTCTGGGTTCTTCTCTGGGTTCCGTGTTCTTCCTCTTCTTCCTTTTTTCTTTTTTTTTTTTTTCTCTGGGTTCGGTCTCCGTGTTCTTCCTCTCTTCTTCCTTTTTTTTTTTTTTTTCCTTTCTTCTCTGGGTTTGGTCTCCGTGTTCTTCCTCTATTTTTTTTTCACTGGTTTCGGTGGGTACTGAAAAAAAAAAAAAAAAAAAAAAAAAAAAAAAAAAACTGCACTAGTGACAGTAATGGGACCCACAAATAGTGTGAAAAATATTGAGTGATGGAAATTGAGTGATGGTGCCAAACAACCTAGTATTTTAGAGTGATGAGTGATGAGTAATGGAAATTGAGTGACGAAAATTGAGTGAGCAAAAAAGAGTGGCCAAACAGGCTCTATATCACGCTTCGGATTCAGTTTATCTAAAGAACCCAGTATTCGGCTTCTTCTGTCTTAGCTTCTTCTTTTACTAATCAACCACAAGAGCCCAGGGCAGCTAAACAAAACCCAAAGAAGAAATAGCATTAGCCGTTCTCTGCCCGGCGACGATATTTGAAATAGGTTTGTCTTTGTCTTTCTCTTTCTCTCAGACGAAATTGATTTTACTACTAATATACAGATTATTAAAGTTTCGTTGACTATCCACGCATGATTTGTTTTTATTTTTATTCATTGTTAGTAATCCCTAATGCTATTAATTGATTTGGGTTTTTATTTTTATTATTTTGATTGGAGATTCGGGTGTTGTTTGTTAACTTTGTTTCGAAAGTTGATTTGGAATTTCCTCCTATTTGAGAAACAAAATTTCAATACCCATGATTGCTTTACCATAATTCGCCCCCACCAGGACCACCACCACCAAATAAATAATATAAAAAAAACATAATAATAAAAAATAAAATTTGTTGTAATGGGAGGGTCTGTCAACTATGCTTGTAACAAAATGCAATAGAGTGGCAACTCAGTTGGCAGACTGGGCTGGTAGAGTAAATGAGTTTCATGTCTGGCTAGAGGAAGGCTCTGACTTCTTCAAACATTTGTACAACAAGAACTAGTAGTCTTGTTCCTTAATACAACTACTGCTATTTTAATTAAATTAAAATAAAAAGGTTAAGAGATTGTTATAGCATTATGTCCCCATAAGTCCTCTCTCAGCTAAGTTCTACCTATCCATGACATTCTTTAACATGGTACTGTAGCTTGAATTTTCAAAGAGTCATTTATGTAGGTTGTTCAAGAATGTTGTCAATTGGTACTGTAGCTACTCAAAAATAGCTAAATTGAAATTTAGTGACTGATAGAAGTCAGTTCTTTACATGGAAGGAAGAAAAAGAGATAGAATGTCATGCCCCTGTCAGATATCCAATTTATCTATTTTTTTCCTTTCACTGGTCTTTTTACAAATCCTTTGCATGTGGATAAATTGCTGGAAAAATTACAGTGGACTTAAGTGGTGCTATAGATGAGAAATTCAAATTTCAGTGGTGGATTGGGAACTTGCTTGTTGTCCTTCTAAGTTGAAGTGTTTAGAATAAGGAAGCTAAGTACGTATAACCAAGCTTTGCTAGCAAATGATCATAGTGTTTGGGGAGGAAAGATCTTTGGAGGCATATTATTGGGATGAAAATGTGGTTTCCTAGGTGAGCAGATGACAGATATAGTGGGGAGCACTCACAGTGGTAGTAATATGCTTCTGTTAATTCTTGGAGTACACCAAAGATAGGGGATCCATTCTAGGAATCTCATGTTTGGTCAAGTTTGCCAAGATTGAGAATCAGAGTAAGTTGATTCACTGATGAGCCTATTATATTTCAATATCCTGATGGATGAGTGGGCAGATATATATGTATTTGGAATTATAGATCTTTTTGCTGCACTGTTCTCCTCTTCCAACCTTTTGATTGTTTCTCTATGTTAGCAATGATGTTATCTTTTATTTTTATCTTGTTCATTTCTTTCAAATACTGATTTTTCTGTGGCACTTCCAAGTGCTAGTCATTGCAATGTTTTGTAACAACTGCAAATTAGATATTCTATAATTTTTTTATTTAAATTTTTGTCACAATTTTTTTTCAATCTACATATATTAGTTTTTTTGTTGGTTTTGTTGCTTGGGTTTACTCCCATGGCTGCTGAATATGACTTAGGAAGCCTTAGTTGATAGTTGCTTTGCTAATTTATGGAGTTTGTCAAACGATTCTGTATATTGCTTATGTGTCAAAAGTTCAGCCCTTCACATTTTTTTTATTCTATAATTTTTTTCTTTGCTGAGTTGTTAAAGTTGAGTTGGAGCTAAAGCTCATTGGCATCTATGTTATTTGCAACTTAAACTTCCTGGATTCGTATATTTTTCTAATCCTTATATATGTTTTTTTTTTTCCTTTTCAACTATCCAGAGTTACTTCTCCCTTACAGTTTAGCTTTACCTATTGAGGGGGAGGGGCAACCAGGTTTTTTGTCTATCTTTTGTTGTGGAGATAGATATTTTTCTGGTAGAGAATATAAAAATTCCATTGAATTCTTACTTGCAATGAGGATGGTACCATCAAATGTGATGTATTGGTAACCTGATATAGCAGGTTGCCTACTAGTGGGTACTATACCTCCCAAAAAAAAGGAGGTACTGTAGAATTACCTGTACTTTAGTATTGAGAGAAGTATTTTTTGTGATCAGGCTTTCAAACATGGACATACTTTGAAGAAGGCCAGCGGAAGTCACTCCCGTATCATTTCATAACGATAGCAAAGCTTGCATATGGTATGACACAAGAAAGGTGAGCTAAGTACTTAACTAAATTGCAACTGATGCTGTGATGCGTCCTTGATTGTTGAGGACTTGTAAACGCAGTTGCTAATCATCAAACTTCGATGTTACAATACTTACAGGTCTATGAGTTTGAATCCAAAAGGCATGTGAATTTCTTGTTAGACCAATGAAAAATGAAGTAAATCGAAGTCTAGAAGGAAGGCATTGAGAGACATATCCAACAATGGAGGAAGCTTTTGCAGCTGTGAATTTAATGAGGCAATCTTATTAGTGGAGAAAGAGGATGATCAGTCTAGGGCACTTGAAGAAGACAATATGCTTGATTGCCTTTTGCTCCCAAGGTCCAGTCTCTTCTTTCTCATCTACTAGGTAATTGGCACTCAGTGCCAAGAAATAGAGAGATTTGCTTGTTCGATTCTCGGGTTTGGTGAGAGAAAAATGAAAATGTGGCAAATGATTTAATATGCTTTTATATCTTGACAATGTCAATAAATTACTTTTTTTTTTTATAAAAAAATTAATAGGAAATTTACTCATTTTTGTTTCTTCACTTTTTGATTTGACTGGACTTGTGTGTGTGAGTGTGTGTTTCTGGGATGTTGAGTTTTGGATGATGTTAGCTTTTGATTCTGTTTAGGTTGCTAAGAAAGTGTGGGGACAGATGACTTTTTTAGAGAGAGAAAGATAGATATACTCATCTATTTGAATACTCACAGTTTAGTGGTATCTTTTGAGGGAAAGTTAGACATTTTGCACATACGTCAAGTGGATGCTTTCTAGTTTTGGAGAACTGTCAAAACCTTTCTGCTGTAGGACTGTGTGTGTATTTCTACTGCTTTACCACTTTGAGCCATTTATCATTGAACTAGTTTATGTTCAGACAACATTAGCATGTTATTTGACAGAGAATGACCATTATAGTTATGTTGTTCTCATTGCTTCTCTTAGATAGATTTCCTTTTTTGCTGAGATTTTCTTTGATTTGTTGCTAATTATACAGGATTTGATTTATGAAATGACAGATTAATGAACTTGTTGTGCAAACAAAGGAGAAAAGAAATTGAATTGTTCACATATTTCTTGCCTGAACAGCTTTCCTCTTTAAAGGTTAATCGTACACATGTCAGTATATCACACTTCAATACACTTTTTCCCTTGATATGATTTCCTAAATTTCAGATGGTTCTCTCCAATCCTGTAGAGTTTGAGAACCAGTTGGCAAGATTGGAGCATATAAAATAGTTGTTTTGACTAATGAGGTTGAATGTTATGCTGTTGACAGTCCAGAACAAACCAAGTTGGATTCACCAATCTCTCCTCCCATTGTATTATGATGTAATGACTGCACTATTGAGAGGGGTGGGCAACTGTTTCTGCTCAGACGTCTCCCCATATTAAAAAATTATTGCCCAAACATCATGGCCCATCATTATTCTTTTGGTACTAATTCAAAAGATAGAACTGATGATTTAATTGAAAGTGTTCTTATAAGGCCAACTCCAAGTAGGCCTTCTTGTTCTGCTGCCATTGAAATGAGAAAACTATAGTCTGAATTTGTGTCTTTCAGTTTTTTTTTGAAAACATTTTTCATGCTTGAAAATGTCACCTCCAAAATCTTGCGTATTGTCTAAAGTTTGAACCTATATTTGAGTCTCATAAAGGCAATTACAGAGTTCATAGAAGGCCGCTCCATTTCCTGTTGGAATTCATTGCCGTAGTTCATCACTTTTCACATCCACTGGCAGTGATGCTATTCTGAGGATCTCACTTTGAAGTATATGGAGCTCTTGGGGATTCAACAGGCTTATATACCAGGAACTGGAAAGCAAAAGGTAGAACTTAGAAGCATCCCCATGTTGGTTCATTTCCTCTCCTAAAACTAACGTCGTACTAGAGCCACCTGATGACTACGAGTGATAATGAGAAATCATTGAACAATGCAGCTAATGGCTACCAGATGCTTATTACAACTCATGCTTTCAATCAAAAAAATAAACTTGTCTTTTTCAAAGGAAGACAATGTCCAATGTGGCCTTCAGCAAAACAGCAAATCTTGTAGCCAAGGTATTGTTATTATGTCTTGTTTTTGTTTTCTGTTTTTAACTCTGTTCTTTCCGTTAACTCAGCATGTTGAACATTATATACAAAATAGAAGTCTCTCTCTTTCTACAGAACACCGTAGTGGCAATTTAGCATATATAGACAGCACTCCAATGTGGAAGGAACTTGAAAGCGTGATCCACACAGGCAAACGTCCATTGAGAATGCTCTAAATAAAGAGTTGTGGACAAAATTTGAGGCAGCATCCACCCATTGACTTCATCATAATGCCACTGTGCTACAAAATACTGCTCAGAACTGGATGAGTCTCTTGTGATAAGGGAAGTTAAATGAATGTGGATTTCAACGGGAAAGCACATCTTGTTTCCTTTAATTCCGATTGTAAATTGTGGATCACGTTGTATGTCAGAAGTATATAGGGGTTCTGTAATTGGTTTATATATGTACCAGTACCTAGGATGCATGAATCTCTTGGTGGTGCTTTTTTGCACTGATCATAATTTTATTTATTTATTGATATAATACATGTGTTCCATCAGATTTGTAACATCTTTTGGAATATCTATTGGTATTCATTTCGATTAAAAAAGCATATCTGAAGAGTAACTACATATTTGAGCAGTGAGCACCAATGCTACAGCCAGTGAATTATACACAAATACAAATTTCATTATTTGTAGTGAAAAACCGAAACAACCCAACTGGAGCAATGATTACACAAACTCACTAATGCACATATTCCGTATTATAATTTTGAAATCGTGTTTTCAAAGGAGTGTGTACGGATTATGTGCATAATGAGCATTTAATAGGAATTTTCAATTTTATGATATCCAAACCATAATATCCACAACTTTTGGAATGAAAGTGGTGCAAACAAAAGGCATATGCATACATGCGATCAAGAGCCTTGTAGCTCAATTAGTATTTCTTGATATTTCCAATGGAGACGTTAAGGATTTAAATCTATCTTCTCCAAATATCAATTTATCAATAAAAAATAAAAATAAAAAACCAATTTTACTTGACATTTTGTGCTTACTTTGGTCAGTCTCACACCTAAAATAAATTTTTTTTTTTACTTTATGGAGTGCTGTTAATTACACACCGGTGTGTGTGTTATGTTAGTTGCAATTATGGGTTCAAAATACAAATTCAGTTAAATTATGATGTTGAATTTTCAAGACAAGATTTCACCATTTCAAATCTATATATTTCTAAAAGCTGAAGCGTAGAATTTATTGTGCTACGCTCTAGTTGAGCCACATCATCGTCCACGTCATTACTTTTTTTTTTTTTTTTTTCAATTTTCCTATAATTGTTTTTAACATTTGTTTTTAAGATTTACACTTCTCCAACCTTTCTCTCTTCTTTACCTTTTCATCTCCCCACTAGCATCTAAATTAATATCATTCTTCCTCTTTTTCTTCATCTTCATTTATTTTTGTATTTTCTTATTCACACCCTTTTACTATAAATTTGTCGCTATCTCTTCCATTCTATGCATAGTTTTCTCTCACAACAAAAAGGTTCTCTCTCTCTCTCTCTCTCTCTCAAAATTTTGGTGGATTTTTTTATTTTCCTTGCGTATCTGCTTTAGGTTGATAATTTTTTATATTCTTTAAAACTCTACTTTGGATTAATGTGATTTAGTTTTGTTTTTTAATTTGTTTTTTTTTTTTTTTGTTCTCTTTGATTGTTAAATGTTATCCTATTGCATTATAAAGAATTAAATATTGCATATAAAAATATAATATTATTCTGTTACATAGCATGATTTAGATAATTTGGTATTTATTGTAAATTGATAATTCTTCTATTACATAGCATGATTTTTTATAGTGCTTGTGAGGCCAGAGGGTCCAAAGATACTCATCTACATATGTATCAGGCTCGAGGCCCAAACCGAGGATGAGGACATGTCCGAGGACAAACACGTGGTGTCATAGAGGCCCACAGTTGTAGGCGAAGAAGACAGTGTTGATCGTACCAGTCCAAGAAACTACGCTGAGGATGAACCCTTCCTTGATTAACCAAGGTTGAGGTACGAAGAAGGGTTTTACCGACAAAGGCAACCTTCTATACCATTCCATATAAGAAGATAAGTACTACAGGTGAATAGGACAGAATGTGATCATGTGGAATCTCTAGGTAAGTTGCTGCCTCCACATTAAATGCACTACAGCTAACTCTCTGGTCTCATTAATGTGGAGGTGATACCTGAACAGTGTGTTTCAGCCTTACAGCTATTACCTCATGACTTAGAGGATGGGCTAATGGGACAAGTATCAACACCAACCCCCCGGTATACACGTGTGAAGTGGGAATGAGAAGAGAGGAGAATATAAAAGGAAAAGCAGGCAACAAGAGAGGGGATCGGGAATTGCAAGAAGAAACTCTGTAGCATTCAGGAACCAAACTTGTAACCTAATTTACAAATAATATACAAGAACAGTACACCTTGGACCTTGTCGAAGACTATTTTTCTTCAATACAATCCTATTTCTTTTCGTTCTCTTATCATCTGAATCTATTCCGATGTTTATTTGATCAACTAAAGCCCATTTTTCCAACTCATTCTCTATAATTTTATTGTTTTGGGCTTTTTGGGCTTAAGTCCATCCACGTAGTGGGCTACGAGTTCAAATCTGTTCCTTACAATTGGCGCCGTCTGTGGGAATTACTAGTGTTTTAGTGAATCCGACTTTCAAAAATGGTAAGTTCAGGTCCACACCAAGCAGAGTCTACAGGGTCTCAGCGTCAAGATCATTTCCGTGATTTTGAACGACAAAGAGACTGGGAGGGAAGTGTACATACTACCCATACTAGTAGAAGCCAAGCTAAGGGTAAAAGCCATGTCTCTCAAGAGGAGAATACCAGAAACATGCAGAGAGAGATTGACCACTTGAGGAGAAGCCTACTCCATGAATGGTGAAAGAGAGCCTCATCCGATCCTAATTTCTTTTTTGACAACAAGGAGGATGAAAGCTATAGGTGTAGATCAAGGACTCCCCCTAGCGAGTCTTTCTTGTATGATTAGGATTATCATCATGAACGTAAAAATATAAATTCGTCCTCGGTCGGCCTGGGAAATGACGCTATGAGTAGGGCTCTTAACTAGATTTCCAGGTCACCCTTCACCTGCTGGATTGAGAGAGGGAGACTTCCTCAGCGGTTTTCCCAACCCACATTCACCATTTACAACGGAAGGACAGACCTTGTGGAGCACGCTAGCCACTTCAATTAGAGGATGGCGGTACATTCTAAAAATGAGTCTTTGATGTGTAAGGTATTTCCGTCCAGTTTGGAACTAGTGGCAATGAGGTGGTTTGATAGTTTGAGGGCAGGTTCTATTGATTCTTTCAAAGAACTTACTCAAGCATTTGGATCCCGCTTCATCATGTGTAGCAGGGTTCCTCAGCCTTTAGCTTCTTTGTTGTCTTTGTCCATGAGAGAAGGGGAAACCCTGAAGACGTATTCAGACAAATACTAGGAGATGTTCAACAAGATTGATGGTGATTTTGACGAAGTAGCCATTAGCACTTTCAAGCGAGGCCTACCTGCCGAGCATGGCTTGAGGAAATCTTTGACAAGGAAGCCTGTTACTAGTATACGTCAACTTATGGATCGGATCGACAAATATAAGAGGGTCGAGGAAGATATACAGCAGGACAAGGGAAAGAGTAAGGTTATCCCTCAAGAGAGGAGGGATTTCAAGTTGGACCGCTTCAACAATAATAGACCTTGGAGAGATTTTGCCCAACAATCTGGGTCTGCAGCCCCTCAAGTGGTAAACACAGTATTCCGAGAACCGGTACATCAGGTGTTAGAGAAGATCAAGAACGAGCCATATTTCAAATGGCCGAACAAGATGAGTGGAGATCCTTGGAGGCGCAACCAAAGCCTCCATTGCCAGTATTACTAAGAAGGGGGACATACCACTAAGGACTGCCGCACATTGTGGAACCATCTGGAACAGTTGGTCAAAGAAGGAAGGCTGTGGCAATTTTTGTACTAACTTAACGGACAGGGAGACCAGTCAAGGTCAAGGGCTCAGGGGAATGCCCCTTCAAGGCCCCTATTGGGTACAATCAATGTCAATTTTTGCCGCGCTTGGGAGAACTGGTTCTTGTCCTTCCAGGATGATGTTCGTGGCTGGATCAGTAGCCGAGAGCCCCAATCTGGTATCGAAGAGAGCTAAACTGGAAATTCGACCTTTGTTGAGTTTCTCAGACGAAGACAAGTTTGGAACTATCCAGCCACATGATGATACTTTGGTGGTCACCCTTAGAATATGAGGATATGATGTGAAGCGAGTAATGGTGGACCAAGACAGTAGTGCCGAGATCATATACCTTGACCTGTATAGGGGACTGAACTTAAAACCTGAAGATTTAACCGCCTACGATTCACCCCTAATAAGTTTTGATGGGAAAATTGTTGTCCTAAAGGGCCAAATCAGGCTGCCCGTGCAGGCAGGCTCAGAAGTGGTTGAGGTAGATTTCATAGTGGTGGATGCTTACTTTCCCTACACGGCCATTGTGGCCAGGCCCTAGCTTCATGCCCTAGGTGTTGTTTCGTCGACCCTGCATCAGAAGGTGAAGTATCCATCTGGAGACCAGATTGAGGAACTAGTAGGGGATCAATCCATGGCTAGGTAGTGTCTCGTGTCTGCAATTTTGCATCAGCCAACGGAGGGGTCCTTGGCCTCGACTAAAGAAAGCTTATAGCAGTCAAAGTTCCTAGAATTACCTGAGAATGGGCCAGCCGAGAAGGCCGAATGTGAAGACTTAGAGAAAATAGCTATAGGTGATGATCCAGAAAGGTTTTTTCAAGTTGGGGCTAAGTTACTACCTCAGGAGAAAGAGGAACTGGTAGAAGATCTCAGGAAAAACGTTGATGTACTTGCGTGGAATGCTTACGAAGCCCCAGGAGTGGATTCGAGCTTTATCTGCCACCATCTGAATGTCAATCCTGTTATTATCCCTAAGAAGCAGCCACCTTGGCGTTCATCTAAGGAACATTTAGATACTGTCAAAGATGAAGTGTTGAAGCTTAAGCAGGCTGGGGCTATTAAAGAAGTGTTTTATTTTGAATGGCTGGCCAACACAGTAGTGGTAAAGAAGAAGACGAAGAAGTGGCGCATTTGTGTAGATTTTACAGACTTAAACAAAGCCTACCCAAAAGACCCTTTCCCTATGCCTCGAATTGACCAATTAGTGGACGCAACGGTAGGCTATCCACGGATGAGCTTTTTGGATGCTTTCCAGGGGTACCATCAGATACCCCTAGCTCGGGACGACCAAGAAAAGACAACTTTTGTCACTTTTGTTGGGAATTATCATTATAAGGTGATGCCTTTTGGTTTAAAGAACGCAGGGGCTACTTATCAGAGGATGATGACCAGAATGTTTGAGCCTTAATTAAGAAAAAACATTGGTATTTACATTGATGATATGGTAGTAAAGAGAAAAGTAGAGTCCAACCATGTTACTGACCTCCAAAACATCTTTGATATCTTGAGGAGATACAAGCTGAGGCTCAATGCCTCCAAGTGTTCATTTGGTGCCAAATCAGGGAAGTTCTTGGGCTACATGGTCATGCACCGAGGAATTGAAGTTAACCCCGACCAAATCAAAGTAATTAAGAATCTGCAACCACCTCGGAACCCCAAAGAAGTCCAGAAGCTTACGGGGATGATTGCTGCTCTAAATCGATTTATCTCTCGGTCAGCAGACAGGTGTAGACCCTTTTTTCAGTTATTGAACATGTGGAAGGGATTTGAATGGACCGAGAAGTGTGCCTTGGCTTTCCAGCAGTTGAAGGAATATCTGTTTAGGCCACCCATTATGTCTAGACTCGAGGTAGATGAGGTCTTATTTGCCTACATCGTAGTGGCCTCCCACGCAGTGTGTTTGGTGCTAATACGTGTTAATGATGGCGTATAGAAGCCAGTTTACTACGTGAGTAAGTCACTACATGAGGCCGAGGTTGGTTACTTACCACTGGAGAGGGCCATTTTGGCAATAGTACATGGAACACGTAAGCTTCCCCACTATTTCCAGTCACACACAATTGTCGTCCTAACCTAGCTCCCAATTAGATCTCTACTGCGGAGTGCAGATTACACGGGAAGAGTTGCAAAGTGGGGCACAATTTTAGGAGCTTTTGATATTAAATATATGCATCACACCTCTATCAAGGGTCAAGTTCTTGTTGACCTGTTTGCTAAATTTGTTGAATCCCCTAAAGAAGAAAAAATAGAAGAGCAAAACATGGATGGAAAATCGGTTGAAATGATATCTGTACAAGAACTTGTGTCCTAGAAAGTTTACGTTGATGGTGCAGCAAACCATAAGGGATCTGGTGTGCAGCTAGTCCTGATATCTCTGGAAAGGATCACAATTGAGAAATCCTTAAAGTTGAGTTTTTCAGCCACAAACAATGAAGCCGAATATGAAGCTCTACTAGAAGGAATGATCATGGTACAAAAAATGGGTGGAAAGGCAGTGGAGGTGTTCTCTAACTCAAGGTTGGTTGTTGGCCAGGTCCAAGGAGAATTGGAAGCCAGAGATCTAAGAATGCAAGAGTACTTAAACCAGGTTAGACATTTACAGTCTAAGTTTGAGTCTTTTGATCTATCACAGGTCCCTAGAAGTAAAAACACACATGCGGATTCTTTGGCCACCTTGGCAACCTCCTCGACGCAAAGTCTACCTCGGTTAATCCTCGTAGAGGACTTATTCAAACCCACCGAGGCTGGAGCAACGAGAATTCATGTACATCATATAAGGGTGGGTCCGAGCTGGATGGATTCGATTGTATTGTTCTTCAAGGAAGACATCCTGCCCAAGGATAATTCCAAGGCTGAAAAAGTGAGAAGGAAGGCTCTTCAGTTTTGGTTGTCTGAGAACCAAAAGCTGTATAAGAGATCTTTTTCTGGCCCCTATTTGTTATGCATACACCCTGAAGCAGTGGAGTTACTCCTAGAGGAATTACATGAAGGAATTTGTGGAAGCCACATGAGATGCAAATCTTTTTCCTATAGGGCTCTCACACAGGGCTATTGGTAGCCTAATATGCAGAAGGAAGCGCAAAAATATGTGAAAAAGTGTGAACAGTGCCAAAGATTTGCATCAAATATTCACCAACCTGGAGGAGTCCTTAATCCTCTATCCAGTCATTGGCCTTTCGCTCAATGGGGCTTAGATATCGTGAGCCCTTTTCCCGAGGCAGTAGTGAACAAGAGGTATTTGTTGGTCAGCACAAACTACTTCACCAATTGGGTCGAAGCCGAGCCATTAGCAAACATCAGAGACGTGGATGCTAAACAATTCATTTGGAAGAACATTGTCACTAGGTTCAGAGTCCCTAATACCCTCATCTCAAACAAAGGACTCTAATTTGACAGCAAAGCCTTTAGGAGATACTGCTGTGACCTGGGAATAAAAAATAGGTATTCCACTCCTGCATACCCACAAGGGAATGGACAAGCTGAAGCAATTAATAAGGTCATTGTGAGCGGACTTAAAAAGAGGTTAGATGATGCCAAGGGGAAATGGGTGGAAGAGCTGCCACATGTCTTATGGACTTACCGGACTACACTTCGTAGGTCCACAGGAGAAACGCCCTTCTCCATTACTTATGGGGTTGAGGCCATTATTCCTCTAGAAATCGGATTCCCTACCCTGAGGACAAGTTCTTTCACTTCGAGCAGTAATGATGAATTATTGGGGAGGAGCTTAGACTTAGTTGAAGAGAGAAGGGAAAATGCCATGGTCCAATTAGCCTACTACTAGCACAAGGTCAAGCAAGAATATGATGCCAATGTGAATCTAAGACCACTGACAGTTGGAGACTTGGTCTTAAGAAAGGTTTTAGGAGCTGCGAAGAACCCAGCATGGGGGAAGTTAGGACCCAACTGGGAAGGGCCGTATCGAATCACGTCAGTGGCCAGAATAGGTGCATACTATTTGGAAGATCTAGAGGAAAGGGTTGTACCACGTCCTTGGAATGTAAATAACCTTAGGAGGTATTATTATTAATAAAATTTCTCTAACCCAATTTGGGTTTGTTACATTATTTGTCGTACTTTTTTCATCATTTATCCAAGTATCAAACAGAACCTTGGTCATGCCTGGCTCCTCGAACCACATACCTTGGAAAAATTGATATCTTTCAAATATTTTTCTAAGTGTTAAACAGAACCTTAGCTATGCCTGGTTCCTCGAACCATCTACTTTGGGAAAATTAACACAATATGACATTTATCTAAGTGTTAAACGGAACCTTAGCTATGCCATGTTCCTCGGACCATCTGCTTTGGGAAAATTAACACAGGGTGACATTTATCTAAGTATCAAACAGAACCTTGGTCATGCCTGGCTCCTCGGACCACATACCTTGGGAAAATTAATATTTCTCAAATATTTTTCTAAGTGTTAAACAAAACCTTAGCTATGCCTGGTTCCTTGGACCATCTGCTTTGGGAAAATTAACACAATATGACATTTCTTTAATTTTGATTGTAAATTTTGTTGCTCATGTGGGTCTGTTTATGTGTAATGGATCCGATTATTAGATTAGTAGATACATATGAACTTACATGAAAGCTAGTCTTATAGTTAATATGACAGGGCATTTGTGCTAGTAGGCTGATCACTTATTTACCTGTATTTTGATTAAAAATGGTTCCAACTTCTTCAGCCGATTGTCTTTACCACTTGGAGGTGGCTCTTCAAGCAGAGACCACTATAGGAACAGGTTTCTTACAGAATTACATTGAGTCTATTTTGCCTCCTCAAGATGCTAGTTGCAGACTCACACAATGTTTGTTACCATCCAATGCTTATGTCATGTCATATATAGAGACTGGAGTTAGAATTCTATCTTGGCATTTTTTTTATCGGTTTTTCCTAAATTTCCATGCACCATTTAATATTAATCATTAGTGCAAAACCTTCACAGCAAAAAGATAAACAGAAAATTTAGATATTATGTGAATGTTGGATGGAGGACCGATTATCTATGATGTCATATGTTGGAGGCCTCTAAAACCATATTGGATAAAATATTTTTAAGCACACAATTATTAATAAAATATAAAAATACAACTGTTTTTTGATTTATTGCTAATTATATAGCTTGTTGTGCAAACAAAGGAGAAAAGAGATTGAATCATTCACATATTTCTTGTCTGAACTACTCTCCTCTTCAAAGGTTAATCCATATTCCTACATATGTCAGATCACACTTGCATACTTTTCCCCCCCTTGATATGGATTATCATTTTCTTAGATATGCAGCCATGGTTCTTTAGATTTCGGAAGCTGCTCTCTAATCTTGTAGAGTGAGAATCAGTTGGCTAACTGATGCAAATATAATAGTAGTTTCGACTAATGAAGTTGAAAGCGACACTGTTGACAGCCCACAACAAAATAAGTTCAATTCATGATTTCTCCTCCCCTTGTGTTATGGCGTGCTTATTGAGAGAGGTAGACAACTTTTTCCGCTCACAATTCTCCCAACATCAAAAACATTATTGCCCAAACATCAGGGCCCATCATTAATTCTTTTGGTACTATTTCAGAAGATATAAATGATGATTTACTTGAAAGAATTCTTATAACGCCAACTCCAAGTAAGCCTTCTTATTCTACTGCCATTGAAATGATTAAAACTTTACAGTTTAAATCTATATTTGTATCTTCAGTTGTGTTTTGGAAAGAAAAAAAAAAAATCAATGCTTAAAATGTTACCACCTAAGTCTTGTGTTTTGTTTGAACCTATATCCGAGTCCTTTCATAAAGGCAATTACAGGGTAGGTATAAGGCCACTCCATTTCCAGTTTCATTGCAGTAGTTCCCCATTTTCCACATCCTCTGGCAGTAATGCTTCTGAGGGTAGCTTTGAGGCTTTTGGAGCTCTTGGGATTCAGCAGGCTTATAAACCTGGAACAGGAAAACAAAAGTTAGAAGCATCACCATGTTGGTTCATGTGCCCTCCTAAAACTTGTCTTACTAGAGCCACTTGATGAGAAATCATTGAACAATGTAGCTGATGGCTAGCAGATGCCTATAACGACACATTTCCAATTAGCAAATAAAGACCAAAGGAAGACAATATCCAATGTGGCCTTCTACAAAGTAGCAAATATTGTAACCAAGGTATGGTTTTTTTTGTTTTTGTTTTTTGTTTTTTGTTTTAGATTTTTGTTCTTCCCATTAAAAAATATAAGTTTCTCTCTTTCTACAGAACACCTTGGCAGCAATTTACCATTTATAGACAACGCTCAATGTGGAAGGAACCTAAAAGTGTGATTCACAAAGGCAAACATCTGGATGAGAATACTCTAAAGAAAGAGTTGTGGACAAAGTTCGAAGTAGTATCCACTCCTTAGCTTTGTTATAATGTGTTTGTGCTGCAATATACTGCTCATAACTGGATAAGGCCTCTTGTGATGATGGAAGTTAAATGAGTGTGATTTGAGCTGGAAAGCACATCTGTTTTCTTTAATTTTGATTGTAAATGGTGGATCATGTTGTATGTTGGTCGTATTTTGAGGCTCTATAATTGGTTTATATATCAATACCACCTATGATGCATGTATCTCTTGGTGGCATTGTTTTCACTAATGATGTGTCCGAAGAGTAACTACAGCACATATGAGCACCAGTGGGACAGCCCAAGGACTATGCACAAATTTCAATTTTTGTAATGGAAAAGCTAAACAACCCTACTATTTTTGGTTTATATTAGTCTTCTGAAGATGTTTTGTTAGATTGTGAGAGCTCATTGGGTTATGAAAAGAAGGATTGGCTAGAGGTCTGCAATGGTGTTAGCTTATTCTGTTAGTATCGTGTTGGAATTGTTTTTATCTCATTGTTTGAATAAATTTATCATTCATCGTGATACAGATATAGCACACTATGTTTCAACTATTGGCTATTGCAAAGTTCCATGCCACATCTTTTGTGGGATGTCATGCAAGGTGCATTGTAACACCCCAAGCTTTTTTCTTAAGCAAATTTTAGATGTGAATAATACCTCAAATGAATTTTATTTTTCTTTAGGGTGGTTAATTATTTTGCAGAGGTATTTTAAATATCTAAAGCATATAATGGCATTTTTGTGATTTGTGATAATGAGCTTGGTGAAAATTAAAGAAGTGATGAAACCTAAGGGTAGAGTGGTAAATGTTTCCTCAAGATATTTTTAGTTAATGGTCCACAATGATCAGCACAGCCCGTCCTTGGATCCACACGGTTCTCTCCCTTTCCTTGTGTCCTTTTCTAGCTTCTTCTTATCTTCTTGTTTTCTCTACCCCATGGCCGACCCATTGCAAGCTTCCTCTACTCAAACCACCCATTATCACCACTTAAAACAACCTAACCGCACCAGCATCGCTCCATTTTAATGGATGCAGAAAGTGTTCTCCTGGAGTAGCTGAAACAGTGGTGTTAAGGTGAAATTTTCTTGGATTTACTTTCTTATTGTTTTGGTTATGGTCTAAAGCTTGTGTAGAGTCAATCTCTTGGGTGGGGATATTATTTTGATATGGGTATTTTTCCTTGATGATGTTTAAAAGTGGGTAATGCAAGCTTCAGATATGGGTTGTGTGAGATGCTTTGGTTTTGCACAGTTTATGGTTTTGTATGATTTTTTACTAAACTTTGTTTTGTGGTTGCTTCTTGGGTTAATTTCTTGAAATTCTGGTGTCTATCTATAGTACCAATGATAAAATGGTTTGTTGAGGATGGACACATGATATTCCTCGAAAGGGGATAGGAAGATTGGTGTTCAAAACGACCATTTGACCATACTTAATCTGTTTTCTGTAGAAACTCTGCACACATTATAGTTAAAAGTTCATAATAAATTCCATAGATTGAATCTGGAAGCCTTAGATGGCTATAATGAAAGCTAATACACATATCTTTTACCTGATTCAAGTCTCAAAGCATTTTGGCTAGTATAATAATTATAATGATTTTTCTTTTGGGACTGTAAATCTGTCCCTGACAGATTTGAGTAAGCTGAATTGCGTGATTTTTAATAAATTGTAGAAAAATCATTTTGAGCTGAATTTTTGGTGGTACATACTAGACATATAAAGACTTGTCCCTATTTAATTTCAAGCTTTTTGGATAACATTAAGTGGACCAAACGAATTTTATAAAAAAGGCTGACCTGTTGGAAATTATCTGAAAATGTGATTAGGGTGCTGAGACTTTAAGGAATTTACTCCAAGCTTTTGTTGTGTGGTTTAGCTTGTAAGTTCATATGTGCTTTCTTTGATAAGTGTTTTACTTTGGCTAATTTTATCATGGTTTGGTATTGGCATATGTTGTATCAAGTTGGTACATACACATTGTTTGCGGAAGGGAATTAAAGGCTTTGGTCGTGTTGTTGTCCTATGAGTTTCTTATATGCTTGTTTGGTTCCCTTTTGGGTAGAGGTACTTGTCTTGGGCTAGTCAAGGTAGGCTTTAGAGCCTTAGATTTGATTTTTGAGGGAATCCTTTCCGATTTATGGAGACAAATTTGATAGCGTAATTTTGTAGTAGGCCTTGTTATTAATAGGCTTGATACTTCTGTTTCTAGGTTTCAAGATACTTGGTGATGGAACTAGTAACTTGATTGGTTGAATGCGGTGCCCGGTTGAGGTAAATTTGGAATGGACTGCTGAGGTAAATAGTTTTTTAATGGGATTTTTGGAAAATAACCATGTTTTATAAATGTTGTTTTTGGGTCAAACACATTTTGGAAAATTATATATGGATATATGTTTTCTTAAAAGCATTGTGTTGTGACCCTATTATATATTATTATATATGAAAAGTACATCATATTTGGTATGGCATTTGGGGAAATGTATGAATTGTTGACATGGAAAAATAAGCATCTTTTATTTAAATCTTTGATAAAGAAATCTTGGATTTTATGGTATATTAGAGAATTTAAAGATGCTTATCTTGTTTTGTTATGTGGGAAATTCATAGAAAATCTCTTGACAAGAATGAAGTTGAAAGCCTTACAAACTTTGTAAAAGTTAGATTATTTAAGGTTTTCTGAAACTACCTGGATATGAACTATGTGTTTGAAATGAAATATATACCTGTGAGCTTTATATGGTTTTAACACCATGTCATGTGTGATTTCCCGATGATCACCCGATTTGTTTTCCGTGGTCTTTGTGACAATGGAATCAAATCCAGGTCAGTGCCCTTTCATTTTGGATGATGTGTTCTTCCTTGCTGCCCATGGGGGGAAGAGGTTCATTGATTGTGTGTGGGTGAGGCTGTTGCCCATGGGGCCAAGAGACCACATGCAAGAGAGGTCCTATTTGACGCGCTCTCTCTACTGCCCATGGGGGGAGAGAAAAACCTTGAGGGTACGGATGAGGCTGCTGTCCATGGGGCCAAGAGTCTGCATACCAGAGGGGACAATATCATGCCAGTTGTGAATGGGTGGATCCCCTGACCGGTCTATGTGGTAGTATGGTATATTTGTGATAATTTACTTTACGTTAGATATTATGGTTTGGGAAACTATATTGTTGGTGCTCACAAATTATAGTGTATAGTTTCAAGATATTTACTTTGAGAAATTTTGTGTTTCATTATTAAATCATTCTTGTCATATTATTATCATTGAAGATGAAACTTGCATTTCCCTCATCCCCATTAATTATGCTACTTACTGGGCTTTAGCTCATTCCACTCTCCAACAGTTTTTCAGATAAATTTGCTATATCTCGGGCATGGAGCTTGTTTTATTGGTGGTGATTGGAGCATTATGCTAAATGAGAGATTTATGCTATGATTGGTTGGTGACTCAACTTTCTAAATTTATTGAGGCCATAGCTAATTCTATCGGAGGTTGGGCCCTTGAGGTTTGTTAGCCTTGGGCATGGTAGGCATTGATTCTATCGTCGTAGTTGCCTATCCGAGGAAGGATTGTGATCTGATGTTGACCCATTTAGAGTTTTGGAATTTCATGTATATTTAGAGACATTATTTGTAATTTGTATTGTTTATAAATGTGTTATAGAGCTCTGACTTGTAATATGGTGATTTTAGTATGGTTATTTATCCTTATCATGTGTTGAGGAGAAAAAAAAAATCTCCTACGTTCTCGCTCTTATGGTTCTTCTCTCACGCTTTGGACCCTCATGAGTTTGGGGCGTGACATGCATCCTTGCACTATGTATAAAACTGGTTATGTACACAAAACTGTTCTTATATGAATAAGCTTCCCCTTCGAGACGTGTTATTTGATTTTTTTTTTTTTTTTACATGTTATGTCTAGAATTATGTCCCTCAGTCCTTTAGTCACTATTTGGGGTAGGTGCATGAGTATTAAGTTTTCTATGACATATGTTTCACTCCAAATCTAGTCTCATTCTCATCCACAACTTGGACACTTTCTACCCACTAACTTTCTTACATTGACAACGAGTGGCTATACATAAAAAGAGAAATGCTACGTCTACAATATTTTTACAACAAATCCCAAGTAACTAGTTGTTATTGGTTCAAATTTGAACCTAACACTAAGATTACTTTTTTGCCCTAACAATAACAACTAGTAACAACCTGTCACTTAGGATTTGTTGTAAAAATGTTATAGACATATCATTTCTCATATAAAAAATGACACATCATTATTATTCCCTTTTATATCATAACCACCAAATTTAACAATAGGTTAAATTTAATGTGAGAGCTTAATTGTGTTTAAAACATACATTTCCTTCTCCACATATTGAATTATCCCAAAAAAAAAAAAAAAAAAAATTTAAAAAACATTTATGTGCTTCCTAAACCAGTTTTTGTTGACATGTTAAGCTTACTTTTCTTGAGTCCCACATCTAAAATAAAAATATTCCGACTTTTTATAGCAGTTTTAATAAATGAGGGAAGAATAGCCTCATTACTAGAATAGGGTTTTTTTTTTTTTTTTTTTTTTTTTTTAAATTATAAAAAAACATATATATTTAAAGAATTGGATCCTAGACTCCAACTACGAAGAGAAAAATGACAAGTGTTTTGTTATGTGCAATATATATGACTCACTTGGTTAATTCAATTAAGTAAACTAGCTTTTTAACCAACACTATGTGCGGGAACCTTTTTATTTATATTTATTAGAAAGAATTTTTTTTAATAATATTTAAATACACTTTTCCAACATACTAAACACCTCACACATATCTCAATTTACAAATCTAATTAGAAACACCATAGGTAGATACCAAAAACTAATTTAACCCAAATCTAATACAAAGTACTCAAAACAAAATTTATTTAAACCCAATACCATAATTAAAACCAAATCTAACTCAAATATCTAAATCTAAAACAATCCAACCAAGTGCATTTAAAGATGTTGATTCAGCATCAGCTAACTTTTTTTTCTTTTGAATTCCAATGTGCCTCTACATTGCTTTTTGTGTGGTTATATGCTCAATGCTAATTTCATATCTCAGTTGTTCTTTTTGTTCTTGCTCCTTTCCAATCGACCACATATCGTTTCCACTTCTTATTTTCCGCCTATCATGTCCCTTTTGTGAGGAATAAATATTGACCTTTGTAGATTCCGTTCAACCCCAACATTTATATACTGCACAAAGTAAATGTATCTTAGAAGCTTGATAAGAAACTATACAATTTAAAAAAAAAAAAAAATTTCATAAATGCATATAAATCACAAAGTTTGATCATAATCTACAGTAAACAGTACACCAAATTATATATATATATATATATATATATATATTATTTTTACATAGATTCATTGCGTTATTGAAAGTGTATGGGGAGTTGTAACAGCAGGGCAGAATATGAAATTGCAAAAAGTGTACCCATATCTCCTTGCAATCAAAATCTATTGCAAGTTGGACTACAAATTTGGTTGTACAGAATAAAGTAAGTTTTCTTCTACATTCACAAACTTATATGCTTCTAATTCAAGGAAAAAAATTCAAGTAATTAAAACATAATTAAAAAAATATAACAATAAAGAAATGTTAGATCTAGATGGAAGTTTCCATACCAAAAAAAAAAAAAAAAAAAACCTTAAGTAATACATGAATATTAACAGAAGTTTAAAGCCCTATAAAAGCACAAATCTCTTAAAACAGTACACCAATATAAGAAATTTGAGTGGTTTATTCTATCTAGGCACAAAGTTAAAAGTAACCTCCAACTTTTTATAGCTTATCCAGACCTTCTAATCATATTATATATAATAAAAGTTAGGCTTAGACGGTGTGATTGCGCCACGTGGCTTCACTAAATTGCAAAAATTTTAATAAATTTTTAGATTTTAAGAATAGATATATATACATATTTTTTGGATAAATATGACAAATCAAGTAATGAAAGAAAGTAGTATTTGATTTACAACTATAACAGTTGTGTCTATCTAAAATGTTATCAACAAACCCTAAAATTAATAGAATAGAATTACCTAAAGATAGAATTTAAATAAAAAAGAGATTCTTTCATCTTGATGCTTTTTAAATATATATTATTTTTCTTCTCCTATAATTTCTAAATTGATAAAAATCATAATTTGATTACAATCCAAATTCTTTATTTGATCCTTTTCTTATTATAATATATAAGTTGATAAGAATCTTAATTAAAAAAATCAATGTAGTACACGTAAAAAAAGGTCCATCTAATCCTTCTTCTTTTTGTTATTTAAATTATATTACTACATGTAAAACCTTCAAAAAAAAAAAAAAAAAAAAAAAAAAAAAACCTTACTACACATAAAAATTGCAGAAAAGTTTTTAGATTTAAAAAAAAATAGATATAATTTTTCTTTTCCGATAATTTCTAAGTTGATAAAAATCTTAATTTCATTATAATCCAAATTCCTCATCTAATCCTTTCTTAAAGTACACGTTAAAGTCCATCTAATTTCAGCTTCATACACCTCTATAAATTAGACAAACATTAGACCTTTTGTTCATATCAACTTCTTCAATGTGGAGTGTATATATATAAGATAATTCATAATAAATACCTACCATACAGTTTTTTTCCTCTATTATTCCTTCTTCTCCCTACAACCTTACACATGTATTTGTTTACTCTAATTTTTTTTTAATATATTTGTTGAATTTTTTTTTCCATCAAATTGAATAGGTTTTGTGTATTTTTTGTCTTTTGTTTAACCTAATTTCCTAAACTTTTATCCTATTTATTTGGTTATTATTTGAACATCAATCATTAAATAGAGTTAGACATGAATTTTTATTATTTTGTATATCATATATGAATTACACTCAACAATAGCACACTTCTGTTTTCGTTTAGTACAGTTTCATTTGAAATTTTGCATATTGGACAAACTGCTTCAACATAAACACCACGCCTAGATAAATTGTCCATTGCAAGTAAAGAATTACTCAATGATCTCCAAAGAAAAAGTAAGACGTTTTTCCCCTTCACTTATTTTATTCTATTTATGCCTCAATAATTTTTATTCTGTTGGTCGTTTTGCTTCTTCTTTATTTATTTTTATTTATCCGTATTGCTCATATTGTTAATTGGGAAACTATTGTCTACCATTCTCTTTGTAGTTTAAGCCTTATTTGAAAAATCTTAATTAGGTGAACTAGATAGGAAATATCATGCTAAGTAGGTTTTTTTTTTTTGGTGCTACTTATTTTGGTTTGTTAATAATACAGAGAGAGAGGTTGAGATCAAATAATAGAGATTATTGTTCACAACTAAAGGCCAAAATGGATGTTACTATTGAAAGGTATCACTTCTCAATTCTCATCATATCTCAATGCTAATGAATTTATTTATTTTATTTATTTTTTTGGTTGGGTGAAAATCACTCAAGTTTCAGTGTCTTCTCCCATGCTGTCAAGGACAAAAATTATATTTTCATGTATGCCTCTCTACTTTATATTTTTAAATGTTTAGTTATTTCGATTATTCTTAATTACTGAATTGAGGTTTCCACTTAAATATGCTTTCAATAATTTTTTTAATAGCTTTTAATTATTAAATTCAAGGTTTTTCCATTTAAATATTACTTGAGCCTTAAATCTCAATATATTATGAAAAATCCTTTTATGTTTCTTTTATGTATCTCATTTTATATTAGTTATGTAGTTATCTACCATCTTTCATTCAACTATTTTAGACACACACACACACACACACACACACACACATATATATATATATATATATTTAAATGCTTTTAAAACACTTTAGTCTCATACAATAAGCATTCATTATATAACTTAAAAGTAAAATATTCATTTATTTTTTATTGTTTTGTTCATTCTCAAAAAAAAAAAAAAAAAGTAAATAAATTGTTTACATTTGAATTTTAATTAAGCCGTGCATCACACGGGCATAATACTAGTGCTTTAATATATCTATAAGTCTCTCATAACATCATATTTAATTTTGCTACTGGAAAATGATGGGAAAAACCTAATGGAATCATAACAGTTTTACAGTTTAGTTTAGTTTAGTCCAAAACAAAAACTAATTGAATCCAAATACTTTTAAAAAGATGACAAAAATATGCAGAACAAAACCAATACAAACCCAAATACAGCAATCAACAAAATTTAATCTAAAATATGAGATAAATACAGGGAAAGTCAAGCCACTCTAACCTGTCAGTTTGATCTAGCAACTCTTCTTACATAACACCCAAGTCTCTTATATGGTAAAGAACATTGTAAAGCTATAACTAAAAATTATTGAATCAACTTAAAACAAAATAGCTGATTAAAATTTGCAAAGCAAAACCAAGTCAAACCCAAATATATTAATGGACAAAATCTAATCCAAAATATGAAATAAACAAAGGGGAAATCAGGGCATCCTAACCAGTCAGTTCAATCAATCAACACTTCTTGCAAAATACCCAAGTGTCGTATTTGATAGAAAACTCGGTAAATCTATGTTTCAACAAAATGGAGTAATAAGGATTTTTAATTTACAGGGAAAAGGATGAAAGAGAGACTACACAAGAAGCTGAAGCAAACGTAGTAATCTTGCAAAAAAGTGGAAGATTTTTCCCATATTACATTTTTTTTTTAAACAAAGATAATTTTCAAGTTCCACATAATAATCTAAAAATTAATGTGTAAACAATACAACCATGTTTAGTAAACTAAGATAACGCAATTTTAAAATTCAGTTGGCTACCCTTTTTTTTTTTAATCATAAATCAAAACCATACATTTTAATTTATTTTAAAAAACCATAACTTAGATAAAATCATAACACTCTACAGAGTCTATATATAAAACCATAACAGCGGGTTCACGCTTTGCTTTCTTCTGCTCCAAATTCGTCACCTTTCATTGTTAAATTTATTACTATCTTTTACTATTAATCTCATTTCGTGCCGTGTTTGGTTGCCTAGAAAATCAGTTTTAAAAGAAAACCTTGGAATTTGAACTAATTTACATAATTATGTGTAAATTCAATATGAATCCTCTGCTCAGGCCAGCACAATTCAAATAATTATTGGGAAAATAGTTAAAAAGAACATTAAATTACTAAGTTCTGGGTCGTTAAATATTGAATTACTTGTTTTTTATATTGTTGTTATGGAAAAAACAATGATGGGTGTGAGATTATTTGGCCATATAATTTTTATATTGACATCATATTTCATATATTGTTCTTTGGAATAAGTACTATTTGTGTGAAATTAAAGCCTTGGATAGCATGAGTACATTGCCTGGAAAATGCAAAATTTAATGTAATTTAGGGAAAATATGCTATTGGTTACATGGCTATTGAAGAACAAGAGGTTAGGTGGGTCACAAAAGAGATAAAATTATAAGTTAGAATTGTATGCGACGACATAGGATGTAAGCTATAAACATATGGAATAAGGGAGAGGAATAGTGAGAAGGGACGTGATGTGATCATGCATTGCCTATAGATTTTACTGTCTAGAGATAAGTCCAAAGAGCTCTTCTTTAGAAAGTTTCCCTTATCCAAAAAAAAAAAGAGGGATGTGATCATGGTAGTCTTGCTCAACATTTGCATTTTCCCTACTCTTGGAAAGATTTGAATTCACTGGGTGCATGCGTGTATTGACCATCCAAGTAATATTTGTACGTAGCTTTATGATAGTTGCTTCATTCGAAATGAGCAATTTCTGTTGATTACTCAATTTGTTGTTTTATTGTTATACTACTTTTTTGTCGGATTTCATTTATGTTTTTCTATGCCGTGAGATAGGTTGAATTCACTCAATATGTGCGTGCACTACAGGCTGCAAGCTTGGACAAAATTGCTTCTCTCGTGAAGAATGATGTATTAACCATGGAAGGACTGGTGTGCCTCTCTTATATATTATTTGTGTTTATTTAGTATTATTCTCTTGTTGGTCTATTTACTTTTTGGTTTGTGTCTCTTATCATTTTCTAAAATTTAGGTCAGGGAGATGCAGATGTATTTGACCACTACAGATAACATCGTTCGTGCGAGAGGTATTTTAAGCGTCTTATGAGGTGTTGGATTGAATGGTAGTTTTTCTTTTTGTGGTAATTAGTATATAAATAAATCAAGCTAAAGCTTGAATTCGAATACTCAAAATATTTTTTTGATAGGTAAAATAAATGAAAATACTCAAAATTTTATTAGCCAACTACCCTTTTTGAGTAGATTGCATGAATTTTTCAGTATACAACTGTACAATGGCAGAGCTAGGGAGTTGCCCCCCTGACCCAGCAAACTTTGATATGTTCAAATCTTAAAACCATGAAATGTAAAAATGTTATCAATGTATTGCTTTGTTGAGATTAACCTGATGCTTTGATGCTTGAATATGTTCATGTCTTAAAACCATGCAGTGTAAAAATGTTTTCAATGTAGTGTTTTGATGAGACCTAACATGTCCATCAACTTCTTTATGAGGAAAATTTATGTTTGTGTGTGTCAGTTATAAACTTTGTGATGGTCCCTTGTAGATATCTGCATGGTAAAGTTTTGTATTTTTTCCCTCTTTTGGTTGGTATGGACTTGGAAAAAGTAGAGGGGGGAGGGGAGGGTGGGGGGGTCTTGTGGCCTTATAAGTTAACAATATAACTCTAGATTTTTGATAGGTTTTCTTATTCCTAAACCAAAATGATATTAGTTCCTGACAATTTCTTGAGACATGGTATTCTTTTCCAGGCATCCTTCTTCTTGCAGAAGGGCTTACATGCCTTGCAAGAAAGCCCCTAGACAATGCTACATTACATAGCTTGATAGGGTTCTTCACTGACAGATTGGTGAGTAGGAAGTTATTTTCTGCAGCATCATATATGAAAGATCTTAATATATAATTTCTGATTGTGATCTTTGTTTTCTTTCAAGTTTATGACTTCTGTTTCCTTTTTAAATTCTACCTGGTTTGTGTGGTTTTATGATGTGCCCGGAGCCTTGGACAGATTCTGCTCCATCGACTTTACACGTTTATGTTATATGTTTTTCATAATTATGTGAATAATTTTTTTTCTTATCAAGAGTCAATTACAAAAATAATTCTTATTGGAGATCAGACTTTTATTTTATTTTTGCACAAAAATCTGTAAATCTATCATGCTTTAATTGCTTTGCACACTGTACACTGGAATTCTTTTTGTCCGTCTTCGGGCTTAAGGCCTCTATATTCATTCTCTGTGGGTACGTGAATCCAGGAAAATTTCACAAACATGGCTTGATTTAGGTGGTTTTGTAGTTGCCTCCTTAATTGTTCTTCCTCTTGCTGAAATGGGTTACTATTTTGAAGCCTGTCTTTTCATGATTAGATGGCATGGGGAAGGGTCTTTCCAAGAGAGAAGGTTCGTGACTTGATCTTGATTTAGAGGCTGCATATGTTTTCATGGTTAATCATGTAAATAGCACAAACAGAGATATAGAATGGATATTATACTAGCCTCTGTACACGCACTACACGCATGTTCAGAGGTGCTTCCTTTTTTTTTCAGTTAAAAAAAAAAAAAAACATTTGTATTTACCTACGACAATATCAAATGAAATGTACCTTTCTCAAATGCGAGGTATTGTGTCACCATAAGAAAGACCTTTAATTTTTGTGGGGAGGTTTGGTGAGTTAGAGGAGAGAAATGAGAGTAGGAAGGATTGGGGAGGAAGGGAAAACTGAAATCAGGGAAAAAAAAAAAAAAAAAAAAAAAAACATATCCAATTGTGGATTTTAAACATGGAGTCCATCTAAAAAAAAAAAATGATTTAGTTTTAAATTTTAGAATGAAAAAACGTTTAAGGCTTGGAAGTTATCTTTTTAGAGAACCCCAAACTATGTGGGTGTTACAATGTTAGAATTCAAATGAAAAATGTAACCGCCCTGGATAAAGATGAGCATTATTATTATTTAAAACCAAAAAAAAAAAAAAAAAAAAAAAACTATTGGCTTGTCTTGATTGTTAGTAAAAATCAGAAACATAGGTTATTTTGACAAAATTGGAAGCGTGGGATTGTTTTGATTCGAACGTGGGTTAGTGAGAGTTGGAGTAGTGAAAATTTCTTTCTTGTCCCTAAGTGACTGTTTGACACTTTGACCCACAAAAAGTGTAGACTAATCATTAGGGATAATACTGGAAATAAGGAACAGTGGACATCTCTGGTCTACTCTCTTAATATATAGAGATGTGTGAAGGGAGATTGAATTTGGTTAATCACCTTTATATTATTTCCTTTTTTTAGCTGTGATGTTTTTGGATTGTGTTTGGGACTTCCAACAATGACAAGTTCTTATAAAGTCGATGTGCTATATTTGTGGATATGTACTTTGGAAATTGGATAGGTTCCTTTTTGGCATTTTTCCCTATGTGTATTGATAGAGTAGCATATAGCTATTCTTTTAAAATTTGTTGGTTCTTGGATCGTTTTGTCAAGGGGAATTCAAGAGGAGTCTCTTTTCTTAATTTCTTTCTTTTGTTCCTTTTCAGTTTGACAATTCATGATAAGAACTGTTAGTAGTACTTAATAGGTACTCATCTCCTATATATGTATGGCTTAACAGATCAGGATGTGCCCTTAAAAGTCAGTCTCGTCTACTCTGAAAAAACGTAGTTGGTCATGAACAGCTTCAGTCTTGTTTAAGGTTATTCATAAAAATAAAATAAATAAAAAAGCCCCAAGTTTCAAGCCCTAATGTCGGGCTCATTATCTCAGAAAGTCTTTGTACCATTGAAATTAATAGTATGCATTCATGTGAATGTATGTATGAATATGTTTGGACACATAAACATCTTCATATGTATTTTTCGTATATAAGTATTTATTATGTCCTGTTGAATTTTCATATTAATTAATTTATGCATTCATGTGAATGTATGTATGAATAATTTACACATACAAACGTCATCATATGGATATGGTGCATTTTTCTCCAGGAGGAGGTCATGTTACATGTTCAGGTGGTTGCATTTAATGATTTATGAAATAACAATTCCAAAGACAGATTTACTCATCTCTCTCTCTCTCTGGTTTGGTATTCCAGAGCTGTTTCTATCAGTTTAAGGCCGAGGGTTTTGTTTCCATGTCATTCTGCACTTGAAATTCTTTTTTGTTAATTTTTATCTCTTAATATACGGAATTTTAGTTTTACCTCATATGATAAATAGATTTTTTGAGATTTTAGTGTAATTTCCCACAGATGAACATTATAGCCTTTTTTACTCATGGTTTACTAGTAAACATCCAGGGGAGAAGACTCTAATGTAAGAGCTGTGGACAAAGTTTGAAGCAGTATACACTTGTTAGCTTTGTAATAATGCCTTTGTGCTGCAATATACTGCTCAGAACTGGATGAGTCCTCTTGTGATGATGGAAATTAAATGAATTGTGATTTGAGCTGGAAAGCACATCTTTTTTCTTTAATTTTGATTGTAATTTTCATTGCTTATGTGGCTCTGTTTGTGTGTAATTGATCCCATTATTAGATTAGTTGATGCATGTGAACTTACATGAAGGCTAGTTCGTATAGTTAATATGACAAGGCATTTTCTCTAGTAGGCTGATCACTTACTTGTATTTTTATTAAAAATGGTTCCAATATCTTCAGCCTATTTTCTTTTCCAGTTGCGGGTGGCTCTTCCAGCATAGACCACTACAGGAACAGGTTTCTTACAGAATGAGTTTGTTCTGGCTCTTCAAGATGCTAGCACAAGGTTTGTTACCATCCAATGCTTATGTCACATCATATATAGAGACTGGGGATAGAATTCTATCTTCTTTTTTTTTTTTTTTTTTTTTGTCGGTAATTCCTGAATTGCCATGCACCATTTATTATCTCTGGTGTCATATGTTGGAGTCCTCTAAACCATATCAGATAAAATATTTTGTAAGGACACGATTGTTAATATAAAAATAGAACTTTTCTCTGATTTGTTGCTAATTATTTGGGAATTGATTTATGAAATAACAGATTAATGAACTTCTTGTTCAATCAAAGGAGAAAGGAAATTGAATCATTCACATATTTCTTGCCTGAACTGCTTTCCTCTTCAAAGGTTAATCCATAAACCTACATATATATGTCAGTGGACCACACTTGCACACTCATTTCCCCTCTTGATATGGATTATCATTTTCTTAGATATGCAGCCACGTTTCTCCAGATTTCAAAAGGTTCTCTTCAATCCTGTAGAGTCTGAGAAACAGCTGTCAAACTAATACAAATATAATAGTTGCTTTGACTTATGAAGTTGAAAGAGATGCTGTTGACAGCCCAGAAAAAAAATAAGTTGGATTCATAATCTCTTATCATGGTGTGCTGACTGCACTATTGAGAGAGGTAGACAATTGTTTCTGCTCACAACTCTCTCCAGATCAAAAATATTATTTCCCAAACATCAGGGCCCATCATTAATTCTTTTGGTACTATTTCAGAAAATATAAATGATGTTTTACTTGAAAGAGTTCTTATAAAGCCAATTCCAAGTAAGCATTCTCATTCTGCTGCCATTGAAATGATTAAAACTCTACAGTTTGAATTTGTATTTGTATTTTCAGTTGTGCTTTGGGGGAAAAGAAATCAATGCTTGAAAATGTCACCTCCTAAGTCTTGTGTATTGTTTGAACCAATATCTGAGTCCTTTCATAAAGGCAATTACAGGGTACGTATAAGGCCGGTCCATTTCCTGTTGGAATTCATTGCAGTAGTTCACCAATTTCCACATCCTCTGGGAGTGATGCTTCTGAGGGTCTCACTTTGAAGCATCTGAGGCTCTTGGTGATTTAACAGGCATATAAACCTGGAACAGGAAAGCGAAAGGTAGAAGCATCACCATGTTGGTTCATGTGCCCTCCTAAAACTTTTGCCTTACTAGAGCCACTTGATGAGATATCATTGAACAATGTAGTTGATGGCTAGCAGATGCCCATGATGACACATTTTCAATCAGCAAATAAACTTGTCTTTTCCATAGGAAGACAATATCCAATGTGGTCTTCTACAAAGTAGCAAATATTGTAACCAAGGTATTGTTTTGTTCATTTTTCTTTTTTGTTTTAAACTCTCTGTTCTTCCCGTTATAAAGTGGAAGTTTCTCTCTTTCTACAAAACACCTTGGTGGCAATTTAGCATTTATAGACAACACTCCAGCGTGGAAGCAACCTGCAAGAATACTCTAAAGAAAGAGTTGTGGACAAAGTTTGATGCAGTATCCACTCATTGGCTTCGTTATAATGCTGTGCTGCAAAATTCTGCTCAGAACTGGATGAGGTCTCCTGTGATGAGGGAAGTTAAATGAATGTGATTTGAGCTAGAAAGCACATCTTTTTTATTTAATTTTGATTGTAAATGGTGGATCATGTTGTATGTTAGACGTATTTTGGGGCTCTATAATTGGTTTATATATCAGTACCATTTACGATACATGTATCTCTTGGTGGCACTATTTTCACTGATCATGTATTCCAAGAGTAACTACTACACATATGAGCACCAGTGCGACAGCCAAAGGACTATGCACAAATTTCAATTTTTGTAATGGACAAGCTATACAGACTTACTGTTTTGGTTTATAGTAGTCTTCTGAAGATGTTTTGTTAGATTGTGAGAGCTGGTTGGGTTATAAAAAAAGGATTAGTTAGAAGTTTGCAATAGTGTTGCTTATTCTGTTTGTATTGTGTTGGAACTGTTTTATCTCATTTTTGTTTGATTAAAATTCTCATTCATCATAATACAGAAACGGTAGCCACACTATGTTTCAACTATTGGCTATTGCAAAATGCCATGCCATATCTTTTGAGGATGTCATGTGAGGTGCATTCTTGCACTATGTATAGAACCGGTTATGTACACAACTTTTTCTTTTCTTTTCTTTTCTTTTCTTTTATTTTTATTTTTATTTTTATTTTTATTTTATTTTTATTTTATTTTATTTTTTGGGGGAGAAGATACACAAAACTGTTCTTATATGAATAAGCTTCCCCTTTTGTTTTATTGTTATACTACTTTTTTGTCGGATTTCGTATTGACTATAGGAATACACCTCTTCATTTGGTATTGCTATTGGTTGTTGAGCTGCGAGCTTTTGGAAATATGCATAGGCCCATATTTGGATTAACTAAAGAGGACCAGTACCTAGTGAGTTGCAAGGAGAATAACTAATTGCATGCATGGTCTTGTATACTTCTACGAGGACGGCAGGACCTTTTACTATAGGGAGGTTAAAGACAGATCAACACAACCAAAGGTTGTAGAATGCACACTTTTCTTCATAGGAAGGAGGATTCAAAGAGACCATCAGTAGGAAGACCTGCTAAAGCCATTACATCCTTCATTGTTGGGGTCATGAACCCTTCAAAGAAGTGGAAGCAATTGGTCAATCAGTGTTGTATTGATTGGAGCGTCGTTGTTGGGACAATAGAATAGGGGTGCAAATTCCAAGATTTGTATATTTCTCTTTTAGTCAAGAATCCATGTGAGTTACCCATGAAGTCTGTTAGGTTTTAAAGTCTTAGGATTTTATGTATTTAGAACCTAATTTGTAATGTTGGCAAACCATGATCAAAACAATGTAATTAGTCTTGTTTAGGCTTGCTCAAAGTTGGTTTAATTTTGTAAAGTTGGAATCGAGAGACTGCAGAAGCATTGGGGCTTCTCGGCCTGGCTCGATCGATCGAATGTAATTCTCGATCGATCGAAAGTCGGCCCAGATGCGTTTTTCTGCAGAAATCCAACTCAGCCCTAACTCTTTAAACGTTTAGGGTTTTATGTTTTTGCCCTAGGTATATAAGGCAAACCCTAGCTACGTTTTTCAGAGTTGCACAAGTTGTATTGTTGCTCATACATTGCGGTTTTGTGTAAATCTCTTGTGAGATCTAGAGGAGCTTTCCTTTACACATAACTTAGGGTTTTCAAGATTGAGATTCTTCAACATCTTGATTATCAACTTGGTTGCTGCCTTTGAAGCTTAAAGATTAACAAGCGAGGAGCTTGTACCTGATTGAAGGAATACAAAGAAAGAAGTAGTCCGTGGACTCGGAGCCTGCGCGTGGTCGTGTCAGGAAGTTACTACTGGTGGGTAGTATTAGGAAGTCAAGCGGGGAGCTTGTAAGTCCTTTTGTAATAACTTCAATTCTTTCTTAGTGGATTCCGTTTTGCCTTGAGGATCGGTGGGTAAAATCCTCTCCAGGTTTTTTACCGGTTTGGTTTTCCTGGGTGATCATATCACTGTGTTATTTATTTTCCGCTGCTTTATATGTTTTACTTGCATGATATGATTTTGTGATTGTTTTAACCTAGAATTGTTTAATTCAACTAAGTAACAACTTGGCTAATTAATCTAGGCTACGCAATCTGGTTATTGTTTAAGGGGTCTTAAACCTATCAAGTGGTATCAGAGCAGGTTGCTCTTTTGTTTGAGATTTTCATCTCTGAGCTGATCCTTGACCCCTCTGTCATGGAGTCTTGGAAAATCTTTTTGCTTATTAGTCAACTTATCTACTTACTGTCTTTGCCATTTGTTGTTTTTGTTAAATCTTTCCTTAAGTATTTTGGCATAATCACATGTGATAAGAATTATGTTTGTTATACTGCTTTAACCGCCTTAAAGGCACATGATTCTTGTTGTTGGGTTCTAAGAAATTAGGAATTAATGTATTAGAACTTCAATTTGTATTTTGTTGGCAAACCATGATCAAAACATTTAGTCTAGGTTTAGGCTTGCTCAAAGTATGTTTATTTGTAAAATTGGAATCGAGTGATTGCAGAATTTATTGGACTAAATCTGTAAGTCTCGATCGATCGAAAATTAGACTCGATCGATCGAACCACGTACAGATTTATTTTTCTGCAGAGTTCCAGTTCAGCCCAAACTCTATTTAAACGTCTTGGGGTCCAAGTAAAACACTCCTATATATAAGGAAAACCCTAGAACGTTTTTGGGACTTTTAGAGAGAGAGAGATTAGAGTGCCTCTTGTGCCTCCTTTTATTTTTAGGGTTTTGTACCCAAACCTCTCTAAGTCTTTGTTGCTCATATTTGCTGTTTATGTGAATCTCTTGTGAGATCTTTGAGGAGCTTTCCTTCACATAAACTTAAGGTTGTCAATATCTTGATGATCAACAAGGTTGCTACCATTGAAGCTTAAAGAATATCAAGCGTGGGTGCTTGTAGCTGATTGAAGGAATACAAAGAAAGAAGTAGTCCGTGGATTCGGAGCCTGCGCGTGGTCGTGTCAGGAAGTTACTACTGGTGGATAGCATTAGGAAGTCAAGCGGGGAGCTTGTAAGTCCTTTTGTAAGAACTTCAATTCTTTCTTAGTGGATTCCGTTTTGCCTTGAGGATCGGTGGGTAAAATCCTCCCCAGGTTTTTTACCGGTTTGGTTTTCCTGGGTGATCATATCACTGTGTTATTTATTTTCCGCTGCTTTATATGTTTTACATGCATGATATGATTTTGTGATTGTTTTAACCTAGAATTGCTTAATTTGACTAAGTAAAAACTTGGCTAATTAATCTAGGCTACGCAATCTGGTTATAGTTTAAGGGGTCTAAATTTCCTACAAGTGGTATCAGAGCGGGTAGCTCTTCTGTTGTAGATCTTTTGATCTTTGAGCTGATCCTTGACCCCTGTTGTCATGGATAATTTGAAGTGTCTTTCTGCTCATGCTTCTGCTGATTTTGTTGATGCCTGTGATGTTTTGAATAAAAAGGACACTATTGTTTCTGCTGATTTTTTTGATGCTTTTGAAACTCTTCGTAAGGAATTATCTAAATCTTTAAAAATTTCTAAGAGATTCAAGGAAGAGTTAAAATTGGCTAATCTTGAGAAAGAGGAATTGATTGTTAGATTAGAGGAATCTAATAAAAAGAATGAATTTTTGAGAAATCAAATTTCCTCTCAAGATGAGAAGATGAAAAGCTTGGAACAAGAGTTAGTTGAATCTAAAACTAAAATTGAAAATTTAACTAGTACCAAGCCTGCTGATGATAACAGAAGTGTTTCTGTTTCTCTTAAGCCTAAAACTGAGAAAGTTTATATCCCTCCTTTTAAGAGGAATACTAAAGAAAAGGCTTATTTTGCTAGGTTAGACAAAGGTAAAAGTTCTGATGTAAACGCTGAAGTCTCTAAACCTAAGTCTAAACCTACTGTTAGAGAGCATAATAAATCTGTTTTTGTGCCTACTTGTCACCATTGTGGTGTTGTTGGTCATATTAGACCAAATTGTTCTTTGTTGAGGCAAAAACAAAAACCTGAGACTAGATTTGCTGTTAGGAATACTGATGTTCCTAAATTTGTTCCTGTTTGTCACTTTTGTGGTGTCCATGGTCACATTCGTCCTAATTGTCATAAATTGAAACTTAAGCATTCTGTATGTCAATCTAGAATATGTGATGATATATCTCCTGCCTTAAGTCCATATAAATTGTTTCATATTCTTTTGAAAAATTTGAGCTTGTTGGCTTGTGAAAGGAATTTGCAGGATTTTAGTATTTCTCAGAAGTTTGGTATAATCCCTCAAATACACTTTGCTTCACATGGATTTTCACCTACAAAGCCGAAGACTCGTGCTAGATGGGTGAGAAAAGATTCTCCAAGGTGAGTGTTGCTAACTTGTCCCTGATTTAATTCTTTCAATTATTTGTGGACATGTTTTGTTTTTGTTTTTGATTGTTTTGTTTTTTAGTTTGTTTTTATTTAAAAAAAAAAAAATCCAAAAACATTGAAAAATTTCAAAAAGACAAAAATATTTTTTTGTGTCTTGTTTTATTGTTCTTGAGGATTACATGGGTTATGATATCTCTCTCTTGATTTAGAACATGCTTGACATTGTGGAGAAACTTGAATAGTTTGTGCTAAGCTATTTTTGACTTTATGTACTAGTTTGTACATGTACTCATGGGTTAATTAAGAAATTTATATTTCTTGTTTGTGTACCCTCTATAGCTTAGTTAAGTATTGTCATGCATTGCATTTGCATTGTTCATTTAGCACAATGTATGTCTTTTGTTTTTGGTCATAAATTGTTTTTCAAAATCTCAACAGGTGGTTATAAAGTTTGTTAAAACCAAAAAGATTTTTGTGTTTTGCATTACACATCTTGGATTTATAATCAAGGATTGGCCATATTATCTTTACATAACATGTTTATGTACCTTGTTTAGCTTGGATGAGCTTATTTTATTGCACTTTACTAGTTAAAACTTTGTAGTGCATGTTGTGTGGGAAAGATGTTTGTGGTTATTTATCACTTTGTCTTAATCTTGAAGTCACATGTTTTTGACTGACGGACTTGATCCTTTTTGAGAAAGGCATAAATAACCATCTCACCACTGTTCACTAGCCAATCATGAACACCTTAGTGCATATCATAAGATTTTGTGCTCGAGAAAGTGTAGCACATGCACAAAAAGAACATAAGGTGTAGCCTCAAATTAAATTAAAACTGGTGTGTACTATTAGGCTTGATGCCAATTCACTTAATTCAAACCGGTGTGTACTATTAGGCTGAATGCCATTTCACATAAATAAGAGGCAAAAATGCAAGAAACTTACATGATTGCAAGCTTTTGTTCTAGGAGATGTGAGAGTTATAGGATGTAACTCTTTAGGTGATAGTCTCTTTTAAATTCTATGTGATGAATTGTGTAGACTTTGTGTTTGATTGCTATTCACATATCACCTCACATGTATCTCAAGCTTTTGCTAGTTACACACACTACACAAGTTACTCTTTGTTAAACTTGGTACATTATATTGTGTGTGATTTTGTTGTGGCCATCCAAGATTAAAAGTTCCTTGATTTTAATGCAAAATGTGTTTCAAGTTTAAAAAATTTGAAAATATCTTGAGATTTATGCACAACATATTTGTTGCTTAAGAAAATTCAATGGGAGAATGATTGAAACTTGTTTTTGAGAAAATTAGGTTTAAAATTTTGGGTTTTTGAAAAAGCATTCCATCTCATACTCATGCATTTTGTTTTCATTGTTCAAATGCTTTGAGGAGTTGTTTTCAAAATTCGGTTTGTATTTTTCAAAACTGTGATTTTTCCCAAAATTTTTGTGAGCCTCTGCCTAGTTCGATCGATCCATTCTGATTTTCGATCGATCGAAAAAGTGCTCTCAATTGTCTCAAAATGACTGTGTCATTCGATCGATCGAATGTAATTTTCGATCGATCGAAGATCATTGAGAAGCTTTTTTTAAAAAGGGTTTGTTCTTGATCCAAATTGGGGCTTTTGTGAAATTGAGTTGAATTTGATGAAATTGGCTTGTTGTTTTGATGAAATTAGGCATTATACTCTATGTGCTGTGTTTAGTAATGCTAAATTCATCAATTTGTTTAAAAATTTCAACAAATGGTTTTCAATTTTTGGGGTTTTTGGTAGAAATTCCCTGCTCGAGCCAATTTTGTCAATTTGATCTCAATTGAACTTTGTTTTACTACATTAGAGCATGCATTATGACATATTTTGTCTTGCATCTTTTATGTTTAGGATTCACATGCATTGCATTGATTTCTGTATCCATCTTGCAGTTTTGCAGTCATATCTCTCATTGTTTTCACACATAGCATGCATACACTTTGCTACATTGGGTACTCAACTTGATCAAAAAATTGATTGATTAATTTTTGAGCGATGTACTTTCTAGTATATGCCTTTTTTTTTGGTGTGAACTATAGAAAATATTTTTCTTAAGAGATATGATGGATAATCAATGTGCAAATATTTTCTCTACTCATGCAACTGTTTATGGGTCACATAGTGCCATGTTTGCATTTTATTGAAAGAGAGAATATTTTTTCTTCATGTATATCCTCACCTTAGTTTTTAACTATGGTTTGTGTGTTTTTAACTTTGGTCCTGTTTGGTCCTGTTTGTGAGGATGTTCCTGATCCTGCTGCTGCTGCTGTTCCCTCCCCTCCTTTATTTTTCTCCAAAACTGTTTTTCCCACAACTTGTTTTGTTTTCCTATTTTTATAGGGGGAGAAAAGTTTTTTTTAACCTGTGTTGTTCATAGGGGGAGCTGTCTCTATTTTCTATAGAGCTGATTTTTTTTGTCCCATTGATTCTCTGTTTTCTCTTATCCTTTGTTGCGTGTGTTGACTGTTTACTCTTTGTATGAGTTGTCTTTGTCAATGCGTGACAAAAAGGGGGAGAAATTATTGATTTATGGGAATCATGTTTGTCTTGTTTAGGGGGAGTTGAAATTATTTTTGAAAGGGAAGAATATAAATAAAAACTTTTTGTTGTATCTAACTTAGGGGGAGAGTTAGTTTACTTTTGTTTTTATTTCTGTTTCTTGTTCACTGCTCATTGATTTATATTTATGAGTTATTCATGATATATGTCTTTGTTTTGTATTTTAAGAAGTCAAGAATTTATTTGTTGATTTACTGTTTTTCTGTCACACATGCGTTTATGCGTTTTGTTTAGTGTTTCAGGAAGTATACAGGTTGATTCAATTTTGCTGCTGTCTACACTTGCAACTGATGGATAGTAGTTAAGATTGGATTTGTTGTTATGAGCATTATCTTTGTATTGGGCTATTTGTAACTTTGAGCATTTCATGTTTGTGATGTGTTTTGTCATGGATTGCCAAAGGGGGAGATTGTTGGGTTCTAAGAAATTAGGAATTAATGTATTAGAACTTCAATTTGTATTTTCTTGGCAAACCATGATCAAAACATTTAGTCTAGGTTTAGGCTTGCTCAAAGTATGTTTATTTGTAAAATTGGAATCGAGTGATTGCAGAATTTATTGGACTAAATCTGTAAGTCTCGATCGATCGAAAATTAGACTCGATCGATCGAACCACGTACAGATTTATTTTTCTGCAGAGTTCCAGTTCAGTCCAAACTCTATTTAAACGTCTTGGGGTCCAAGTAAAACACTCCTATATATAAGGAAAACCCTAAAACGTTTTTGGGACTTTTAGAGAGAGAGATTAGAGTGCCTCTTGTGCCTCCTTTTATTTTTAGGGTTTTGTACCCAAACCTCTCTAAGTCTTTGTTGCTCATATTTGCTGTTTATGTGAATCTCTTGTGAGATCTTTGAGGAGCTTTCCTTCACATAAACTTAGGGTTGTCAATATCTTGATGATCAACAAGGTTGCTACCATTGAAGCTTAAAGAATATCAAGCGTGGGTGCTTGTAGCTGATTGAAGGAATACAAAGAAAGAAGTAGTCCGTGGATTCGGAGCCTACGCGTGGTCGTGTCAGGAAGTTACTACTGGTGGGTAGCATTAGGAAGTCAAGCGGGGAGCTTGTAAGTCCTTTTGTAAGAACTTCAATTCTTTCTTAGTGGATTCCGTTTTGCCTTGAGGATCGGTGGGTAAAATCCTCCCCAGGTTTTTTACCGGTTTGGTTTTCCTGGGTGATCATATCACTGTGTTATTTATTTTCCGCTGCTTTATATGTTTTACATGCATGATATGATTTTGTGATTGTTTTAATCTAGAATTGCTTAATTTGACTAAGTAAAAACTTGGCTAATTAATCTAGGCTACGCAATCTGGTTATAGTTTAAGGGGTCTAAATTTCCTACACTTGTCATTGGTATTTGGATAGTGGTTGTTCCAGGCACATGACAGGAAATAAAGATTTGTTCAAAACACTTTTTGAAGGAAAGATTGGGACAGTCACCTTTGGAGATGGAAGTAAATCTGTGATCAGAGGCATTGGTACTGTGGATATTCCAGGTTTGCCAATGTTTGAAGATATTTGGTATGTTGATGGATTGAAGGCCAATTTACTCAACATTAGTCAGATTTGCGATAAGGGTTTAAATGTCCTCTTCACCAAGTATGAATGTGAGATACTTGATGGAGGAGGTGATTGTATGAGTGTTGGTGTGAGGACAGCTGACAACTGCTATGGAATAACACCAAGTGTAAACAACAAGTGCTTTAGTGCAAAGATAGATCAAGTTGATTTATGGCATCAACGGTTGGGGCATGCCAGTCATAAGCAGTTAGAAAAGATTTCCAAGTGTGAGGCAGTTATAGGTTTACCTAAATTTGAGAAAATAGAGAAGTGCATTTGTGGACCATGTCAGATAGGTAAACAAGTAAAATCCAAGCATCCATCTGTGACTAGTGTTCAAACGTCAAGACCTTTAGAGTTACTACACATTGATCTCATGGGTCCTGGAAGAGTTCAAAGTCTGGGTGGAAAGAAGTATATTCTAGTTGTTGTGGATGACTTTACTAGATATACTTGGGTTATACTTTTGAAAGATAATGCTGAAGCTCCTGAGAAGATGATCCATCTGTGCAAGAAATTGCAGGTTGAGAAAGATACTGTGATAGCTAGAATCAGAAGTGATCATGGAAAAGAGTTTGAAAATACCAAGCTGGCTACTTTCTGCAATGAGCAAGGCACTCACCAAGAGTTCTCATCTCCTAAGACTCCTCAACAGAATGGAATTGTGGAAAGGAAAAATAGGGTTGTTCAGGAAATGGCACGAGTCATGCTTCACAACAAAAATTTGCCAAAGTCTTTCTGGGGAGAAGCAGTCAACACTGCTTGCCATACACTCAACCGGGTGTACTTTAGACCTGATTCTAAGAAGACTCCCTATGAACTCTGGAGAGGGAAGAAACCTGTTGTCAAATATTTCAGGATATTTGGCAGTGACTGTTACATTCTGCGTGATAGAGAGAACCTAGAAAAATTTGATGCCAAGAGCGACAAAGGATACTTTCTAGGATATTCTACCACCAGTAGAGCTTATAGAGTGTACAATCTGAGAACCAAAACAGTCATGGAATCTTCAAATGTTGTGATAAATGATGAAGTGTGTTCAGAAAGCACTGTTCCTGCTCAAGATACGTCTTTAGAAGTGGATGACACTCTTCTTACTGAGGATGTTGTCAAACATAGTGAGGAAGAGTTATTGGTGTTAAATGATACAGTCTCAGTACCTTCAAGTTCAGAACCATCCACTCCAGTTCGTGACACTCGACAGGCACAAAGTCAACCCAGTTCCCCATCTGCACAGAAAGGAACTTCCACTTCTTTAGTCAAAGGACCATCCTCTAGAGTGAGACTGAATCATCCCTCCACAAATATATTGGGTAGTCTGAATGATAACATGAGGTTAAGATCAAAAGCATTGAATGTGATCACTCACTCATGCTATCTGTCCCAATTTGAACCGAAGAAGGTGGATGAAGCACTTCAAGATGCTGATTGGGTAAATTCTATGCATGAAGAACTTCATCAATTCGTTCAGAATGATGTGTGGGAACTAGTTCCTAGACCAAAGGATGTAAATGTGATTGGAACTAAGTGGATCTTTAAGAACAAGTCAGATGAACATGGCACTGTGATCAGAAACAAATCAAGACTTGTTGCACAAGGGTACACATAAGTGGAAGGAATTGACTTTGATGAGACATTTGCACCAGTAGCAAGGTTAGAATCCATCCGGATATTGTTGGCTATAGCAAGTCACCTAAACTTCAAGCTGTATCAGATGGATGTCAAGAGTGCTTTCTTGAATGGAATAATACAAGAGGAAGTGTATGTTGAACAACCTAAAGGCTTTGTAGACCCTTATAGACCGGATGACGTCTACAAACTGAAGAGAGCTCTCTATGGGTTGAAGCAAGCTCCTCGGGCTTGGTATGACAGACTGACTGCTTATCTCACTGAGCATGGATTCAAAAGGGGATCTGCAGATACAACACTTTTCATAAGAAAGGATAAGACTGGCTTTGTCGTAGCTCAAATTTATGTTGATGACATTGTTTTTGGTGCTACTAATGATTCTCTTGCTCATTCTTTTGCAGATGAAATGAAGGCGATGTTTGAAATGAGCATGGTTGGAGAACTAACTTACTTTTTGGGATTGCAGGTAAAGCAAACTGAGACAGGAATTTACATCAATCAAGCTAAATATGCAAGGAATTTGGTTAAAAGATTTGGACTGGACAAGGTTGCTCATGCTAGAACGCCGATGGCAGCTAATGCAAAGTTGACAATTGATTCATCAGGTGAGTCTGTTGATGTTACTTTGTATAGAAGCATGATAGGCTGTCTTTTGTATTTAACTGCTAGTCATCCTGATATATCTTTTAGTGTTGGTGTTTGCTCTAGATTCCAGTCTAATCCTAAGGTTTCTCATTTAAATGCTGTTAAAAGGATTATAAAATATGTAAGTGGAACCTGTGATTATGGGTTATTTTATAGCAAGGAGTCAAACTTGTCTCTTGCTGGCTTTTCTGATTCTGATTGGGCTGGGAATGCTGATGACAGAAAAAGCACCACTGGGGGGTGTTTTTATGTAGGAGCCAATCTTGTGGCTTGGATGAGTAAGAAGCAGAATTCTGTTTCTCTATCCACTGTTAAGGCAGAATATATTGCTGCCGGGAGTTGTTGTTCACAGCTTCTTTGGATGAAGAAACTTTTGGGTGATTATGGGATTCCTCAAGATACCATGGTGGTCTATTGCGATAACTCTAGTGCTATAGATGTATCTAAGAATCCGGTTCAACATTCTAAGACCAAGCACATTGAGCTTAGGTATCATTTCATTAGGGATTTGGTTGAAAAGCAAATAGTTGCTCTTGAATATATCCCTACTGATCGTCAAAATGCTGACATCTTTACCAAACCACTTGATGGAAGTAAGTTTGAGACACTTCGTCAAGTGATTGGTGTGCTTCGTTGTCCTTAGCTGTTTTGTCTTTCTTGGTCCTTGTGCTACATTGCTCTATTCTGTTGTGACCATTGTTATTTGGTTTTTGTGTTTTTTTTCTTTTGTTCTAGGACTTGCATTGCATTACATACATGCATTTCATTCTAGGATTTATTTGTTTTCTCTTTTTTTTTTTTTTTAAAAAAAAAAAAAAAAGGGAGAAAGCAAAATCCTTGTTGAACACTATTATTCTTGATTTTTTGAAAACAAGGTTGGTCATTCTTTTTACACATGTCATGTCTAGTGTACCTTGTTTAACTTTGATGAGCTTATTTACTGCACTTGACTAGTTGAAACTTTGTAGTGCATGTTGTGTGGGAAAGATGTGTGTGGTTTTTAATCACTTTGCCTTAATCATGAAGTCATATGTTATTTGACTGACGGACTTGATCCTTTTGAGAAAGGCATAAATAACCATCTCACCACTGTTCACTAGCCAATCATGAACACCTTAGTGCATATCATAAGATTTTGTGCTCGAGAAAGTGTAGCACATGCACAAAAAGAACATAAGGTGTAGCCTCAAATTAACTTAAAAACTGGTGTGCATTATTAAGCTTGATGCCAATTCACTTAATTCAAACCGGTGTGTACTATTAGGCTGAATGCCAATTCATATATAAATAAGAGGCAAAAATGAAAGAAACTTACATGATTGCAAGCTTTTGTTCTAGGAGATGTGGGAGTTATAGGATGTAACTCTTTAGGTGATAGTCTCTTTTAAATTCTATGTGATGAATTGTGTAGACTTTGTGCTTGATTACTATTCACATATCACCTCACATGTATCTCAAGTCTTTGCTAGTTTCACACACTCCACAAGTTACTCTTTGTTAAACACTGTACATGTTAGTGTGTGTGTCCTTGGTCTGACCAACCAAGTTTAAAAATATCTTGAGATCTGTGCACAACATAATTTGGCTTGAGAAAATTAAATGGGAGGTTAATTGAATCTTGTTTTTGATGAAACTGGGCTTGAAAATTAGGGTTTTTGAAAAAGCATTTCACTTCATACTCATGCATTTTGTTTTCATTGATCAAATGCTTTGAGGAGTTTTTTTAAAAATTGGACTTGCATTTTTCAAAACTGAGTTTTTCCCAAAATTTTTTAGAGTTTCTGCCCATTTCGATCGATCGAATGTGCTCTTCGATGAATCGAAAAAGTGCCTCAGAATGTGCTAAAATGACTGTCACATTCGATCGATCGAATGTAATTTTCGATCGATCGAATATCGTGGAATGGCTTTTTTAAAAGAGGAATTCTGACTTTTTCAAAGAACTATTCAAACTTTTTCAAAGTTCTTTTTCTCTCTCCGACGAGGCAAGCACAAAAGATTCAATTTTTTGTCGTTTTCTTCCGGATTTTTTGCACAATCTCTCTCTCCTCAAGCCGGTATGTCCTTTTTACCCTTCTTTTTCAATTTATTTTCATAATTTCATGCATTTTTCATGCATTTTTAAGGAGATTTTTGGAACTTTTTCTTTTTGGGGTTTGTGTTGTTTCGGACCAAATTGTTTGCAATTGATCAATGGGTTTTGATGGGGACACCCTATAGATATGTTCTTGATTGTTTAATTTGATCAATTTTGTGTTTTGTGGAAAATTGAAATTTCTAGGGTTTATAATTGATCCGAATTGGGGCTTTTTGTGAAATTGAGTTTAATTGATGAAATTGGCTTGTCTAATTGATGTAATTGGTTATTATAAACTGTTTTCAATGGTGTGTAATGATTAATTCATCAATTTGGTACAAAAATTTTCAAGTGGTTCTCAAATTTTTTGGGTTTTTGTTAAGAAACTCTATGTTCAAGCCAATTTTGTGAATTTGAACTTAATTTGATCCTGGTTACTGCATTAGTTCATGCATCATAACATTGTAAATGTTCATGCATCATATAGAATTTTATTCTATATTTTTTGTGCTAACTTGCAGTCTGCCCTTGGTTGTGTTTTTGTTCTTTTTGTTTTTCTCTTTGTGTCTCTGTCCTTCCCTTAGCACCATGCCTAGGAAGACTAGAGCACGTAGGACTATCCCCTCTCCTTCTCCATCCCCTCCTTCTTTTGATAGTGAGAGATTCCCTAGTGAGAAAAACCAAGAGCTTTACGAGACTTTAAACCTTAAGAGGAAGATTTGGGCTGAGCGTTCTGTCTCTTTAGATGAGCTTGATCCTGCCATTAGGGCAAATTTTGAGCGTAGGGGTTGGCTTCCCTTGTTTGCTGTGTCTGACCCTCCTCCTCCGGCTACCTTGATTAGAGAGTTCTATTCGAACATCTCGATCCGTGTCTATGATTCCAACACTCTTGTTAGGAGTTGGATACGAGGCGTAGAGTACTCCATTACTCCTCAGGTAGTGGCTGATGCTCTTGAGGTACCTTTGGTTAAGGATCCTGTCTATCCCTATGATGAATCACCAGAGTTGAGTGATGTTATGTCATACATCACTGGGTCATCTATCCAGTGGGGTTCTGATCCTAGGATCACCTCTGCTGAGCTTCCCGAGACTACCTATCTTTTCTCTAGGATAGCCTGTCACTCCCTCTGGCCCATTTCTCATCTGCACACCATTCCTCTTGAGAGGTGTGTTTTTTTGTACGCTCTTGTTACAGATGCTCCTATTAGTTTTCCTCATCTTTTTCTTCGTTCTTTGAACGAAGTTTATAGGAGTTCATCTACTGCTCATGCTCTCGTCCATCCTATTTTCATTCATAGGATTTTACTATATCTAGGTTTAGAGGATTTCCCTGCTTCTGAGCCTGTTCATGTCATCGGTCCTATAGGTGCGTCTTTTCTTAGACAGAGAGCCGCTCATCTTCGAGCTGGTTCTAAACACCCTAGGTCTGAGCCATCTTCTAGCGCTCCTCCTCCTCCTTCATCTTCTATAGGTCTTGCTGGTGAGGATATTCCTGATCCAGTTGGTGATGTGGCTGATGCTGCTGCTGCTGCTGTTCCTCCACCTCCTGCGGCCGACTTCGATGTTCGTCGTACTTTGGAGACTGTCATGACCGTTCAGGCGGCTCATGGTCAGATTTTGGTGGACCTGCTGGATGAGATGCGTGCTCTGCGAGCCGACCTTGCACGTCTTCATTCACCTTCACCACCACCTTTTGATGGCGACTCTTGATTGCCCTTTGGCATTCCGTCACAAAAAGGGGGAGTGGATATTTTTGACTTGTAGAGGAGTTTTGACCTTTTGAGGAGATATTTTGTAGTTAGGGGGAGATATTTTTAGCATGGGATATTTTTTGTGTGGAGTTCATTAGATTGTATCTAGGTGCTTCACTTTGTATATAATTTTTGGGGATATTCATGTTAGGGGGAGTAACATTGATTGATATATTGATATACATGATTTTGTTTGATTCTTGTTGTCTTATGATTCATTGCTTATTGATTTATATTTATGAGTTGCTTCATTGATATATATCTTTAGTTTGAGTTGTGTGAATCTTACAAGAATATTATACCTGTTTATATACTATTTTCTGCCACACATGCGTTTATGTGTTTGTTGAGTATTTCAGGAATATACAGGTTGATTCAACAAAGCTGCTGTCTACACTTGCAACCGATGGATAGTAGTTAGGTTGAACTTTTGTTTATGAGCATTATTTTGTAAAGGGCTTTTTACTTGTAAACTTTGAGCTTTTGATTTGTGTTTTGTCATGGATTGCCAAAGGGGGAGTTTGTTAGGTTTTAAGGTCTTAGGATTTTATGTATTTAGAACCTAATTTGTAATGTTGGCAAACCATGATCAAAACAATGTAATTAGTCTTGTTTAGGCTTGCTCAAAGTTGGTTTAATTTTGTAAAGTTGGAATCGAGAGACTGCAGAAGCATTGGGGCTTCTCGGCCTGGCTCGATCGATCGAATGTAATTCTCGATCGATCGAAAGTCGGCCCAGATGCGTTTTTTTGCAGAAATCCAACTCAGCCCTAACTCTTTAAACGTTTAGGGTTTTATGTTTTTGCCCTAGGTATATAAGGCAAACCCTAGCTACGTTTTTCAGAGTTGCACAAGTTGTATTGTTGCTCATACATTGCGGTTTTGTGTAAATCTCTTGTGAGATCTAGAGGAGCTTTCCTTTACACATAACTTAGGGTTTTCAAGATTGAGATTCTTCAACATTTTGATTATCAACTTGGTTGCTGCCTTTGAAGCTTAAAGATTAACAAGCGAGGAGCTTGTACCTGATTGAAGGAATACAAAGGAAGAAGTAGTCCGTGGACTCGGAGCCTGCGCATGGTCGTGTCAGGAAGTTACTACTGGTGGGTAGCATTAGGAAGTCAAGCGGGGAGCTTGTAAGTCCTTTTGTAACAACTTCAATTCTTTCTTAGTGGATTCCGTTTTGCCTTGAGGATCGGTGGGTAAAATCCTCCCCAGGTTTTTTACCGGTTTAGTTTTCCTGGGTGATCATATCACTGTGTTATTTATTTTCCGCTGCTTTATATGTTTTACTTGCATGATATGATTTTGTGATTGTTTTAACCTAGAATTGTTTAATTCGACTAAGTAACAACTTGGCTAATTAATCTAGGCTACGCAATCTGGTTATTGTTTAAGGGGTCTTAAACCTATCAAAGTCCAATCAAGTCATCAGGAGTCTAGGAAGTGACTTTGATAGAGCTACCCTAGTCATCCGTTCCTGCTGATATACAAGAGCCCCTACCAATGACTGGCCTAGAAATACAGCAACATGTGCGAGGGGCATCAGTTTGTGTATGAAAATCATATGGAGTTGAAAGAAATTGAGTTTGTTCAATTGAAAAAACCTGTCGAGGTAAACAAATCTATGTTGTTGGGGGCATAACCTCATACATCAATTGCTGTATTTGTTATGTTTTTTTTTTCATTGTTCTGTTTTGCTATATCGGTGGTTCTAACAATAATAAGTCGAGCAACTTCTTGACATTTTTGATGCCCTTGACACTTCTTGAGACCTACATATATGAATTTTTTTTAATCACAAATTCCTATATTTTGGTATTAGTCAGACTAATTTACATTAAGTTTTAATTTTGTTTATATAGGATTGTTCTGTTAGCATTTAAAAATATTTGTGTGCGGTTGTCTTTAGAATAAATAAATTATGGCTTTGGTAATTTATTTTCTCATTATTATTTTCTTTGGTTTCTCAATACTGATGAACTCTATTTTTTTTTTTTTCCCTTTGCTTTCTCAATTTCCTATAATGAAGAAATATTTGAACAGAATGCATTTGATTTAGTTTAACTGATTTTTGCAGATTGGTTATAGCTTTGGGAACATTTTTATTCTATTAGTAAAGCAAAGTCGCACTCAGAAGCTATTGATAAGTTGGTGTGTATTTATATATTGTGAATTTTGTTGACAGAATTGTAAAGCATGGAAGTTGTTGATTTACCGTAAGTTTTAATTTTGATTATATAGAACCGATTTATTAGTATTAAATATATTTGTGTGTGCTTGTCTTTAGAATAAAAAGATTAGAATAATGTTAGAAATATAAATTATTTTACAAAAATTTTTACAAACTGCTGATGTGGTGAGTGATTATTGGTAAATAAAAAAATGATATTAATGGTGGACCTAAATGAAAACCAATAAGAAGTTGGCCACATTAACATTTTGTAATAATATTGTAAAATAGTTTGTAGTTGTAGCATTACTTTGACAATTTACTTTCTAATTATTATTTTATTTGGTTTCTCAATACTCATGAACTTTTTTTTCCCTTGCTTTCTCAATTTTTTTCAAAGTGTTTGAAGAAATAGTTAGGTCTAATGCATTTTTATTGGGTTTTACTGATTTTTGTAGATTGGTTTGGCTTTGGGAACATTTTTATTCTATTAGCAAAGTAAAGTCACAATCAAAAGCTATTGGTTGGTAAGTTTATATATATATATATATATATGGTGTGATTTTTGTTGACAGAATTATGAAGCAAGGTATTATGGTATTACCAAGAAGAATATCTTCCTAACATGCAGTTGAATCTAAATACATTAGGGTTTTTTTGCTTTTTTTTTTTTCATTCCTTCATTTAAACACCCTGAAAATTTAGAGAGTGCAATTTTGCATATATGACAAAAAGCAATCAGTTCGGATTTTGAATCTTTTTGATGCATTGCATGCTATGGTTGATGCTCAATTAAATACCATTTAGAGTTATACACACTAATGTTGTTTCAGATTTGTTTGGTTTTAAGTTTGAGCTTTTAGACTGAGTTTGTTGTAACTAATTGCATCGTTGTGGTGCCCTTCCAACTCTCTTTCACATTGCTTCACTGTTTCTCAATTCTATTGTATTTTGTTTTAATTTAATAGTAGCCACAAGAAAGAGGTTCGTGATACTATGAAAAAAAAAAACCCTTCTACTCACCGCTACAAGAAAGACGAAGATGAAGACGTTGATGCCATTAAAAATTAGTTTAGCCCTCCATTTTCAGTTATTTTGATTTTTTTTTCCCCTGCTTTGTTGCGTCTTATTTGGTTTTAGATTGTTTCTTATTTAATTTCCATTCTATGTTTGAATCTTAATATGATCGTTTAGTTTGAATTTTTATTACGGATATTTTATCAACCTTGGTACTCTTATTTAGTATTTATGTTGTTTTTTTTTCAGCAACGATTTGATTTTTCAGTTGTGTATTATATATTTGTTGAAATATAATGCCTTTTTTTTTTCCCTACAAGATATTTTAATGCTCTTTTATTGGCTGAATGTTACTTTCTTTTCAGGTAGGAATCCTTTAGGACTGCTGAGTATTATATATTGAGAATTGGGACAATGGGAAGCCATATGAACAAGTGTTAAAATTGAAATTCTAATGGTGGTACATCTAATGCAATACTATGTTGATACATTTGTTAATATATATAGTTTATTTTTTGCTTCATATATAGATCTTTAGTGTTCCTTACATGCTATCTATTTTTGTGAAATTTCTATATGAATGCTCGAATATGTGTTGAAAACACATGAGCTATTTAGACTCCCAAATTAAAATTACGGCTCGATAGATTTTACATTAACTTAAAACTAAGTGCGAAATAGTGTAAAAGCGAGTGGATAAACAAATAAGCTACTCTAATCCGTAATCTAAGCAACACAGCAGTATAATGGAATATAAAAGAGTAGAAAAGAAAGATGCAAACACAAGATAATACGCCGATGTGTTATCGAAGAGGAAACCAAAGAACTCGGCGAAAAACCTCTCCTCCGCCCTTCAAGCAGAAATCGATCCACTAGACAATCAGTTGGGATACATGGGGTAGCAAGAGACCCTCCAAGCCTAATCTACCTGATGTACCTAAGCCCTCCAAGCTCCTACTCCAACAAGGCTTCTCAGAACCGTGTCTTGTCTAGCTCTTCGGATCCCGCAACAAGCTCCATGTTGCATTTGCCATTCTTGGCTTCTTCCAATTGCTTCCCAGCAGCACCAAAATGTCACTTGACACTCTCAAAGATTTAACAATGGAGAGGAAGAGAGTAGAGGAATTTGAAGAGTCTCTAATGTAAAGATTGGGGATGAATCAATCTTGTTTTCTCTAGGCTTTCTCTCACAAAAATTCTCTCTGGAAGCTCTCTACATTTGGAGGGTATAAGGGTCTATATATAGTGGTGAGTGTTTGGAATACGAAGAGACAGTTTTTCCCAAATAGGGCTGGTTGGCAGCTTGGCCTTGCGACTAGTCTGAGTCGCGAGTTCTAGCCGATAGTTAACGGCCTGTCCAGCCTGGGTACTTTTTTCCTGTAGTGCACCAACTGGCAAAACGCTTCAGCTTCCTGCATGCTTGACACGTGATCCACTTTTGGCGGCTTGCACCTGCAAGTTACCCGCAAATTCCAGTCGCGAGTCCTTGCTTCTTTGCACATTGAGGAACATTTCTTCATATACTCTCACACACTACCCTTACAAGAATCCCACCTAAATACAGGGTTACTATATGCTAAAATACAAGCAAATTTGGCATGGAATAAAGCCAACAAGATGGTTGATTAAATTCAACCTTACACTATATAATTAAGTAACTTTCAGGGTGGGCAAATAAGATACATTGCCTCACAGTAATATTTTCTTTATTTGTTAGCAAGGTATTGTTTGTGAACTTGCTACGCTTGAGAATTTGGACAAGCTGCTAAAAGTGAAATTCTAATTTCTTTATAATAAAAAAAATTCTAATGGTGGCACATTTAATGCAATACTTTGTTAGTATATTCATTGATATGGTTCAGTTTTTTTCTTCATAGATCAATAATGTTCCTGGCATTCTATCTATTTTTTGTGAGATTTCTTTATTAGAAACTTTCAGGGTGGGCAGATAAGATCCATGGTCTCACAGTGTATATTTTCTTTATTTGTTAGCACTGAATCTCAGTATTTGTAAGAATAAGATTGAAGGGAAAAAAAACAGGTCTCTTTTGTTAGTAGTGGTAACCAGTAATATGTATATTTTGTTTTTGTATTTGTTTTTAAATTGGACATTTTCTCGAGACAATGAATGCAATGGTATTTTGAAAAGCAATGTGAATGGTATGTAGAATAATACATTAGTGTCGAGAGGGGATTTGTGTAGTGAGGTCATTGGACTTTTAAGCAAACTAGCTGCAGACCCACACGATGCATGGGAATGTATAAGTATTATGTAATTGGGTGTAATATATAAAAAGTATCAATTAATTCAAGTATTATCTTTTTTTTTTTTAAATATTTCTATAAGTATTTTTTTTTATCTTTTTATCTCTACAAATATATCATATTATCATTTTTTGTATGTTTGATTAACATTTTTCTAAGGTGAACTATATTCTTCTAAATCTCTCTCTCTCTTGTGGATTTTTTTTTCTTTCTTATAATTCTGTTTAAGGTTGATGATTTAAAAAAAAAAAAAAGTGTTTTGGTATTGTGTTTTTTTAATTTTCCATTACAAAGTCTTTTCTCTCCCTTTTATACAGCTTTGCTGGAATTTTGATTTGGGTTAATACTTAGTTTTTTTTTTTTTTTTTAAGGTAATAAGAGTAATATTAATCATGATGAAATAAAAACAAAGAAAGAAAATACATGATGTTCATGATGGTGAACATAAAAAAAAATAATAATAAAAAACACAAACAACATTAAAGAAAAAATAACTCAAGGGACGATTCTAAGAGTCCAGCATAAAGCTTATACTTAGTATTTTTGGAAATAGGAATTTGAGTTTATGTCAAAACCCAATCTACATGGCTATGAATTTGAAAATGCCTACCAATTTTTTGGGTGATAAATTATTATAAAGTCTATCTTTTATTCCTTTTGTTTCATCTTAATTTTGGTTAAGATAATGTTGTAAATTTGTGTTGAATTTATACTATTATAATAATCTCAGGGGTGTTATGGAAGCTGAAGTGAAAATTGTGGAATCGTTAAAAGACTAATAGAAAAATAATAGAAAAATATAATTTAGTTTATTAATGAAAAGAAAATAATGACATGAATGTTGATGTGACTCAACATAAGCGTAGCAATAATAAATGCTAAGCTTCAATGACACAATAATTGTAAAGACTTAATTACTAATAATTAAAAAGGAATAGGTATAATAAAAGTCTAATACCATACTTATGGGCCAGTTATTATCTAATACCATAATTATATCACTCATAAAAATAAAAATAAGTGTAATTTCCCCTGAAATTGCTCTTAACAAAACGTCATTAATTTTGGTATGGATTCCATGGTGCGGGAAATGTTCCATAATGTGCTCTAATCAAAATGTGTAATTATTTTTAGGGTGTGATTCATTAAGGTTTGTTGCCATTTCTAATTCCCATCATGACCCCTAAAACCTCCAATTACACATTCCATTCTTCACTTAAATGTAATTTAATTTATTATTTTGTTCTTCACTTATAGAGTTGAAACCACATCCACCTGGAATTGGAAAAGACTCAGGTATCATCTTTGCATCACAATATTTGCTTAAGTTTATATATGATTGTCCCTTGAATTTTAGAGTCATTCGGATTGTTTACAATATTTGAATGGAATCATCTCTATCTCTAATTGTATTGTATCATTACTCTCACTCAAATTGTTGGATGAATTAATGAAATACCTGATTCATGCTCCACACCACCAAAACCCATTAAATCAAATAGGTTTAGACTTTAACTGAGATTAAGCAAGGTAATATCTAGACAGAATATGAGTTTTTGGGCTTCAAGGAAGGTAAGCTTTAATTTTTTTTCCTCTTTGTTTAATGTTTTAATTAGATAATATTAATATATTATTAGAGTTTACATTTTTAATTTAATGGGGTCTTCAGTCTTCTGTTTGTCTACAAGACGTATTGCACTAATTCTCTTTATTTTGGTAGAATTTTATAAACAATGCAAAAAAGATAAAGAGGCAAAGTTGCAAAATAAATTCAAAAGCAACAAATTGCTACCTACATTCTCCAATATATGCATGTCCAACAACAATGTCAATTTAAGCAAATAAGAAAGCAGAGAAGATATAGCAGGTACTTTTTTCTTTTCATTATGAATAAATATAAAATTGTATTGTCCCATAGTATCTGAAATTAACTTGCTTTATTTAGTGACTACGATTTAGAAGAGAAGATCTCAACAATGTTAGAAATACAACTGGCATAAGAACATTTGTGTTTCTACTTTTTTTTTTTATTTTTTTATAAACATTTATGTTTCTAATTATTTTGCAATAAATACAACATATATTGTGTTATAGTAGCTTTTTTTTTTGAGAAAAAGTTACATAATCATGTTTATGCAGATAATATACCAAACAATTCAACTATAATTTCCTATAATTTCCAGCAACCAACAAAAACAAAGGCTTCATCTTAGTAATAAACAAATTTTTACATTAAATCATATTTTTTGTTAATTATTTAGACATCGGATGTCAATCTAAAACACTACATTAATTATAATACAGGAAAATATTATGAACCATGCAACTTTGGGATTTGGCCAACCATCATGCAAATGCCTATATTGTGGTGCATTATTGTGGTATGAAGAACGTGTATGAAAAGCAATGCATCATAGAAATCCACATATTCAAGAAGATAATGTGTTATTTGAGCTAAATGTAAGTCACATAAGTTTCTATTCTAAGTGGAATATAAAACCATGACCACTTACTACCTGCTGCCCATATTCAATGTTCTCAAATAGGCATGAGCTGCTCAAGTATGCGATCTAACCAAAATTTAAATTTTAGCATATATAAGTTTTGACATCTGTCAATTTATTTCAGCCTAAGATAGTAAGATATGAATTACTAAAAAAAACCATCACCCTTAATCAAAGTTATAAGAAAGAACAAAAATCCACCAAGAGAGAGAGAGAGAGAGAGAGAAAGAGAGAGAGTACTCACAGTTTTGTTGTTGGAAAAATATAGATTGAATGTGAGAAATGATATTGAATTTATACACAATAAAATAGGGAGAAGAAGAATCAAAATATAAGAAAGAGAAAATGATGGAGTAACTATAAAGTAGAGAGTAGTGGGGAGATATAGAGGCAAAATGGAAAGGGAAAAGTTGGAAGAAGTGTAACAGCAAATGTGGACTAATAGGGAGGGTAAGAGTTTTTTATTTATTTATTTATTTATAATAGGGAGAATAAAAGTGAGTAAAGAAGATGTAAAAAATAAGTGGATGATGTGGCTATTGAGGAATCTGCCGTTAGAAGGTGGGAAGGGGAAAGGGAAGGAACACATGAGAAACAAAAGGGAAGGAAATCCAAAGGTTGTAACTGTGGTTTTCTAAGGGTTTTTAGTTTAGAAGGCTTGGGTTTGGGCTTTAAGTTAGAATTAAATTTAGAAGAAGTGGGCTGGTGGAATTAAATTTAAAAGAGGTGAGCTTAATGGTGGAGATAGGCTAGGAATAATTTTAGTTTTATTAGTATTTTAAAATTGATAAAAACTATTTTAAAATTGTAGGATAAATTTAGGAAAGATGATGAGAATGACATGGCTACTGACGTGGCTCAATGTGAGCGTAGCAACATTAAATGCTACGCTTCAGCTTTTAGTAATATATAGATTACATACATATGATTTTCATTAAGTGTCTCATGCATTGCATGAATTAACGATTAGTTATTTAATATTATAGAATTGACTTCGTTAAAAATACCTCAATCTAACTTGAGAAATGTCGGTGGGTTTAAGGCACGTTGTTAGGTTTTGAGTTTGTAACGTTGGCAAATCATGACAAAAACTAAGTCTCATTGGTTTAGAATGGTCTACATTGAAGTCCAAGACAAAAAAACTCAAGTTCAGGATGAAAAAAATGAGTTACAATCTGTTTCATTCGATTGGTACTCGATTGATCGAAAGTCGCATATTAGCAAAATATCAATAAACATAAAAAGCCCATAACTTGACCGTTTGAAGCCCAAATCGCAAGCCGTTTTTTCCAGTATTTAAAGGACATTATAAGCTAACCCTAGAGAGGGTTTTTAGAGTTTTTTTTTCAGAGAGATTAGAGTGCATCTTGTGCCTCTTTTGTAAATCTAGGGTTTTGTACCCAAAAGCTCTCTAAAGTCTTCTACCGGTGTTATTCCTTGAAGAATCTCACGATCTGGTGCTGTAGAAGTTGCTACATGCAAGATCACCATCTAAGGAGATCCAAAACCTTTGAGTGGAGTCTCAAAGTCACAAGCAAGTGAGCTTGTGTTGTTGCAAAGGCCTAATAGAGAAGGAGTTTGTGGATTCAGAGCTTGCATGTGGTCGTGTCAGTAAGTTCTACATGTGATAGCAATAGGATGTTAGTGGTCTAAGTTTTATTGTAAACTTCAATTCTCTATAGTGGATTTGCTTTTTACCTTGAGGATAGCTAGGTTAAATCCTCCATAGGTTTTTTACCCGTTTGGTTTTCCTGGGTCATCATATCGTTGTGTTATTTACTTTTCCACTACGTTGCATGATATGATTGTTTTGTTTTAACCTAGATCTGAATAATAAACCTAAGCATGCATTTGGTTAATTAATTAGGTTAAACAATCTAGCTTATAGGGATCTAAAAATGAACACACGTTAATTTTTCAAGGCCTAAATGAAAAATCTCCCAATGTTCTGAACAACATTAAGACTTCGACAAAGGATGGAGAGAATACCAATAAAATCCAACAGTTTGGATTGGTCACGGTCATTGTATAATTTGTATTTGGTCCCATAAGTTTTTCATAATTTGATTAGACATTTACTTGATTTATGGAATTAGCATTACAAAATGATGGTGTAAAGAAAATGCTCAAGTCTTATTTCATCCATATGGATTGTCCATCAGAAATAAGTGAAGAGACGAGACACGGAAAGCTTAGCTCGTCGTCCATCCTTAATAGAAGTTCGTCTGTCCATAATAAAGGATGGTCGAGTCTGTTGAACCATGAGCATACTGAAGCAGTCTTCCAAACTTATCGTTATGAAGCACCGGTATGAATAAAATAACTTCCATAGCAGTTATGGAAGTTATCTCCAAAATCTTCTGAACTCCTAGACAATAGGAACGGTTATTGAGACAATTAACCGTTTTACCTACGCTATATAAGCATTCCTCGATGAGAAGGTAAATTATTGAAACATTCATACAAAAAATTCTTAATAAGAGTTCCCTTTTTACAGTGAATTACAAATCCACTAACTTTACAATCGGAGGATTTTAGACCGGCCTCCACCAGTCCCCTCTGATTTTGTATTCATCTTTTCAGGATCCAGCCTCAAGATTATAAACACTCCGAGATTTTTAGCCTACTAATTTCAAGAGGAATTATCAGTTGGTGCCGTCTGTGGGAAAGAAATTTCTTGTACTCGAACTTTATTGTTGAGTTCTGCGATTTCTTTCTTTGACAAAGGACTGAAATGGTTCAGACAAGATCCAGGGCTACTAGTCCAGGCCCTCAAGAGAGTAGAGACGCTTCCAATAACCCCCATCGCGCCTGTCAATTGGTGCCTGCCATGCAACCATTTTCTGTCCAACACGTACAATCCATGGCTGCTGCCATGGCAGAGTTAACTCGCCAGAACCAGGAATTGAGAAGGGAGATTAATCTTAGAAGGCAATGGCATGTGGCCTATAGAGAAGAGCATGGCCAGAGCCAAGGAGACGGAAGAAATGCAGAGCCGGAAAGCTAATCGAGGGGTACTACACTAAGGAGGGTACCACACTTAGAAAGGGAAATGGACCAAATGAGAAAAGTTATGGATGAGATGAGGGAGAACATGAGAAAAACGAATCCCATAGAAGACCTAGTTCATCGAATAGATTCTCCCTTCACGTCTTCCATCAGTGGCCACCCCTTGCCACTAAAATTCAAGATGCCTTCACTGGATTCATATGATGAAACGCGCGACCCGTTTGATCATATTGCTATTTTTAAAACCACAATGCACCTTTAAGGGGTCCCTAATGAAATTATATGTAGAGCCTTCCCCACCACTCTCAAAGGTCCGATACGAGTCTGGTTCAACAAAATACCCCCGAATTTAGTAAGTTCTTTTAAAGAGTCAAGCAAATTGTTTGTTAATAACTTTATTGGGGGGCAGAGACACAAGCGTTCCTTGTCCAGCTTGCTAACTATAGAGCAGGGGGAGAATGAAAGCCTACATTCCTTCATCACCCGCTTTAACAGGGAAGCTCTAACCGTGGATGAGGTAGATGATAAACTACTGCTGGCAGCCTTCCACAACGGAGTTAATTCTGACCTATTCATTCATAAACTTTATGAAAAAGAGCCACAGTCCATGGCTAAACTCGTCCATTCGGCCCAAAATTTTATGAATGCAGAAGATGTGATCATAGCTAAGAAAAGGAAGAGAGTTGAGAGAATGGAAGCGAACCCCGCTCATCATACCGAGCAAGGTCCTCGCCCAAAGAAGGGACGGACGGAGGAAAGGAAAGATCGAGACAATAAGAAGCCAGGCTTTTCAGCACGGAATCAGCAATACACCCCTTTGAATGTACCGCTTGAGCAGGTTCTCATGCAAATCAACGATGACCCTTCCTTGAAGTGGCCGGAGAAAATGAAAGGAGATCCCAACAAGCGTAACAGGAACAAGTATTGTCGCTTCCATAGAGATCACGTGCATGACAAGGACAAATGTTTCGATCTAAAGCAACAGATTGAGAATCTTATAAGGCAAGGGAAGTTAAGAAACTTCCTTGGACGAGACCACAAAGACGAGAAATTGAAAGGGAAGGTAGAAGAATCATCGCAACCACCACTTGGAGAGATAAGAGTTATCATTAGGGGAAGTTCTGCCGGCTAGTCGTCTAAGTCAAAGAAGGCATACCTAAAGGTAGTGCAGAGCGTCCAACTTTTTGGACGATCACCAAGGGCAAGGTCCATGGACGAGTAGGTGATTACTTTCACGGACGAGGAAGCTAAAAGAATTCACCATCCTCACGACGATGCTATTGTCATCACCTTGCTTATTGCTGGCTACACAACCAGAAGAGTGCTTGTAGATAATGGAAGTTCGGCAGACATTCTATATTATCCAGCTTTTCAGCAAATGAGGGTTGGACGAGACCAGCTTCGTCCAGTACACTCGCCTCTAGTAGGTTTCAGAGGAATGAAGGCATAGCCTGTAGGTACTGTTATGTTGCCAGTAGTGGTGGGGGCATATTCGCAACAGTTAACCATAAATGTGAATTTCCTTGTAGTAGATTGCTCGTCTTCGTACAATGCCATAATTGGAAGACTGACTCTAAACAGGTGGAAGGCAGTTACATCTACCTACCATCTGTCAGTCAAGTTCCCAACAGAGCATGGGGTAGGACAAGCACAAGGAGACCAATTAGCAGCAAGAGAATGTTATTTGGCCATGTTGGCCATGGACGAACAAGTTCAGGCCATGAATATTGAAGAAAAGAGAGTTGTAGCAGAACCCACTGAAACGTTGGAAGATGTTTCCTTAGATGAGAACAACCCAGAGAGGTGTACTAAGGTTGGGGCAGATTTAGAAGAAAAGATTAAGAGAGACCTCCTCCAGTTTCTGAAGAAAAACACTTATGTATTTGCTTGGAATCATGAGGATATGCTAGGTATAGATCCTAGTGTCATCACCCACCGTCTAAGTGTATGTCCTTCCTCCAAGCCAGTGCGGCAAAAGAAAAGGGTGTTTGCCCTTTAAAGAGATAATGCTATCAAAGACGAAGTTCAAAAGTTGATGGCGGCGAAGTTTATACGAGAAGTGTACTATCTAGATTGGTTGACTAATGTAGTAATGGTTAAAAAGGCTAATGGCAAGTGGAGGATGTGTGTAGATTTTATTGACCTAAACAAGGCTTGCCCCAAGAACAGTTATCCATTGCTGCGCATTGATTAATTGGTGGATTCTACTGCAGGCCACAAATTACTTAGTTTTATGGATGCTTTCTTGGGATACAACTAAATAAGGATGGACGAGGCTGACCAGGAGAAGACATCCTTTGTTACTAGTCAGGGATTATTCTATTATAAAGTAATGCCCTTTGGCTTGAAAAATGCTGGAGCAACATACCAACAACTGGTTAATCACATGTTTCGTCCACAGATCGGGCGGAATGTGGAAGTCTATGTAGATGACATGCTGGTGAAAAGTCAGGACGAGGGAAGGCATCTAGACGACCTGCATGAGATGTTTGACACACTGAGGCAGTACCACATGAAATTGAACCCTAGCAAATGTGCTTTTAAAGTATCATCAAGGAAATTTCTTGGATTTATGGTCTCCCATAGATGGATTGAAGCAAATCCTGATAAAATTCAAGCAATATTGGACATGAAGCCTCTGAGCAATGTTAAAGAAGTCCAGTCCCTCACCAGACAAGTTGCCGCCCTCAACAGGTTTGTTTCTAAAGCTATTGACAAATGTTTGCCATTTTTTAAGGTTCTTAAAAAAGCATTTGAATGGACCGATGAGTGTTAGAAAGCTTTCGAAGATCTGAAGGCATATCTCACTGTGGCTCCTTTATTAAGCCCGTCTGTGTAAGGAGAAGAGTTGTATTTATATTTGGCAGTCACCCTGCATGCAGTGAGTTCAGCACTGGTGAAAGAAGAAGACAAGGTGCAAAGGCCTGTGTACTATACAAGTAAAGTACTGAGGGGAGTAGAAGGATGATATCCATTAATGGAGAAGTTGGCATTCGCATTGAACGGCTTCTAGGAAGCTAAGGCATTACTTCCAAGCTCATGTCATAAATGCCATGACGGATCATCCCCTTAAGAAAGCGATGAACAAGTTAGAGGCTGCAGGACGACTGATCTAATGGACTGTTGAGCTCAGTGAGCTTGACATTAGATACCAACCAAGACTTGCCATAAAAGCTCAAGCTTTGGTAGACTTCATTGCAGAGTTTACCCAAAATTATGATGATTTTGATGAAGTGGAGAATGGTAGAAAGTGGGTTATCCATGTGGATGGTTCGTCTACATAGTATGCAGGAGGAATAGGTGTAGTCCTACTATCCCCAGAAGGAGATAAACTGAAGTACAAGGTCCGTTTGCAGTACCAAACAACTAATAATGAGGTCGAGTATGAAGCCCTCCTCAAAGGGCTAGAATTGGCTAAGTCTGTGGAAGCCAAGTCAATACTCGTCTTGGGAGATTCTCGGTTGATCATGGGCCAAGTGAACGGGGTATATGAGGCTAAGGAAGAATGGATGAGGAAGTAACTTTATAAGGTGATGCGTTTTATCAAAAAATTTGAGAAAGCTGACTTCATTCAAGTCCCGAGGGAGGAGAACGTGGAAACTGATACCTTAGCAAAAGAAGCCTCAATAGATGAAACCATGAACGAATTTAATGAGATTCAGTATATACCAAGTATAGACCTTCCAGAATTACAGCAGATAGACAATGAAGGAAATTGGATGACCTCAATAATATCATACTTAAGAGATGGGAAGCTCTCGGAAGGGAAGGACGAGGCTAGAAAGCTCAGAGCTAGAGCAGCTAGGTACGTCCTTTTGAACGAAGTACTGTACAAAAGAGGTTTTTCTCAACCTTACCTCAGGTGTCTAGCTCTGAACGAGGCAAACTATGTGTTAAGGGAGGTTCATGAAGGATCTTGTGGAAACTATTCAGGGGCCAGGTCACTCATCTATAAGGTCGTCCGTGCAGGATATTACTGGCCAAATATGCAAGCTGATGCTAAGGCATATGTCAAAGTCTGCGATCAATACCAATGGTATAGTAATGTCCCTATACAACCAGCAGAGTACCTCACCCTGATGACGGCCCCATGGCCCTTTACACAATGGGGACTAGACATCTTGGGTCCTTTTCCATTGGGCATAAGGCAAATGAAGTTTCTAGTGGTTGGCATTGATTATTTCACCAAATGGGTGGAAGTAGAACCCTTGGCTAATATCACACAATAGAATGTCAAGAATTTCGTATGGAAGAACATTGCGTGCAGGTTTGGGCTGCCCATAATATTGATATTTGACAATGGACGACAATTTGATAATGCATTTTTTAAAGACTTCTGTCAACACTTTGGAATTCAAAATCACTACTCCTCACCCGCCCACCCGCAAGCAAACGGTCAAGTTGAAGTTGCAAACCGATCCTTGTTGAAAATCATCAAGACTCGGCTTGAGGGGGCAAAGGGAGTATGGCCTGACGAGCTACCAGGTGTTTTGTGGGCATACCGGATGACAGTGAGAACCCCTATAAGAGAAACTCCATTCAAGCTAGCCTATGGAAGTGAAGCAGTCATACCGGCAGAGGTGCATATAGCTAACCACAGGGTGATGGCGTATCAAGATAAGGATAATGAGGAACAACTCCTTTTGAGCCTTGATCTAATTGACGAGGTAAGGACGGATGCAGAGCAAAGGACAGCAAAGTACAAGAACCTCATGGCTAGGCAACATGATGTAGTGGTCAAATGAAGACGGTTCAACATAGGAGATCTCGTCCTGAAAAGGGTTTTTTTAGCAACCAAGAACCCGGCTCATGGGAAACTAGGACCTAATTGGGAAGGCCCCTACAGAGTTGTCAACTGTAAAATACAAGGATCTTACTGCTTGGAGGCCCTAGACGGGAGAAAATTGGAGTATCCTTGGAATGTTGAACACTTGAGGAGGTACTATCAGTGAAATGTCAGCCTTGATGAACATAACTCAGGACAAGCCTGAAGACTTCATCTACTTGTTTATCTACCTAGGGAGTTTATCTACATAGTATTACTTTGTTAGTATTATGTTAAGGTTATGGACGAAGTTATGGTTTGGCTTGTATTTATTTTCCTAAAAAGGCATTAGCTTCTAAAGCACATGCCTCGTCTATGAACAATACTTATGTTATGTACATAATGTTATATGAATTCTTGACTTCCATATTACCTTTATTCAACTTAACCCATAAGAGGCTAAAGAGCCCAAGACGAGAAAATTCTCTGGATGTGGAGATGTAACGTCAATAAATTTTCCTAAAGGAAAAGCGAAGGCATGCTCGTCCAAGTAAAGGACGAGATAAAACTTAGCCTTAAGTAAACCAACAAGTTCAAAGAATCCGTGTAACGGACGAGGTAAAGCATAATGCACGTCCAACCCATGGACGAGGAAATGCATAAACGTTCTAATTATTGATGAAAACACCTACTAGAACAATCCAATTTATGGGTGAGTAAATAGTGGTATCTTAACATCATTAAAGGTGAAAATCAGCTAAGTTTAAGGATGAGTAACACTAATAACCACCATTTTACAAAGACGAGTTATACTAAGGAAATTCAAAGTATAACAAGAAAATATATACATATACACAAAAAGAGGAAATTACTTCTATGAACGAATAAAAGTTCAACAATTTAACATTGAAAAGAACTTTCTTCCATACAATAATGGAAAATAAAATCAATCAGTTGTTAAGGGCGAACAACCAACATCCAAACACCCTTATAAAATACTGTTTTAACAACTCGTCCTAAAAACATGGACGAATTTAATGTACTTAAATTACATAAAAAAAGGTCCCAAACAGTGGACCAAAAAAAAAAAGAAAAGGGAAACACAGTTTTCTTAAGCTGAGGGAGTGTCCATGTTAGGGTCATCCTGAGGAGGCAAAGTGCTTGCATCGTCCTCGACATTGACGTTCTCAGAACTGGTTTGAAGAAGAGAGTTGGTAGCAGCATTTAGGTTAAGTTTAATGGAGTTGAAGTCCACTTTAGGGAAGTTTTCAACAGCGTCCATCCTAAAATCCTCAAAGCCTGCTGCATAGTTGCGATCTAATAAGTCTGTGAAATCTTTGGACGCCTTAAATTCAGCAACTGCATCCTCTTTTGCCTTGGAGAGAAGAGTACTCAACTCATCATTCTTTTTCTGCAATAGATCAAGACGAGTATCCTTCTCTATGGCACCAGTCTTCAATTCTTTAACTTGGTTCTACAACTCTTTAGCTTCGTCCTTAGCCTTGGATGCCACCTTTGCCCATTTCTTACATTCGTCCCTCACTTCCTGAACCCTCCTCTCCAGTAAGATCCTCGTCTTGTCCAACTCTATAGCCTGCTTTGATGCAGCAATGAATTTTGGCATTCCCTACAAAAGCAAAAGACAAACAATGGTTAGACGAGAAAAACATACAGTAATAAAGATGAAGTAAAAGTGAGATCACATACCTTGAAAAGATCATGAACACTAGAATGTTCAAAGTCCTTCAAGGACATGTAATAACACACAGCTATGTCTTCGTCCAGCACAACCTTCTCAAAATGTTCCCAAGCTACGTCTTCATTTTCAATAAGATTCATAAGAGCTCTTTGAGAAGGCTGGGACGAAGCAGGTGCAGTGGTCTTGGACGAAGGAGTCTTGGACGGAGTGACTTCAGTTGGAGTGGGCGAATCCACATCAAAAACTTGGAGAGACGGCTGAGGAGTGGGAACATTAGGCTGAACAGCTCGTACCTTGGACGACCCCTGTTTAGCTTTCTTCCCTCGACGATTGGGAAGATTTCCCAAGTCAAGATTCTTTGACAAGGATTTTCTTTTTTCTCTAGCAACAAGATGGCTCCCCTCGTCCATAGCTTCTTTCCCTTTGTTTTCTTTTAAAGTTGCCATCCCTGAAAAATAACTAAAATTTAAAATAAAATTAAAAAAAAAAGGGAAGAAAATTGTAACTATTTAGGTTAAGCATAAACTTACGTCTACGGACCGTGACCTCGTGTGCAATAGCCTCGTTAGATGGTTCAGGACCAAGTCTCCACTTGGCAAGACGTCTGAGGGTGACCAAAAAATGGAAATCCCTGTCAATGTGTAGACGAGCCCTGTGGATGCGATCACGGTGAAACTTGCTCAAGGAAGGACATCCAGCAGCTATAAAACAACAAACAAGTAAAGATTAAACATATGTTAAAAAAAAAAAAAAAAAGAAAGAGAGAGAAAGAAGAAGAAGAAGATAGGGACTTACCTTCAAGATGAAGGTTACCTAATTCCCCAGCATAAGGGGGAAAAGGGTTCCTACCCACGTCCACAGGATTTCCAGCCCAAAAACCAGAGACGAAGATAAACTTTTTCTTCCAGTTTTTTGTCAGACAAGGCTAAAGACTTAATTAACCTACAGTTTGCACCCCAAGCTATAAACTGATAAAAACCTAAAGATTGACTGATTTTAGAGGGTTTGTAACAATGAAGGAACTCGTCCACGGTAAAAGGACGGTCCTCCCCAAATACTTACCTCCACAAAATTTGCATAGAGATAATTAATCTCCACGCACTAGGATTGAATTGACATACTGCCAAACCTAATCTAGTGAGCAGCTCCCTAGCAAAAGCATTTAAAGGTAATCTTAACCCACCTAAAAAATAGGCTTCATAGACACCTACCCCAAAACGTGGGTTGCAGCACCATTCTCCACGGACGGCCAACCTGGGGTTAAGCTCATCTGGAATTTGGTACCACTTCCTAAGATTATTAAGTCTTTGCTCGTCGGTTTTTGAATTGACACCGACGGCACAACTATAAATAGTTTCTTCCTCGTCCAAAGGACTAGACAGAGGAACACTCGTCGAGGTGCCAGCCTGGAACCCAGAGGCTGCCCTCTCTCTAAGTTGTTCTCTCACAACATCTATAGGAAATCCAGGGATGCCAGAAATATATTCCTCATCCGTGGTATTCCTACTACTACTACTACTAGAGCTGTTGCTAGAGCCACTGAAACTACTGCTATCATGATACTCGGCTATAGCCAGATCTAAACTATTGCTAGACGAGGAGATGACATTTTTAGACATTCTAAGGAAAACTTTTAAGGAAAACCTAAAGATGAGAATGAAGAGTACCTAGCTCTAGACGGAAGAAGGCTAAAGACCCAGAGAGACTTCCTGACGAGGCTCTAGACGAGGAGTGTTAGGGAAGAAAATTTCAGAAATGCAAAGGGTATCAGAGGGATTCCACTATTTATAGGCTGTGGACTTGGACATCGGAAACAGCACAGCCAACCAAAAGTTGCCAGGTGGCAAGTGTCTCGAAAAAATTAATTGACAAGACTAGTCATCAGTGAAATTATGACACGTGGCACATCTGATTGCAAAGAAAAGCACACCTACCCAAGGAGTAATAACGGACTCCATATTTCCTTGGACGATCCATAGACAAGGGGGCAACTGATGGTGTAAAGAAAATGCTCAAGTCTTATTTCGTCAGTATGGATCATCCATCAGAAATAAGTGAAGAGACGAGACATGCAAAGCTTGGCTCATCCCTAAGAACTTCGTCCATCCTTTATCAAGGACGGACAAAGTTCGTCCGTCCATAATGAAGGATGGTCGAGTCTGTTGAACCATGAGCATACTGAAGCAGTCTTCCAAACTTACTGTTATGAAGCACCGGTACGAATAAAATAACTTCCATAGCAGTTATGGAAGTTATCTCCAAAATCTTTTGAACTCCTCAATAGTAGGAACGATTATTGAGACAAATAATCGTTTTACCTACGCTATATAAGCATTCCTCGATGAGAAGGTAAATTATTGAGACATTCATACAAAAAATTCTTAATAAGAGTTCCCTTTTTACAGTGAATTACTAATCCACTAACTTTACCATCAGAGGATTTTAGACCGGCCTCTACCGGTCCCCTCTGATTTTGTATTCATCTTTTCAGGACCTAGCCTCAAGATCATAAACGCTCTGAGATTTTCAGCCTACTGATTTCAAGAGGAATTATCACAAAATAATTTTGATTTAAGATGTTGCAAAATTTTGTAATGTAAGACACGCATTACAAATATAAATAAGTTAACTTTGATAAAATACTAAACCTTAATATGAAATGCATTTGAAGAGTAATCCATTGGTTAAGTAGGTTGTGCTTTTCTTAGAAGGTGCTAAATTTGAATGTTTAAAATGGGTATAAACCACCCTTGAACGTTTAGACCCCAAATTACAAATTATCAATTCAAGCTTATTATCAAACAATTATTGTGCGGAACATGAACATAAGCCAAACATAGAATTGATAAACAATCTAAGCCAAATATAAACACATCCACAACAGGAAATAAATGGCAAAGATAAGGGGAAGGAAGATGCAAACACATGGATAACACACGATGTGTTATCGAAGAGGAAACTGAAGCCCTCAACGTAAAACCTCTCCGCCGCCCTCTAAGCGGCAAATAATTCACTAAAGAATGTAGTTGGGATACAAAAACAGCAAAAGACCCTCTAAGCCTAATCTACCAAATGTACCTAAGTTCTCCAAGCTTCTTGCTCCAACGAGGTTACACCGAACCTATTTCTTCTTTAGCTTACTGGATTTCACTATAAACCATAGCAACAACCAATAGACATTGGTTCCTTCCTAATTGCTTCCCAAAAACACCAAATAAAACTTCTCACTGATATGGGTATGGTGAGAAAAGGATTTGGTAAAGAACCTCTCAAGGATGTATCAATGGAGAGGGTGAGAGTAGAGGAATTTGAAGAGTCACTTAGGTGAAGATTGTGGATGAATCAATCTTGTTTTTCACTAGGGTTTCTCTCTCAAAATTCTCTTTGGAAGCTCTCTTCATTTAGTGGGTATAAGGGTCTATATATAGTGGTGTGTGTTTGGAATGCGAAGAGTCAGTTTTTACCAAATAGAGTTGGCTGGTGGCTTGGCCTCGCGACTTAACTGAGTTGCGAGTTCAAACTGAGAGTTAACTATATTGCCATTCTAGATATTTTGTCCTGTAGTGCACCAGCTGGCAAAATACTTTAGCTTCCCGCATGCTTGACACATGACCCACTTTCGGCAGCTGGCACCCGTGAGCCACCCACGAGTTCTAGTCGTGAGTCCTTGCTTCTTTGCACAATGAGGAACATTTCTTCACACTCCCTCACACACTACCCTTACAAGAATCCCACCTAAATACAAGATTACTAATTACTAAAATACAAGCAAATTAGGTACGGAATAAAGCCAACAAGATGGTTGATTAATTTCAACCTTAGAAAATTAAACTTCTTGCATATTAAGGAAACCTCCTTTTGGTCCTACAACGACGTTACTTAAGGAGGACCAATATGTTAAGTCTAAAAATACAACTTTTTTTCACAACTGCTAATTAAGTTGACAAGTTCTTAATGGTAGATAATATAGGAATTTGTTTAGTGAATCCATTGTGAAAATAATATTTTATTTTAGAAATATCCTAAAACTTCACATCTCAACAAATATGGCAGACATTATGTCCGTAGTATTACTATGCTATATGCTACCAAAACCTAAGTCCACCGGTTAGGTTGAAACTCTCTTATTTATCATATCTTCCTAAGTCCACTGGTTAGGTTGAAACCCACTTATTTACCATATCTTTTGTTTATTAGATTCAAGGAAATTGATAGTGCCAAAATTTAGGTTATTCTATAGATTAGGTGACAACATTTTTCTTTATATATTATTTGATGAATGTGGATGCCAAAATTTAGGATATTCTATAGAGATTAGGCCAAAATGGACATTTGTCCCTTTCGCCAAAACTTTCCAACAAAATATCCCTCTTCTGAAACTATCTAACAAAATGCTTCCGCTTTAAACTCGATTTTCTAAAAATCGAGTTTCAATGACATGCATTACAAATATAAATAAGTTAACTTGGATACAAATACGAAACCTTAATATGAAATGCATTTGAAGAGTAATCCACTGATTAAGTAGGTTGTGCTTTTCTTAGTAGGTGCTAAATTAAACATCTTGCATATTAAGGAAACCTCCTTTTGTTCCTACGACGATGTTGCTTGAGGAAGACCAATTGTGTGGCATATATGTTAAGTCTAAAAATACAACTTTTTTTCACAACTGCTAATTAAGTTGACAAGTTCTTAATGGTAGATAATATAGGAATTTGTTTAGTGAATCCATTGCAAAAATAATATTTTATTTTAGAAATATATTAAAGCTTCACATCTCAACAAATATGGTAGACATTATGTCTATAGTATTACTATGCTATATGCTACCAAAACCTAAGTCCACCGGTTAGGTTGAAACTCTCTTATTTATCATATCTTCCTAAGTCCATCCACCGGTTAGGTTGAAACTCTCTTATTTATCATATCTTCTTAAGTCCACCGGTTAGGTTGAAATCCTTTTATTTATCATATCTTTTGTTTATTAGATTCAAGGGAGTTGATAATGCCAAAATTTAGGTTATTCTATAGATTAGGTGACAACATTTTTCTTAATATATTATTTGATGAAAGTGGATGCCAAAATTTAGGATATTCTATAGAGATTAGGCCAAAATGGGCATTTGCCCCTGAACTTTGCTGCAAAATGTCCCTCTTTTGAAACTATCTAGCAAAATGCTTCCATTTTAGACTCGATTTTCTAAAATCGAGTTTCAATGACATGCATTACGAATATAAATAAGTTAACTTGGATACAAATACTAAACCTTAAAATGAAATGCATTTGAAGAGTAATCCACTGATTAAGTAGGTTGTGCTTTTCTTAGTAGATGCTAAATTAAACTTCTTGCATATTAAGGAAACCTCCTTTTGTTCCTACAACGACGTTGCTTGAGGAAGACCAATTGTGTGGTATATATGTTAAGTCTAAAAGTACAACTTTTTTTCTCAACTGCTAATTAAGTTGACAAGTTCTTAATTGTAGATAATATAGGAATTTCTTTAGTGAATCCATTGTGAAAATAATATTTTATTTTAGAAATATCCTAAAACTTCACATCTCAACAAATATGGTAGACATTATGTCCGTAGTATTACTATGCCATATGCTACCAAAACCTAAGTCCACCGGTTAGGTTGAAACTCTCTTATTTATCATATCTTCCTAAGTCCACCGGTTAGGTTGAAACCCTCTTATTTATCATATCTTCCTAAGTCCACCGGTTAGGTTGAAACCCTCTTATTTATCGTATCTTTTGTTTATTAGATTCAAGGAAATTGATAGTGTCAAAATTTAGGTTATTCTATAGATTAGGTGACAACATTTTTCTTTATATATTATTTGATGAATGTGGATGCTGAAATTTAGGATATTCTATAGAGATTAGGCCAAAATAGACATTTGCCCCTTTCGCCAAAACTTTCCTGCAAAATATCCCTCTTCTGAAAGTATCTAACAAAATGCTTTCGTTTTAAACTCGATTTTCTAAAAATCAAGTTTCAATGACATGCATTACAAATATAAATAAGTTAACTTGGATACAAATATGAAACCTTAATATGAAATGCATTTGAAGAGTAATCCACTGATTAAGTAGGTTGTGCTTTTCTTAGTAGGTGCTAAATTAAACTTCTTGCATATTAAGGAAACCTCCTTTTGTTCTTACGATGATGTTGCTTGAGGAAGACCAATTGTGTGGTATATATGTTAAGTCTAAAAATACAACTTTTTTTCAAAACTGCAAATTAAGTTGACAAGTTCTTAATGGTAGATAATATAGGAATTTGTTTAGTGAATCCATTGCGAAAATAATATTTTATTTTAGAAATATATTAAAACTTCACATCTCAACAAATATGGTAGACATTATGTCTGCAGTATTACTGTGCTATATGCTACCAAAACCTAAGTCCCCCGGTTAGGTTGAAACTCTCTTATTTATCATATCTTCCTAAGTCCACCGGTTAGGTTGAAACCCTCTTATTTATCATATCTTTTGTTTATTAGATTCAAGGGAGTTGATAATGCCAAAATTTAGGTTATTCTATAGATTAGGTGACAACATTTTTCTTTATATATTATTTGATGAATGTGGATGCCAAAATTTAAGATATTCTATAGAGATTAGGCCAAAATGGGCATTTGCCCCTTTCGCCAAAACTTTGCTGCAAAATGTCCCTCTTTTGGAACTATCGAGCAAAATGCTTCCGTTTTAAACTCGATTTTCTAAAAATCGAGTTTCAATGACATGCTTTACAAATATAAATAAGTTAACTTGGATACAAATACTAAACCTTAAAATGAAATGCAATTGAAGAGTAATCCACTGATTAAGTAGGTTGTGCTTTTCTTAGTTGGTGCTAAATTAAACTTCTTGCATATTAAGGAAACCTCCTTTTGTTCCTACCACGACATTGCTTGAGGAAGACCAATTGTGTGGTATATATGTTAAGTCTAAAAATACAACTTTTTTTCACAACTGCTAATTAAGCTAACAAGTTCTTAATGGTAGATAATATAGGAATTTGTTTAGTGAATCCATTGTGAAAATAATATTTTATTTTAGAAATATCCTAAAACTTCACATCTCAACAAATATAGTAGACATTATGTCCGTAGTATTACTATGCTATATGCTACCAAAACCTAAGTCCACCGGTTAGGTTGAAACTGTCTTATTTATCAATCTTCCTAAGTCCACCGGTTAGGTTGAAACCCTCTTATTTATCATATCTTTTGTTTATTAGATTCAAGGAAATTGATAGTGCCAAAATTTAGGTTATTCTATAGATTAGGTGACAACAATTTTCTTTATATATTATTTGATGAATGTGGATGCCAAAATTTAGGATATTCTATAGAGATTAGGCCAAAATGGACATTTGCCCCTTTCGCCAAAACTTTCCTTCAAAATATCCCTCTTCTGAAAGTATCTAACAAAATGCTTCCGTTTTAAACTCGATTTTCTAAAAATCGAGTTTCAATGACAGGCATTACAAATATAAATAAGTTAACTTGGATACAAATACAAAACCTTAATGTGAAATGCATATGAAGAGTAATCCACTGATTAAGTAGGTTGTGCTTTTCTTAGTCGGTGCTAAATTAAACTTCTTGCATATTAAGGAAACCTCCTTTTGTTCCTACAACGATGTTGCTTGAGGAAGACCAATTGTGTGGTATATAAGTTAAGTCTAAAAATACAACTTTTTTTCACAACTGCTAATTAAGTTGACAAGTTCTTAATGTTAGATAATATAGGAATTTGTTTAGTGAATCCATTGCGAAAATAATATTTTATTTTAGAAATATATTAAAACTTCACATCTCAGCAAATATGGTAGACATTATGTCCGTAGTATTACTATGCTATATGCTACCAAAACCTGAGTCCACCGGTTAGGTTGAAACTCTCTTATTTATCATATCTTCCTAAGTCCACCGGTTAGGTTGAAACCGTTTTATTTATCATATCTTTTGTTTATTAGATTCAAGGAAATTGATAATGCCAAAATTTAGGTTACTCTATAGATTAGGTGACAATATTTTTATTTATATATTATTTGATGCAGATGGATGCCAAAACTTAGGATATTCTATAGATTAGGTGACAACATTTTTCTTTATGTATAAATTGTTTGATGAATTTGGATGCAAAAATTTAGGATATTCTATAGAGATTAGGCCAAAATGAGCATTTACCCCTTTTGTCAAAACTTTCCAGCAAAATGTCCATGTTTTGAAACTATCTAGCAAAATGGTCTTTGTTTAAACTCGATTTTCTAAAAATTGAGTTTCAATGAAAAACTCAATTTTTAGAAAATCAAGTTGTGTGAAATCAAACTTTAAAAAAAAGAAAAAAAATAAATAAATAACATGGAACTGGAGTTCCATGTAAAATTTCTCACATTACTTGATTTTCATCAAATCGAGGTTTTCATTGAAACTCGATTTTCTAAAAATTGAGTTTCAAAACAGAGACATTTTGCTAGATAGTTTTAGAACAATAGCATTTTGCTACATCTTTTGGGCAAAAAGGGCAAATGCCCATTTTGGCCCTATAGATTAGGTGGCAACATTTTTCTTTATATATTATTTGATGTATGTGTGTTAGGTTCTAAGTACTTAGGAACTAATGTATTAGAACTCTAATTTGTATTGTTGGCAAACCATGATCAAAATAGGTTTTTAATCTTGTTTAGACTTGCTCAAAGTGTATGCGTTTTATGTAAAGTTGGAATCGAGTTGCTGCAGAAGTTATAGTATGATTCTGCCTGGCTCGATTGATCGAGAATTAGACTTGACTGATCGAAATTCGGGCAGAATGTTTTTCTATAGAATTTTCCAACTCAGTCCTAAGCCCATATGACGTGTAGGGTTTTATGTTTTGCTTTAAGTATAAAAGGGAAAACCCTAGCCACGTTTTAGAGAGCTCCTTTTGCTGTGTGTGTGAATCTTTATTGAGATCTAGAGGTATTTGCCTTCACACATATTTAGGATTATCGAGAAAGAGAATTCAATTCAAGAACTTGATGATCATTCAGTTACTGCAATAAAGAACTTAAAGATACACAAGCGAGAGTGCTTGTACTTGCTGGGAATCCAAGAAAGAAGTAGTCCGTGGACTCGGAGTTATCATGAGGTCGTGGTAGTAAGTAGAAGTAGTCCATGGACTCGGAGTTATCATGGGGTTGTGGTAGTAAGTTTCCTACTCGAGGTAGCAATAGGATGTTAGTGGTCTAAGTCGCTATTGTGTAAACTTCAATTCTTTCATAATGGATTCAGTTTTACTTTGAGGATCGCTAGGTTAAATCCTCCCCAGGTTTTTACCGGTTTGGTTTCCTAGGTTATCATTTGTTGTATTCTTTATTTTCTGCACTTTTTAATAATATGATGTGTTTGTGTTAACATAGATCTGAAATTGGACTAAGTAATCATCTTGGCTAATTAACTAGGTTAATCTGTTGTGTTGCTGGGGTCTAAAAACGTACAATGTGGATGCCAAAGCTTAGGATTAATGCTTATAATTAAAATTAAAATGAATTGTTTCCTTACGTGGTCAAGTGCTCATTGTAAGTTTATGGTATCGTGTCTGCCTTGAACACAAAAAAAAGTAAACCATATGTGCTATCAGGCCAGCTAAGAAAATTATGATTTATCATTAAGAAAATGCTAATAGAAAAGTGTAACGATAGACAACAATTTCACAACACTTTCACAATATATCTCAAATAATATTTTATAAAAAAAAAAATCTTAAATAGTAAGTTATTAGTGTTTCTAATTTGAATACATTGAAATTACTTTTTTGCCTATTAGTAACAGTCACTAACAATCTACTACTTAAAATGTTGTGAAAATATTGTAGACATAGCATTTACAAACTGATGTGATAATTAATGTGATTAGTTAACTTTAACCACCTCATAACTGAATATTTAAATTATCCTTTTATTATTAGTTACACGTTAGTTTCTAAGCTCTTTATAATTGAGATTAGTATTATGTTATTCAGCCAGGGAGAAACCATTCTATATATTAAAGGGTATTGTTTATTATACACAATGTAATATATACTCGGTATGTTTTCATAGTTTATTTAACTCACTATGTGCTTCTCAAAAAAAAAAAAAAAAAAAAAAAAAAAAAACTCACTATGTGCTAATACCATTACCCTTTATTCAATACACAAGTGGATGCCATAATGCTGAGTAGTCTATTGGAGTACTGATTAGGACACATTACTGAGAACTCTGAATATAAATAATTCCTCTCTTACACTATTTATTATTTTAATTTTAATTTGAGTATTCAATACACAAGTGGATGCCCCAATGCTGAGTGGTGTCTATAGCAGTGGTGGTTAGGGCCGTTAGATGAGTAGTCTATTAGAGTACCGGTTAGGACCAAAAGGTAACAAAACTCTGAATATAAATACTGCAAAGAGGACAACAGAAGCACAAGCACACCGCTGCATTGCTAGCTATTTCATTTGCTCCTTTTGTCCTTCAATTACCATTTCCACTTCTTGTTTCTTGTTTTTCCAATCTCCAAGCATGGCTGAGGCTATAGTCACTGGCCTCATGGAGGCTCTAGTTACTGGCCTCTTGGAAAAGTCGGGTTCACTTGTTGCTGAAGGGGCGTGGCCAGAGCTGAAGTCGTTCCTGTGTTTACACAAAGAAGTCCAAAAGCTTGAGAGCACTCTTGGTGACATCCAGGCAGTGCTCGAGGATGCTGAGAAAAGACAAGTGATGGAGGCAGCTGTGAAACGTTGGTTAGATAAGCTCAAAGAAGCAGCCTATGACATAGAAAATGTACTGGATGAGCTGGAAACTGCAATGATCAAATCCAAGATTCAGGAGGAAGAAGAAAAAGCTGAAACTACCACTGCAACTGCTAAGGTATGGTCCTGCATCTCCTGCCTTTCTTGGTTTTTCGTTAAACTTAAGGAGCTTGTTCATCGTAGTGGCATTGCTCACAAGATTAAAAAACTGAATGAAAAATTAGATGAGATTGCCAAAGAGAAAGATACGTATACGTTTCGGCTTGGGTCTATTAGTAGCAATGAAGTAGTTAAGCGACCGGAAACTACATCTCTTGTTGATGTGTCTGATACTATAGGCCGTGAAAAGCATAGGAATGATCTAGTGAGGACCCTGTTGGGCAAGGGTCGTGAAATTGAAAGAAATCCTTATGTCATCTCAATAGTAGGCATGGGCGGTATTGGGAAAACCACTCTTGCCAAACTAGCCTACAATGATCCTCAGGTGCTGGCTCATTTTGAAATAAAAATGTGGGTTTGGGTTTCCAATCCTTTCGATCAGTGTCGGGTTGCCAAAGCAATCATTGAACAACGAGGTTGTCCCACTAACTTCAATGAGTTGCAAAGTCTACATTCAGAAATTTGGGATTTGATTGAGGGCAAGAAGTTCTTACTTGTCTTAGATGACGTGTGGACTGAAAATTTTATTGATGATTGGGAGCCATTGAGCCTTGCACTCAAAAATGGAGCCCAAGGTAGTAGCATTCTAGTCACCACACGTAATGAGAGAGTCGCGAGTATGGTACATAGTGACCCTACCATTAGTTTGGATGAATTATCTGAGGAAGATTGCTGGTTAATATTCAGTAAAATAGCATTTGTTGATAAGAAAGAATATCAACGTGAGCAATTAACAAACCTTGGAAGAGAACTAGTTAAAAGGTGTAAAGGTTTGCCGCTTGCGGCAAAGACTCTAGGAAGTCTTATGCGCAACAAGAGATGTAGTAAAGATTGGAGGGATATTTTGGATAGTAATTTGTGGGAGTTAGAAAATGTTCAAGAAGGTCTTTTAGGACCATTATTATTGAGTTATTTTGAACAACCGTCAGCAATAAAATCTTGTTTCTTATATTGTGCTCTATTCCCAAAGGAATATTTGTTTTCTAGAAATGAGTTGATCCACCTATGGATGTCACAAGGATATCTTGGCACAAATCCAAATATAGAGATGGAAAACATAGGAGAACAGTACTTTGAAATATTAGTCATGCACTCTTTCTTCCAAGATTTTGAAGAAGACAATGGTGATGATAAGATAGTAAAATATAAAATGCATAATATTGTACATGACTGTGCCCAATTAATGACATTAAAGGAATGTTTCACAATTGATGGTGACAAAGAGTTGGGGACAAAATGTAAAAGTGCTCGCCATTTAAGATTAGAATTAAAAGGGGAAACACAGTTTCCTATGTCTACGTATAATGCAAAAAATATACGCACTCTCTTTTTCACTACATGGGAGAGGATTGTCTTCCCATTCAATTTATTTCAGCATTTGACATGCTTACGAGCATTAACTTTGAAATTTAATTCCTTTGAGAATCTTCCAAATGAAGTGGAAAAATTGATACATTTAAGATTGCTCGATCTATCAAATAATGATGAAATTAAAGAATTACCTGAAACAATGTGTAATTTATGTAATTTACAAACTTTGAATATTCGTGAATGTTTAAAAATTACAAAATTACCCCAAGGGATGGGTAAACTAAAGAACTTAAGACATCTTGTTACCAGTTATTTTTTTCCTTCAACCCAACCCTTACCAAAAGGGATTGGGAGATTGAATTCTCTAAGAACGTTAAACACTTTCGTAATAGGTGGTATAGATGATATTGACGGATGTAAACTTGGAGAATTGAAGAATCTGAACCTCCTTAAAGGGTCTCTTGTGATAAAAGGCTTGAAAAACAGAACAAATGTACAAGAGGCTGAGAATGCACAACTTAAAGATAAGAAACATCTCTGCAAGTTGTGGCTACCGTTTGACGAGGAAGTTGCGGAGGAAGAAAGTGTAAGGAATGCTGAAATCGTTCTTAAAGCCTTAGAGCCACATTCGAACTTGGAAATTTTAATGATTGATTACTGCATGGGTAGAGTGCATCCTAATTGGATGAAGTCTTTGTCAAATTTGAAAAGGCTTGTGCTTTGGAAGTGGCCTAATTTAGAGCAATTGCCTCCTCTGGGGAAGCTACGGTTCCTCGAAACATTTGAGTTAAGGCTTGCGTATAGTGTGAAAAAGGTGGGTGTTGAGTTTTTGGGAATAGAAGAAGCCAATGGGAAGAACGGATCAACATCATCACTTGTCTTATTCCCTAATTTAAAGTATCTCCAATTTTTGAGTATGAAAGAGTGGGAAGAATGGGATGGGATGGGAGAAAGGAGAAAAGAAGAAGGAGAAAGTGGTGTTTCTGTTTTAATAAGTATAATGCCACGTCTTCAGTTTTTGGATATTTCGGAATGCCCAAAGCTAAAGGCACTGCCCAACTTCCTTGAGACAACTTCGTTAAAGAAATTGAGAGTTGATTGTGGAATTTCCAATTGGATGACGCTGGCAACATTATCTGGATTGAAAACACTTCTTCTCAATCTGAAATTTCGATTGGATGAGCATTTGCCCCCTTTGGGGAAGCTGCTATTGGTCGAATCATTAGAGATATGTGATGCCCATAGAGTGAAAAAGGTGGGCGTTGAATTTTTGGGAATAGAAGAAGAATCCAACAACAACAATAAGAAAGACAATGAGAAGGGATCGACATCATCATCATCTTCTTCTTCACTTGTCTTATTCCCTAATTTAAAGTCTCTCACATTTGGGTTTATGGAAGAGTGGGAAGAATGGGATGGGATTGAAGCACAAGAAAGTGGTGTTACTATCAATGTTATGCCATGTCTTCAGGAATTGAAAATTAATCATTGCCCCAAGCTGAAGTCACTGCCAAACTTCCTTCCTACAACTCCATTGAAGAAACTGGGGATCTATAGGAGTCCAATTCTCATAGAAAGTTGCCAACCAAAGATAGGAGATCAAGGGCCCAAGATTTCTCACATACCCAGCATCGAGATTGATAATACATATGTGCGAATAGATGGTCGTCCAATGTAAAATTAAATCTCAGTTCGATTGCGGGCGCTACGAGTCCCATCCATTCAGTTAAGGTAACTTCTTTCACTTTGTCTTCTTCATATCTTTCTTCCTTTCTTTTTCCACAAAAAAAAAAAAAAAAAAAAAAAAAAAAAAAAAATCGTAGATAAATTTGTCAAATTTGTGACCTAAATTTGACAAATAGTTAAATTGCATATCCAGAACAGTCCGATTCTCAATCAACGTTGCCCAAGGGAGATAGAAGACCAATTGCCCAAGATTTCTCACATTTCCAACATTTGTAAAGGATGATCAATTAAGGGAAAATTAATTCTTGGTTCGGTTCAAGTGTCATCCATTCTCAGGTAACTTCTTCCACTTTGTCTTCTTCATCTCTTTCTTTTATATCAATTAAAAAATGTTCTATCTTTCCTTCAAAATTTCCTCAAAAAAAATAACTAAATAACAACATTGGTTATAAATTTCTTTCTTATGTTACTATGGGAGTGTGGTATAATGGTATTACATTACTCTCTCAATGATATTTTCATGTCTCTTTCAATGTACTTGGTGTGCTTTGTTACTCTATTCCTTGTTAATAGATCTTTCATTCATCAAAAAAAAAAAAAAAAAAAGGCGTAAAAAATGACAATGCAATATTAATATGAACAAGCTATGTAAATCTACTATTACCATCTATATAAAATAAGTTGTGCTGAAGCTATCAATTAGGATGACAGTTCTTTATTCACTATACAATTTTTTAGAAATAACAAATAAAAAACATGTGTATCCGGTTGATGTTCCACGATGTTCCGCCTATTGTGTGTGCTTCATGTTACATAGTATGCATTAATCTTTTGTCATAATATGTATTTTCCTATTGTATCTTGTTTTTACTTATCTATATATTACTAAAAGCTGAAGCGTAGCATTTAATATTGCTACGCTCCCGTTGAGCCACATCAGCCGCCATGTCATTTCTAAATTTTTTTCCTGAATTTTTCCTATAATTTTAAAATACTTTTACTAAAATTTTTCCTAATTTTAAAATACTATTAAGAAGAAAATAATTTCTAGCCATATCTCTGCCATAAAACCCAATCTTAATAGCTTTAATTATGTTAGCCTCAAAGCCCAAAAATGAATGTTACGTTGCTGTCCAACGTTAAGCCCAAATCCAACCCTTTATTCCTTTAAATGCCAATCCTTTCTCCTTCTTCAGACCTTTAGCATGACTGTCCACCGTTAAGCCCAAATCAACCCTTTAATCTTTTAAACGCCAACCCTTTCTCCTTCTTCTTCAGACCTTTAGCATGACCAACTCAGACGTTCCCAACCTTTCTCTCTTCCAAAGACAGATTCAATACTTCAGACGTTCGGCTTTCTAACTCCAACCTCTCTCTTCCCTTCTTCGTCTCTTCCTCTCCTTATTTAAGGGAATACTCCTTCATACCGCATCACTATCTCCCGTCCTTTTGCTCTTCCTATCTTTCACGGTTTCAAAACTCCTCATTTAATTGAACCCGAAAACAGCATATTTAAAGAAGAGCTCAGAATGGATGATTCACTTCAGGTATTTCACCTTTGTTCATGTTTCGTTTGGGACTGTTTCTTCTGAATGATTTGCTTAGATTGATGGGTTTGGAGCCCTAAAGTTGGTTTTGCTAATTTCAATTATTGGACGCATTGCTCTCTCTTTTGTGTTTCAGTAATTCAATCAACATTTCGTTTCCTATCCATATCCTTTTGCGAGAGGCAAATTGATCCGACCACAGGCCCAGGTTCAAGGCCACCGTCAACTTTAATGGCAAGGAGCTGTTAGCTTCCCCCTCTGTACGAGCCGTCGAGGTATACTTAAATTTTATTTTCTATGTATATTTAAAATTTTTAGTGTTAATTCTTCTATGTTTTCCTGTTTGGGTATTGAGTTTATGGTCTGCAATTATTTGTATTTTTAGTTGTTGCTGTTGGTTGTAGAGAAAAGCTTAGAAATTAGGGCAAGGAAAATTACCCCAATCTGTGATTATTTTTATTAGGCTTATATCAAGTTGAGGCTATACAACTTCAGGGGGATCAGAGGAAGCATGTTTCTACCTTCCTTGTGCAGGCTGGCATTGTGAAGAAGGAACATATCAAGATTCATTGTTTTTGAATAGCTACAGCCTGCAGGTCAATCTCCATATGTGGTTTACATTATTTTTGCCACGCTATAGTGAATAGTTTATGATCTAAACCTTAGATTGCAGCCATAATTCATGTGACTTTGTTATATGTATGTCTATCTTCTGTGTCAATTTGGTAGTTTTGCTACTTGCTGAGTTGTGTGGGAGAAAAGGTATGGATTGTACCAAAGCCTTCATCCGTACCTTAATCAATAATACTAATTTCCTGTTTTATATAGATGATTTTGCATTGATTGGATGTATTTAAATTTCTAATTGATTTAATTGTTACATAATTAGGTATTGCCACATTCAGCTATGATAAATTGATAATAGAGTAGATAAACTAACAAAAAAGGTCAAGAGTTATTTAAACAAGAGATGAACACCTTAATAACTTATTCTTTAGTTGCAGATGGTTAATAAGAAATGTCTTTTACATTATGCTTTCAGATACAATTTTTATTCAACTTTGATGTTGGTTTTTATTCCCTTTTAGATTTTATAGAGAAGTAGGAACACAAAATTTGTATTTTAATTTTGTGTACGCATATACACATTCCCGCACACAATATATACACTATCAACTTATATAGTTGCATGGCTAGATAGTTTAGCAAATACCTGTTAGTCTTAAATGGGGTTTTGCATTTTAATAAAATTTAATGAATTCAAAGTGGAAATTTGTTAGATACCACCAATTGTGTTTTCAACCAAGTGAATATCAAAAAACATTTGACATTTTTTTTTAGTTTATATAACATGCCTCATTAAATATATCAATCTTCAAATATTTAGAAACAAATTATAAGTAGCATCTAACTTTGCAATATGAACTAAACATTAGACTTGCGTATCTCTTTTCCAACTACAATCTGTGAGGAAGTAAAAGAGAAGTTAGAAAAACATCATAGGTAAGATCAGGTAGTCCTAAACATAATGGGCAAACAGCATTGTGAAGACTTTACTGGTTTAGAAAAAGACTATATGAAAGCCCATCTTAAGGGTATATCTGAAAAATGAAAATAGCTCACTTAGAATTGGCATGTGGTCCAAATCAGGAGTCATATCCTAACACTTTTACAAGTTAAACAAATATATAACTTACTTAATTGATGCTGATGATCTGTTGTTATGTTGGATTAAAAGAGCAGAAATTGAAGCTTTAATGGCATGTTAAGATAACTTTTGCAGTTGGTCTGGGCAGAAATTCAGTAAAGAGGTAGTCTTTTTTTTTGGGTGTGCATGTCTAAAAATGTGAGCAAGAGCACTGAGATAACTGAGGAGTGGGTAACAGTTACTACTGATTTAAAATACCTGGGCTCTCCTTTGTTTCAATCTAATCACAAAACTGTTAAGTTCAAATAATTAGAGGAAAAGATGGAAGCTAAATTGAGTGGGTGGAGGAGAAACAGTCTTTATTGGGCAGGCAGGAGCACCTTTATCAAGTCATTTGCACAAGACTCACCTCCTTTCTTCTATGTTATTTTTCAACATTCCCAATCAAGTTTGCTCTAAGCTTGACAGTTTATTAGGTAGATTCTGTTCGAATACAAGGCAGTTCGTGGCCCTTAAAGCTTGGGACAAAATATACCAGCCTAAATGTTAGATTTTAGACCTCAGTTGATTGATTCTTTCATGGCCAATTTCATTTGTTTTTTATATTTATATTTGTTAGGGAAAACCACACCAACCACAGTTGAGGTATAAGAAACTGGCACTCTCTTAAGGTATATTTACTCTTGGTTTATTGATAAAATAATCATTTTGTCCATGCAAACTTTGACTGAGGATTCTAAGGTATGATTGGCCACCTATTTTAAATGGTTTCAGCCATAATTATTGGTTTTGATGGTCATAAGGTCCTCTAACGAAATTAAGTAAAGTCATGTCTCGAACAAGAAACACAAATAAGGAGATATAGTTACGCATGAGGAAGAAATTAAGCACCCCACAACGTCTATCAAAAGAGGGTACCTAATTCTCACTATCCTGTGTAGTGTAGTTCAATGTTTTCTTTTCTTTCTTATGTTCCCCAAGCTATTTAAAATCAGATTCTCAGCCAATGAGGTACCTAGCTGTTCCCTTAATCCCAAGTAAGTTGTTTGTTGAAACCATTGCTGGATTAAATCACATCTAGAATTAATTCTTGGACTTTAAAGAACCTGTCCTTTGCTAGAAGGCTGTTATCCTCAATTTTATGTAGCATTTGAGTCTACTTGACAAGCCTTTTTGTCCTCCCCAAGAAGGTTATCACTATGATAGAGCAGAAAATTAATTGTTATTGTGGAATGGTGTAAGGGTTAAGGTGAAGGGATTTAGGCCTTGAAAAGATAGAGGATTGGAAAGAGGCAGTCATTGTAAAGCATATGTGGAACCTCTTTGTCCAAGCTGATTCCATTATGGTAGCTTGGGATTAGGGAGAAACTGTAGAAAGGAAAGAGTGTCTGGAGTGTAAAAGTTCCACAAAGTAGCACAAGAGGATGGAGAAAATTGCTTAAGCTAAGAATTAAAGCAAGATCTTTCTTAAGGTTTGCAATGGGAGATGGGAGTAGAATTTCTTGGTGGTTGGATTGGCAGCATCCTATGGAGTTCTTTACTCCAGGTATGGTTATAAGGCAGTCTATGATACTGCTAATAATATTGAAGCTACGTTGTCGTGTCTTGGAAGATGAATATTAGGAATTAATCTTATAGCTTTCATCAATCTAGAGGAAGATGAATTAAAAAAAAAAAAAATGAATTTCTTGAACATTTTTCTGAATTTTCCCGTGCATCGCACGGGTTAGCGACTAGTTTATTACAAACATCAAACTCTAGTATCAAGAGAAGCATTTTTTGTGATCAGGAAAATATTCAAGCGTGCACATACTTTAAGGAAGGCCTGTAGAAGAAACTCCTATATCATTTCATAATGACATCAAAGCCTTGCATATGGTATGGCACATGAAAGGTGAGCTTGGCACTTAACCAAATTGCAAAATAATGCATCCTTAATTGAAGAGGACTTGAAAATGAAGCTCATAATCATCAAACTTCAATGTCACAATACTTAAAGGTCTGATGAGTTTAAACCCAAAGGCATTTGCATTTCTTGTCAAACCAATGAAAAATGAGGTTAATAATCAAAGTCTAGAAGGAAGGCATTGAGAGACATATCCAACAATGGTGGAAGGTTCTTGAAGTTTGAATTTGAAGAAGAGATCTCATAAGTGGCTTAAGAGCAGAATCAGTCTGGGGTGGTTGAAGAAGACAATATGCTTGATTACCTTTTGCTTCTTCGGTCCAATCTCTTCTCTCTCATGCACCAGGTAACTAACACTCACAATGACACAAAATTGAGAGATATGCCTATTTGTTTCTTGGGTTCTGTACGAGGAAAATGAAAATGTGGCAAATAATTTTAATTTGCTTTATATCTTGACAATGTCAATAAATTTACTCATTTCTATTTCTTCACTATTTAATCTGACAGGATTTGTGTGTGTGTCAGTGAGTGAGTTTGTGCTTTTTTGAGATGTTGGCTTTTGGATGATGCCAGGTTCTGTTTGGTTGCTAAGAAAGTGTAGGAATAAATGACTTTTTTAAGAGAGAGAAAGACAGATATACTCATCCATTTGAATAGTCACAGTTTAGTGGTATCTTTTGCGGGTGAGTTGATTGTATAGACATTTTGTACATGCTTTAATTGGCTACTTTCTAGTTTTGGAGAACTATCAAAACCTTTCTGCAGTAGCAACATGTCTGTGTGTGTTTATTTCTATTGCTTTACCATGTTAAGTCATTTATCATTAAACTATTTTATGTTTGGACAACATTAATTGTTAATTGAAAGAGAATGACCATTTAGTTATGTTGTTCTCATTACTTCTCTTAGATAGAGTTACTTTTTGGATGAGGTTTTCTTTGGTTTGTTGCTAATTATACAGGAATTGGTTTATGAAATGACAGATTAATGAACTTGTTGGGCAAACAAAGAAGAAAAGAAATTGAATAGTTCACATATTTCTTGCCTGGACAGCTTTCCTTTTCAAAGGTTAATCCATAATCCTACATATGTCAGTTGATCACGCTTCCATACTTATTTCCCCCTTGATATGGATTTTCATTTTCTTAGATATGCAACCATGGTTCTCCAGACTTCAGAAGGTGCTCTCCAATCCTGTAGTCTGAGAATTAGCTGGCAGACTGATTCAAATATAATAGTTGCTTTGACTAATGAAGTTGAAAGCGATGCTATTGACAGCCCAGAACAAAATAAGTTAGATTCATAATCTCTCCTCCCCTTGAATTATGGTGTGTTGACAGCACTATTGAGAGAGGTAGACAGTTGTTTCTGCTCACAACTCTCCCCACTTCAAAAACACTATTGCCCAAACATCAGGGCCATCATTAATTCTTTTGGTACTATTTTAGAAGATATAAATGATGATTTACTTGAAAGAGTTCTTATGAAGCCACCTCCAAGTAAGCCTTCTTATTATGCTGCCATTGAAATGATTAAAACTTTACAGTTTGAATTTGTATTTTCATTTGTGTTTAAAAAAAATAATAATAATAAAAATTCAATGCTTGAAAATGTCACCTCCTTAGTCTTATGTATTGTTTAAGCCTATATCTGATTCCTTTCATCATAAGGGCAATTACAGGGTATGTATAAGGTTGCTCCATTTCCCGTTGGAATTCAAATTAGTAGTTCACCACTTTCCACATCCTCTGACAGTGATGCTTCTGAGGGTCTCACTTTGAAGCATTTGGAGCTCTTGGGGATTCAACAGTCTTATAAACTAGGAAGGAACTTAAAAGCATGATTCACAGAGACAAACATCAAGGTGAGAATACTCTGAAGTAAGACTTGCAAGCAAAGTTTGAAGCAGTATCCACTAGTTAGCTTCGTTATACTGCCTCTGTGCTACAATATACTACTTAGAATTGGATAGGCCTCTTGCGTGATGGTAGTTAAAAGAATGTGATTTGAGCTGGAAAGCTTTTTTCTTTAATTCTGTTTGTAAATTTCATTGCTCATTTGGGTCTGTTTGTGTGTAATTGATCCAATTATTAGATTAGTAGATGCATGTAAACTTACATGAAAGCTAGGTCTTACAGTTAAAGGCATTTGTGCTAGTAGGCTGATCACTTAATTACCCATATTTGGATTAAAAATGGTTCCAATATCTTTAACTGATTGTCTTTACCACTTGCAGGTGGCTCTTCTAGTAGAGACCACTACAGGAACAGGTTTCTTACAGAATTACATTTGAGTCTATTCTGGCTCTTCAAAATGCTAGCTGCAAACTCGCACAAGGTTTGTTACCATCCAATGCTTATATCATGTCATATATAGAGACTGGGGTTAGAATGCTATCTTGTTTTTTTTTTTTTTTTTTTTGGTTGGTTTTTCCTGAATTTCCATGCACCATTTATTATCAATCGTTAGTGCAAAACCTTCACAGCAAAAAGATAAACAGAAAATTTAGATATTATGGGAATGTTGGAAGCTTGGAAAGAGGACCGATTATCTCTGGTGTCATATGTTCGAGTCCTCTAAAACCATATCAGATAAAATATTTTAAAGGACACAATTGTTAATAAAATATAAAGATAGAAACTATTCTTTAATTTGTTGCTAATTATATAGGAATTGATTTCTGAAATGACAGATTAATGAACTTGTTGTGCAAACAAGGGAGAAAAGAAATTGAATCATTCACATATTTCTTGCCTGAACTGCTTTCCTCTTCGAAGGTTAATCCATAATCCTACATATGTCGTTCAATCACACTTGCTTACTTATTTCCCCCCTTCATATGGATTATTATTTTCTTAGATATGCAACCATGGTTCCCCAAATTTCAGAAGCTGCTCTCCAATCCTGTACAGTCTGAGAATGGATTGGCAAACTATTACAAAGATAATAGTTGCTTCAAATAATGAAGTTGAAAGCAATGTTGTTGATAGCCCACAACAAAATAAGTTGGATTCATAATGTAATAGGTGCTGACTACACTATTGAGAGAGGTAGACAATTGTTTATGCTCACAACTCCCCCCATATCAAAAACATTGTTGCCCAAACATCAGGGCCCATCATTAATTCTTTTGGTACTATTTCAGAAGATATAAATGATGGTTTACTTGAAAGAGTTCTTATGATGCCAACTCCAAGTAAGCCTTCTTATTCTACTGCTTTACAGTTTGAATTTGTATTAGTATTTTTAGTTGTGTTTTGGGAAAATAAAATCAATTCTTGAAATGTCACCCCCTAAGTCTTATGTATTATTTGAACCTATATCTATGTCCTTTCATAAAGGCAATTACAGGGTAGGTGGTTGCTTTATTTCTTGTTGGAATTCATTGCAGTAGCTCACCGCTTTCCACATCCTATGGCAGTGATGCTTCTGAGGGTCTCACTTTGAAGCATCAGGAGTTCTTGGAGATTCAACAGGCTTATAAACCTGGAACAGGAAAGCAAAAGTTAGAAGCATCACTAGGTTGGTTCATGTGCCCTCCTAAAACTAGTGTTTTACTAAAGCCACTTGATAAGAAATCATTGAACAATGTAGCTGACGGCTAGCAGATACCTATAACGACACATTTCCAATCAGCAAAAAAACTTGTCTTTTCCAATGGAAGACAATATCCAATGTGGCCTTCTACAAAGTAGCAAATATTGTAACCAAGGTATGGTTTTTTTTTTTTTTTTTTTAGACTTTCTGTTCTTCCCGTTAAAAAATAGAAGTTTCTCTTTCTACAGAACACCTTGGTGGCAATTTAGCATTTATAAACAACACTCAATGTGGAAGGAACCTGAAAGCGTGATTCACAAAGGCAAACATCCGGGTGAGAATACTCTAAAGAAAGAGTTGTGGACAACGTTTGAAACAGTATCCACTCCTTAGCTTTGTTATAATGCCTCTATGCTGCAATATACTGCTCAGAATTGGATAAGGCCTCTTGTGAAGATGGAAGTCAAATGAGTGTGATTTAAGCGGGAAAGCACATCTTTTTTCTTCAATTTTTATTGTAAATGGTGGATCATGTTGTATGTTGGACGTATTTTTAGGCTTTATAATTGGTTTATATATCAATACCACCTATGATGCATGTATCTCTTGGTGGCGTTATTTTCACTAATCATGTATCCGAAGAGTAACTACAACACATATGAGCACCAGTGGGACAGCCCAAGCACTATGCACAAATTTCAATTTTTGTAATGGAAAGCTAAACAGCCCTACTGTTTTTGGTTTATAGTAGTCTTCTGAAGATGTTTTGTTAGATTGTGAGAGCTCGTTGGGTTATGAAAAAAAGGATTAGTTAGAAGTCTGCAATGGTGTTAGCTTATTCTATTTGTATTGTGTTGGAACTGTTTTTATCTCATTTTTGTTTGAATAAAATTCTCATACATCATAATACAGAAACAGCCACACTATGTTTTAATTATTGGCCTTTGCAAAGTGCCATGGATCTTTTGTGGGATGTCATGCAAGGTCCATCCTTGCACTATGTATAGAACTGGTTATGCACCCAAAACTGTTCTTATATGAATAAGCTTCCCCTTTGAGACGTGTTATTTGATTTTTTATTTTTATTTTTTAAAATGTAATGTCTGGAATTATGTCCTTCAGTCCTTTAGTCACTATTTGGGGTAGGTGCATTAGTATTAAGTTTTCTATGACATATGTTTCACTCCAAATCTAGTCTCATTCTCATCCACAACTTGGACACTTTCTACACTCTAAGGGGGTGTTTGGTACATGTTTTCAAACAACAATTTTCAATTTTTAAACAACATTACACGTATTTTCACACACTTTTTTATCTACACGTATTTTCATACATGTTTTTAAATAACAATTTTTAGTTTTTAAGTGCATGTACTAAACACTCCCTAACTTTCTCACATTGACAACGAGTAGCTATATATAAAAAATGACACATCATTATTATTCTTTTTTATATCATAACCATCAAATTTTACAATAGGTTAAATTTACTATGAGTGCTTAATTGTGTTTAAAACATACATTTCCTCCTCCACATATTGAATTATCCACACAAAAAAAAACATGCATGTGCTTCCTAAGCCCAAAAAAACAGTTTTTCTTGACATGTTGAGCTTGCTTTCCTGAGTCCCACATCTAAAATAAAAATATTCCGATTTTTTATAGCAGTTTTAATAGATAAATATTCGTAAAGGAGGGAAAGAAGAGCCTCATCACAAGAGACTAGAATATGTATTTATATATATATATATATATATATATATAAAGAAATGGGGTTCAAATAATGTGTAACACAAAATAGGGAATTTTTTGGTTTCAAATATGTTTGGATCCTTGGGCTCCAACTACCAAGAGAAAAATGACAAGTGTCCCATTATGTGCAATATATATAACTCACTTGATTAATTTAGTTAAATAAATTATGTCTATTGCAAATAACAATTGTAAATATCATCTTCATATTAGTTTTTTTTTTTTTTTTTTTTTTTTTTTTTGAGAATAACACACAAAATATTAGTTGTAAACACAATTTCATAATTTCAACTGAAACAATTTCAGTATTAATCATTACTCACGTGTAAAAATTAAAATTAAAATAATTTCTTTTTAAAAGCATATATGAAGACATGCACTCCAAAATTATACTACAAAAACATAATCAAAATATATACCGTTTCATTCTCAAAAAAAAAAAAAAAGGTATATATATATATATACCATTTCTTTCTTTAACTTTTGGTCCTTGTTTAATTAATTATTTATTTATGATGTCACTTGTTGGGCTACAGAATCGGGAACCATTTCCTTTTCCAATTCTTTGTTTGGTCCAATTTTTCAAACCATGCAAAAAACTCTCTAACCACATTTAAACCGATCGCAAAATATGGTCATTGCACTGCTGATCATGGTGGAGGTGCAAAAATTGGTGTGATGTAGTTTTCAATCCTGTTTTTAAAATATCGCAAAAAATCGTATCGCACCTATTAATATATAAGTTTTATTTTATATTTAATATACTAAAATACATATGAAAACCGACCAAACCAAACCATACCTCACTGCACACGATAACCAATCTATTAAGGTGAGGTGCGGTGTGACTTTTGGGCAAATTGCATCAAACAAACCTTGTTTAGCCCTACCTACAACTGTTATGGTGTTATCGTGTTAGGATTTTTTTATTATAAATCCCTACAATACTTTTTTTTCCTTATAAAATATTAAAAGAAAAATTATATAATAGGTGCATGAGAGTAAATTTATACAAATTATATTATATATCCTCTTATTTTTCTTTTCAACCAAATAAAAGATTTTTTTTTTTTACCCCTCTCACTTTTTTGAGATATTTTAATCCTATATCACATCGTGGATCTCAATTACGTGATTTGCATCCACTAAATCCACTTCTTCCTTTTCCTTTTCTTTTTGGAGAATCCACTTTTAAGTCCACTTTAACACCAGATAAACCAATCCAAGGAATTATTTTAAATTATTTAGTTTTTTGAGAAGATAAATATTAATCGTTTAAGAAGCATAGAATATGATTCATTTCCATTTCCTTTCAAAAACAGGACAAAAGAAGAAGCCCAGCTGCTAGCTAGCATTCTCACTTTCATTCATATTGTTATCAATAAAAATTTGCTTCTCCATTCTCCAAGAATGGCCGAGGCTCTAGTTTCTGTTCTGTTGGAGCAGTTGGCTTCAATCACTATTCGAGAGGCAAAACAAGGTAGGTATAAGTTTGGTTATTGGTGTCGATGCAAAAGTCCGAAAGCTTGAAGACAATCTCCGAATCATCCAGGCGGTGCTTGAAGATGCTGAGAAAAGACAAGTGACCGATGCAGCTGTGAAGCTTTAGTTAGAAAAATTCAAAGACACATCCTACAATATGGACGACGTGTTGGATGAGTGGAACACTGCATTGATCAAACAAAGGATCCAAGAAGAAGAAAAAGAAGAAGAAAAAATAGCTGAAAATGCTCATGTTCTGAAGAAGGTACGCTTCTTTATCGCCTCCATTCCATCATGGTTCAGTAGAGTTAAAAAAACTTGGTCTGCGTTGTGACATTGCTCACAAGATAAAAGAACTGAATGGAACGTTAGTTGAGATTGCCAAAAAGAGAATTGCATATGAGTTTGAGTTGACTAGGGACAGTGAAGTAGTTGAGCGACCAACAACTACCTCGTTTGTTAATGTGTTTGTTATATGTGGTCGTGACAAGGATATGAATGATCTAGTGAGCAACCTATTGGGTAAGGATAGTGGACAAAAAAGAAATCCCATTGTAATTTCCTTAGTAGGTATGGGTGGAATTGGGAAAACAAATCTAACCCAACTAGCTTACAATTATCATGAGGTACAAGCCCATTTTGAGGAAATAATGTGGATTTGTGTTTTTGATCCTTTCAATCAGTGTAGGGTTGCTAAAACAATCATTGAAACTGTTGAAAATCGATCTCCCAACATTATTGAATTGCAGAGTCTATTGAATAAAATTAGTGATTTGATTAGGGGGAAAAAGTTTTTTCTTCTTTTAGATGATATGTGGACTAAAGATCACAAAAAGTGGGAGCCTTCCAAAAATGCATTCAAATGTGGTGCTCAAGACAGTAGAATTCTAATCACCACACGTAATGAAGAAGTTGCAAAGATTATGGGGAATGCTTACGCAATCAATTTGGAGGTATTGTCTAAAGAAGAATGTTGGTTGATGTTCAATAAGATTGCATTTTTTGGGAGGGATCCTAAGCAATGTAAGCAACTAGAAGACCTTGGTAGGCAACTAGCAAATAAGTGCAAAGGCTTACCCCTTGCTATAAAGACTTTAGGGGGTCTCATGTGCTTTAAAAAGAGTAGAGAACAATGGAAGAATGTTTTGGATAGTAATTTGTGGGAATTAGAAGATGTTGAGGAAAGGCTTTTTGTACCGTTGTTATTAAGTTACTAGCCGCAGACCCACGATATGCGTGGGAATATTATTAATGATCATTTGTAATTAAACTTATTTAAAAGTAAAAATTTTCTAATAAAAGTTCTTTAAGGAACATTTTGTGAATTGCCAAAAGAAATTTCTTACGGCATAAGTTAATCAACTACCATTACTACAAAAAAAATAATCAAAGAAATATAACACAACTTATCAAATTATTCAAACAAAATTTTGTCAAGAAATCATTCGAATCAGCCGTCAAATAGTATACCCTAGAAACTTCATAATTAAATATAGTGTAGAGTAACATATATTTTACTAAAATTAAATAATGAATTCAAATTGAGATGATAAAAAAAAAAGGTTGAAAAATGAAAAGAAGAATCATGGTGTAAATTTTTGTGCTATTGAATATTACTCTTATAATGGAGAAGAATGTAACTATTATAAGAATGATTATTGTGATTTATTGATAATATTAATAATAATAAAAAATTAAAACCTAAAACATTTTTTCCTCTGGTATAATGGAGAAGACAATTTATTGTCATTTAATTTAATTAAAACAATAAAGAAGATACTCATATAATCATACATTTGTATTATTACCCAGGCAAACAAAGAGTCATTCTTAAAATATTTGATGACTTCTATATCCGATGAACAATTTTACAAAAGACTTTGATTATTATTATTTTAATGCATTAGTCACAAAATATTTAGATAGTTTATTCAAATATGACGTGGATAATAAAAATAAATTCGCTACGTGAATTAGAGAACAACATGATTATATCCGCTAAGCGTGAAGATGTAGGATTGGACAAAGAAACTCCTAGTCTTAGCCCCCAACAACTTTTTAGTACTCTTCATATTATTTGGAGGCACATCAACCATCGCTCTTTTAGTCTACATTTAGGGAGCATTTAGTTCGCTGTGATGTTACATTACACCGTAATATTACATTATTGTAATATTACATTAATTTAATCTCAATACAAGAATACAATGTTACATTGTTTAGGAAGGTAATGAAATTAAGGTGATGTAATATATTTTTTTAATTTTAGATTATGATAATGTTAGAAAAAATAAAATAAACTAAAAAACCTTAATATCACATCAAGGACACATCACAAGGAACCAAACGCCCCTTTGCGTGTTGATAAACCAATACTTTGTCACAAAATCATGTTGAGGGTAATGAGGACTATAATGGGGGCATTGGAGGAGTCATATCATATTGAGGATAATGAGGACTATAATATAATGGGGCATTGGGGGAGACAAACGCGACGATTCTCAAGAAGGATCAGTGATGTTGCTGAGAATGCAAGTAATTCTCGCAACACATTTGATTTGAGGGATCTGTGGAATCAAGTATAGAACTCTTTATGGCTATTGGCATCTAGAGATGTGGATCGAAAATAACTCTCTTCATGAATGCCAGAAGAAGTATTACATTAAATTTAGAGAGAGCAGCAGATTATGGCCATTGTATAAGACGTAGTTTTTCATTTTATGGGAATTATTTTCCTTTTTTTTTTTTTCCTTATCCCTCCTATGAATATATTTTTATGTATTGGCATATTTGAAATTAAAATGCATTTTATATGTATTTGAGTCTTAATTTCTACAAGTCAAAGCAATTACCATGCATACATGCACATATCTAGCTAATGCAAAATCATGGGACCATCCACTTGGAGCCTTAGCCAATTGACTAAGTGGCCCAGTGGGAGAATCAGCCATGTTCGACATGAATAGTTCACAAAATATCACAAAGATTGGCAGGCTAATTAGGGATGATCAAGTAGCAGCAATTTGACATTTAAAGTTAGAAGGTAACTTTCTGAGGACAATTAGAATACAAGAGACTTTTTAAGTAAACCAAGAAAAAAACGCCATTTTGAAAAGAGACTATACTTGGATAATCCATCCTTTAAAAAAAAAAAAAAAATTAATTCATTAATTAATTCATAAGTCCTATTTTTCTTAATAGAAATTTCAACACCAACTAATATTATCTTGATCACCGAAAATATCATCTAGCTTGTTACAGCAACAGAAGCCTAAAGTAATGATTAATGAAGGATACATATTCATGTGAGCAAAAGCCTAAATTAATGAGTAATATGAAGGAAACATATTCATTAGAAAGGGGTTGGTCAAATCTAATTGCTTACAGTCACGTGTGATTCACTGCTATCCATATGTAGATGTGAAGAGTAACCGATTGCATTTGGATTCTCCAATGAGGACAGAACTTGTGAAGCCGATCATTTAGACCATCTTGGACTACCTGAGGCATAGCAGTTCTATCCTTTCGAGAGCTTTAACTACAGAGCTCCCTACAAGACTAATTTGTGCGGAATTTTATAGGGACAGTGGTAACTGAATAGATATGAATTGGTTGAGTTCAATGAGGAGAGGAAGAGGCAAGAAAGAGGGAAATAGAGAGTCTCAGGCATTTAAGAAATTATATGGGAAGTTAAAAACAATGGAGATAAAGAGTCATGGGTGTTATGGAAGCTGAAGTGGGAATTTATAAAACACTAACAGAAAAATAATGAAAATAAAATATTTTTTTATTGATGAAAATAATGACGTGGTCGTTGACGTAGCTCAACAGGAGCGTAGCAACATTAAATGCTACGTTTTAGCTTTTAGATATATATAGATTATGAACTGTCGTTAGCAATAAAACAGTGTTTTTTATATTGTGCCGTCTTTCCAAAGGATCATTACTTTTCTAGAAAGGAGTTGGTCTATAAATGGATGGCACAAGGATATCTTCACTCAAAAGCAAATATAGAGTTGGAAATTGTGGGAGAAGGGTACTTTAAAAACTTAGCGATGCGCTATTCTTCCAAGATTTTGATAAGGATGTAAATGATGGCAAGATAATTGTAGGAAAAACATAGTTTGTATCGCATACAAAATATACACAGCAGAAAATTAACAGATTTACTTCATTCGCAATTGGTAACATGTACTATGTAAATTTAAGAATTTAAGAACAAGAGAGCGTACCTTGGTGCGGTGAAATTCAAAACCTGAATGTTCAAAATGTGTGTAAAACACCCTTGAACGTTTAGATCCCATACTACAAATTATCAATTCAAGCTTATTATCAAACAATAAATGTGCGGAACATGAATATAAGCTAAACCAGAATTGATAAACAATCTAAACCATAAATAATCACAATCACAGCAGTAATTAAATGGTAAAGATAAAGGGCAGAGAGATGCAAACACAAGGACAACACTCGATGTGTTATCGAAGAGGAAACCGAAGCCCTCGGTGTAAAACCTCTCCGCTGCCCTCCAAGCGGTCAATAATCCACTAGAAATTGTAGTTGGGATACATGAACAGTAATAGACCCTCCAAGCCTAATCTACCCAATGTACCTAAGCCCTCCAAGCTTCCTGCTCCAACGAGGTTGCGCCGAACCTTTTTCTTTTCTAGCTTACCGGATTTCGCTATAAACCATAGCATCAACCAATGTGAATTGGTCCCTTCATAACTACTTCCCAAAACACCAAATAAACCTTCTCACTGATATGGGTATGGTGAGAAAAGGATTTGGTCAAGAACCTCTCAAGGATTTGTCAACAGAGAGGGTGAGAGTAGAGGAATTTGAAGAGTCTCTTAGGTAAAGATTGTGTATGAATCAATCTTGTTTTTCTCTAGGGTTTCTCTCTCAAAATTCTCTCTAGAAGCTCTCTGCATTTCGTGGGTATAAGGGTCTATATATAGTGGTGTGTGTTTGAAATGTGAAGAGTCAGTTTTTCCCAAACAGGGCTGGTTGGCGGCTTGGCCTTGCGACTGGTCTGAGTCGCGAGTTCCAGCCGCGAGTTAACGGCTTGGCCAGCCTGGGACTTTTGTCATGTATTGCGACAGCTGGCGTGACCTTTTAGCCCCCCTGCGTGCTTCTCACGTGTGCTGCAATTGGCGACTTCCAGTCTCGAGTCACCCACGAGTCCTAGCTACGAGACTCTGCCTCCTTGCACAAACTTGAACTTTTCTTCACATCTTCTCACACACTACCCTTACAAGAATCCCACCTAAATACAGGGTTACTAATTGCTAAAATACAAACAAATTTGGCACGGAATAAATCCAACAAGATGGTTGATTAAATTCAACCTTACAATCTCCCCCTTTGGCTATTCCGTGACAAAACCCTACAACAGATTCTAGACTTAACGCGTGAGTTGGGAACAGTTGAACAAAACTCACTCACACCTAACTCTAGATTTTGATAAGCTTTTGAACCATAAGAACAAGTATCTCCTGGAACATAACAACACAACAATATCATTATATGCAAAAAACTTGAAATGCAGATGGAGCAAGAATAAAGTGATCAAGCAAAATGGAGTAAAGCAATAGACCATGGCTTGACCAAACAAGCAATCACTATACAAAAGTGATCACCATGCTCATTCTCACAAGGAACGAACATCCAGATATGCAAGCTAATAAGCTTATTTGCAAAGTATCGTTTGCATGTCCAACACTCAACCAATGCATAAAACATATATGCATCTAGGAATAATCCTACAAGGGCACAAGACTAAAGTACTAAAGAAAAATGCAAGACATTTAACATCATGTACTTAAGCCACAAAGCAAGGGTACAAAGCATAAAGGCTGCATAAACATGGTACAAACCATAAAAGCCTACAAAATGCATGGAAACAAACCCTAAAAGCTTACAAAAGCAACATGGGTACAAATGTACCAACCAACCAACTAACTGAATAACATCATAAGTATAAATAAAAACCAAAGTATTAGAACTGTATCCACACAAATAGATATAAACTAGAAACATAAGTTTGTTAGTCTATCCAAAAAGTATGTAAAGTATGTGTAAATGTATATCAACATCCTGAACACACAACTCCCCCTTCCAGTATGCACATCTTCTCCTTCCTGTGTCGCTCTCCCTCTTACTATATGCTATCGCTCTCCCCTATTTTGTCACGAATAGCTAAAGGCTCTCTTCCAACTTTTGCTGAATAGCATCCAACTATGTTTCAATGGCTGTAAGACACATTTGAACTTGGTTATTAGTTGAGTAGATAAGCCGTTATAGATCAGAGATCTGATCAACCACATTTTCAATCAAGTGACTTTGCTTGGGCATTTGAAATCTAGGGGGAATAGATGGAGTACCAGTTGATTGCACAGGTGTAGCTGAACTTTGACCAGATGGAGTGACTGGTTCACTCTTAAGTGCTTTAGAGGAGTGGCTCTTACTTGCTTGGAGAGTGTATATGGATATTGGTCGAGGACGAGGCACAATCTTTCCATCTAATGGAGGACTAACACCTTCACGAAGGATGATCTTCATGATGAGACTACAAAACAGAAGATTTGTTCGTGCTACTGATCGAGCTGCTGTTTTCCCAATGATCTAAAATATGTGGGCACAGATGTTAATCGGAACACCAGAAATGAGGTCACACAGGAATTTAGCCCTTCCAAGACTGATGAAAGCAGTGTTTGACAATGGGTAGAGGTTGGAGAACATGATTAGCTTTAGAGTTGTCAGTTCAGGCGAAAACTGTGCAATGCCTATAGATGAACCTGTGCTTCCCACTTCATGTTCATTCCCAAGAACTTGAAGAATATCTTGTGCCTGAAGTACTCTGTCATCATACGGAGTTCGATCCACATTTTCTGGTCTGGTGATGCGAAGAACCTGAGCAGTGTAGTCTGCATTGATGGAAAATTCTATTCCTCATACCCAGCATTTCAACTCTACCCCTGTGTATTTGGCATTAGAGTAGAATTCCTTAACCAATTCTTAAATTGGATCCTTAAAATTCCCAAAAAGGTCAACCCAATCTCTTTCTTCAAAAATCTTAGGGATAAATGTTGTCCTTAGGGTATCAAACTTCACAATTCGTTCCATAAAGGGAGGAGCCTCTCTAAATATGTCTATGTAGGTCTTTGAGTCAAGAGGTGTCCTGAATCTCTCAGTGGTAGAGTCTCTAGATGACTGAGACGAGAGTCGTGTCCATTTAGCAACCGGGGTTGACGAGTCATCGGTTACAATGTCTTTGCCTTTAGAAGAACGACGAGTCATCTGCAAAATAACCGACACACAACAGAGAACCAAATGCAATACCACGGGGGTACCAACATCAACTTGATTAGATTCAAATAAGAATGTGAATCAGAGAGATTTCACTCAAACACAAAATATGAACTAGATCAACATTAAGAAATCATAAGCAACACAGAAGTATTGTATGAAGCAAGTGAACAAATTGGTGATTGTTCAGATACAACTCAGTGTCTTGTGAACACTGAATATCACAAAGTCACAAATACCTAACATTGTGACGAACTACCATGAGCATGATACGCGCAGAACAATATAGCTATGAAACACTCCATAGAACACAGACTCCATCAAAACAACAGTCATATAATCAATAGACAATCAAAAACATCAACACTCAACCAAAGAACACTCAACAGAATAAAACAAATTCATGTATGAACATGATATTTCTCAAAACATAATGGCACCAACACCACTCATAGATTCAAGAAAACAACACTTAAATATGAAATATGAAGTGAAAAATAGAAAACCCATAGCTTTTTCTTGAAGATTGGAGAAGAAAAAAATGCAAAAATTGAGGTTTTTCAAAGAGTGACACGGTGAGTTTCAAAGAGAGAAATAGGGAAGACAATGAACAGTCACAAAATTTCAAGGGAAAAACTGAAAAGTTTTTAAAAACTGACTTTAAAACGCAAAACACGTGTTTTTCGCGACTGGAACAAGTCGCGTCTAAGCCGCCAGGTCTAGCCACCAAAACACTTGGGATCAAAAATTTTGAAAAATTTCCTAAGTGGTTTTCACGACTAGAAGGTCTACCCACGAGAGAGTCACGAGGTAAGCCGCGAAAATCTTTGTGTACCCCTCGCGACTGGACCTTCCACTCGCGAACAAGTCGCCACAATGACCTGCGAGAAACATAAAAACTCAAATTTTGAAAAATATTCTAAGTCTTTTTCGCGACTGAGATGCTGACCCGCCAGTGAGCTGCGAAAAATCTCAGAGAGGGCTCGCGACTGGGGCATGCGACTGGGACAACTCGCAACTGAGTCGCCAAAACAGGGCAAAATTGTTTTTAACATTTTAACATTTTTGTAAAAACAAAATACTTTCTAAAAACAACTAAAAACACTCAAAAATATTTTTGTATTTGATCAACAAAGACTGAGCATGTGAAAACACATTTAATTAGGTACAATCACACAAATGAATATGGCATTCATTGAACATAGACTTGTGTGTTGTGTGTGGTTATCAAAAATGAGATAGTCTTTAGTCCAATGTGAAGCTTCAATGATCAATTCAATCAAGGCATACACAACTAGCACTAGATAATGTGACCTATCTAAATTATAGAAATATGCATATATGACCTCCCACATAAACTTGATTACAATTCCTTGAAGCTTTTCATTTGGCTCCATATACATCATATCATTTGCACTTTTTGAATAAAAAAACTCATTGTGAGATTAATACCTGAAATTTTTGATATTTCAATTGATGAATTAGCCTTTGGCTTTTTGGGCATCATACAGTTAATTTTTGGTCGCTTTCCCTTTTTCCTAGTCAAATACTAGTATGTGCCACAGGCTTTTGCAGCTCAATATCTCTTTTCTTTTGGAGATTTACATTTGGTGAGCTCATTTAAGCAACAAAAAAAACATAGTAGGAAGATATATAGGCATGAGTATATGCATGTCTCAAGATCAACAAAACCATTCACTAATCATTCATGACAAGGTTGAAGATCTATTTACAACAGTCACATTGATTTCAGAATTTCTCTCGCAATGATATGCATGCATAGGAAACAAGTTAAGCTCGTAGATGCACAAAGCCATTAGTACAAAGGTACAGGGCAAAACATGCTTTGAGACAAAACTCAACAAAGTCGATCAAACTTTATGGATTTTCTACTTTTTATGTGTTTTTGGATTTTTGACACAAAAGTAGTAAAAAGTTGATAAAAAAAAAAAAAAAAAAAACAGAACAACAACGCAAAAAAAAATTTTAAACAAAAACTCACAAACAAAATTTTCAACTCAAACTCGCAAGAAGCAAACAACCAAGCATATACACAAAATATGGGAAGTATTAATGCATGGACATGTTGTAATGCTTATGCATGAGTACCCTTCATCACCCACATGTCACGTGCGTTTAGGGTGATATCCTTGACGGATTGGGTATGAGAGTTAGAACTTTCAAATCTTCATATGAAGCTTTCCAGGAAATTGGTGAAGGCACCAATCATCTTCATTACGTCCATTATTCCGAGATCACCATTTTGACTTCTCGGTTGCTCACCACCCCAAGACCTCTTGTCATTTCTTCTTCCTCGTGACCGACATGCGCTTGCATTGTTCGATGCTCTCAACTTTTGGCAATTGGGTCTGGTATGTCCTTGCAATCTGCAATATTGGCAAACATAATTAGTTCTAGGACCCCGTTGTGATCTTGGGAGAGATCTTCCTCTAGCTTCAAATCTGGCTTCTGATTGATTACGGGACTTATTAACCACCCGTTGATCAGCCACCTTCTTCTTCTTTTCAACCTTAACTTTCTCAGGAGTAGGCTCTTCTACAACCATCTCTTTGGCCTTCACAAATTTCACTTCTTTGGTGACATTGGGCGATGAGCTACTCCCTCTGGTATAACCCAAACCAAACTTATCTAAGAAATGTTTTTGAGATGAGATAACATCTCCCAGCTTCTTGGAGGAGACCCTTTCTATCTTGGCATGTGCTTGCACTACCTCTTGCTCAAGAAATCTCACTTTTGTGTAAGCTTCTGATAGCTCACTATTTAGTGTTTCAATCTCACACTTTTCCTTTTTATATCTGACCAAGAGACTTTTGTAATCCTCCTCTGCTCTTTTCATCTTCTTCACAGACGCCTTTGCCACCCTTGTATACTCTCCCGATTTCTCAAGAAGTAAGATGTAATTCTCTTGAAGATTAGCTGTATCTTTCTCATCAGCATATGCTTCCTCAACAATTCCTAAGGATTCTTCATCACTGTGTTCTCCAAGTTCTTGCATAAGTTGATTCAGGTCCTCTGAGGACTCAACATGATCAATAGCCATAATGCGAAATAATTTCCTTCTTCGTCACAACTATCCTTAGAGTCAGAATTTGATGAGTCCGAATCACTTAAAGTAGTGGCATAGACCTTGCCCTTCGACTTCAAATAGTTAGGACATTCCTTTTTAAAGTGTCTATGTCCATTACACTCGAAGCACGTAATTCCTTGTGAAGATTGGGAATCTCTACACTCTTTCCTTCTGAATTCTTTCTTCTCCTTCTTAGAACTCTGAAATTTCACTTTGTTACCAGATTTCCCACTGTTCTTGAACTTTAAGAACTTCCAAAAGTTTTTCACAAGATACGCCACATCTTTATCTACTGCATCCTCATCCAAAGAGTCATGAGATACTACTCTCTCATCAATTGTTTTAAGAGCAATCGATTTGTTCTTCTTCTGTGTGGGCAGAGACAATTCATACATTTGCAAGGAACTAACCAACTCTTGAACTTTAATGTTATCAAGATCCTTGCTCTCTTCAATGGTCGTTACTTTGGCACAAAAACTTTTTGGCAGTGACCGAAGGATCTTCCTTACTATTCTCGAATCCTCCGTCTTTTCCCCCAAATTGAATTTGGCAACAACTACTTCATTCAACTTACTATAAAAGGAGTCAAAAGACTCATCCTCACTCATCTTTAGCTCTTCAAAGCGAGTGGTCAACATCTGGAGTTTGGTGTCCTTCACTTTCTTAGTCCCTTCATAAGTTGTCTCCAGAATCTCCCATGCTTCCTTAGCAATGGTGATATGTGAAATCCTGTGAAATTCTTCTGGAGAGACACCATAGAAAATAGCATTCAAGGCTTTGCTATTTGCATTAGCCGCCGCGAGAGCTACCTTATCCCAAATAGATTTGGCAGCCTCTGGTTTAGTCCAACCTACTTCAACTGCATCCCACACAGCATCATCAATAGAACACAAAAACGCCCTTAAACGGACTTTTCAAAAAGCATAATTATTACCATAAAAAAATGGTGGTACATTAAGAGATTGAGACCTATCCATCTCAACAAGGGGTCAGGGATCACACTTAGGTGTTTAAACCACAACAAGTGTACCCGCTCTAATACCAATTGAATGTTCAAAATGTGTGTAAAACACCCTTGAACGTTTAGACCCCAAATTACAAATTATCAATTCAAGCTTATTATCAAACAATAAATGTGCAAAACATGAATATAAGCTAAACTAGAATTGATAAACAATCTAAACCATAAATAATCACAATCACAGCAGTAATTAAATGGTAAAGATAAAGGGAAGAGAGATGCAAACATAAGGACAACACTCGATGTGTTATCAAAGAGGAAACAGAAGCCCTCGGCGTAAAACCTCTCCGCTACCCTCCAAGCGGTCAATAATTTACTAGAAAATGTAGTTGGGATACATGAACAGCAATAGACCCTCCAAGTCTAATCTACCCAGTGTACCTAAGCCCTCCAAGCTTCTTGCTCCAACGAGGTTGTGCCGAACCTTTTTCTTTTCTAGCTTATCGGATTCCGCTATAAACCATAGCATCAACCAATGTGAATTGGCCCCTCCATAACTGCTTCCCAAAACACCAATAAACCTTCTCACTGATATGGGTATGGTGAGAAAAGGATTTGGTCAAGAACTTTTCAAGGATTTGTCAAATGGAGAGGGTGTGAGTAGAAGAATTTGAAGAGTCTCTTAGGTAAAGATTGTATATGAATCAATCTTGTTTTTCTCTAGAGTTTCTCTCTCAAAATTCTCTCTAGAAGCTTTCTACATTTCATGGGTATAAGGGTCTATTTATAGTGGTGTGTGTTTGGAATGCGAAGAGTCAGTTTTTCCCAAATAGGGCTGGTTGGCGGCTTGGCCTTACAACTGGTTTGAGTTGCGAGTTCCAGCCGCGAGTTAACGGCCTGGCCAGTCTAGGACTTTGGTCCTGTAGTGCGACAGCTGACGTGACCCTTCAGCTCCCCTGCATGTTTCTCATGTGTGCTGCAGTTGGAGGCTTCCAGTCGTGAGTCACCCGCGAATCCTAGCTGTGAGACTTTGCCTCCTTGCACAAACTTGAGCTTTTCTTCACATCTTCTCACACGCTACCCTTACAAGAATCTCACCTAAATACAAGGTTACTAATTACTAAAATACAAGCAAATTTGGCATAGAATAAAGCCAACAAGATGGTTGATTAAATTCAACCTTACAAAACCAAAGATTAGAAGTACTTGGGAACACTTTTAATCTTCATTCCAATTCCACTTATGCCTAAGAAGTGTGGTCTCTCAATCAGTTTACACGTATGTGTTCAAGGGAGAATAAAAGAGTGGCTTACACTTACATATACACCATTTTCATGCATTTTCAAATTTTGTATGTTTCTCTCATTATATAGAACTGATTATCTAATTAAGCTAGTCTTTTGGGTCATTCCAATTGGGCTTTAGTATGTGGTTTAGAGTAGGACCAATGGGTTTTGGGCCTTTCTCTCAACTCTTGACAAACCCAAAATTACAATTAATTATGTTTAATACCACTACATAAATATAATTGCACTCTAGGCCTTATTAATAAATTATATCCAAAGACTTTATTATACATTCAACCTCTTTATTAAAATATTCGTAGTAATACAAAGTCATGAATGTTGGCTACCACTTTGAAGATTACTACATCTTAATCTTTGAGTACCCGGTTTAATCCTTTAAGTTATTCATCATATATTTATGAAATTGGATTTCATAAATGTATACTTTAGTAATTTCTTACTAAATTGGTTAGGCTTAACACTCTGAATAACCAAACCCATTAAACTTATCTCAAGGGAATATTTTATATCTTCATTAAGCGATTATGAATTCCATCTTGAGAATATATGTTCCTTCAACATTAAATATGGCTGCCCAACATACTGAGGTTTTGATCGTGACTTTAAATCTCACTCTTGATATATTAAAGTAACCTACACTTCATGATCAGGTTCATTACTCTCTTAAGATTGAGAGTTCATGTAAATAGAAGTCGTGAGATTTATTATTCATTTGATAGTCGTTAGTAGAATAATAAGTCTCATAGCGGTCCAGTTCAATATGTCTTAACATTTAAAACATATCAATATATCAACTAGAAGTCTCCACTTCCATGATCAAGACAAATCATCTTAGTTGATATGTTATAGTCTTCTTAAATGAAATGCCCAGTTTCATCACTGACTACAAACTAAAATTCTGAATTTACAAAGAACTTGTGATTTATATCTTCTGTGACTAAATCACATAAATCACATACTATGCATCTCATGGACTATATGATAATGTCCAAATATTCATGTTACCATTATTTTAGATAATAATAAAAAAACTTTACTAATCACAGTATAATATCATACATATTGTCATACATAATATCATACAATAGGATTTAAAGGGCACATATCCTAACAATAATAAGGTGCAAAATGCATCATATAGTGCATGACTTGGCCTAATTCATGACACGAAATGAATGTTTTGCTATGGTAGCTGATGGTAACCAAGGGTTGGGGATAGACTATAAAAATGCTCGTCATTTGTTGCTAACAATTACACAAGATATACAAGTAACTTTGAACAATTCAAAAAATATGCGTACTTTTTTAGTGGGGGATTCTAACATTGTTGTATCCAACTTATTGAATTTGACATGTGTACGAGAATTATGTTTGAAATGTTGTTCCATTAAGGAACTTCCAAATGAGGTGGGAAATTTGATACATTTAAGATACCTCAACTTATCTCATTCTACACTTGAAGAATTGCCTGAAACAATATGTAATTTATGCAATTTACAAACTTTGGATGTTAGTGCATGTCATAAGTTTAAGAAATTGCAGGGATTGGATAAGCTAATTAACTTAAGGCATCTTATTTTTGAATTTATTTATTTGATGTGTCCAAAAGGGATTGGAGGATTGAATTCTCTCAAAACATTAACTCAATTCTCTCTAGGTGGTTGTTGTGATAACGAAGAATGTAGACTCAGAGAATTGAAAATTTTGAACCACCTTCAAGAAGATCTTCTTATTGAAGTGTTGAGACATGCAGATGTATATAAAGCCAAAAATGCATAACTCAAGAAGAAAATACACCTTCATAATTTGTGTTTATGTTTTAGTAGAATGTTTGACAAAAACAGAATTGAGAATAATGTACTAGTTTTGAATGCCTTATGTAAGGTTGAATTTAATCAACCATCTTGTTAGCTTTATTATGTGCCAATTTGCTTGTAATTCAGCAATTAGTAACCCTGTATTTAGGTGGGAAACTTGTAAGGGTAGTGAGTGAAAGAGTGTGAAGAAATGCTCAAGATTGTGCAAAGAAACAGAATCTCGTGACTGGATCTCACAGGTGACTCGTGGCTTGCAAGTCGCCAAAAGTTGCACACGTGCCAAGCATGTCAGAAGCTGAAGAGTCGCGCCAATTGTTGCACTACAGGACAAAAGTCCCAGGCTGGCCAGGCCGTTAGCTCGCGACTAAACCCAGTCGCGAGGTCAAGTCGCCAAAATGCCCTATTTGGGAAAATCTGACGTTTCACATTCCATTCTCATTCTAGTATAAATACCCCTCATTCCCACGATATGCAGAGAGCTTCTAGAGAGAATTTTGTGAGAGAAACCCTAGTGAAATACAAGATTGATTCATCCACAATCTTAACCTTAGAGACTCTACAAATTCCTCTACTTTCTTCCTCTCCATTGTTATATCCTTGAGAGATCTTTAGCCAAATCCTCATCTCACCACACCCACGTCTGTGAGAAGGTTTATTTGGTGCTTTTGGGAAGCAGTTAGGAAGGAACCAATCTACATTAGTTGATGCTATGGTCTAGTAACGGAATCCGATAAGTTAAAGAAGAAATAGGTTCGGCGTAACCTCGTTGGAGCAAGAAGCTTGGAGGGCTTAGGTACTTGGGTAGATTAGGCTTAGAGGGTCTTCTGCTGTTCATGTATCCCAACTACATTCTTTAGTGGATTATTTGACCGCTTGGAGGGCGGCGGAGAGGTTTTACGCCGAGGGCTTTGGTTTCCTCTTCGATAACACATCGTGTATTGTCCGTGTGTTTGCATCTTCCTTTCCTTTATCTTTGCCTTATATTTACTGCTGTGGATGTGTTTATATTTGGCTTAGATTGTTTATCAATTTTGTGTTTGGCTTATGTTCATATTCTGCACATATCTTGTTTGATAATAAGCTTGAATTGGTAATTTTGTAATTGGGGTCTAAACGTTCAAGGGTGGTTTATACCCATATTGAACTTTCACCTTAGAACCACCTCTAGACTTGGAATATTTAGAAATTTATGGGTATTGGAATACCACAATGTGTCCTGATTGGACAATGTCCTTAGCCAAACTAAAAGTGCTTAAGCTCACAAGAATTAACCTAAAGTATTTGCCTCCTTTGGGGAAGCTGTTGTTACTGGAATCATTAGAAATACAGCAGGCATTTAGTTTGAAAAAGGTGGATGTTGAATTTTTGGGAATAGACTCCAACAACAACAAAGACATTGGATTAGCATCATCACTTGTCTTATTTCCAAATTTGAAATCTCTAAAATTTGTCCTTTCAAAGAAATGGGAAGAATGGACTGGGGTTGGAGGAATCAAAGAAGAAAGAATAGAAAAGAAAGAAGATGGTGTAACTATAATGCCACGTCTTCATTCCTTAACAATTAGTTGTTGCCACAAGCTCAAGTCATTGCCAGACTTCCTTCAAACAATTCCATTGAAGGAATTGGAGATCATTACATCACCGATTATCAAAAAATGTTGCCAAAGACGGACAGGAGAGGAATGGTCCAAGATTTCTCACATCCCCAATATCAAGATTGATTATGCATATGTGCAAATAGATGGATGTGCCCCGTCTATGCGAGTAGACAATGATGAAGTTTTTGCCTCTGAGGTTGTTTCTGGGTGTTTCTAGTGCATGGTCGTGGAGTTAATTTCGAAGGTGGAAGAGTTGGGCGTAAAGATGATATTCGTGCAATCTAGTTCGTTGCAGCTGAAAAAGATATATGTGAGTGTATATTATACGTCCCATTCAAGCATGACATATTTTGAAATCTTCAGTAATCATTTCTTTTTCTTTTTCTTTTTTAATAGTGAAACTATTATCTAGCATCTAGGTGGATTGATAGTCGATTCTTCTTCTTCTACTTTTAAATGATCTTTTATACATATATATATATATATATATATATATATATATATATATATATATATTTTGTCTTTTTGTCTATTTGAATTAATTAATTTGAAAAGAGAAGGAAATTTTTGGATTGAGAACATTAATGATTCTATTTTCTTGACTAGAAAAGGCTTAAATTTTAGGATTGGAAACAATGTACTTTATTTACTTCTTCTTTAATTTTTCCTAATTAATTTACTAATTTCAGTTATAAAAAGAAAAAATAATAAAGAAAGTTGAGGATAATTTGTCAGTATATATGGTCAGTAAAACATAATGTTAAGTAATTTTGAAAGAGTTGAATTTAAGTGTCATTTTCGTGTGGTGTTTGCATTTTTTTTTTCAAAGTTTTATATTTTTCTCTCATTATCATAGTCATCAATTTATCAACTCATTTTTTTATTCAAATGCTATATAATTGTTTTCTCTCAAAGGTGATATATATAAGTTTGAAATTAGATAATAGATAAGATATAACAACATAATTTTTCTCATGTAAGGAGAATTTAGAATATCCTTGTACCCCTCAAATGAAATCCTGATTTTATCCTTGCCATTGTGTTTGCTCTCTCTGTTTTTTTTTTCTTTTTTTTTCTTTTTTTTTTGATTATTTTATAAGGAAAATTAAAAAGAATACTTGGTACGTTGTGATTGGTGGAACACAAAGTAAGGCAAAAAATTTGTACTCATATGTTCTCTTGCTCATATTGTGCATTAATCTCGTCATAATATGTATTTTACTATCCTATTTTGTTGTACTTTTTTTTTTTTTTTTAGAATACTAAGTATTTTTAACAAACCTTCTCCCCTATTTTGTTGTACTTAATTAGACCAAACATCAAACTCTACTACTTTAGAGATCATTCTACCATACCCCTTTTTTTTTGGGTATGCTATCCACCTAAATCTAAACCATTAATTTAAAAATAATTTAAGCTAGACCATTTATTTAATTTGGAGTAATTTAGAGTGAATACTGGCTATCAGTCAAACAAGTTATATATATAAATAAAAAAACAAAAAGAACCTAGTATTCACTTCTTCGAATTTTTTTTTTTCATTTAACATTATTTTTGAAATATTTTAGTTAGTTGTCATGTTTACAAACTATGTAGCAAATTAGCATCTCAAGACTCTAAAACTTGAGTTCAAAGGTGGAATTCAAGTTTCTAAAACTCGATTTGTATGTGATGGGAAGTTGATGTGGAAAAAAATCTACGTGGAAATCGAGTATTTAAAACTCAATTTCCTATGTGGAACTCGAGTTTTTAAAACTCGAGTTCCATAAAGAAGTTTCAAAACACAATAGATCACCAGAACAAAAACACGAAGAACACCAGAACAGAAACACGAATGAATAACCAACAAATCAGAAGAAACACGAAGGAATAACCCAAATCAGAAACACCTACATGAACCCAGATCTCCCTAACCCAGGAGCGATGGAGGCAACGACGGCAAAGCTCCAGGCAAAGGTTTTTCTTCTTTGGGTCTTTGGTTTAATGAATCTTCATTGTATTCTTCCATGGGTTCCTTTCTTCATCGTGTTCTTTCTTCAATTTCTTCAAATCTTCATTGTGTGGTCTTCAATTTCTTCAGAATCTCAGATTTTCATCGTGTTCTTTAGATTCATCTTCTTCTTCTATGAAATTTGAGTCTTTAAGACTCGATTTCCATGTGGCAAAAATATCTCCATATCAGCAATTGATCTCGAGGCTTTGAGGCTCGATTTCTTCACTGAACTCGAGCCTCAAAGACTTGGGATGTTATTCTCCAAACTTCTTCCCAATTCCTGCTAACTAACGATATTTTGTGGCAATCTGATGCTACTCTACAAATTCCTTTAGAGCCTAGGGCAACTAAACAAAGCCCAAAGAAGAAATATTATTGGCCGTTCTTTGCCTTGCGACAATATTTGAAATAGGTTTGTCTTTCTCTTTCTCTTTCTCTCAGAAGAAATTGATTTTACTACTAATATATAGATTATTAAAGTTTCTTTGGCTATCAACGCATGATTTGTCGTTAGTTTTATTCATTGTTAGTAATCCCTAATGCTATTAATTGATTTGGATTTTTATTTTTATTGTTTTGATGAAGATTTGGGTGTTGTTTGTTAACTTTTTTTTGCAAGTTGATTTGGAATTTCTTGAGGATATTTGCAAACTAGCTGTGTAAGTGTCTACAATGTAGTAAGTTAAACAACGTTTGTAATGATTAAGGAAAATAGCATCTCGAGTTTTAGAAACTCGAGATGCTGTTTAAATCTCAATTGTTCAAAACTCACTTTACACTTGCTGTGCAGCTGCTGATCTGGACTAAATGCCACATAGATCTCGAGTCTTAAAGACTCAATTTTTACAAAAAGAAAATCAGTCTCTAAGACTCGATTTTCTTAGGGAAAAAATATTTTATACTCATAGATATCGAGTATTAGAAACTCGATATTGTTTTAAAATTTGCATAGAACTCAAGTATTATACACTCGAGTTCTGCTGGGGAAAATTTTATAAACACACACGCTCAGTCTACAAAATTTTATAAACACATAATCAACCCTCGCTCTCTCACCCATAACACTTAGCCTCACTCACCACATTGCCTCTCACTCTCACTCACCACATTGCCACTCACTCTCACTCACCATATTGCCTTTCTCACTGTTCTTCCCTCTCAACAAATTCATATCTCAAGTAAGGGTTTTTTTATTTGATTATCATTGTAGTTGGGTATTAGTTGTTGTTGGGTGTGGGTTAAAGAGTTTGACTATTTATTTTGTAGATAGTTAACATTACTTAGTTAAGATACCAATATTGTGAATTATAGAACTTTGTTTTGTTAGTGTTAATTTTTTGAGTATTTATTTGCATGGTTTTTGTTGTCAAACTTTTATTCATCATTTCTAGGCTCTTATTTTTATCATGATCTTACAAGTTTCTTGACTTTATTTATCATTGTTTTGGGTACGAAATGGGTAGTGAATGAATTGTAATGAATGGGTATATAATCATGCCCTTTGAATGGGTATGAAATGGGTATGTAATGAAATGAGTATGTAATGAAATGAGTGAGTTATGGGTATAAAATGAATTGTAATGAAATAGGTATGTAATTCATGCCCTTTGAATGTGTAATGAAATGGCTTTTTTTTGTATTGGGTATGAAATGGGTATGTAAATCTTATGGGTATGTAATTAGATAAAATGTTGTATACTTTTACGAGGATTTTAGCTTCTTCTTTTTTTTTTCTTTTTTTTTTTTTGTACTGGGTATGAAATACCGTCTTAGCATGACGGAAAAAGGATTTGGGTATGAAATGTGTAACGAATATGTAATAAAATTCATGCCTTTAGAATGAATTGGAATTTGTACTTTGTGTAGTTTGACAAGATAAAATGTTTTTTAACTAACATAGTAACTTGACTCTACCAGGTTCACAATGCCTGAAATTGATATAATCATATACCACGATAGTCCGCTTAAGAATGCCAATGCGAACAAGGGATTGCCATCTGAAGGGCCGGGTATAAAGACCTATTATACCCAAATTAATCGTAGGTTGAAGACCCTTGATGAATTGAAGATGATAGTTATGGTAGAACTGTGTGCGAATCCTGTTGTACACAGCATATAAATTACTTACCGTATGCCTTATGAAGCCTTGAAGCACTGGATTAATTACAAGTATATGGTGATAGAAACAAAAAAACATGTAAAAATCATGTTTGACAAATTGGAGAGAATACCTGCAGTAAATGGTATTGAGTTGTACATATAGTTAGAGCCACGTGCAGAAGTTGGTATCAAGGAAATCCAGCAAATAACCACAAGTTTACAGGTTACAGTTCCAGATGCTGAATATGAGTATTCTACACATGTAGAGGATGATGAGGTTCATGCCAATGATGATGATGATGATGATGATGACGACGACGATGAGAGTGATGATGACGACTATGTTGATGAGACTACTGCCATTAACGGTGAAGATTTTGTCGATAGAGATGAGTTTGAAGATCAAATTGAACGAGGGGACTTTGGGAACTTTGAGAGGGACATTGATGATGATGAGACATTTGACGATAGTGAACCTGATGCAGACAATGTTATTAGTGTCCAAAACATTATGGACACAATCCCTGCCTACGCACCTCCTGCCTTGTCATTTTCTGCAAATACTTGGGAAAATATGGTTGATCCTTCACATATTGAGATATCATTTGTGTCTACTTGGAGAGAGGGGATGAATTTGTACAAAGGGTTGACTTTTGCCAATAAAGTGAAGGTGCAGCGCGTATTACCAATTTGTACCCTCAAGGAAAACAAGCATTTTATGATCAGTAGGTCGATGAAGAAAAAACTGTACGAAATGCGTGGATGAGTCATGCAAATGGTATGTCTACGCAATCATGAAGCCCAATCTCCAAGGACTATGGATGGTCACCATGTATGTGGGTCCTCACACGTGTATACCAATTGGTGTGCAAAATGGTGGTAGAGTGATGACTTGTAATTTTATTGCACCAGACATCCGTAAGAAGTTATGTGAGGATCACACTACCCCAATTAAGCATCTCAAATCTATGATAGAATCGAAATATTAGGGCCATAAGCCTTCTTACTACAAGGTATGGGATGCGAAACAAAAGGCGATTGGGAAGATGTTTGGGAATTACGAAGAGTCTTACCAAAGGTTGCAAAAGTTGCTAATGGCATATATTGATCAGGATCCGACTACCCAGGTGTTGTATCCTACCACACCCACCGGTGAAGATGACACCGTATTTTTGCAATATGTGTTTTGGTCTTTCGGTCCATGCATTGATGGATTCAAATATTGCAAGCCAGTTATTAGTATTGATGGGACCCATCTGTATGGAAAATATCAGGGAAAGTTGTTGGTCGCAATGGCAACCGACACTAACAACAAGTATTCCCTCTCACCTTTGCTATTGTGGATTGTGAGTCAGGGTCCAGTTAGAGGTGGTTTTTACAATGCCTCAGAGATACAATTGGCCATGTGGGGGTATTTCATAGATATTGCCTTCGACATGTTGCTAGCAACTACAACACACATTTTCAGAACTCGACTCTAAAGTCAACGGCATTGAAAGCAGGATATGCTACTCAGGTAGTTAAATTTGATACCATAATGGAGTCCATTAAGCAGGTGGAAATTGAGGCCATTAGGAATAAGAAGAAGGTGACAAGGAAGGATGGCAAGACAAAGAATCAAGATTATCTTCCATACACATACCTAATGAGCGAGTCTGTGGATATGTGGACCCAATCACATGATGGTGGGAGACATTTTAGGGCAATGACAACCAATATATTAGAGTGCTTCAATGGTGTACTGAAAGATGCACGGGGCCTTCCTATTGCCGCAATGGTTGAGTTCACTTGGTCCAAACTTGTTAAATATTTCCACGACCGGCACAAAGAAATTACTAATGAGTTGTTGGAGGGTAAGAAATGGAGTGTATATGCCTTCTCCACGTGGGAGTGAAATAGGCTTAAATCTGAGAAACACTATCTCAAGGCATTTAGCAATCAACAAATGGTATATTTGGTAGTTACTTCATTCAACATGTGTAATGCAGGAAGGGGAAACCACAGTTATGAAGTTCAGTTACAAGAAAGAACATGCAGTTGTGGGAAATGGCAAAACATAGGGATCCCGTGTTCACATGCAATTAGAGTATATGATGTAGTAAAAATTGATTCGACCACATATATTCACCCATGTTATAGTTTGGACTATGCCCTTAGCACTTACTCGCATGCATTTGCGGTTCCTAAGTCATAATCATTATGGAGGGATCCCACAGGGCCAAAGTGGTTGCCTAATCCAGCATTGTTGCGGGCCAAAGGTCGACTAGTGAAGTCAAGAATAAGGAATGAGATGGATGGAGTGAGGAATAAGGATTGAGAACTAAGATGGCGGAGGGAGGACGCAGATTTGATAGAGAGTCAACCTAAGCAAACATGTGGACTGTGTCATGCTTCTAGGCATAACGGCAGAAAATGTCTGCAGTCCTGTGGCGCTTCCACAAGCAGTCATGTTCCAAACTCGGTAGGTGACAGATGGCTAAAAGTTCTGGATCGGATTGTTCATTCTATGTTTGCCTAATGTTTACTATCTTGTCTCCTAACGTGATTAGTCTACGTTTTTCAGGCATGCTTCCATGGATGACGTTTTTCTTGTGTGGACCGCCGATCTTAGGAAAAGTGACTACGTTGTATCGGCACCATTAACTCTTTGGTTTTTGTTGAATGTACTTGTAATTCTCTATCCAGTGTACCTCTATGAAGATTGTGATTTAAGTAGTATGGTTAGGACTACAAATTAAGCGTGGTTGGGCATGTTTAGAATGTTGATATATTGAGAATGCCTTTTGCTGTGATGTAAGTGCATTTACATTGTAAAACTATGTTTACGTAGAGAGCGTAATAGTTTCTATAGTTTGGTGCCTACTGAGAACGCCTATTAATGTAATTCAAGTACATTTACATTCTCAACTTCTCTACTTCTCAATGAGTGTTTGTGGATTACATTCTCAGCTTCTCTATCTCTGTTTCTCAACAGGTGCATGCACACATTTCAGTTTCTAGTTTGCCTACATGTCCAAGAAAAGGAAAAAAAAATTTCCCAATAAAACTCGAGTTTCATAGACTCGAGTTCCACTAGTGTGAACACTCAAAAAACAAAGCAAACAATCTGCCTGAAACAGATTTTTTCTGCACGTCCAGAGAAAAAAAATTCCCAGTAAAACTCGAGTTTCACAAACTCAAGTTCCACTAGTGTGAACACTCAAAAAACAAAGCAAGCAATCTGCCTGAAACAGAGTTTGCCTGCACGTCCAAGGGGGGAAAAATTTTTCCCAATGAAACTCAAGTTTCACAAACTCGAGTTCCACTAGTGTGAACTCTCAAAAAAAAAGAGCAAGCAATCTGCCTAAAACAGAGTATTTTTTTGAGAATGGCATAAATCTCGAGTTTTTGAAACTCGCCTTTGAATCTCGAGTTTCAAAGGCTCGAGTTCCTTTCATATATATATATATATATATATATATATATTTTTTTAAATCTCACTTTTTTAATTTTTTATTTTATTTTATTTTTTTGTACATATCAGCTTTTTTCTTGATTAGATGCTTGCTGGAACTCAAGTTTCAAAGACTTGATTTTTCTCATTTTTTTTTAAAGCTCGGTTTTTTTTTTTTTTTTCTTTTGTACATATGGGCCTTTTTTCTTAGCTAATTCTTTTTTTGTTGTTACTTATTGCTATTTATGGTGGATTTAATTTTTTACAGTGGCGGAGTCAGAAATTTTGAGTTAGGGGGCCAAACTATTGTATCAAGATAAACTCAAATCACAAATAGACACTACCCTAAAAATGAGAGGAATATATATGTGTGTTTATGAAAATATAAATTTTAATTTGCTTATTCTAAAGTAATTTATATACATATACACAAATTATCAACTTTAATATGTATATATATGCACCTAGACATAAGATGTTCTTTATAAAAGTAACTTATAATCTTAAGTATACAAACATTGTATAATTGGGTATACAACATACAAATATAAAGAACAAAAAAGAAAATTAAAAACGAATATAGTATCTTCCATCAAAGTCGTGCTTGACAATAATACTTCACGTAATAAACTCATTAGTTATTATTTTTATAACAAAATTATACATAATTTCCTTTGAGTATATATAAATTGTTCGCAAAACTTCATCCCTGTTTGACAAATCAAAATCATGTTGTTATGACTGAAGTCTCATATGAGCTTTTTTTATCTTGATAAAATATTGAGAATAGAACTTAAGTCAACCAAATTGCATATATTATCAATGTTGGATGATTTGAATGCATTAATAGCACATTAAGTAAAATCAAAGCTTCAAGAGCTCTCTTGTTTGTCTGGTCCCTTGATGAAGGAAGGCGCTTCCATAATTCTTCTGTAACATATGACATAAAAGGATGAAGCAATCATAGCCATTGTCAAGACATAACCTAAGTGTGTCTCTAGCAAAACTCTTGTCAGTCTCAAACCTTGGATCACTCCCAGAAAAGAAAGGCTTAATTGCTTCAATAAAAACATCACATAGTTGGTATTGCCACCATGAATACATAGTACTTGCTATATCTGAGAATTTATACGACTCCAAAGCCGCAATAGTTTTGAATATGGCTCTGTTTAATACTGAGAGTATCCATTGACAGCTAAATGACAAGTCATCCGGATTTACATTTGTGGGCGAAACATAATCATCCCCAAACTTGGTCATAGCAAATCGTACAACATTCCACAATTTATGGAACTACTAACAATACCCCATCCTCTAGACTTTTATGAAGACCTTCCAAGGATATCCCATTTATTACTTCAAATGGATCAATGACATTTCCCAAGGACCTAGACATCTTGCACCCATGTGCATCATGAATCATGGGATGCAAATAAACCTGCATAAAGTTCAAGGTGGTTCAATCAGATCACACTGGCACAACTCTCGCATAGCTTATAGTCTACCAAACCATGACCACAGATTCATATCCTTTGCAAGGTAACAAACACATTGGCTCTAAAGTCAAACACGAGTATGCATGCACCACAATGAATGAAGCAGCATAGTCTTCTATTTCCTTAATGACTCTTGCTCAGCCCATGATATGCTTCCTTCCTTCATGTCCATGAGTTTCTTCGTGGTTGGCATGGATGGAAGGTGCCACACATGTAATCACCCCTCTCAAAGATCAAGGGCCTAACATAGAGAAATTGCTTTGACACCCCCATCATGCTCATTCAGATTGTAAAAAAAATGGAAGGGAACAGTCAAAATCAAAGCTCCAAGAGCTCTCTTGTTTGTCTGGTCCCTTGATGAAGGAAGGCACTTCCATAATTCTTCCGTAACATACGGCATAAAAGGATGAAACAATCATAGCCCATTGTCAAGACATAACCAAAGTGTGTCTTGAGCAAAACTCCTGTCAGTCTCAAACCTTAGATCACTCCCAGCATAAAGGCTTAATTGCTTCAATAAAAACATCACACAGTTGGTATTGCCACCATGAATACACAGTACTTGCTGCATTTGAGAATTCATACGACTCCAAAGCCACAATAGTTTTGAACATGGCTCTGTTTAATACTGAGAGTTTGACTTGGACAGTAAAAAGCCACATAGTTGCAAAGTCATGTCCGCATGTATTGTTTTTTTTTTTTTTTTTTTTTTAATATGCACATGTATTGAATCGTACATCAACTGATCAGCATTCAACATTTCTTTTTCTTGTTCTTTTTTCTTTTTTTTATCATTCAAAACACCTATAAATACCAAAAACACTTGGCATACTAAACAATTGATGCCTTCAACAACCACAAGGTCCACAACTTACTCACTAGGATTTCTTTTTCATATTTTCCCCTTTCATTTCCACAAAATTTTGAACCATCCTATTAAAAAGTGAAAAACATATTCTTAAAAAGAGATGTTGATAATAAGTATCCATATTATTACTTTTCTTCTAATAATGGTATCAATTAAAATTACCATGAATTTTTCACAATCTCAATAGACCCTTCACGTCTAAAACAAATTCAACTAGATTCTGTCGATGGTTTTTTTTTTTTTTTTTTTTTCTTTGGTTTATCAAAGGGATTAAAAATAATCTTCCATCCACTAAAAAGGAATCACAAGAAATAAGAATTTACTCGCTTATCACCTTTACTAAAATATAAGTATTAAAATCTGAAATCTAAGCATTGACCAATGACACTACAAAAAAAACGTTCTTAGGCCACGTTTGTAAAACGCGGCCCTAGGTCCAAAAAACGTGGCCATAGGCCCATTTGGCCTATGGCCGCGTTTTTTTTAGGCCGCGTTTTCAAATGTGGCCCAAACCCCGTGACTATAGGCCAGAGGGGGTCTATGGCCGCACTTTACAAACGCGGCCTAAGAACGGGGTCTAGGGCCACACTTTTTAAACGCGGCCTAAGAACGGGTCTATGGCCGCATTTTCTAAACGCGGCCTCAGAATGGGGTCTATGGCCGCGTTTGGAAACGCGGCCATAGACCCCTTCTTAGGCCACGTTTGAAAAGTGCGGCCATAGACCCCCCTTATAGCCGCATTCAAATCGCGGCTACAACCCTTTTAATATTTTTTTAATATGTCTATAGCCGCGTTTTAAAAACGCGGCTATAGTTTTTTTTTTTTTTTTTTTTCCTTTCCTTTTCCTTTCTACAGCAGATGGTGAATACATTTACAAAATTTATTATATACACATAGGTCCAAATTACAGTGTAATAATTAAGAGTATAATAGTAGCCCATAAATTGAATGCTAGTGGTACCCCTTAGCAGCAAGCGATCATATATATCCTAGCAACCTCCTATGGCAATAAATCTGAGTTGTTAATCTAAAAAACATGTAAGAACAACATAAATGAGCTAAAAGCCCAATAAATACTAGTAATTCATACACTACCATCAGGTTCAGGTATAACAAAATGTCACAGGTTTCATATGAAGCAAGAGACAAAATAGAATAACAATAGTTTATGAGTAATAAATGTGATTAGTATCATATAAACAATATAATAAGTAAATTTCTTAAACTTGTAATATTTCAAGCATCACTCTATTTGCTAACCAGTTAACGCACATCATTATTTTTCTTCTCATGTGTAATTTTGCATTAGTTACTCAAAAGATGTAAAGGCTAAAAGTTGATGGCACCCTCATCAAAATAGTCCCCACTAGCTAATTTTGGAGTCAATTTCTCCCACTATGCAACCCACGCCTCTGCACCAAGAAAACTTAGAGTTGTTTTCTGAATTAACTTCTTGTGTTACATTTAAGGAGTATATGCCATAGGTAAGATTTGTTATAAAATTTAGTCTCCTACTCCCATAATGTTAGTCTAATCACAGTAGACTATACTAGCAATGGTAAAAAAAAAAGGTGGGAATTGTCTTTGGCTTTTCTCTTTTAAGTTTATGGCTTTTGATTTACTCCGCTAGAAAATACTTGCCAACAGTTGTAGTTAGAGACTAAACTAACACCTAAAACTATGATTAACTTTATAAATGTACATATAAAAATTCAAGTAAGATAAGAAAATTTAAAAATGATATGAGAATTTTCTATTTACCTCTATGCATACTGCCACTAGTATGGCAAAAGTGCAGCCAACAATTATTCCGAAGAACCACCAATTGAAGAATGAGCTCTTGGCCTTCTTTTCCTCAAGCAAGTTGTTGTCAAATTGGTCCGCTGCAAACGAGGCTTATGTCCACCTTCGCCCAAAAAAAAAAAAAAAAAAAAAAAAAAAAAAAAAACACAATACAATACAAAACCACAACAAAATCAAGTGTTAGAAACTCCATCACAATTTCAATGAACAAGAACGAAATTGAAGAATACTATCAGTGATCCAATTTTACCCTGTTGTGATGATAAAATTCCAAATTCATATAAAAGATAAAATTATCCAAATGACCCATCACCCAAATTTCACAGAAATCAATGAATAAGCACCAAATTAAATAAAAACAAGAGTGACCATTCAAATCAATGAAGCTGCTGCAATCACACATTGTTTTATAAGTTTTGTATTATTTGCATGCTAATTACTCATGCAAAATAAGAGCAAAATACCTTTTGACATTTGACATTTTGACAAATACCCGACAAGGAATCTAAATCAATTTAGTTCAAATTAATTCTTAGTTTATCAAACACAATACCAACGGATAAGAGCAAAATTTAAATACAAACTTAAGCACTCATTTGATACCATTTCTTTTTCTTTTTCTTTTTCTGGGTTCACTACTTTGAAAACCCTCACATCTTTTTTTCTTTAATAATTAAAATTAGACCCACTAATAGCATGAGATTTATCAGCTATACCCAAATGACAAAAACATAAAAGACACAAATTTTGAGAGAAAAAACAAGTTGGGCAGTGCCCCCCCCCCCCCCCAAAAAAAAAAAAAAAAAAGACAAAAAAAAACTACAACCAAAGAAAAATGAATGCTTACGAACATCCAAGTCCAACTAAGTGAAGAATAACCTGATAAAAGTGCAAGAAAATTCCAACCAAGATCACCATCACCTAATTAAATTATCTAGATTCTGTAAAAAAATAAAATCCTCACTTTCTTGGATCTTTAGGGCACTGATCCAACTATCTGATCATTATTCATGAAGAGAAGCATGGGTAAGAATTTTGCAAGTTGTGGTTAGACAACAACAAAAGTGTTTTAAGAGTCGGGATATATTGCTCAACCAATCATTGTTTAGTTCATAAATAATCTAGTTCGCATCTGTGTATATCATATCATAAATCAAACTGCAGTATCACAGGTTCAATTCCTAATACAATATATTGCAAAGTAAAAATATTGGTACTGATGGGTTTAGATGGACAAACCTCAATAATCTCGCACCATTCCTTTGCCAACAACTGGAAGGAACATAATGCTTATGAGACATTTACTTGAGAACTAGAATGCATCATCCACATACAGTGGAGATGATTTAGGGGAAAAAAAAGCAATGAATTGATCACTAGTTTGAAACCATAACACCATAGACAACTAATAAAACCACAACTTATCAAGGATAAGAACAATATATCATTTATGTTATTGCTGGCAGAATGGATCAATACATGTGAGCACAGGATAGTCTCTGGTACAAAACAAATATCAGAAACCAAATTTCTTAGCCAACATAGGAAAATCACCAATTACCCCAAAATCAATCACTAGCATTATCTTTTTAAGAAGTAACCAAGTATTTTATTAAAAGGGCAAAAAAAAAAAAAGAAAAAAAAAAAAGAAAAAGAAAGGAATATTCTAGTACACAGGGACTATACTAGGCGACTCCTAAAAACTTGAAGCACAAACATTCTATAGTTTCACAATTTACAAAATTATCAAGAGAGATGCATATATTTTTTTTATAGGTACCATAAAGCAAGATGCTTTAGCACATAAAGATAAACCAGTTGCTGATGTCTCAATGTCTACAAGTAGAACCTATTATTTTGCATTATGCTTCATCGTAAATGAAAACCTTTCTTCTATTGATAACTCAAAGTAAAAACAACTAGTGTGGTTTACTTATTAATTGAATCAAGAATCAGAATAAAGCCATAGACCATTTCTTGTCCTACTGTTAGTGGACTAAAAAAATAATCATTTGCAATTGAACCAAAAAGAATGGTCGACACAAAATTTAATCTTAGAAAAATACTTAAGTATCAATTTCAAGCATTATAATTTGCAAGATACTGGCATGTTTCTAAAAATCTGAAAAGTTCACAAGGAATAAAGAAGCAAATAATTAGATTATAAGAATTAAATATCTAGAATGCAAGCATATAGATGTTAATTTTCTTTTGGTAAGTAATAAACGGTAGTTTTTCTTGTTACCTATTCATGAAGGACAAGTTAAGTTTGAGGGAACGCACTTCCTTCTCAAGGTTTTCACTCCTCTTTGAATCATGGGCTGCCTGTGATTGGAGTAGAAGGCTTATCTTGGGATGGACAAATGCAATAAAGTCAAATAGTCAAAGTAGTTAGTAGTTAGTTACTATTAGATAAGCTAGCGTCATTTAGTTCATGCTAATCACATTTATTACATGTGTAATTCATAAAAACACAAGCTGGAATTAATAGTTGCACAAGGTAGATTAGTGAACCAATTAGATGGATCCATGTGGGCCAATTAGAGAAAACCAATACCACAGTGGCAAGACCCGAAGTCCTTAACCTTCGAAGATAAATAAACAAAAACAATGCAACAGACAAACACAAATTTTGATTAAAGAAAAAAAAAAAATCAGAGATAGTGGCCACCACATCATGAGATAGGGCCTTCTTTCAAGGACTTCACCTAATTTTGAAGTATGCCACGTATAGAAAAGAAAGACAAAGAGCATACGTAATAGAGGCTGAAGGAAGGTCCACTTGTCTTGTTTAAAAATAAACTCTCATTGAGAATTTTGATCATCCACTAAAATGCTTGGAACAGCAACAAGTAGGTCAAGGCTTGGTTGACACCATGGTCATGATTATGTAGCCTCATGGGGGAATTTAGTCATAGCTCTAACTTAATTTGACTAGTCTAATATAAGTCATAATTCCAGTTAAAGAATATAATAGATAAGCTGAAGCCTACACTATTCTATATAATCTTCTATTATTTGGGGACTTATCCAAACTCAACTACCATTTTTTTGGCCTAACGTTGACAGCTTAACTTTATAAAAGATAAAACTTTATATCATAATCTTCTAATTTATCAGTTTCAGCTCCTCTTTTTAGCCACAATTAGTATCTTTAATAAAAATAAGGTGTTATCGACTTGACCTTCCACATCATTAATCTAATTTTCTTATTAATTTGATAGTGATTTGACTTTGATTTAAGCAAGTAATTTGTTTTAATTATATTCGTAGGGACCCACAATAATGCATGCTCCTAACTTGGCCACTAACTTCATATCTGTACAATAGAAAAAAGGAGAAGAAAAGGTTTTTGATATTTCATATATCATTTAAGCAATGAATATATAACAGTAGAATCAAGATTGATACCTAACTTTGATTTGCTTCATTAGTCTTCTTCTTCACAGAATATATGATTACATGTGATATAGATGCTAAAAATAAATAAATTCTCCCAAAAAGAGAACCCATAAGAACTTGGTATCACTTAGTGGCCAATACTTATTACTAGAATTCTGTCTAAGCTATCTTCAAATCTGTAGAATTCCATATCTATACTTCTAAAGAGCAACAGTGGTTATGACTAGAGGTATTATTTGCAACTCAACTAGAAGATCAACCAGATAGAAGAAATTTATCTTCCTCAAACAACATGATAGATTGTTGACTAATGACTATGGATTAATGAAATTAAACATAATACACCAGCCACTATATAAGGAAGTACTGGCAAATTGTGATGCTCTTTTGGAAAGGGAAACTGCATCCCTGACACAGCAGAAAAAACTACACAATGAAAAAAACCAAAAGAATTTTCGATTAGTGGCATCCCAAGCTTAGAACTCAAAACCAAAATCAAAATGTCATAACCTTCCAATTAATACCAGAAATTGTTGGTGTAAGCACCAGAGAAAACCAATTACCATACATGTCCCAATCAAAGCTAGAACAAGCAGTAACCTTTGAAACACTCTGTATTTACTCCAATATCAACTTCAATCTCCACCCAATATTCCTCTTATTGGACTCAATTACAAACAACCTTTATGTTTTTTTCAAGTAGTTCAATTACATACAACTAATGGACAATATACAAAAAAAATCTATGCAACAAATCAGTTAAATAGACAGCAAAATTAAACTTGCCTTTAATTTTTTTCATATCCTTTCTCGCACTATTGTAAACTCAAGGTGGTCCTTGGGACTGCAAAATCAATACAAGAATAAACTCAAGGTGGTCCTTGACCCATATATATATATATATATGTGTGTGTGTGTTAAAACTTGAGTTACACCTAGTGCATCTTTTGTTAAAGCTAAACAACTTAATAACTTTAAATTCAATTAATGTGGATCCCACCATTAGATCACACATTCTCTCCTTGCTAAACATGCACACCAAATTTAATACTGGATGTCATTCCTTATGTGATCCATAAATCTATGCATTTAGTATATTTTAAAAACATAAGCATCTAAATTTTTGAACAATTTATAGATGAGAGGATTCTTAATCTCTTATTTGACGAGTCTGCCAGGAATGGGAAAATCTTATAATCCAATGATAGGTTTGACAATATACTTAGCCAATAAAAGATATTGGGTAAAGCAACATTAGCCAATAGTTATAGTAGGTGCGATGTGAATTTTTGTTTCTAAGTGTTAATGAGGAGATTTGAACCTTGGAACTAAACCCCACAGAAAGGGGTGGGATGCCATAGGCACAAATAATATTCAAAATTGGCATTACAAACACTACGTTTCAATACATGCTAATACGCTCAAAACAAATTTAATCTCATGAGCAGGAATATATGAATCAAAAACGTCACCCTCAATGAGGTGCAAATATATCTATTTCCACAGACGTCTAATTGGTCCAGAGAAGAGATTATGATGACAACAGGCAATAACAATTAACTTAAACCCATTTAGATTGAATAAGAAATATATCCTGCAAGATATTGTACATGAACCATTCTCAAATATAAAATGATTAAAATCTCGTTCCTGTTTGGAAAACAAATGCAGCAGGCTAAAGAGAAATAACTAAAGTGAGGCTAGAGGCCTATCAACATTATTATTCTCCGCTTCATATGTTCATTGGGACAGGACTTGTTCAGTATGTCCAACAGTGAGTTATGTGGCTCCAATTCCTCATGCCACAATGGAAGTTTGTCACAGATGGTGAAAGTTTCTTGTCACTCCCTCAGAATTTATCTGCAAGAACATCAAAGACCAAGGGGTTTCAGTCAATTTGTGAGCATGTGAATGGTGAAAAAGAATCTACTTGAAAATGCTTAGCACAAATCTTACAATTGCAGTTCGAACAACACCACCACTAGCACCATCACGTGCAATGGCAAGGGAAACTGCCTTAACCACTAATTGCTGCAGTAAAGCACCAAAAAATAATTAAGAGCCTAAAAAGCACAGCAAAAAATAACAGTTTTGCCCTTGTACCATCCTTACACACATTCCTCCTCTTGTAATAACAAATGAAAAGAAAAGAAATAACTGTTATCATGACTCTTCCTATATACTAATTTTCTTTTTAATCACATTCGACCTTTTCAGATACAGCCAAGGGGGAAATAATAAGAAAAAAAAAAAAAGGTTGTCATGTTTATTAGTTCTCCCTGATTGTAACCTTCAGTTGTTTACTGATGTAAGCATAATAATGAGGTTACATCTCACAGAAACTTGAAAGAATTTTATCATCACCTAAAAAGGCATTAACTAATTTTGCATTTACAAAGATCAAGACCTACATACCTCAGCTTCATCCTTGGTCATTCCTTATTTCCATGCTTGATCGAAAAACCCATATAAATTGCTAGATCCAGATCCTGTGAAACACAAAGTATGTCAAACCGAACGCTCATGCAAAAATATAGCACTGAAGTTGATATCAAAGATGGCATCATAACGAAAACTATACCCAACATACATTTGGTGGCAACTCCAGGAATTTTTTTCAAGGTGTTCCTAAATTTTTTTTTTTAGTTGAAAGATCCAAAGCCATCATCAAGGAGATGAAGATAAATCTTGCACAAGAGATGAATCTTGGATACATAGTTTTCTTATCAAATATTTGTCCATAATTCTGACAAAAGAATAAACAATAAACTATAAGTTCATTTGAAATATTAATAAAATTATTAATTACTATTGTTTAGTTGTTTCATTAATTTGTTTGTCTTTTATAAACTATAATTTGTTATATTATTGTATCATTAATTATAAAATTATTAATTGTTATTTAGCCTAACATAATTTAATTTATTTATCTTTTATAATATATTGGTTAATTAAATTATTAATTATTGTTTATTAGTTGCTTCCCTTAATTAATTATTGATTAATTAAATTATTATTTATTAGTTGCACTAGCACAGTATTTACTTTCCTCAATTCAAATACCTCACCCAGCCCCATGTGCCATGTGCCCGCCCACCCCCACCCACTCAACAAACAATTAGACAAGCCCCCCAATCACAATAGCCAGCTGCCAATCAGAAAATTTCACAATCACAAATCATAATAAGACAATTAATTGTATCTCACTAACACCAACACACACCAACACCAACAAATAAAGCCAAAAAGAAAAGTCAAGAACAGGGCCAAAATGTAATAAAGTTAAAGCTAAGCTGAGCCAATCACAGTTGTTCAAAAGAATTAGATAAAGTATTAAAGTTAAACTATTAAAGTCTTAAAGAATAGAGAGAGAGAGAGAGAGAGAGAGAGAGAGAGACTCATTCATTTCATTTCAGATTTCACTTTCATTTTCATTTTTCAGATAAAGAGAGAGAGTTAGAGAGAAGTTATGAAATACCTTAAGGTTGAGGTTGAGGGAGCACCAGAGCAAGCTGAGTGACGAGATACGGAGCGAGCAACGTGACCAAGCTGAGCGACAAGTGACAGAGCGAGCGACGTGACCGAGCTGAGCGACGAGTGACGGAGCGAGCGACGTGACCGATCGGCGATCTTCGATCCGATCCAATAAGCAATCTCCGATGCCCAAATCCCGATGTGATGTGCTCTGGACTAGAGCTCGAGTTGTGTTGGCTAACTGATCTCCGATGCCGCAATGCCCGATCCGTCTATTGGCTTGGGTTGCTGCGTTGCTCTATTGACGTTTTTGTCTTTAGGTTTGCTTTAGTAATTTCTAATTTAGTGATTTGAGTTTTCTGATTTAGTGATTTGCAGCGTATATTGGGTTTTGGTTTTTTGGTTTTTTTTTTATTTATTTATTATTATTTAGATTGGGTTTGTTTTACGTTTAGGATTGATGTTGGGCTTTTTTGTGGCCTTGCTTTGTTACAATTTTTTTTTTTTTTTTTTTTAGATTTTAGTACAAAATTTTTTTTGGGCTTTTTTTTGCTTGAAAGTAGAACAAATAATTTTTTTTTTATTTGAGGGTGCTCCTCATTTTTTTTTAAAGGGTAAACAAATAAAAAAAATTTAATTATTATATATAATTTTTTTTTCAAGTCAGGGTGTTCCTAGGAACACCCTGAGTCCAACGTGACGTTGCCACTGCATACATTACAAAAACACATAACATTTACACTAATTTATTGTGTTAGAACCAACCCTGATAGAAATATAACAATGTCATATAATATGGTACATATAAAGCTATTCCTGTAAGATCATGAAATGTCCACAATGAAGCTCTCACCCTAGGTGTGGTTGCCAAGAAGGGGGAAATTGAATTTTTAACCTTAGGTTGTTTAGATTTTGTAAGTGCTGCCTTGTTAAGCCACACGTATGATAGGCTCAATTAATTGGAAATCTTCAATCACCAAGGAACTGGATTCTAAAAACAAATTATTTTCTATTCCTAATTTGTCTCAGGAAAACAAGAACTAAACTAACATATCCAGCATGTATATATAAAGTTTTAAAAAAAAAAAAAAAAAGAGTTAGCAAAGAACAGTAAATATTTTACCTCCCCTTGCTCGCCATTTTTTTGTTTTCAAGTAGGGCATCAAGTAGAACCTTGAGCGAATCACTTTCAAAGAAGTACCACCCATCATTTCCATAAACCTAAAGTAAAATACACCTTATTTATGTCAAATACAACTAAGTCCCATGAATGTCCTTGCTTTAGCAAAAACAGAAAAGAAATAAATAAAAACCTACTTTCAGGAGCTCTTTGACAGTTTCTCTAGCCAATTGATCACAAAATCCAAACTGACGCATATGCTCAAGGGCCCCATCCATGCATGTAACCTGCGAAAGAGAACCAAAGAAACAAGCATTTCAACAAAATTTTCCCATTTGCTTGTTTCTTTGGTTCTCTTTTGCAGGTTACACACATGGATGAGGCCCTTGAGCATATGCGTCAGTTTAGATTTTGTGATCAATTGGTTAGAGAAACTGTCAAAGAGCTCCTGAAAGTGGGTTTTTATTTATTTCTTTTCTATTTTTGCTAAAGTAAGGACATTCATGGGATCCAGTCCTTCAAAGACTCCAATGCTATATTCACTGTCTTAGTCAAGGTTACTATCTGCAAACAAGGATTTTTTTATATATAAGAAAAGTAAGAGATCAAAATTTGGCTTGGCACACTTGTGATATATAATTCTTTTCATCTAACTTGTAAATAGAGATACAACTCTAGGATTGACTGACCATCGTGCCAATCCTAGAAACTAGACAACCCCAAAAGCATGCACTCAAAATGGACTAAAGACAGAAATAAAAGAAGGTATTAGCCTCTCAAGAAAGCTATTATGATTTTTTTTAGAGGGTAGTCCATTTAAAAAAAAAAAAAATTGACTATTAAAACTCGAGATGCCATCGATGCAAAGTTCTCAGCTCCACTTTGTAGTTCTTCAGTACGCTGACTGATCCTCTGATATAAACAGAAAAGCATGCATCACTTTTGAAGGAAATTTCATGCAAGCATAACCATATAGGGAAAAAAAATGTGAAAACAGTTGCTGTGGTGAGAAAATTATTCCCCGGAGCCCTGATCTATTTTTCTTGTCTAATCCCTAACTGTGTCAGCAGTTTCTAAACCACCTAATAAATAAGTTCCCTCAAAAAAAATGTTAGCCACTGCAATTACTCAACTACCATATCCAAAACAATTCACATTCTCTACCAACATTTATTTATCTTTATGACGCAAACTGGAGTTCAGTACATACTCTGAAGTGGCAGGACTGGATTTCCAGTAAACAAATATAAGATAAAGGGAGGTCGACCACGCATTCTAATAGTGTCATTCTCTACGAATTTTAATTAGATAACTGTTCTCTAAGGATATTTTATGTATGATAATATTAGCAACATAGCTTGTTTCAACATCCAAAGCATCAGATTGCTTGTGTAAAGAATCGCCTGATTGGGCTGCAACTACTAATAGAGGATTACTAAATTAAAGATGGGAATCTATATTTGTGAATTCTAAAAGATTGGTGTCTAATGGTATACACACCAAATTTCCAACCTACTCCATCATTCAAATTATTCAAACATCCATTCCTCAAGAAAACTAAAATTTCCCAGTTGGATAAGATAGGATAAGGGAACTATCAACAAAAAATCTACCTCAAGTTTTTCTTTGCGTTCTGCTAGCTTATCCCTTGCTTGTGAAGCTGCTGCTGAGGCATCCTGAAACCACCAACCATGTCAGAAAATATAACTTTACACATTAAAGTGTGTAACTAATTTCCTCGTTAAATAATTCAAGAAAAATATGATTTTGCATAAAATCACCCCAGCCTTTCTGTATTTAGCTCTAATTTCTTCTGCTGTCCTAAGTCTTGGATTTGTGTCAGATGATGCACCTTCAAATAATCTCTCTTTCTGTGCCCTTATCTGTGAAGCAACAATGAAAATGTAAGTTGATTCAAATTAAAATAAAATTACCAGAATATGAAGAAATAGACATACCTCTCCTTTCATTATCACTCTTCGGAAATGGAGATGAGAGTGATATTGGTTCATCAATTTTAATATCATTTGTGCCGAAACATAGTACATATTCAGAGAAAGGACGGGGTGAGGCACAAAGGAGATCATTGGAGACTTATCAAAAAAAGAAAGGAGATTATTGGAGTAAAGATATAGAACCTATGTTAAGCTCCATGCAGTCTTGGTCATCCATTACTGCAGCGGAAGGGTTTAAGAATGGGGGACTTGAATATAAGCTCTCTAAATGTTCAACATTGTTCTTATGAACTTCAGCTAGATCTACATCTACATTGTGCTCCTCCTTACCCACTTTAATGTTCTTAATAATCCCACCTAAAACCCCATTGCTCTTAGGCTAATAATGTTCTTGAATGAGCCTAGCTTTTGAGGCAAAAGGCGCTAGAGCCTTGGGGCTTTGCACTTTGAGCTTAAGCAATCTTTTACCAACATTAAACCACTAAAAAGAACAGAGAAAGACCTATCTGCAAGTATTTTACCTGCATAAAAAAGAACAAAGAAACAAACACCTTAAACCATTAAATAGGAGATAAAAATGAACACATCGGGAAAAAAGGTTTAAGTATTAAAGGGTAAACATCTTGTTATATGGCAGCATGCCAGTTCTATGATAACTAGCCATGAACCCACGCGTTGCGTGTGATAATTATTTTTATAGTGGTTTTATTAAACTTTTTTTTACAATTTAAACTAATCTAATAATGAGTAATGTATTTCGTAATTATATTTTTATTTATTATAGGAACAATCATAAATGTAATATAGGAACAATCCAAAACACCAAAAAAACGTAATCTAAAAAAAATTAATAAAACTAAACAATGATTAATTGAACCAATATTAGGATCAAATTTTGTTTCTGATAATCTATTGAGGTTATTTTCTTTGTAGAAATTATAATTTCGGCCACCCAAAACATATTATCAAATAAAAAATTATCAGCAAAATATAATAATTAAATTTCTATACATGCATTGTTATAAAATAATAATAATTAAAATAAAATTGCAAAAGTTAAAATTTGTCACCTATTCGATTATTTTCGTTTGGCTAACCTTTGATTTTGTTTAAATGAATGGCATTATAGAGTACTTCTAATATAACTATTAAGAGTACTTTGTCCACCACGAAGGATTAGAAAATAAACAAAAATTAGTAAAGTCTCATAATTTAATATCTAAATTGAGCACTATAAAAAATCACGATAGTAACAGAATAAATACCAAATTATCCAAATCATGCTATGTAATAGAATAATATTATATTTTTATATGCTATATTTAATTCTTTAGAACACAACAGAATAACATTTAACAATTAAAGAGAATTAAAAAAAAAACAAAAAAAAAAAAACAACAACAACAATTTAAAAAACAAAACTAAATCATATTAACCCAAAATAGAGTTTTAAAGAATATAAAAAAATTTCAACCTAAAGTAGAGATGCAAGAAAAATACAAAAAATCCACCAAAAAACTTAGACAGAGAGAGAGAGAGAGAGAACCTTTTCTTTTTTTCTTTTTTTGGTGAGGGAAAACTATGCATAGAATAGAAGAGATAGTGAAAATTTTATAGTAAGAGGTGTGAATAAGAAGAGACAAAAATAAAGGAAGATGAAGGGAAAGAGGAAGAATGATATTAATGTAGAGGGTAGTGGGGGTATGAAAAGGTAAGGGGGGAGAAAGAATGAAGAAGTAGTGTGGAGATGAAATGGTAAGGGAGAGAGAAAGGTTGGAGAAGTGTAAATATTAAAAAAATAAATGTTAAAAAAATTATAGAAAATTGAAAAAAAAAACCCTAAAGCTTGAAAGGCTTCAACGTTTGTTTTTTTGTTTTTTTTTTTTTTTTTTTAAGCTGAAATTGCTCACACAAAACCCTAAAGCTGAACTGAAAAGGCTTTGGGTTGGGCTTGATAGTGGAACTAAATAAATAAGAGGTGGACTGGATTAATTATATAGATTTATTATAGGGTGATAGTAGAAGTAAATAAATAAGTAGTAGGCTGCATTTATAGGGCTAAAAATTGTAAAAACCATTTTAAAATTGTAGGACAATAATTTTTTAAATGACGTGACAGCTGATGTTGCGCAATGTGAGAGCAGCAGCATTAAACGTTATACTTCAGCTTTTAGTAATACTAATCGCTAACCCGTGCGATGCACGGGAAATCTATTGTGTACGAAGATTTAAACAATTCTTTGTTTTTTTATCTTTGATTTCACATTAGGATTCCTATCCTTGATATGAAACATTAAATTACGAAATGGAAAATATAAATCAAACTTAAATTAAAATTAAAATTAGGATTTCAATCCATTACATCCTCAAATATCCAATAAATGCTAAAATATCAATTTCCAATAAATTGAAAGACAACTTTAAAGTACTTTTTGTATCTTCTTCCATTGTTGTTCTTACATTCATTTGAAGTACCACTAATATAAGCTTGTCAATAAAATACATTGAGAAATGTATTACGACATGCATAAGTTAGATATCAAATTTGAATTTTGCTATATTAATAAAAAAATGCACTTCTCAAGCTTATTTATTTTGTCAGTTTCTATAACAGAGTCAAAAACTTTCTTAACTATGTAGAATTCCCATCTAAACTTGAGATTATATTCATTTAATTATATTTGGAAAACAAATGTTTTTCCATTCAGCTTCCAACAGCTTCCATATACTTGAGTGTAAAGTTGTTATTTACAACATTATGTTTTGTTGGCTTTTATTCCGTGCCAAATTTGATTGTAATTTTATTCAATTTGTTGTACCCTGTATTTATTGTGAGATTTCATTGTAAGGGTTGTGTGCTAGAGAGAGAGTGTGTGAAGACTCAAGCAATTGAAGAATGAAGTGTTCTCGCGGGTAGCTCACAACTTAGCATCCCGCGAAGTAACTCATGTGCCTTGCACATGCTGGAATACGAAAAGTTAGGCCAGATGGAGACAGCTATGTCTCGCGAGTAAGGCCTTCCCGCGAGACATTCTGTTCTGCCAGCCTGTCCAGTCTGATACACATTTTCTATACCTACACTATTTATACCCACATTACCCACAAATGTTGAGGAGTGCTTCTGAGAGAAAACCCTAGCCAAACACCTTGAGAATTAGAGATTGTCATACCCATAATCCTCTACACATTTGCTAGTGGAAATTCCTCAACTCCTACCTCTCCATTTCCATACTATTGAGAGGTTGATAGCCCAAACACTTACCACACCCTTTGAGAGTGTCAAGTGAAGTTTTGGTGTTGTTGGGAAGCATTGGAAGAAGCCAAGGATGGCAGATGCAACATGGAGCTTGTTGCGGGATCTGGAGAACTAAGACAAGACACAGTTCCGAGAAGCCTTGTTGGAGTAGGAGTTTGGAGGGCTTAGGTACATCGAGTAGATTAGGCTTGGAGGGTCTCTTGCTAACCCATGTATCCCAACTAATTGTCTAGTGGATCGATTGCCGCTTGGAGGGCGGCGGAGAGGTTTTTCGCCAAGTTCTTCAGTTTCCTCTTTGATAACACATCGGCGTGTTATCTTGTATTTGCATCTTTCTTCCCTACTCTTTTACATACCATATTACTGCTATGTTGCTTTGATTATGGATTAGATTAGTTTATTTGTTTATCCGCTCGCATTTACACTATTCCGCACTTAGTATTAAGTTAGTATAAAATCTATCGAGCAGTAACTTTAATTTGGGGGTCTAAATAGCTCTTGTGTTTTCAACACTTTTTTGAGCTTTCAATTGGTATCAGAGTGGGTGCACTTGCTATGGTTTAAATACCTAAGTGTGATCCTAGACCCCTTGGTGTGCCTTGAAAAGTGACTTGGTAATTGCCAACATGAAGGATAGTAAAGGTGTTTGTGAAAATGACTCTATGAGCATATTTGAAGACTGTTCTAGTAATGCACTGTTAGAGTTATTTAAATCAAAGAAACATGCTAGAATCTTTAGTCACATGCTGAAATCCTTAGTTCATAGGAACCATGATATACATAACAGCTTGTGTAAGTCAAATTCCTTAGTTTATGAATATAAGAGATGGAATATACACTTGTGTGATAAACTTGATCGTCTAAAAAGGAAACTACACTCATCCTTGAATGAAATAAAGAAAAATGAGTCCTTCTTTGATGGTCAAGAATGTCTTTCTCATGCATGTCTTTTTGTTCATACCGCATTGAAAGTGATCTTGACAGCAGTTATTCAAGGCATATGACTGGAGATAAGTCTCTATTCAAAACTCTTAAAAAGAAGGAAGATGGTTTTGTAACATTTGGAGATGGTAGTCATTCACAAGTTCTTGGCAAGGGAACGGTGGATATTCCGAGACTGCCTCTGTTGACTAATGTGCTGTATATTAAGGGATTGAAAGTGAACTTGCTGAGTATTACTCAGATTTATGATGAAGACTTCTTAGTCCAATTTTCAAAGAAAGGATGTCTAATCCTAAATGAAGAAGGTGTTCAAGTTTTAAAGGGACTTGAAACCACCGATAATTGTTATGGGGTCATTCCTAAACCAAGCATAGTATGTTGGAGTGCTCGGGTAAATCTCTTGGAGTTGTGGCATCAACGACTTGGACATGCTAATTACAAACAAGTGGCAAAAGTCTGAAAGCTTGAAGCTGTGGTTGGTTTACCAAAGTTTGGGAAAATTTAGAAGAATGCTTGTGGTCCATGTCAATTGGGAAAACAAACAAAGACAAGCCATCCTAAAGTAAATGTGGTTGCTACTTCTCGCCCTTTAGAGTTACTACATGTGGATCTAATGGGTCCAACAAGAACAGAAAACATGGGTGGAAAGCGCTATATCATGGTGGTAGTAGATGATTTCTCGAGGTATTATTGGGTGGATTTTCTTAGAGAGAAGTCAGAAGCATGTGACAAGATGGAAAAATTATGCAAGAGGTTGATGAATGAAAAGGGAGTTCCTATAGTCAAAATCAGAAGTGACCACGGGAAGGAATTTGAAAATACAAAGTTTGAAGCATTTTTAATGAACATGGCATCAAAAAGGAGTTCTCAACTCCAAAGACTCCACAACAAAATGGGGTAGTTGAAAGGAAGAACTGGGTGATTCAAGAGATGGCTCGAGTAATGTTACTCAACAAAAACCTTCCACAGAAGTTTTGGGCTGAATTTGTGAATACTTCATGCCACATTGGAAATAGGATTTATTTCCGAGTAGGAACAAAGAAGACATCATATGAAATTTGGAGAGAAAAGAAGCCGAAAGTGAAATATTTCCGAATATTTGGGAGCAAATGTTACATTCTCAATGATAGGGAGAATCTTGGAAAATTTGATGCTAAGAGTGATGAAGGGATATTTCTAGGATATTCCACAAATAGCTGAGCATATAGAGTGTTCAATAAGCGCACTAAAACGGTGACGGAGTCAATAAATGTGGTCATCGATGACACCATATTTGAAAAAGATATTGATGATGATGGTGAAGGATCAAACCTTAAGAAGAGTGAGGTTGATGACAACATGTCTCAAGGTGATGATGTTGAGAAAGAAACACCAGAAAAGGAGTTCACACCTCCTATACCAAGAAGGTTGACTAGATCAACACAAGGGTTTTCAAGCCCTATCACACCTCCAGAAGTTCAACCTCCAATTTCTCGCGATGAGGAACCTTCCAACTCCAAAGGACCGTCGTTAAGGGTAATCTTCAATCATCCATCCAGTAATATCATAGGTAATGTAGGTGAAGGACTTCGCTTGAGAAAAGGACCGGCCTATATTGCGAATCATGTGAGGTATAATTGTTATCTTGCTAAATTTGAACCAAAGAAAGTGGAGGAAGCTTTGAAATATGAGAATTGGGTTGAGTCCATGCATCAAGAGTTACATCAATTTGTTAGAAATGACGTATGGGAGTTGGTACCAAGGCCCAAGGATACACATGTAATTGGCACCAAGTGGATCTTCAAGAACAAAACTGATGAAGATGGTAAGGTTGTTCAAAACAAGTCTAGATTGGTGGCTCAAGGATACACTCAAGTTGAAGGCATATACTTGGATGAGTCGTTTGCTCCAGTTGCAAGGCTTGAGTCAATCCAAATTCTCCTCTCCATAGCATGCATTATGAACTTCAAGTTATATTAAATGGATGTGAAGAGTGCTTTCTTGAATGGATTTTTAAACGAAGAAGTGTTTGTAGAACAACCAAAGGGATTTCAAGACCTTCACTTTCCGGACCATGTGCTGAGGCTGAAGAAGGCATTATATGGGCTGAAACAAGCACCAAGAGCTTGGTATGATCACCTCACTACATACCTCTTGGATCATGGTTTCAAGAGAGGTCAAGTCGATCGAACTTTGTTTGTCAAAAGGAATGAGAGATCTCTTCTTGTGGCTCAAGTATATGTGGATGACATTGTCTTTGGATCCACAATCGATCATCTAGCTCATGAATTTTCAGAAAAAATGAAGAGGGAATTTGAGATGAGCATGGTAGGAGAGCTAAACTACTTCCTAGGGCTTCAAGTGAAACAACAAGAAGATGGGATATTTATCTCTCAAGAGAAATATGCCAAAAATCTTGTAAAAAGATTTGGTCTAGACTCTAAGAAACACACTTCCACTCCAAGAAACACACTTCCACTCCCATGAGTTCCTCGGCCAAACTGAGTCGTGATGCAGCAGGTGTAGAAATGGATCCAACACTCTATTAAAGCATAATCGGTAGTCTTCTATATCTCACTGCTAGCAGACTAGACATTGCTTTCAGTGTACGAGTATGTGCCCGATTTCAGGCTGCACCCAAAGAATCACACTTGACAGCAATCAAACGAATTATCCGCTACATAAATGGCACATTTGATTATGGAATTTGGTATTCAAGAGACTCAAATGAGTGCCTAGCTGGATATTCTGATACTGACTGGGCCGGGTGCATTGATGATAGAAAAAGCACTTCTGGTGGTTGTTTTTATCTTAGAAACAACTTGGTATCATGAATGAGCAAAAAGCAAAATTCAGTTTCTCTATCAACGTCTAAAGCTGAATACATTGCAACAACAAGTTGTTGTGCACAATTATTGTGGATGAAAAAGCTTCTTCATGATTATGGAATTACTCAAGACACTATGTGTGTATTCTGTGATAATACAAGTGCCATAAATTTGTCAAAAAATCTAGTTCAACACTCAAAATCAAAGCATATCGAGATCTGGTATCACTTCATTCGAGACTTGGTTGAAGAAAAGACTGTGTACCTAGAATTCATCAACACTGACAACCAAAAGGCAGACATATTTACTAAACCTCTTGATGGTCCGAGGTTTGAGTCTTTACGTAAGACCATCAGTGTCAGTATCATTCCTTAAACTACATTCTTGTGTGTGAACCTTCTCTGTTCATTGTTGCATATCTGGTGTTTAGGTCTTACATGACTTGTTAGTTTATGTTTCTTTTACCTGTTTGGCTTGTGCCTGCTTTTGTTGTTGATCTTACTCTATTTGGTTTGTTTTTGAGTGTGTTCAAAAATTCAAAAACCCATAAAAATTGAAAAATCTTCAAAAAGTTTGATTGCTTGTGTTATGCTTATCATATGTGAGTTTGGCCTAGTACCTTCGTACTAATGCCGTAATGCATTTACGATCTTAGCTTGTTTTGTATGCACATTTATCTTTATGGAAGAAATCTTGAAAACTATGTGTGATTGTTGTAAATAGATCTTCAAGCTTGTCATGAATGATTGGTCAAGAGTCTTGATGGTTTTGATACTTGCATAGACTTGTGTCTATATCTCTTCCAAATTTATTTTTATGTTTTTGCAAAAGAGCTCACCAAATGTAAATCTCCAAATGAAAAGAGATATCGAGCTGCAAAAGCCTATCGCACACACTAGTATTTGACTGGGAAAAAGGGAAAGCGACTTTTATGTTTTGAAATGTAAGGTGCTCAAAAACCCAAAGGCTAATTCTAAATGTTGATATATCAAAAATATCAAACACTGATCTCAAAAGGAGATGTATTTGTTAGGTTTTAAAGACTTAGGATTTTATGTATTTAGAACTCTAATATGTAATGTTGGTAAACCATGATCAAAACAGGTTGTTGCTCAAAGTTGTGTAATTTATGTAAAGTTGGAATCGACCTAATGCAGAAGCTACTGTGCATTTTGGCTTGGCTCGATCGATCGAAGGTTAGACTCGATCGATCGAAAGTCGGCCAAAATGTTTTTTCTGCAGAATTTCCAACTCAGTCCTACCTCATTAAACGTTTAGGGTTTTATGTTTTTGCCCTAGGTATATAAGGCAAACCCTAGCCACGTTTTAGAGGTTACTCTGATTGTTATTGTTGCTCATATTTGCGGTTTGTGTGAATCTCTTGTGAGATCCTTGAGGACTTTTCCTTCACATAAACTTAGGGTTTTCAAGACAAAGATAAATCAACATCTTGATGATCAACTTAATTGCTGCCATTGGAGCATAAAGAAACACAAGCGGGAGTGCTTGTATCTTGTGGAGAATCCAAGAAAGAAGGAGTCCGTGGATTCGGAGCTTACACGTGGTCGTGTCAGTAAGTTCTATTGGTGGGTAGCAACAAGAAGTCAAGCGAGGGTGCTTGTAAGTCTTATTGTATGAACTTCAATTCTTTCTTATAGTGGATTCAAGTTTAGCTTGAGGATAGCTAGGTTAAATCCTCCCCAGGTTGTTTTACCGGTTTGGTTTTCCTAGGTGATCATATCTTTGTGTTCTTTATATTTCTACCGCTTTATATTCTTGATATGATTGTTTGATTGTTTTAACCTAGATCTGCATAATTTGACTAAGTTAATCACTTGGCTAATTAACTAGGTTAATCTAATTGTTGTTTTAAGGGGGTTTAAAACCTAACAGGTGGTGTCAGAGCAGGTTGCTATTTTGTTGTAAATCTTTTGATCTCTGAGCTGATCCTTGACCCCTGTTGTCATGAAACACGGACACTCTTTTGTTGTTCCTCCTCACTTTGATGGGAATAACTATGCTTATTAGAAAGTAAGGATGAAAGCATTCCTAAAATCTATTGATGATAGGGTTTGGAATTCCGTTGAGTACAAATGGGAAAAGCCCACTACTCCTGTGAGTGAGTGGCAAACTTCTCAAAAAGAAGCAGCTGCATTCAATAGCAAAGCTATGAATGCTATCTTTAATGCTGTTTCAACGGAGGAATTTAGGAGAATCTCAAATGTTAAGGTTGCTCACACTGCTTGAAAAATCCTCCAGACTGTGCATGAAGGCACCAAGGCTATTAAGATTAATAAATTGCCACAATTAACTTCTAGATTCGAAAGAATAAGAATGTCTGATGATGAAACTTTTGATGAATTGTATGCTAAGCTTAATAATATTGTTAATTCTGCATATAATTTGGGTGAAATCTATGATCAACCTAAAATTGTTAGGAAGATACTTAGATCTTTAACTGAAGACTTTAGATTCAAAGTTATAGCCATTACTGAGAGCAAGGATGTGGACTCCATCCCTGTTGACGAACTTGTAGGATCTCTTCAGTCCTATGAGTTGGACCTACCCAAAGCTAGCAAATCCAAGTCAATGGCTCTTAAGTTAGTTGATGATGTTGAGGTTGGTGGATTTGATGATGAGCTCTCTGCTACAGAGATTGCTTACCTTGCCAAGAACTTTAGGAACTTTCTTAGGAATAGTAACAGAAAGGCAAGAAATCCAAACACTGCTGAACCTAGAAATTTTAAGAAGAATGATCCCACTAAGGTTAGCAACACTGAAAAACCTAGAGAAAAAGTAGGTCAATCTTCCAATAATTCTTTGGGTCCTCAATGTTTTGGATGTCAAGGATATGGTCATGTTAAATCTAAATGTCCTACATTCTTGAGGTCTAAGGGCAAGGCTATGGCTGTAACCCTTAGTGATAATGAGGTTTCTGATGATGAGTCTGGATATGACGAGGATGGAAACTTCATTGGTTTCACTGCTACGGCTGTAGTCAATGAAAGCATGTCTGTTGAAAAGAACCCTTCGGATGGGGAACTCTCTGAAGATGCAGATCTTTAAGAGGCCTATAATAAACTTTGCAAAGTTTCTGCAAAGGATGCTATGAATGTTGAACTTGGCCTGAAGAAAATTGAATCTCTTAAGCATGATAAGAAGAATTTACTTGTTAAATTGTTTGATGCTAATGAACTTTTGAACAATTTGAAAACTGAGAATATGCTGTTGATTGATAAGGTTAAGAAATTAGAACTTGATTTATCTATTGCTAGATCTGCTAGTTCTAAACTTGATCAAATGTTGAGTGTTCAAAAGTATCCTTTTGAAAAATCTGGTTTAGGTTTTGTTGATAGCATCTCTGTGTCTGTACCACATTCCACAAATTTTGTTCCTTCATCTTCTTCTAAACCTTCTGTGAGTGAGGTTGCGAGTGAAACTGTCAAACCCCCTATGAATGAGGTTGTCAAACCCATAGAAGTTTCACCATCTAGGAAGATTAGGGTTGATCTGAAAGAGTCTAAACCTAAAGAGTCTACCCTTTCTAAGGACAAAATGCATGGTAAACCTGCTTGGGTTTGTCATTTTTGTGGAAAGTCTGGACACATTCGTCCTAACTATTACAAGCTTCAAGCTGCTAAGAGAGGAAACAAACCAAAAGTGACTATGCCTCAAGCACAAGATCCTATGGCACTCATTGGTGAATTGGTAAAGGCTTTAAACCTTTATTCCAATCCTGGAGTTGGAAATCACTCAAACGTGAATAGGAACTCCAATGCTCATTGTGCATCTAAAAGGTTTTGGATGCAAAAGACTCGATCTAATTGAGTCTTTCTGACATGGTCATTGTGCTTCATTGCTCTATCTGTTGTGACCATTGATCTTTGTTTTTTGTTGTTTCTTTCTAGGATTTGTATTGCATAACATTCATGCATTTCATTCTAGGATTTATTTTGTTTTCCCTTTTGAAATTAAAAAAAAAAAGGATGAAGCAAAATTGTGTTTGGCATTATTTTTCTTGTTTTTGAAAACAAGGTTGGTCAATTTAATTTTCACATAACATGTTTTATGTACCTTGTTTAACTTTGATGAGATTATTTATTGAACTTTACTAGTTGAAACTTTGTAGTGCATGTTGTGTGGGAAAGATATTTATGGTTATTGGTCACTTTGTCTTGATCTTGAAGTCACATGTTATTTGGTTGTCAAAATTGATCCTTTTGAGAAAGGCATAAATAACCATCTCACCACTGTTCACTAGCCAATCATGAACACCTTAGTGCATATCATAAGATTTTGTGCTCGAAAAAGTGTAGCACATGCACAAAAAGAACATAAGGTGTAGCCTCGGTTAAATTGCTTAATGCTCAAAATTGGTGTGTACTATTAGGCTTGATGCCAAATCACATAAATTAAAATTGGTGTGTATATTATGAGGCAGAATTCAAGAAACTTACATGATTGCAAGCTTTTGTTCTAGGAGATGTGAGAGTTATATGATATAACTCTTTTGGTGATAGTCACTTTCAAATTCTATGTGATGAATTGTGTAGACTTTGTGTTTGATTTCTATTCACATATCACCTCACATGTATCTCAAGTTTTTGCTAGTTGCACACACTATACAAGTTACTCTTTGCTAAACACAGTACATGTTATTGTGTGTGTTTTTGGTTTGACCAACCAAGTTTGAAAATATCTTGAGAATTATGCACAACATATTTGTTGCTTGAGAATTTAAAGGGAGGATGATTGAAAATTTGTTTTGGAAAAACTGGGTTTAAAACATGGGTTTTTGAAAAAGCATTTCATCTTATACTCATGCATTTTGTTCATTAATTTTAATGCTTTGAGGAGTAGTTGCCCAACTTGTGTTTTTTGTTTCAAAACTATGATTCTTCTCAAAATTCGTGAGCCTCTGCCTGTTTCGATCAATCCATTCTGTTTTTCTATCGATCGAAAATGTGCTTAAAATTTTAAAGAGTCTCGGGTTGTTTCGATCGATCGAATGTAATTTTCAATCAATCGAATATCACAAATCAGGTTTTTAAAACTTCAGATCTTGACTTTTTCAAATCACTTTTCAAAACTTTTCAAACCTTTTTCTCTCTCTCTCTCTGACTCAACAAGCTTACTCATCAAATTTTTTGTCGTTTTCCTGCGAATTTTTTGCAAGGTTTTCCTCTCCCAACACCGGTAAGACCTTTTTACCCCTCCTTTTTCTCTTATTTTCAAGTTTCATGCATTTATCATTGAAATTTTTGGACCTATTCTTTTTGGGGTTTTTGAGGATTCAAGCCATTTTATGTGAAATTGATCATTGGGTTTTTGTTGGGACTTGATATAAATATAATCTTGTTGGTTTAATTTGATCAATTTTGGGTTTTTAGAGAAATTGAAATTTCTAGGGCTTGTAATTGATCCGATTTTGGGATTTTTTCAAATTGAGTTCAATTGATGCAATTGACTTGTTGAATTGATGTAATTGATCATTATTTTGTGTTTTCTAACAAGTGGTATGATCAATTAGTCAAATTTTTCCAGAATCCTAACAATTGGTTTTTCAATTTTGGGGTTTTTATTAGAAACTCTATACTCAAGCCAATTCTGTGAAATTGAACTTAATTTTACTGCATTAGAACATGCATCATGACATTTTGATTGTTCATGCATCATATAGATTTTTGTTCTATATTTTTTGTGCTAACTTGCAGTCTACCCTTGGTTTGTGTTTTGTTTTGTTCTTTTTGGTTCTTTCTTTGTGTCTTTGTCCTTTCCTTAGCAACATGCCTAGGAAGACTAGAGCTTATTGGTCTGTTCCTCCCCCTTTTTCTTTTAACCGTGAGAAGTTTCCTAGTGAGAAAAACCAAGAGATCTTTGAGACACTGAACCTAAAGAGAAAGATATGGGCTGAGCGGTATGTAGTGTTAGATGAGCTTGATCCTGCCATAAGGGCAAACTTTGAGTGTCGGGGCTGGTTACCTTTGTTGGATATTTCTGATCTTCCTTCACCTGCTACCTTGATTAGAGAGTTCTTTTCGAACATCTCTATCCGCATCTATGATTCCAACACTTTGGTAAAGAGTTGGATGCGAGATGTAGAGTACACCATTACTCCTACAGTAGTGGCTGATGCTCTAGTGGTACCGTTGCTCCAGCACCCTGTCTACCCGTATGATGAGTCTCCTCCTATGGATGATGTCATGTCATACATCACTAGGTCTTCTATCCAGTGGGGTACTGATCCTCGGATCACGTCTGTTGAGCTTCCTGAGACCACTTATCTTTTTCTTAGGATAGCCTATCATTTGATTTGGCCCATCTCTCATCTTCGAGTTGGCTCTAAACACCCTAGGTCTGAGCCTTCTGGCACCGCACCTCCTCCTTCTTCTTCTACAGGTCCTGCTGGTGAGGATGTTGCCGATCCTGTTGCTGATGTTGCTGCTGCTGATGTTCCTCCACCTCCTTCGGATGACTTTGATGTACGTCATACCCTGGAGACTATCATGACTGTTCAGGCGGCTCATGGTCAGATTTTGACTTGGCGCATCTTCGTTCACCCTCACCACCTCCTTTTGATGATGGCATGTGATTGTCCTTAGGCATTCCGTCACAAAAAGGGGGAGTAGAGTTTTGACACTTGTAAAGGAGTTTTTGTAGTGAGGGGGAGTTTCTTTTGTGTTTTTTAGGAGATAGTGGAGATATTAGATTGTATCTAAGTGCTTCACTGTGTATACTTTCTTTTGATATCATTGTTTGGGCTATTCATGTTTGAGGGAGATACATTGATTTTTATATATATGATTCTTGATTCTTGTGTTCACTACTTATTGATTTATATTTATGGGTTATTTATTGATATATGTCTTTATTATGTGTTGTGTGGAACATACAAGAATGCTTTATTTTTGTTGTATCTAACTTAGGGGGAGAGTTAGTTTACATACTTGTTGATTTACTGTTTTTTTGTCACACATGCGTTTATGTGTTTGTTGAGTGTTTCAGGAATATACCGGTTGATTCAATTGAGCTGCTGTCTACACTTGCAACTGATGGATAGTAGTTAGGATTGAATTTGTGTTATGAGCATTATGTTTGTCAAGGGCTTTTACTTGTAAACTTTAAGCTTTTAATTTGTGTTTTGTCATAGATTGCCAAAGGGGGAGTTTGTTTGGTTCTAAAGACTTAGGATTTTATGTATTTAGAACTCTTATTTGTAATGTTGGCAAACCATGATCAAAAAAGGTTGTTTAGTCTTGTTTAGGCTTGCTCAAAGTTGTGTAATTTATGTGAAGTTGGAATCGAGCTAATGCAGAAGCTACTGTGCATTTCGGCCTGGCTCGATCGATCAAAGGTTAGACTCGATCGATCGAAAGTCGGTCAGAATGTTTTTTTTGCAGAATTTCCAACTCAGCCCTACCTCATTAAACATTTAGGGTTTTACGTTTTTGCCCTAGGTATATAAGGCAAACCCTAGCCACGTTTTAGAGGTTGCTTTGGTTGTTATTGTTGCTCATATTTGCAGTTTCTGTGAATCTCTTGTGAGATCCTTGAAGAGCTTTCCTTCACATAAACTTAGGGTTTTCAAGGTAGAGATAACATCAACATCTTGATGATCAACTCAGTTGTTGCCATTGGAGCTTAAAGAAACACAAGCGAGAATGCTTGTATCTTATGGAGAATCCAACAAAGAAGGAGTCCGTGGATTTGGAGCTTGCACGTGATCGTGTCAGTAAGTTCTACTGGTGGGTAGCAATAGGAAGTCAAGCGGGGGTGCTTGTAAGTCTTATTGTATGAACTTTAATTCTTTCTTATAGTGGATTCAAGTTTACCTTGAGGATAGCTAGGTTAAATCCTCCCCAGGTTTTTTTACCGGTTTGGTTTTCCTGGGTGATCATATATTTGTGTTCTTTATATTTTCGCTGATTTATATTCTTGATATGATTGTTTGATTGTTTTAACCTAGATTTGCATAATTTGACTAAGTTAATCACTTGGCTAATTAACTAGGTTAATCCAATTGTTGTTTTAAGGGGTCTAAAACCCAACAGTATTATCCAAAATGGATCAAATGTTATGATTTATGCAGAAGCCAAATGAAAAGCTTCTAAGTTATGTAATCAATTTGTGGGAGGTCATATATACTCATTTTTATAATTGAGATAGTCCACTTGATTTCGTAGCAGTTGTGTATGACTCGATTGAATTGATCATTGAAGCTTGACTCTGGTCTAAGGACTATTTCACTTTTGATACTCACACACAACACACAAGACTTTGATTCAATTAATGCTTATCTCATTTGTGTGATTGTACATGTTCAAATGTGATGTGTATGCTTAAGTACTTGCTGATCAAACCCAAAAATATTTTTGAGTGTTTTATATGTTTTTTAAAGTGATTTTATACTTTCGTGTCTTTAGTTTTTGTTCAAAATGCATTTTTGTGTTTTTCTTCAAAAACTGGTTTAGAGGTTCTCTCGAGAGAAGCTCGCGACTTAAAGCTTCCTACGAAAAAGGCTTAAGGGAAATAAATTTTTCATCATGTCACACAGAGACTCTCGCGACTGTATCGCGACTACCTCATGACCAACAGCTTCTCGCGAAATGCTGTTTGGCTAAAACTGGATTTTTCCAAAATCAGACAAAAGCTATCGCAACTATCTCGCGACTATTTTGCGACCTAAAGCTTCTCGCAAAAGTTCATGTGCTTTAGTGGCCATTCTCGCGACTGTCTCGCTGCTCTCTAACCCGTGAAAAGAGCGTGTTTTCAGTTTTTATATAGTAGATGTGACAGTTTTTCAAACCATTCTCAATTCCCTCGCTAAGCCTCTCTCGAATGCTTTTCAACCCAAAATCATATTTCAATCAAACCCCATCAATTTCAAGCATATTTTCTGCATATCTAAAACATTTTCTTCATGTTTCTCCTAGATTATGCAGAATTTTATGTTAGGGTTTCAAAATTTGGGGATTTTTCAAAAATGGGTTGGGTTTCTATAGTTTGTGCAATTTTTTCCAAAATCTTTGATTGGGCTGAGTCCCATTTGATGTTTGTGCATCTGTATTGGCCCCATGAGGCATTTTAACATGTATTGAGGCAAGATTTCACCATGTTCATGCATTATTCATGTTTTATTTGCTTTGTTGCATGTTAGGTGTTTGATAGAATGTCTAAGTGACATTTCTGTGTTGAAATTGGACTAATCTGAGTTCCAATCTTTGGTCTAGGTTTTATTTGCTCATGTTTATCATGTTTTAGTCAATGGTTATGTGTTTTACACAATTTGTCCATTTTGTGCCTCAATGCCATGTCATGCACACACTAGGCACACACCTAGGCACCCTCTAGGCACACCTCATGCATCTCATGCTGCACACACATGCATTAGCACATGCACACACATGCACAGTTACTTATTCTCATGCGTTGTGTCTATGTTTCCTTGTTTTATGTGTTTTCGCATATTGTTTTGAGTTGGTTATGCTCTATTTTAGGCTATTTTACCTCTGTTTTGGAACTAACTTGAATTTAATAAAGTTTTTGTGTTTTGTTTTGTGTTTTTGCACTTTTTTTTTTCTGTTTTGTGCTCAATTGTGCAAATGTCTCCTACCAAACATTCTGCGACCAAGAAAACCACAAAACGTCCTCACACCAATTCAGACAATTTCAAGTCTGCTGATGCTGACATGAAGTACAATGATTGCTACAAAAGAGCAACCATTATCATGGAGAGGGTGGTTCAGCTAGAAACCCTTGAGGACACCTTCATCCCTGAGGTATTCAAAGAAAGGACTTGGACCAAGCTGTTGAACCCGGTTGAGGTTGTGTACTTAGAGATCATTCGAGAATTTTTCTCAAATGCTACTATGGAAGATGTCAATATAGTTACTGGGTGAGGCACAAGGAGTTCATGATCACAAGGGATAGTATTCAAGAATTTTTGGAGATTCGTCCTCCCTCTCAGCCAATATCAATCCAATATGAATAGAGATTGGGCTCAACTGAGGAGATGATAAAGATTCTTGGTGGTTCACCAAAGAAATCATCAATGGATACAATCTGATTTTCTCCAGAGATGAGGACATTGAGTTATGTGATGATCCATAACTTGTATTCAGTCACCAACCTCACCACTCTATCAACTCCAAGGACGAGGTTTCTCTACAACCTTTTTACTCACAAAGAGATTGATATATGTAGTCGCATCTTCCACATTCTGAAGAAGAGCATTGAAAAGCAGAATTCAAGGACTGTAATGCCTTTTCCCACACTGATTATGGGACTCATTGCGAAGACAAAGCTGAAACTTCCCAGTGGACTCACAGTAGTTTAAAGGGACTACCCCATTGCTGCCCATACATTGATTAGGAGCACAGCACACATCAAAGGCTCCAAGATTGGTGTGCATACCGTACCACAACCACGTGTTGAGCTCGAGGGTGGTAATACAGAAGAAGAGATTGATCGATTTACTTCTGCTCCAGAACCTTCAGCACAACCATCTTCTTCTGCACTAGCACAAGGACCAGATAGACTAGATCGTCTCCTAGAGAGAGTGGACCAGATGTTCATCATGTTAGATTCCCATGTGCAGCACACAGCGACCCAGTTTGCATACGTTCAGGGACAAATCACTGCATTCTCTTCCCAGATAAGTGACTTGTCCACGGCGCATGGATCAGATTTAGAGTCTGATCAGTTCTAGCCTCTTTGGCCATTCCGGTAAAAAAGGGGGAGAAAATTTTGAGGGGGAGCTGAGGAAGAGCTTGCACAGTGTTAGGGGAGCATAGGTTTAGACTTATAAGCATTGGTTGTTGGTTCATAGACGGTTTACTTCTATTTATTTTAGATTTTATAACTGTTGTTTTATGCTTATAGCTTTTACTGCTTTTGTTTAAAGCTTAAATACTCTGTTTTAATTTCAGTTTAATTTCAGTATTTTGTGATTATCTCTATGCTTTGTAGCATACTTACTTGCACTTTTAAGATATTGCTAATATGTCTTAAGTACCTCACTCTTGTGCCCTAGTAGGATTTTGTATCCTAGATGAAAATACTTCGTGTATTTTGCATTGGTTGAGTGTGAGACATGCAATTGATCCTTTGGATTGTTCTTAATTGCATTGCGTGTTCGGATGAGCATTTACTAGCTAAATGTTCATTGTAGTAATTCTTTAATGACTGTTATTGTATGATCAAGATATGCTACATGTTTTACAGTGTTTACAAACTTGATCGTATTTTACTTGCTTATGTACGTACCTTGTGTTCAACTTGTCATAAGCTTAATGAAAGTTCTGTTAGTGTACAAGTGTTTCAGGTTACAGGTATATTCGTGCAAGTGCTTCACAGCTTCTAGATTAGGTGTGAGTGAGTTTTGCCATTGTTCGCAAACTCACGTTTAAGTCTAGAGTTTGTTTTAGGGGTTTTGTCATGGAATAGCCAAAGGGGGAGATTGTAAAGTTGTTATTTACAACATTGTGTTTTGTTGGCTTTTATTCCGTGCCAAATTTGATTGTAATTTTATTCAATATGTTGTACCTTGTATTTATTGTGGGATTTCATTGTAAGGGTTGTGTGCTAGAGAGAGAGTGTGTGAAGACTCAAGCAATTGAAGAATGAAGTGTTCTCGCGGGTAGCTCACGACTTAGCCTCCCATGAAGTAACTCATGTGCCCTGCACATGCTGGAATGCGAAGAGTCAAGCCAAATGGAGACAGTTGTGTCTCGCGAGTATCTCACGGGTAAGGCCTTCCCGCGAGACACCCACGAGGCATTCTATTCTGCTAGCTTGTCTAGTCTGATACACACTTTCTATGCCTACACTATTTATACTCACATTACCCACAAATGTTAAGGAGTGCTTCTGAGAGAAACCCTAGCCAAACACCTTGAGAATTAGAGATTGTCATGCCCACAATCCTCTACACATTTGCTAGTGAAAATTCCTCAACTCCTACCTCTCCATTTCCATACCATTAAGAGGTTGATAGCCCAAACACTTACCACACCCTTTGAGAGTGTCAAGTGTAGTTTTGGTGCTACTGGGAAGCATTGGAAGAAGCCAAGGATGGCAGATGCAACATGGAGCTTGTTGCGGGATCCGGAGAACTAAGACAAGACACGGTTCCGAGAAGCCTTGTTAGAGAAGGAGCTTGGAGGGCTTAAATACGTAGATTAGGCTTGGAGGGTCTCTTGCTAACCCATGTATCCCAATTGATTGTTTAGTGGATCGATTACTGTTCACGTAAAATAATCTGCAAGCGCACAGAATCGTAACAAGTAGTAAAGTGTTTTTAGAAAACAAATATCGAACCCACAGGGATTAACTATGTTATTGAATACCGAAATTCACTAAATTAATTACTATTTGGAAAATCGAAAATAAATGGAATGTTCTACTATCTGAATTAAATTAAACTATTTAATAAAAATAAATCTACGAATAAAAATTTAACAAAACGCAAAAATCTAAAAGTGTAAAAATATGATAAGAATGGATCTAGAGCGGTTGATTTCACCTAACAAATCCCACACAATTTATTCTTCCTAATTATTAAATTCTAATAATCTCCCATTGATGATTAAAAATTCCTTAAGTATTCAATATCTTCTCTCGAATAATATCAAAAATATCTTCAACTAACAATTCCATATCTCTATGTGAATTTAATTAATTGGAGACTCATTATGTACGTTGAATTTTCTAAAAAATCACACTAATCGCGGTAAAGCATCTCTACTTTCGCTCAACTAGTGGTGTTTAATTCTAGAACTAAAATAATAAATCACCTCTCGGTCTCATTGTAATTCAATTGATCAAACCATAATTCGTAAAAAATAGTAAGCATTAAGAATAAGAATTAAACACTCAATCATGGAAATATTAAAAATAAAATAATTCAGAATATAAATTGTGTGTTCATTGCTAGACTACATCAACGCTCTAGAAAATAAAATTTAGTTCATAATAAAACTGAAAAGAAAACAAATAAAACTTATGTCTTTCATCTGATGGTTGATCAACATGAAGCTCTCGCCTTTGTCCTCAGATCCTCCTCTTCAGAAAGACTCCCAAAAGCAAAATCTTCAATGCGGCCCTACATTTTCCTCTCAGGTTTCTCTCCCCTTCTTTTTACCCTAAAGAGCCTTTAAATAGGTCAAGGAATCCTATTACAAGTTGAATTCCCGTTTGGAAAAAATCCCAGATTTTTAGGCTTCACTTAACCGATGATTTTGGCCCATTTAATATCAGAATTCGGACTTTTGGCAAACTACAAAGTTGTAGCCCTTTAAGTTAACTTTCCAGCCCAACTTGAATCATCTCGATCGGATATCTGAGCCCAAAGTTATGCTGAAAATACTAACTGATGTGCAGGCTGGAATCCTAATCCGAATTGGACTTGGATTTTGTGCAAAATTCCTTTGATTCCTTGCTCTTCTCATTCCTTCAAAGCACAAATGAATAGATAAATATAAATAAAAAATCAAATCAAATCAAAAGAAATAAAGGAAAACTAACAATTTTAGTAAATAAGAAGATAATAAAAATCATGTAAAAATTACACTTATCAATTACCACTTGGAGGGCGACGGAGAGGTTTTTCGCCGAGTTCTTCAGTTTCCTCTTCGATAACACATCGGCGTGTTATCTTGTGTTTGCATCTTTCTTCTCTACTCTTTTACATATCATATTACTGCTGTGTTGCTTTGATTATGGATTAGAGTAGTTTATTTGTTTATCCGCTCGCATTTACACTATTTCGCACTTAGTATTAAGTTAGTGTAAAATCTATCGAGCCGCAACTTTAATTTGGGTGTCTAAACAACTCTTGTGTTTTCAACCTTTTTCGAGCTTTCATTGAGAATCCCATCCTAGGCTCTACTTCCTCCAAGCCTGATCTCAGTGGTCTGCTTGGGCTTCTGCTTTCCTGCAGCTTGTTGGGCTGCAATCTTAGGTCTTTCCTTAAGCCTCTTGAGTTTGATACGATCCTTCCACATTCACCTATCCAATTATTTTGCTTCAATCTCTTCATCACTGGCTTACCCTTCTTAGGAATGATACCATAGACAAAGCCGCGAGCTTTTCAAACTTCCATCAGCTTCAGCTTATACTTGAGAATCCCATCTTGTGCTCTACTTCCTCCGAGCCTGATCTCAGTGGTCTGCTTGGGCTTCTGCTTCTCTGCAGCTTGTTGGGCTACAATCTTTGGTCTATCCTCAAAACTCTTGAGTTTGATATGATCCTTCCACATTCGCCTTATCCATTATGTTGTCACACTTTAATTAAGTCATCAACTTCTAAATCCAAACTATTGCTGTAACGCCTCAAAATCATAAGCAATAAAAGTCTATTTAATCTGAAAAATCCATAAAAATATTAAATAAAAGAAACCAGCAATCTTAAATCTCATCACAAAGTGTCAAAGCTCTAATTCACCAAAGACAAAACATCCTCAAAATAATTCTCCAATACAATATTTAATGCCATAAAAATGACAATAAAATCCTCAATTCCACAAAATAGTTTGTAACTGCTGTCTCCCAAGAATCTCTACTCCAATAATCCCTTTAATGTGTCTATAATGGGAACTAAAAGAGGGGTGAGATAACTCAATAAGTAGAATTCACTAACATTGGGGTGTGGGAACAAACCTTTCAAATAATTAATTTTTACAACAGTTTCATAACTTGTAACTCATCAATATTCATCATCAAATACTTCATATATATAAAAACAAATATATTTATATTGTGAGCCATCATAATATATATATATATATATATATATATATATTAATATCATCACATAAACAATTTCCTAGGCTTTTCTCATGGTCAACGTTTACGCCCCGTTGACAGGGTTGTGCCGTTCCTCTTTTTGGGACTAGAACCTCCTTTTCATCCCCTTTCTTAAGGATGGTTCCTTTGGAACCTAAAGGTGCACTCCCTTGCTAAGGAGCTTTCTTTTTGGATCCTTAATAATATACTCCCTTGCTAAGGAGCTATCAAATGTGCACTGTCCCCTTTTTTGGGACCATCCCTTGCTAAGGACTAACTGCAGTATGATTGTCCCTTGCTAAGGACTAGATACCATACTGAGCTTCTATTCACAACTTGCCATAGGCTTCCAAAATACATTTCAATATGCTCACAAAAATAATCCATTCATAATTCTCAAAAATATAAAGATATATTCACGCATACAAGTTTAAATAAATTCAGGTTATCCCACAAGTTTTCATAAAACGAATAGTCAATGTGCACATCAAACATTTATAAAATATCAATTCATATATAAAATATCAACATGTTTCTTTGATATAAAATAGTTTAATAATCAACACTGCTTTGGGAAAACCCCCAAAATTAGTAAACACCACTTACCTCTTAGTTGCAAAAATAAAGGAAATCAACCTCCCTTGAATCATAACAATTCAGTAGAATTAGAACCTAGCAACACCAAAAATAGGTTCATCAATACACAATTTCCCACTTCAAACTTTATTTTCACACTTAAACGGATTTATCCTAAACAATATTGATATATCCAAAATCCTCCATTTATTCACTTAACTATCCAATTTAATATTGGAAGCCACATGTAGCCTTAATTTATTAATATAGTTGCTTAGCATTCCCACTTGATGCCGCTGGATATCTATTGACTCTAATATATATATATATATATTCAATCTAACATGGGAAGCCACGAGGTAGTATTCTTAATCTATCAATCCGGTTGCTTACATTTTTCCCTTAAAGCCACAGGATATATAAACCTATCTGATCAACCTAATATATGAAGCTATTAATCAAAAGTAGAAGCCACATATTAAAGTTATGTCAAATCCATCTTAAAGCCTATGGAGGACAATATGGCTATATAGTATGTAATCAATTTCAAAGCCTATGGAGGATCATACGGCTATATAAATAAACAGTTCCTATTTTAATATTGTAATCATCAACCCAAAGACCCAAATCCTCTTGATGCCATAAAGCACAAGGACACGGCTGGACACATATTTGGACAATGACAATGGCGGTGAAAAGAGTGAGACTATAAACAATTATATATAAACCATAAATGTTAGGACATATGTGGTTCACATGTTAAGAACATATGTCATACTTATTTATGTAAATTGGCTAATCCTTTGACAAAACGCACTCTACTTGTAATTGGGTAGTTCTAGGTGTTTTTAATACTTCAAGAAACAAGGTTTCAAGATCAAGTGTTGAAATCATCAAGTCTGTCCAAGAAAACACAAGCTGAAGTGCATTTTCATTAAAGCTCGACACCTGCTATCTGTCGAGATTTAAAAAATCAGATTTTCTGATCTGATTTCTTGGGATCCGTGAATATGTTTTTGGGCCTTCTTTTCTTCTAACCCTAAACATTTAAAAGGATTGTTTTAAGAGCCGTCAACATAGACACAAGTTGCTAAAGCATTGAGCAATCCTTGTTCAAGCAAATTGTGATCAAAAGACGAAGTTCTTGACCTAGTTCATCTTCTCTGAAGAAGTTGCTGTGTATTTGCACCAAAGGGCTTTGTGACTAAGCATCTTCCTAATCTTCATCGTGTAGGATGAACTGAAGAACTTTGCAACCAACCTCTTCTTCTAAGTTGGTATTTGAAGTCGCGTACTGGGATCCGCGTATCTGGTTAGTCACGTACTTGGGAGCCGTGCATTAAAGGTGGAAATTGTCACTACAAATCAAGTCCAATTGGGTATTGGGGTAAGGGTTCAACTGTAGGTTGGTAAGGTACTTGGGATTCCTTTACTTGTAACCGCTTGATTTGATAATAGTGGAGTTTCAGGAGTGGTGACCTGAAAATCATCCGGTGGAGTTTTTGCCGTTAGGGTTTTCCCCATTCGTGAACAAATCACCGTGTTATTTTATTTCCGCTGCATAATTAGTTTATTGGTGATTTGTTTGTGCTGCCATGCAATTGCATGATAAATTTATTAATTAATAACTTGACTAATTAATTAATTGGTTTAATCACAAGGGGTCATTCAGTTTGTGGCCTATCAATAAGCAACCCTTTTCCTTTCATATGGTGACAAACCAATTGATAAAGTCCAAGCCTATTAGATACAATTTCAAAGCTCTTGACATGCAGCCATATTTGACCATTCCTTATCTCATATAATAACAATATAGGACATCTTTTCCCTTAATGTAGGGATAGGTGGAGATTCATGAGACCAACGTCTCTTAGCTCCTTTCCATGACACATGCCTATATGTACTTGCCTAGTATAAGTATGATAACAATCATAGGAGTCCTATTTCCATTAATATAGTCATAGAAACCATACCTATAGTCTCTTCTCACAGCTACAGTGACGGAAGGCAAAGTTCAGTAGTCGGCTAAAGCAAAAAGGAATCCCATCAGTAAATACACGTGTGATTTAAGAGGAAAAAGGCTAGGGTTATTAAGACCCATATATTTACTCATGCCACCTCACTTGGGCTTCATATTCCATAGTACTAATCTTATTTTTAATATCTTAGGCTTAAATCAATTTAATCCATTTAATTGTAGGCCTCCTTTATAATTTACATATAATAATTAAATTAGTGTCAAAATTTTGGGGTGTTACAGTTGCCCAATGTGTCACCAACCAGCATAAGGTGGTTCATTGAATCAAATTACAACAATCCTCTGGTTGATGAGAAAAGCGCTTGGAAAAAAAACAAAACAAAATCTTTAATCTTACTACTTATTTTGTTTCAGTCCCCAAGCTATACATCCACTCTAGGACTAAAACGAAAAGTTGTACCAAGCTCCCTAATAGCACAAGGTTTGTTACATTGAACATCAAAATCAATCCACAGTCAAAAACCCAAATTAATTTTCTATTCCTACCTTATCTCGAAAACCAAACAAAATATAATTATTGCTGAAAGCTAATGAATTCACAAATATTGTGCCAAGTAGCCCATTTTCTTTATTCAATCAAACCCATCTTCCCGATGACCCCAAACCTATAAAAATCCCTAAAAAGTCTTAGATTACAACAATTCAAATATTAATATACAAGACCCAACATCCTATAATAGATTTATAAACAAACCCACATCTCAAAAAAAAAAAATAATAATAATAATATATAAAACCCCAATTCTCAGAATTTCCAAAAACTGAATCTTTCAAACAGATAGAAATGAATCAAACTCAAATTCTATAAAATTATTAAATTACACGTAAAATAGGTCCACAAAAGAATCAATTCAAAGGACCAGATTAAGTTATACAACAATTTTAGTAGCCATAAAACAAAGTGGTTGACAAATGACAGCAAAAGTTATACTCTTACACTACATGTTCGTTGAAATCACATAGGATAAGACCCAACCCAAATACTTACACACAAAAATGACAGAAAATACTTACATATACCTACACACATAATCGTTGGAATCACACAGGAGAAAACCCAACCCAAAAATCTAGGCTCACATGATGCATGCAACGTAAATTGTTAGGTTCTAAAGACTTATGATTTTATGTATTTAGAACTCTAATATGTAATGTTGGCAAACTATGATCAAAACAGGTTGTTTAGTCTTGTTTAGGCTTGCTCAAAGTTGTGTAATTTATGTAAAGTTGGAATCAAGCTAATGCAGAAGCTACTGTGCATTTCGGCCTGGCTCGATCGATCGAAGGTTAGACTCGATCAATCGAAAGTCGGCCAGAAAGTTTTTTCTACAGAATTTCCAACTTAGCCCTACCTCATTAAACGTTTAGGGTTTTATGTTTTTGCCCTAGCTATATAAGGCAAACTCTAGCCACGTTTTAGAGGTTGCTCTGGTTGTTATTGTTGCTCATATTTGCGATTTGTGTGAATCTCTTGTGAGATCCTTAAGGAGCTTTCCTTCACATAAACTTAGGGTTTTCAAGGTATAGATAATATCAACATCTTGATGATCAACTCAGTTGCTGCCATTGGAGCTTAAAGAAACACAAGCAGGAGTGCTTGTATCTTGTGGAGAATCCAAGAAAGAAGGAGTCCATCGATTCAAAGCTTACACGTGGTCATGTTAGTAAGTTCTACTGGTAGGTAGCAATAGGAAGTCAAGCGAGGGTGCTTGTGAGTCTTATTGTATGAACTTCAATTCTTTCTTATAGTGGATTCAAGTTTACCTTAAGGATAGCTAGGTTAAACCCTCCCCAGGTTTTTAACCAGTTTAGTTTTCCTGGGTGATCATATCTTTATGTTCTTTATATTTCCGCTGCTTTATAATCTTGATATGATTGTTTGATTGTTTTAACCTAGATTTGCATAATTTGACTAAGTTAATCACTTGGCTAATTAACTAGGCTAATCACTTGGCTAATTAACTAGGTTAATCCAATTGTTGTTTTAAGGGGTCTAAAACCTAACAAGCTGTATCAGAGCAGGTTGCTCTTTTGTTATAGATCTTTTGATCTCTGAGCTGATCCTTGACCCCTATTGTCATGGAACACGGACACTTTCTTGTTGTTCCTCCTCACTTTGATGGGAATAACTATACTTATTGGAAAGTAAGGATGAAAGCATTCCTGAAATCTATTGATGAGAGGGTTTGGAATTCCGTTGAGTACGGATGGGAGAAGCCCACTACTCCTGTGAGTGAGTGGCAAACTTCTCAAAAAGAAGCAGCTACGTTCAATAGTAAAGCTATGAATGCTATCTTTAATGCTATTTCAATGGAGAAATTTAAGAGAATCTCAAATGTTGAGGTTGCTCACATAGCTTGGAAAATCCTACAGACTGTGCATGAAGGCACAAAGGCTGTTAAGATTAATAAATTGCAGCAATTAACTTTTAGATTTGAAAGCATAAGAATGTCTGGTGATGAAACTTTTGATGAATTCTATGCAAAACTTAATGATATTGTTAATTCTGCATATAATTTGGGTGAAATCTATGATCAACCTAAAATTGTTCAGAAGATACTTAGATCTTTAAATGAAGACTTTAGACCCAAAGTTACAGCCATTACTAAGAGCAAGGATGTGAACTCCATCCCTGTTGACGAACTTGTAGGATCTCTTTAGTCCTATGAGTTGGACCTACCCAAAACTAGCAAATCCAAGTTAATGGCTCTTAAGTCAGTTGATGATATTGAAGTTGGTGGATTTGATGATGAGCTCTCTGCTACAGAGATTGCTTACCTTGTCAAGAACTTTAGGAACTTTCTTAGGAATAGTAACAGAAAGGCAAGAAATCCAAACACTACTAAATCTAGAAATTTTAGGAAGAATGATCCCACTAAGGTTAGCAACACTGAAAAACCTAGAGAAAAAGTAAGTCAATCTTCCAATAATTCTTTAGGTCCTCAATGTTTTGGATGTCAAGGGTATGGTCATGTTAAATCTGAATGTCCTACATTCTTGAGGTCTAAGGGTAAGGCTATGGCTGTAACCCTTAGTGATAATGAGGTTTCTGATGATGAGTCTAGATGTGACAAGGATGGAAACTTCATTGCTTTCACTGCTACTACTGTAGTCAATGAAAACGTGTTTGTTGAAGAGAACCCTTCTGATAGGGAACTCTTTAAAGATGCATATCTTCAAAAGGCCTATAATAAACTTTGCAAAGTTGCTGTAAAGGATGCTATGAATGTTGAACTTGGCCTGAAGAAAATTGAATCTCTTGAGCTTGATAAGAAGAAGTTACTTGTTAAATTGTTTGATGCTAATGAACTTTTGAACAATGTGAAAACTGAGAATATGCTATTGATTGATAAGGTTAAGAAATTAGAACTTGATTTATCTGTTTCTAGATCTACTAGTTCTAAACTTGATCAAATGTAGAGTGTTCAAAAGTATCCTTTTGACAAATCTGGATTAAGTTTTGTTGATAGCACCTCTGTGTCTGCACCATATTCCACAAATTTTTTTCCTTCATCTTCTTCTGAACCTTCTGTGAGTGAGGTTGTGAGTGCAACTGTCAAACCCCCTATGAGTGAGGTTGTCAAACCCATAGAAGTTTTACCATCTAGGAAGATTAGGGTTAATCTGAAAGAGTCTAAACCTAAGGAGTCTACCCTTTCTAAGGACAAGATGCATGGTAAACCTGCTTGGGTTTGTCATTTTTGTGGAAAGTCTGGACACATTCGTCCTAACTGTTACAAGCTTCAAGCTGCTAAGTGAGCAAACAAACAAAAAGTGTCTGTGCCTTAAGCACAAGATCCTATGACACTCATTGGTGAAGTGGTAAAGGCTTTAAACCTTTATTCCAATCCTGGAGTTGGAAATCACTCAAACGTGAATAGGAACTCCAATGCTCATGGTGCATCTAAAAGGTTTTGGATGCAAAAGACTCGATCTAATTGAGTGTTTATGACATGGTCCTTGTGCTTCATTGCTCTATCTGTTGTGACCATTGATCTTTGTTTTTTGTTGTTTCTTTCTAGGATTTATTTTGTTTTCCCTTTTGAAATAAATAAATAAATAACCATCTCACCATTGTTCACTAGCCAATCATGAACACCTTAGTGCATATCATAAGATTTTGTACTCGAGAAAGTGTAGCACATGCATAAAAAGAACATAAGGTGTAGCCTCGGTTAAATTGCTTAATGCTCAAAATTGGTGTGTACTATTAGGCTTGATGCCAAATCACATAAATTAAAATTGGTGTGTATATTATGAGGCAGAATTCAAGAAACTTACATGATTGCAAGCTTTTGTTCTAGAAGATGTGAGAGTTATATGATGTAACTCTTTTGGTAATAGTCTCTTTCAAATTCTATGTGATGAATTGTGTAGACTTTGTGTTTGATTTCTATTCACATATCACCTCACATGTATCTCAAGTTTTTGCATGTTGCACACACTACACAAGTTACTCTTTGCTAAACATTGTACATGTTATTGTGTGTGTTTTTGGTTTGTCCAACCAAGTTTGAAAATATCTTGAGAATTACGCACAACATATTTGTTGCTTGAGAATTTAAAGGGAGGATGATTGAAAATTTGTTTTGGAAAAACTGGGATTAAAACATGGATTTTTGAAAAAGCATTTCATCTCATATTCATGCATTTTGTTCATTAATTTTAATGTTTTGAGGAGTAGTTGCCCAACTTGTGTTTGCTGTTTCAAATCTATGATTTTTCTCAAAAATTAGTGAGCCTTTGCCTGTTTCGATCGATCCATTCTGTTTTTTGATCGATCGAAAATATGCTTAAAATTTTAAAGAGTCTCGGGTTGTTTCGATCGATCGAATGTAATTTTTGATCAATCGAATATCGCGAATCAGGTTTTTTAAAACTTCAAATCTTGACTTTTTCAAATCACCTTTCAAAACTTTTCAAACCTTTTTCTCTCTCTCCGACTTGGCAAGCTTACTCATCAAATTTTTTGTCCTTTTCCGGCTAATTTTTTGTAAGGTTTTCCTCTCCCAACACCGGTAAGACCTTTTTACCCCTCCTTTTTCTTTTATTTTCAACTTTCATGCATTTATCATTGAAATTTTTGGACCTATTCTTTTTGGGGTTTTTAATGATTCAAGCCATTTTATGTGAAATTGATCATTGGGTTTTTGTTGGGACTTGATATAAATATGATCTTGTTGGTTTAATTTGATCAATTTTGGGTGTTGAGAGAAATTGAAATTTCTAGGGCTTGTAATTGATCCGATTTGGGGATTTTTTTTCAAATTGAGTTCAATTGATGCAATTGGCTTGTTGAATTGATGTAATTGATCATTATTTTGTGTTTTCTAACAAGTGGTATGATCAATTAGTCAAATTTTTCCAAAATCCTAACAAGTGGTATTTCAATTTTGGGGTTTTATTAGAAACTCTATGCTCAAGCCAATTCTGTGAAATTGAACTTAATTTTACTACATTAGAACATGCATCATGACATTTTGATTGTTCATGCATCATATAGATTTTTGTTCTATATTTTTTGGGCTAACTTGCAGTTTGCCCTTGGTTTGTGTTTTGTTTTGTTCTTTTTTGTTCTTTTTTTATGTCTTTGTCCTTTCCTTAGCATCATGCCTAGGAAGACTAGAGCTCATAGGTCTGTTCCTCCCCCTTCTTCTTTTGACCATGAGAAGTTTCCTAGCGTGAAAAACCAAGAGATCTTTGAGACACTGAACCATAAGAGAAAGATATGGGCTGAGTGGTATGTAGTGTTAGATGAGCTTGATCCTGCCATAAGGGCAAACTTTGAGCGTCGGGGATGGTTACCTTTGTTGGATATTTTTGATCCTCCTGCACCTGCTACCCTGATTAGAGAGTTCTTTTTGAACATCTCTATCCGCATATATGATTCCAACACTTTGGTAAAGAGTTGGATACAAGGTGTAGAGTACACCATTACTCCTACAGTAGTGGCTGATGCTCTAGGGGTACCATTGGTCTAGCACCCTATCTACCCGTACGATGAGTCTCCTCCTATGGATGATGTCATGTCATACATCACTGGGTCTTCTATCTAGTGGGGTACTGATCCTCGGATCACGTCTGCTGAGCTTCCTGAGACCACTTATCTTTTTCTTAGGATAGCCTGTCATGCGATTTGGCCCATCTCTCATCTTCACACCATTCCTCTTGAGCAGTGTGTATTTTTGTACACTCTTATTACTGATGCTCCTATCAGTTTTCCTTACTTGTTTCTTCGTTCTTTGAACGAAGTTTATCAGAGTTCATCTTCTGCTCATGCTCTTGTTCATCCTATCTTTATTCATAGGATTTTGTTATATCTTGGTTTAGATGATTTTCTTTCCTCTGAGCCCGTACATGTTATAGCTCCCATAGGTGCATCTTTTCTTAGACAAAAGGCTACTCATCTTCGAGTTGGCTCTAAACATCCTAGGTCTAAGCCTTCTGGCACTACACCTCCTCCTTCTTCTTCTACAGGTCCTGCTGGTGAGGATGTTACCAATCCTGTTGTTGATGCTACTATTACTAATGTTCCTCCACCTCCTTCGGATGACTTTGATATACGTCGTACCCTGGAAACTGTCATGACTGTTCAGGCGGCTCATGGTCAGATTTTGGTGGACTCGCTTGATGAGCTACGTGCTTTAAGAGCTGACTTGGCGCATGTTCGTTCACCCTCACCACCTCCTTTTGATGATGGCATGTGATTGTCCTTTGGCATTCCATCACAAAAATGGGGAGTAGAGTTTTGACACTTGTAGAGGAGTTTTTGTAGTTAAGGGGAGTTTCTTTTGTGTTTTTGAGGAGCTAGTGAAGATATTAGATTATATCTAGGTGCTTCACTGTGTATACTTTCTTTTGATATCATTGTTTGGGATATTCATGTTAGAGGGAGATACATTGATTTTTATATATATGATTCTTGATTCTTGTGTTCACTGCTTATTGATTTATATTTATGAGTTATTTATTGATAAATGTCTTTATTCTGTGTTGTGTGGAACATACAAGAATGCTTTATTTTTGTTGTATCTAACTTAGGCGGAGAATTACTTTAGATACTTGTTGATTTACTGTTTTTCTGTCACACATGCGTTTATGTGTTTGTTGAGTGTTTCAGGAATATACAGGTTGATTCAATTGAGCTACTGTCTACACTTGCAACTGATGGATAGTAGTTAGGATTGAATTTGTGCTATGAGCGTTATGTTTGTAAAGGGCTTTTACTTGTAAACTTTGAGCTTTTAATTTGTGTTTTGTCACAGATTACCAAATGGGGAGTTTGTTAGGTTCTAAAGACTTAGAATTTTATGTATTTAGAACTCTAATATGTAATGTTAGCAAACCATGATCAAAACAATTTGTTTAGTCTTGTTTAGGCTTGCTCAAAGTTGTGTAATTTATGTGAAGTTGGAATCAAGCTAATGCAGAAGCTACTGTGCATTTCAACCTGGCTCGATCGATCGAAGGTTAGACTCAATCGATCGAAAGTCGGCCAGAATGTTTTTTTTACAAATTTCCAACTCAGCCCTACCTCATTAAACGTTTAGGATTTTATGTTTTTGCCCTAGCTATATAAGGCAAACTCTAGCCACGTTTTAGAGGTTGCTCTAGTTGTTATTGTTGCTCATATTTGCGATTTGTGTGAATCTCTTGTGAGATCCTTGAGAAGCTTTCCTTCACATAAACTTAGGGTTTTCAAGGTAGAGATAACATCAACATCTTAATGATCAACTCAGTTACTGCCATTGGAGCTTAAAGAAACACAAGCGGGAGTGCTTGTATCTTGTATCTTGTAAGTCTTATTGTATGAACTTCAATTCTTTCTTATAATGGATTCAAGTTTACCTTGAGTATAGCTAGGATAAATCCTCCCCAGGTTTTTTACCGGTTTGGTTTTCCTGGGTGATCATATCTTTGTGTTCTTTTTATTTCCGCTGATTTATATTCTTGATATGATTGTTTGATTGTTTTAACCTAGATTTGCATAATTTGACTAAGTTAATCACTTGGCTAATTAACTAGGTTAATCCAATTGTTGTTTTAAGGGGTCTAAAACCTATCATAAATAAACTTAAAATCTTTAAATTAATCCCTATCTACCAAAATAAATAAATAAATAAATACTAGCGCAAGCTAAACAACCAGACAACAGAGTAAGCTATGCATCATTCTATACAACATATTGCTGCAGCCTCCAACCTCCATCCCCATATACAACACAAAGACTGATACTGTTACAGCAAAGGAGAATCCAAATTATAGCATAATCACTTGTACAAAACTATACAGATGAATCCAGTCCATTCCATTACTTGGACTTAAGGGATATTTGAATTAAGACTCTAATTCCTGCATAAGACTCTATGAAGAATTGAGTCATCATAAATGGTGCCACTCTCCACTCTATTAAGTAGAGTAGATGGAAAAATGAAATAGTAAAACAGTTGAATTAGAGACTTTTTTTTTTTTTTTTTTTTTTTTTTTTTGCTTTTGATAAACAGAATTACAGACATTACTTATCATGCGAAATGAACAAATCCAAGATGGGAAAAGGAAAAAAGAATAAGATACTTCCTACTTAACTTAGTCAAGGCAGCTAGGATAGGGAAAAGTTTGTTTTCTTTATAATAACAAAATCCTTGCCCTGCAGAATTTTAAGTAGATTTTGGTGTTCTTTTATTATGCATACTTTATACCAAGAATAGCTTATTGCATTAGGAATTTGTAAAAAAATATTTTTTGTAGTCTATGAAACTTAGACTATATGAGGTGTTTTTGAGTGTTTGAGTTTGGGCAAATGAAAATTTTACTGATCTAAAAAATTATGCATACATTTCCTAAAACTTCCTAAGGATCTAAGTAGACCCTTAATATTGTCCAAGATTATTTCACATAAATTCTCCCAATAATCTAAGCTAGAAAAATATATCATTGCATTAGTCTTGCATTGTGTTATACTGAGAAAGAAAATAATGACTTGGGCAAAAGGAGAAATTTAAATACCTAAACTTGTTTGCAGGCAAAAAAATTTCTTACCTCTCCCCAACTGGATAATCATCAAATAACCGTACAAGCACATTCAAAATTTGGGAATTACACTTGGAAATAACACAGAGAAAAAAAATCTATAAAAGAAAAGAGAGAGTAGAAGATGGACTAACCACATTGTTTTTGTATTACCATTGTGCAAACAAATCTAGAGCTTCTCTTATTTGGTTTGTCATCACATGCAGCTCTTGAATTTCGATCATTTGCAGCAGAAGAGAACAGAACATTCCATTTTATTGTTGCTTCTTAAAGTATAACTAGAAATTTAAGAGAGAGAAAAAAAAACTAAAAGGGAATTTGGCAATCTTTGATAATTGTTTGGTCGATTCAATATGAGAAAACTTACGGCTGGGATCTGTCTTGGACCAATCTGTGCAGCTGGGGATGAATTTTAATAGCATCATTACCAAAACATCGAATATGGGAAATTTTGGACCACTCTGATTCACTTTTTATTAATTTGGGGCAACCCCTCATATCATATGGGAAATAAGTCTACATGAACTATTTAGCCTCCCTCTTTAAACAATATCTACATAAACCCATATATGACCCACAACACAAAAGAGTTAGAACTCCAATTAAAACACCCAATTGGTGTATCCCTAGCAAGAGCTATCCCATATGTTAACCAAACCAAATTGTTGAGGTATCCACACAACAGCACTACACGAAGAAATCAGAATCACACTGACCCATATACGACCCACAATACAAAAGAGGTAGAGCTCCAATTAAAAAACATAGCAATCAAAAATTCAACATCCTTAAAAAAATCAAATACAAAGAAAAATCAACATAACAATCATCCATATCAGAGCATGAAAAAGGCAGTAACAAATTTTTGAAAGAAAAAAAAAATTCAATCAAAATAATATAATCCTTACATTGAATAATTATGCGGGGCAGTCACAAGAATAGAGCACAAATACCTAAATTGAATTATCCACCTTTTGTCAGTATTAATATATTGTGAGGAGAGGAAGAGACAAAGGAGGGAAGACAGAGAGACTGTTGTTATAGGCTGGCGTTACCAAAAGCTGAAGGGTTGCTATTGAGGAATTGAAACCGTTGAAAAATTAACACTGATGAAGGGTTGCCATTTAAAAGGTGGGGAGACAGAATCGTGAAACATAGTAAACCAAAAGGTGAGGAGACAGAAGGGCATTTGAAACCGTGACACAAGATGGGGCTTGGGCTTGGGCTTGGGCTTGAGCTTTATTGTGGAATTAAAGCTATAAAGATTGGGTTTTATAGTGGAGATAAAATAGAATTATTTTCATATTTTGAGTATTTTAAAATTTAGGAAAATTATTTTAAAATTATAGGAAAAATTCAAGAAAAAAGATGGTAATGACATGGCTGCTGACATAGCTCAACATGAGTGTAACAATATTAATTTCTACTCTTCAGCTTTTAGTATTATATAGATAGATATAGACAAGTGTTAGTGTTTTTTTTTTTTTTTTTTCATTTTTTTTTAAATGTTGTGTTTTTTTTAAAAAAAAATGTTAGGAGATTCGATTAATTACCAGACTGAGGTCAACAAACATGATGTCTGAAATCTTTAGAATACAGTTTAGATTCTATTTCTAGCCTAAGAGGTAATGAAAAAGATAAGTTTGGTTTTCCACCTTAAGAGGTAACGAAACTCCCACCTAATCACTGCCATTAGAGAGCATCACTAGCACAATAGTGAAAAAGCATCAAAGCTAAGGGACCCATAACCTCTAGAAGGGCAAGGTACATACACCACTACATTTTTTGATTGGTAAGTTACAAACACAAAGTGGGTCTTGAAACCACAACCTTACCCTCCATCCCATTATTATGGGAGAAGGAAGTGCCGGTTGAGGCTTACTGGCAGTATAGACACCACTGCATTCTTGTACAATATTTACCATCACGTGGTATATTTCCCACCCATCATATCAACCACAAAATCTTCTACATAATTGCAACAAATTTAGAGGTATACTTAAAACTCTGATAAGTTTGTTACCATAACAGTACACAGGACCTAACCAATTAAGATAATTTTTAACCTGAAGTCTTGAACAATTGTACATTGGTATTGTAAAGGTCATGCTAACAGGTCCAGATTCCTTCACAATATTTCCTGCATGACAAAATACACACACAATAATAAACTTATGACATTGAAAGTAAATTGGCATAACAAAATTCACAGATAAAACCTTTATTTTTAATTGTAAAAAAATTTAAAATAATTTAAAATAATTATTAAAAAATAAAATAAATTAAAAACTACAAAGATAAACTAGACATTCTTTACCACGTGATTCCTGTGAAAATGACAGCTTTGCACGTAGAGTATGTTCAGATCCTCCAACAATCTACAATTTAATGTATCAATAAATAATTTCTACTGGAAAGAAAATTCATAATAAATATGAAAATGCAACAGAGGACAGAAAAATTGCTACAAATTAGACGGATCAATAGAGTAGATATTTAAGGTAAGAGATGAGTGTGTGTGTGTGTGTGTGTGAGAGAGAGAGAGAGAGAGAGAAGCTTTCTTGCCTTCTTCAAACCCCATTCAAGTCTTTTATTTGCTTCCTTAAAATCAGTTGTGTTTCCCATTGCACCAGGCTCCAACTCAAAAGTAACTCTGCAAAATTTCCAACGAAAACACCATAATATGTAATTTTGACAGTAAGTGCAATTCTGGAGAAGAAAAAGGTTTTGTTTTGTGTGTCTGTGTTTCTGTGTTTAAAGTCATTTCTCATCGAAGTCGTCCAAGTCCCCTATAATGAAAATCATATGCTATCTTGAGAATTCCTGCTGAAATTTATTAGTATACTGCAATGCATTGTGCCTTGCCCATTAAAAAAACATAGACAACTTCCTCTCAATCTTTAAAAGAAAATACACCTGAGCTTGACCTCCTAGATAAAACTTGTAATAGCTTTTTTGGAATACGAAGTAAACCACTTTACGATGCTTCATAATTTCAATAACCAAACATTTGATTATGACTTGTTTTATAATAACAGAATACATGGGCATAGATAAACTGCTACCTATTCCTCAATTGTATATAATTAATAGTAAAGAGCACATTCAAACTAGATGAACCTAACTTGTAATATGGACATTTAATATGCCCCAAATCTTGCCTGTTAGGACATATGTAGTTCACTTGTTAAGAACATATGTCATTTTTTTATGTAATTGGCTAATCCTTTGACAAAACGCACTTTGCTTGTATTTGGGTAGATCTAGGATGTGTTGAAATACTTCAAGAAACCATGTTTCAAGATCAAGTGTTGAAGCCTTCAAGTCTGTCCAAGAAAACAAGCTGAAAGTGCAAGTTTACTAAAGCTCGATAGCTGGCTCAACAGCTAGCATGCGTCGAGGTTTAGGAAGTTGATCAAGCCCATGTGCTCGATAGCTGCTCGAAAGCTTCTATCTGTCGAGATTTATAAAATCAAAATTTTTTATCTGATTTCTTGGGATTCGTGAATGTGTCTTTGGGCCTTCTTTTCTCCTAACCCTAGACATATAAAATGATTGTTTTAAGGGCCGTCAACAAGGATACAAGTTGCATAAGCATTGAGCAAAGTCTGTTCAAGCAATTTGTGACCGACGACAAAGTTTCGCCCTAGTTCATCTCTTTTGAAGAAGTTGTCGTGTTTGTGCACCTTTGGGTTTTGTGACAAAGCATCTTCTTAATCTTCATCGTGTAGGATGAACTGAAGAACTTTGCAGCCAACAATTCTTTCTAGTTGGTGATTGAAGTCACGTACTGGAATCCACGCTATTGGTTAGTCACGTACTTGGGAGCCGTGCATCAAAAGGGAAATTGTCACTACAGAACAAGTCCAATTGGATATTTGGGTAAGAGTTCAACTGTAGGTTGGTATAAGGTACTGGGATTCCTTTACTTGTAATCGCTTGTTGTGATAATAGTGGAGTTTCGGGAGTGATGACCTTAAAATCACCTGGTGGGGTTTTGCCTCGGTGGTTTTCTCCATTCGTAAACAAATCACCCGTGTCAAATTTATTTTCCGCTGCATATTTAGTTATTTGGTGATTTGTTTGTGCTACCACGCATTTGCATGTTAATTAACTTAATTAATTCACTTGGCTAATTAATTAATTAATTCATCACAATGGGTCAATTCGTTTTTTTTTTTTTTTTTTGGCCTATCAAGTGGTATCAGAGCAGGCACACTCTGATTAGGGTTAATATTTACTATGTGATCCATTGACCCCTGTAGTTATGGAAACTCTTGATTGTTTTGATTTGCATGATCTTATGTTGAATGATGATGATGAAATTCAAGATGTCTATTGCAAGCTTTATAATTTTTGTATGAAATCTCTTGAATATTCTACAAAATTAAAAGCTAAATTTAAAAAGGTCAAGCTTGAAAAAGATGATTTGATTGCAAAATTGGATGAAGCCAATAATTTGAATGAGAATTTTAAAAATCAAATTTTATCTCAGGTGGACAAAATTAAGAGTTTAGAAGGGCAACTAGTTGAATTCAAAACTAAAGTTGAAAAATTAACTTGTGCCAAACTTGTTGTTAAGCCTAACTCAAAAGAAAAAAAATTTTATGTTCCCCCATTTAAAAGGAATAATGAAGAGTTGAAGGCTAATATTGCTAGGATAGACAAAGGTAAAAATTTTGATGTTAACATTGAAGTTTCTAAACCTATGTCTAAAACTCCTCCTAGGTTGAATAAAAATTCTGAATTTGTCCCCACTTGTCATCATTGTCATATTTTGGTCATATTAGGCCAAATTGTCCCAAGTTGAGGTCTTTGTCAACATCTAAGGTTAGACTTACTTCTAGGAAGCTGAGTAGCTCTAAAACTGCTTATGTTTGTCACCATTGTGGTGTTTCTAGACACACTCGTCCTAATTGTTTCAAATTGTTTCCTCATAAGCGTGTGTCTAATAGGTCCCATCCTTTGTCTAAAGGCTCTGTACCTATTCTTGATGAGTTATTAAAAGTTTTGAGCTTTTTAATGCAATTTCAGGGGAATTCTAATTCTTCTATGTCCTTTAGAAGACATACTAGGACAAGTGTCGTTTCATCTTCACGGCCAAAGACTCATGCTGTGTGGGTGAGAAAGGAGCCTAAGACTTAATTGTCTTTTCTGTTTGTCCGCTGCTTTAATTCTTTCTATCTAAAGTAGGGCTCTCTTTGCTTGATTTCTTATCTGTTTTTGGAATTATGCTTTCATGCATCTGCACATTTCTATCATGCCTTCATGCATATGCATCTTTCTTTCATGCTTTCATGTTGTTTGTCTGTTTTTGTCTGGTTGTTTAGTTTTTATTTTTGTTTTGTTTTCAAAATAAAAAAAAAAATGAAAAAATCAGAAAAATACAAAAACAGTGTGTGTTTGTGTACATTGGTACGTGTGTACCTTGAATGGCCATTGAAACAAAGTTTTCTAAACTTTGTATCTTTTGTAGCTTGGATGAGCATCTCCATGCACAACTAAGCAAGTGAGCTTTATGGCTCCTGTTTGTGATGAGTAAGATTAAGTTATCTCTTAGACTTAACACTCATATCACTCTTTTTGACGGGTAGAACTAAAAAATCCTAAGAGAACGGCATAAATAACCATCTCACCATTGTTGCCCACCAATCATGAATGACACCTATATACTTCGGCATAGCAAAAGTGCAGTGTCAATGACATTTATGTGCTTCGGTATAGCAAAATTGGAATGTCAAATATCAATGGGTATTTTTTTTCTCTCTCTTATATGCCTATGCATGATATGCTAAATAAAAGAAAATATGCAAAGAAAATATGCAAAGAAAAATAAAAAGCAAAAAGATTAAAAAAGCTTTAAATATGATTGCAAGCGTGTATTCTAGGAGATGTAGGAGCTATAGGATGTACCTCGAAGGTGATAGTCTCCATCAAACAGTTATGATTGTGTGTGAGTTAAAGTGATTTTCTTATGTCTCAAATCGTCATAACATGTATACACTTATGCAATCTTGCGATGTTTTTCACACACAACACGCAATATTCTTTGCTACTCTTGATACATGTGTAGGTACAATGTGATTTGGCCATCACAAGGTTTTACATGTGTTAATGTATGCTCACTAAACTGTCTTGACTTGTTTTTGAAATACAAAATTGGTTAGACATGTTTTGTGTGTATGTGTGTGTGTGTGTGTGTGTGTGTGTGTGTGTGTGTGTGTGTGTGTGTGTGTGTGTGTGTGTGTGTTTTTGGGGATCCATGTGCTTAAAATTCATGTTAAGAGATGATCTTAAGAGCTTAATATGTTGATTGGATCATTGGTTGAGTTGCATGTTGGATTGCATTCATATCTGTGTTTTTCTCTTTTGAAAAACTGGTTTTAAAAGCTAGCTCGACACCTCCTCGATACCCAGCTATCTGTCAAGCTTCTCAAGCTTTTTCTTATCACAATCCCGACACATCCTCGACACCTGGTGGATCGATCGAGAAATCTCCTGCCTCCTCGATAGCTTCTCGATACCTGGCCGATCGATCGAGCTTTTGTTTCGTTTCTGTGTTTTATTACTCAATACCTCCTCGACACCTGAATCTGTTGACGACCATTTTCCTCGACACCTTCCTTGACAGATGTCTCGATACCTATATCTATCGAGCTTTACTGAGGTTCTATTTAAGCTCCTCGTGCAATCTGGTTCTCATTTTCTCGATCTCTCTCGATCTATCCACACCTGTTTACCTCCTAAACTCTCTATTCTCACTCAAAACCTTCAACCCACATGATTTTCGAACTTTCTTTGCTTCAAATCACTTGGTATGATCTCTTATCTCTTCATTCTTCATGCATTTCATGATTTTTGAAACCTAGGTTTTAGTGTTTTTGAAAAATTTTGGGGTTTTTCAAAATTAATGAGTGTTTCCTGTAATTTTGGGATGGGTTTTCATTTAAATGTGTTCAAAATCTCATACATTGCATCACATTTGCATTATAATGGTATTTTCATGCATTTAGATATGTGTAATATGTTTATGTGCTGGTAGGATTGGATTGGGCTGAGCCCATGATGAAATTTCTTTTGCATGTCACATGTTCATGCATTCCCCATGCATACATACTCTCTATTCAATATATTTGTTATATTTTGTTAGATTCTAAAGACTTAGGATTTTATGTATTTAGAACTCTAATGTGTAATGTTGGCAAACCATGATCAAAACAATATGTTTAGTCTTGTTTAGGCTTGCTCAAAGTTGATTAATTATTGTAAAGTTGGAATCAAAAGGTTGCAGATGTATTAGTGCATTTCAGCCTAGCTCGATCGATCGAAAGACAAACTCGATCGATCGAAAGTCGACCAGATTGTGTTTTCTGCAGAATTTCCAACTCAGCCCTATCTCATTAAACATTTAGGGTTTTATGTTTTTGCCCTAGGTATATAAGGCAAAACCCTAACCACGTTTTAGGAGTTGCTCCTGTTGTATTATTGCTCATACTTTTCTGTTTTGTGTAAATCTCTTATGAGATCTTGAGGAGCTTTCCTTTACACAAAGCTTAGGGTTTTCAAGGTAGAGATTACTTCAACATCTTGATGATCAACTCAGTTGCTGCCATTGGAGCTTAAAGAAAAACAAGCGGGGAGCTTGTATCTTATTGGAGAATCCAAGAAAGAAAGAGTCCGTGGATTCGGAGCATGCACGTGGTCGTATCAGTAAGTTCTACTGATGGGTAGCATTAGGAAGTCAAGCGGGGAGCTTGTAAGTCCTTTTATATGAACTTCGATTCTTTCATAGTGGATTCAGGTTTACCTAAAGGATAGCTAGGTCAAATCCTCCACAGGTTTTTACCGTGTGGTTTCTTGGGTGATCATATCATTGTGTTCTTTTTATTTCTGCTGCTTTATATTCTTGATATGATTGTGTGATTGTGATAACCTAGAATTACATAATTTGACAAAGTTAATCACTTGGCTAAATAAACTAGGTTAATCCATTTGTTGTTTTAAGGGGTCTAAAAACTTATCATATTTGAATTGCTTTGGGACTTTTTTGATTGTCTCTTTCTCCCTCTCTCTCTTTCTATTTACGTTAGTCATGTCTATGGCACCTAAGCGTAAATCTATTCTGGCTCGGAACCCTCTTCGGTCCGGAGCTTCTTCATCTTCTGATTCTGCTCCTCTTACTCTTCGATTCAATGATGATGATGCCCACAAGGCATTCTCGGAGAACTTTTCTCGACGAGGTGTTCATTCGGAATGCCAAGTCATTTTTGCGGACTTCACCGACACTAACCTTCCCTCTATCATTCACTATCGAGAATGGGAGTCACTGTGTGACGTCCCGGTCACATGTCCTCTCGTGTTTATCCAGGAGTTCTACACCAACTTGCATGGGATTGATCGTTCAGTACCTCTTTTCTTCACTCGCATTCGAGGTACACACATCCCTATCACACAGCAACTTTTTGCGGATGTGCTTCGGGTTCCTAGGATAGAGTTTCCTGATTATCCTAGTTGTGAGCGTCTGAGGACTGTGTCCAAAGATGAGATCATGGCTACTTTCTGTGAGCGCCCTTTTGTTTGGGGTGAGCGTCAGTTTACATCATGTCGGCCTTTTGCTAAAGGTCCTAGATTCTTAAACATGGTAATGACTTTTGTACTCCATCCTCTCTCTCATTACAACTCCATTATAGAGCCTCGTGCTCGATTTTTATTGTCCCTTCTTGAGCATCTTACCATAAACTTTTCTTCTCACTTCATTCTTTCTATTATAGATGTTCATCTAGATTTGGCATCCCGTGATAAGCTCATCTTTCCTTCCGCTATCACGAGGATTCTACGCCATTTTTCTGTCTCTTTTCCCATGTCCGACCATTTCACTTTCATGTGTGCCATAGATGCTGCTATCGTAAAACGTAGTGAGGCGCAGTTTAGGTCACGACAGCTGGATTCAACTCCTCCCTCCCATTCAGCTCCATCTTGATCTACTCCATCTACATCCGCTCCCTCTTCTTCCATGAGCAATGTGTCACTTTGAGACATCATGCCGCAACTACAGCACATGGATGCTCGCCTTAATACACTCTCCATTGAGTTGTATCAGGTGAATGTTCATGTTGGCCGTATTGCTAGGCGGCAGGTGACCATGGGTGGTTTTGCTTCTGAGGTTACTTCTTCACCACCTCTTCCAGTGACTTCTGATTCTGAGGCTAAGGATGATGATGATGATGGTGATGACGATGATGCTTCTGATGATGATGATGGAGATGCTAGCTCTACTGATGAGATGTCTACTTGACACTCTTGCCCTTTGTCACTCGTGACAAAAAGGGGGAGTAGTTTTGGGATATGAGAGTAGTCATTCTTAGGGGGAGAGTTAGTATAGGACATTTTTGATAAGGGGGTGTTGTTGTTGATATGGGGGATGTAGTGAGGATATGATGTATCTTTCTTTTCTTTCTTTTTAGATACATTGTTCTTGTACATTGGGTCTTGTGACATTTTTACACATACATAGTACTTATCTTCTTTATATATAGATGTATGTTTTTCTTTCACCTATCTTTACATGTGTTGTTTCTCTTCTCTCTTTATACACATGTTTCTTATACTTGTATGCAATCTATTATTTCTGTTTCACACTAAAATGCCTTGATGAGTTTTGTCTAAGTGTTTCAAAAATAAAGGTTGTCAAAGTCTACTTGCCATAAACTCTCTTCTTGCAAAATTTTTTAAGAGTTTGTGTTAGAATAGATTTTATTGTATTCAACAAGTAAGTATGAGTTGAGTGACTTATGACTTCTCTCATATGTTCATTTGTTAGTTGTGGTTTTGTCACGGATTGCCAAAGGGAGAGATTGTTAGGACATATGTAATTCACTTGTTAAGAACATATGTCATTCTTTTATGTAATTGGCTAATCCTTCGACAAAACGCACTTTGCTTGTATTTGGGTAGATCTAGGATGTGTTGAAATATTTCAAGAAACCATGTTTCAAGATCAAGTGTTGAAGCCTTCAAGTCTGTCCAAGAAAACAAGCTAAAAGTGCAAGTTTACTAAAGCTCGATAGTTGGCTCGACAGCTAGCATTTGTTGAGGTTTAGGAAGCTACTCAAGCCCGTGTGCTCGACACTTGCTCGACAACTTCTATCTGTCGAGGTTTATAAAATCATAATTTTTGATCTGATTTCTTGGGATCTGTGAATGTGTCTTTGGGCCTTCTTTTCTCCTAACCCTAGACATATAAAAGGATTGTTTTAAGGGCTATCAACAAGGATACAAGTTGCATAAGCATTGAGCAAAGTCTATTCAAGCAATTTGTGGCCGACGACAAAGTTTCTCCCTAGTTCATCTCTTCTGAAGAAGTTGCTGTGTTTGTGCACCTTTGGGTTTTGTGACTAAGCATCTTCTTGATCTTCATCGTGTAGGATGAACTGAAGAACTTTGCAGCCAACAATTCTTTCTAGTTGGTGATTGAAGTTACGTACTAGGATCCACACAATTGGTTAGTCACATACTTGGGAGCCATGCATTAAAAGAGAAATTGTCACTACAGAACAAGTTCAATTGGGTATTGAGATAAGAGTTCAACAGTAGGTTGGTATAAGGTACTGGGATTCCTTTACTTGTAACTGCTTGTTGTGATAATAGTGGAGTTTAGGGAGTGGTGACCTTAAAATCACCCGGTGGGGTTTTGACTCGGTGGTTTTCCCCATTCGTAAACAAATCACCCATGTCAAATTTATATTCTACTGCATATTTAGTTATTTGGTGATTTGTTTGCGCTACCACGCATTTGCATGTTAATTAACTTAATTAATTCACTTGGCTAATTAATTAATTAATTCATCACAAGGGGTCAATTCGCTTTTTTTTTTTTTTTTTTTGCCTATCGTTGCCCATTTATAATTGGTGTAACAAAGTGAAAACTGAAGTACCTAGTTGTATATGTTGGCAGTGGCATCTGTACTAGAATTGTGTTTGCAGTGATGCTTACTTGAGGCAAACTTAGCACGCAGTTTCAAAATTACTTCAGCCTAAGAAAAAAATTGTAAGCTTTTAATATGGACTATATAACTTAGTAAACCACCAAAGGAAATTCATACTACCTTAAGAGGGCCCGCTTCTTCTATCAATGCATTAATACGAAAGGAGTCCTGAATTCTTGAGTCATGCAGTAGTTCATGACTGGAAATTCACCATCTGGTGGTACCTATTTTTATAATGGTGTAATACATTATTCTTAGCACAAACACAAAAATAAGTCTTTGCAAATACATCATTATCTCAGTTACACTCACCAGGGCTAGAGTCCTATCAATGTCGAAATTGTCAAGATGTACAGATGCATGGAAATTACAATCATCTAGAATCACGGACCCGGAACCGGATGAATTACCATAATCTGTACCACACAAGGCAGCACAATAATATCATGCAAGGAAGACTCATAGATGGAAAAAATCACTAAAAACATTCTTATTGAAGAAATAGCCAGGATCAACCCCATAGATCACACTAAAAAATAATATTAGCACAGATTACCACAACAGATATGTTGGTTTTTAGACCCCTTAAAACAACAATTGGATTAACCTAGTTTATTTAGCCAAGTGATTAACTTAGTCAAATTATGCAAATCTAAGTTAACACAATCAAATAATCATATCAAGATATAAAGCAGCGGAAATATAAAGAACACAAAGATATGATCACCTAGGAAAACCAAATCGGTAAAAAACCTGAGGAGGATTTAACCTAGCTATCCTCAAGGTAAACTGAATCCACTATATGAAAGAATTGAAGTTCATACAAAAGGACTTCCAAGCTCCCCGCTTGACTTCCTAATGCTACCAACCAGTAGAACTTACTGACACGACCACATGCAAGCTCCGAATCCACGGACTCCTTCTTTCTTGGATTCTCCAATCAGCTACAAGCACCCATGCTTGTTATTCTTTAAGCTCCAATGGCAGCAACTGAGTTGATCATTAAGGTGTTGATTGTATCTCTACCTTGAAAACCCTAAGCTTTGTGTAAAGGAAAGCTCCTCTAGATCTCACAAGAGATTTACACAAAACAGAAAATATGAGCAACAATACAACCAAAGCAACCCTCAAAACGTGGTTAGGGTTTTTCCTTATATACCTAGGACAAAAACATAAAACTCTAAACGTTTAATGAGATAGAGCTGTGTTGGAAATTCTGCAGAAAATGCAATCTGGCCGACTTTCGATCAATCGAGTCTAAGCTTCGATCGATCGAGCCAGGCTGAAATGCACTAATACATCTGTAGCCTCTCGATTCCAACTTTACATAAATTATACAACTTTGAGCAAGCCTAAACAAGACTAAACATATTGTTTTGATCATGGTTTGCCAACATTACACATTAGAGTTCTAAATACATAAAATCCTAAGTCCTTAGAACCTAACAAGATATCATTTATAAAAATTTCAAGAAAAAAGGGGAGAGAGAGCATTAAATAGCTTGTGTACTGAGTACTGACAGGGTTAGCCCATATATAGATGAACTGGAAGTTCTAACCTAGCTTGAAATCTACTTGAAGTAATCAATTTGAATTCCTTCTCGGGAAACAATATATAAAGAAGTCTTAACAATACAGGTAAATACGGTTTACAATTATTCATCAATTAAAGTAACACCTCAAATCAAGGCATCAGTGAAAGAGATAATTTTAACTTTTTAGGCAAACTAAAAGACCTAGTTCTTGCATTCACAACACATACACACGTTAACATATCATAAACTCCAAACTAGATAAGAGGTTCAGTTAATGTTGCTTGTAACCCCTCTTGGACAGCCCTCCATCAGTGAAAGAGAGAAATCTAGCACTTCAGGCAAACTAAAAGATCTAGTTATCGCATTCACAACACACACACATGTAAACATATCATAAACTCCAAACTAGATAAGAGGTTCAGTTATTGTAGCTTAAAACTATCATACAGAATCCAACATACATTTAATCCACTTGTAAGACAAAGAACCTGAAAGAATAACAAGACCTAACGCCAAAGAGTATTTGAAAAAGATTTCTATGTTGTCCAGCAATACCATAGATTGAACTTCTGCCTCTTCCTATAGTCAGGTCATCATTAAGAGCAAGCCGAATTTCTGGATTTCCTGAAAGATAACTCTTCATTTGAATGGTGCCATCAATCTCAGAAGTTAGTATATATCCCTGTATAATCCACAGTAAGTCAAGCAAAAACTTGGAACCTACAAAATTAGTAGAATGTCTCAACCCCATCCCCCCCCCCCCCCCCCCCCCCCCTTCCTTCTTTTTCTGTGGGTCTGCTTCCTTTTGATTCTAGGTAAAGCAGAAAATGTAGTTATATATCACGACGAGGAATTTAAACTACCAGTCCTTGCAGGCCCCAAAACCCCATCCAACCCCACCTAAGGAAAACTCTTCGTATCATCATAACAAAAATGACAAGAGGCAAGATGTATAATAAATAAAATAAATAAATATCTACTTGCATGCAAGTTAAAGTACTGGTAGTGTATAAACTAGGATTGTTTATTATTATTCCTCGTTTGGACGCTATTACTCCTCATCTGGACACCACCAAACAATGAAACAATACTCTGGCTATGAATGAAAAATAAGCTTAATGCTGTTTGCAAGGGTTTTTGGTTAATCTTGATAACTGATAGTAACAGAAGTACAGAGCAAGGCAACATACTTACACTAGAGCTGAATGTAACACTTATTTTCTCAATTATGTCCACAAAAATTTCTACTTTTGTTCTACCCCTGGCTCATTCGCTACAACAGATCTTGTAACAGCTGTCCCTGGCATTCTTCTTTTTGACCCTTGCTGCAAACATGTGAGTTTTACCAGTCCATAAAAGCATATATTTAAGTTGACAGTGAGGATCATATATGCCACTAGTGAGTGATTGATACCATAAACAAGGTAGTTAACAAACCTCTTTTTCAAGGTTCACCAATTTTGCGTTTTTTAACCCTCGTGTAATGTTTGGACAGGGGAGGAGGCTGCGGGGCATCATCCTTAGGCTCATCATCATGCTGCAAAGACATTAGATGCATACAATTAATATTCGGCGTAATGATAAGAATAAACTAAACTGCAAAATATATCATTACATTGTAATTAATGTTATCATACCATAAAGCTGCCTTTGTGTCTTATTTTGTGTCCACCAATCCCACAAATGGGTGCTCTTCTAGCACGTTATGGTCTATCTCGTAGGGGTGAGGGCTGATGAGAGGATGCTCATCCGGTACACTAGTATTTGGCTGTAGAGTGTCAATCCCAACCGAAGGTCCTACAAGGTCGGATGAGGATGAGGTAGGTGGGTAATGATGCTCTGTGTAGAGGCCAGGAGTGGATATCATTGTCATAGGTTCAATACGGGGTGGGTCTATGGGCAAAGTGGGTGCACTGGAGCTGGTGGGTGGGTATAAGGGTGTCTCGGGGTGCATAGGAAGGGTCAAATGAAAATGAATACTGAGATCAAAACTGGGCTGCAAAGGTAGGGTGGGTGAAGGGACCTCGGGCTGAGGAGATGCATCTACCATGGGTGGAAGGACCTTGGACTGAGGAGATGCATCTGGGATTGGTGGAGGGACCTCGGGCTAAGGAGATGCATGCGGGATGGGTGCAGGTATCTCAGGACTAGTTACAACTCGAGGGGTTGTTGCACGCCGACCACGGCCCCTAGCTGCACTTGTGCTTGGGCTTGCTATAACAGGCCGACCACGGCTCCTAGCTGCACTTGGGCTTAGGCTTGTTGTAGCAGGCCAACCATGGCCCCTAGTTGCGCTTGTGCTTGGGCTTACAGTAGCACGCCGACCACGGGTCAGTGTACTTAGAGATGCTACGCTTGTGCTTGGGGTTGCAGTAGCTGCTGATTCAGTCTCATGCCTATTGTTTGCCTGCCCATTTGCTACAGGACCACCACCAAGCCCAGCCACATTATTTAGGATGCACCGAACATGGTTATGTGGTCGGCTGCCTACAGGAAGCATCTCCAACAACGCTAAATGGCTTTCAATCTGAAACGGAGAAAGAACCAGTACAATCATATTTGAGACATTTATGTATCAATTATAGAATGGATAATATAGTACTTATTAATCTACTCAAATACTCAACTAAGAACTAAAAGTTTAATTAGAATACTATATGTAACAGAAAGTCTTTTTAATTGGATGTCAAGCAGATCAAACCAGATTTGCTGAAAAAAGAAATCAATTGATTCTATGTTCGTACATGTAGTGAAGAAAAAACAAAGCAGGCAATAAAATCTAATTAGAACACATTACCATTATATCTAATTTAGCACTGTTGCGGTCAACATACTTTCGAGTGACCGGACGATACCAGCGGTAATAGGCATGATCGCGGGGCATCTCACCAGTCTGAGGAGGTGCATGGCAAAGTCGTTATTGTCTCATATCCCATGTAAGGACATACGGTCCATGCTCCTCCCTCCAATTCTTTTCCACCTTCCCACACAAGTCTATTCTATGCAGTCTATCATCGTACACAACATGGTCGGGCCGCTCCTTCGCCAACCCAAACTGTCGAAGGACACAGTCTAGGTGGTGTGTCTCTACTATGCAAGAACACACAAGTGGCACCCTTGCCGTCCACGTATCCCTCCCTACAACGCAGAAGTCAGGAAGGTGGCCGAAGTCTGCCTCATAAGGCTACCACCTAATCTATAATAGAAACAAAAAACAATTATCATAACATCTTAAAATGTGAAACCAGGGAGAATACATAGATAAAGGGAAAAACAAAAATTCAAACAGAAGATATGTTAAAGCAATGATTTTAACATATTCTTAAGGAAAATTAACATAACTAAACAAAATTTTTGTATATTATTACCTGGACCGGCTGCATTCTAACTAATTGCTCGCGATAGTGGATCAACGCTATGCTGGATGGCCTACTCTTCGGGCTTGGCACCCGCACCCACCTACAGTTACAAGCGAATAACATAAGATAAGATAATACCACTTAGTTACTAAAAAGAGTAAATTTCATAACACACTAAATATCAAGAAAATACTTACTTAAATGCAAGTGGAGCTTTTGGCTATGGGCCATAATCACATCCAGGTGGGGGCTCTATCCTCAGGCACAAGAATGGCAACCTCACCCATGCCCAATACTAGACCAATTGCAACGCCCCACCAATCTGCGATGCCTCTTTATCGCTTGCCCAGCACAAATCTTTGTACAACCATGCCAAGCAACCACTACCCCAACTACACTATGGTGGATCACGAAGGTTCTGCAGGAACTCTAAGAACATCAGATGCACCCTATCTCCCGACTTGTCCATGAAAATCTTATCCCCTAGTAGCACTAAAATATAGCACCGGGCATACTGATGTATCTGAATCTCCGTTGTGTCATGAGGCAATGGCTCTGCAATGCGCTCAACAAGGTGGTTGATGAGAATTCTTTGCCCCACCAAAGTTTTGTTGTCATTTACCTGAACTCCAAAACCAAGCAACTCCACGCATAGTTGCCTCCAATCCCCATCCACCATAGCAGTCGGCCCAACCAAGACCTCACCGTCTATAGGAAGTCCCAAAATGACCTCCACATCTTCTAGGGTGATTGACATCTCACCATGTGGAAGATGGAACATATGAGTCTCCAGCCGCCATCGCTCAACTAGGGCTGATATTAGGCAATGATCTATCTCTCTAGAAAGGGCCCTAAACAATCCTTCTAGCCCCACCAACTTGATAATGTTAATCACCCGATTGTCTTGCATCGTTATGTTTGCCATCTCCTTAGTGCGACCATAGCACTTAAGTGGGCCTTGGTCTTGCAAAATCAATAAAAGTTGTAGCAATTGTTAGAACTAGATATACAACTTTGAAAGAACTTGCTAAAAGTCAAAGACAGCGTAAATATTAAAGCAGTTGTTAGAACTAGATATTTCACCTTGCCATTCCAAATGTCCTCTAATTGATGATTTCGTTGTTACGTCAACAATGAATCATCTTCTGGACCCAGACGCACGATCTCTTGCTCCTCATCGATCCGAGGCTCCATACTACAAAGAGTGCTACTGTGAGATCATACATAGTGGCAGACAAACATTATTTGGTGTGAGAATCATCACAAATTAGGCATTACCAACACACAACGATTTCATATGAACATATAAAAAATAGTTCACTGCAAAAAAGATTTTAAAAGCTCGAAAATGTGTTAAAAACACAAGAACTGTTTAGACCCCCAAATTAAAGTTACAGCTCGATTGATTTTATAGTAACTTAATACTAAGTGCGAAATAGTGTAAATGCAAGCGGATAAACAAACAAGTTAATCTAATCCATAATCATAGCGACACAACAGTAACACAAAGTGTAAAAGAGTAGGGAAGAAAAATGCAAACACAAGATAACACGCCGATGTGTTATTGAAGAGGAAACCGAAGAACTCGGCAAAAAACCTCTTCGCCGCCCTCTAAGCGGTAATCAATCCACTAAACAATCAGTTGGGATACATGGGTTAGCAAGAGACCCCCCAAGCCTAATCTACTCAATGTACCTAAGCCCTCCAAGCTCTTACTCCAACAAGGCTTCTCGGAACCGTGTCTTTTCTAGCTTTCCGGATCCCGCAACAAGCTCCATGTTGCATTTGCCATCCTTGGCTTCTTCCAATGCTTCCTAGCAACTCTAAAACCTCACTTAACACTCTGAAAGGGCGTGGTAAGTGTTTAGGCTATTAACCTCTCAATGATATGGAAATGGATAGTTAGGAGTTAAGGAAAATCCACAAGCAATTGTATAGAGGATTGTGGGTATAACAATCTCTAACTCTCAAGGTGTTTGGCTAGGGTTTTCTCTCAAAAGCACTTCTTAACATTTGTGGGTAACGTGGGTATATATAGTGTGGGTACAGAAAGTGTGTATCGGACAGCACAGTCTGGCAAAACAGAATGTCTTACTAGTGTCTAACAGGAAGGCCTTACCCACGAGCTACTCGTGAAACACAGATGTCGCCATCTGTCCTGACTCTTCGCATTCCAGTCATGTGCAGGGCACATGCATCATTTCGCGGGATGCTTAGTCACGAGCTACCCGCGAGAAATTCTCAGTCTTCAATTGCTTGAGTCTTTACACTCTCTCTCTCTCTCTCTATCACACAACCCTTACAATTAAATCTCACAATAAATACAGGGTACAAAAGATTGAATAAAATTACAATCAAATTTGGCACAGAATAAAAGCCAACAAAACATATAGTTGTAAATCACAACTTTACAATCTCCCTCTTTGGTTATTCCGTGACAAAACCTCTAAAACAGACTCTAGACTTAAACGTGAGTTTGGAAACAGTGGCAAAACTCACTCACACCTAATCTAGAAGCTATGAAGCACTTGCACTTATATACCTGTAACCTGAAACACTTGCACACAAACAAAAGTTTCATTAAGCTTATGACAAGTTGAATACATGGTAGGTACATGAGCAAGTAAAGTGCGATCAAGTTTGTAAACACTATAAAACATGTAAGCATATCTTGATCAAACAAAAACAGTCATTAAAGAATGACTACAATGAACATTTAGCTAGTAAATGCTCATCCAAACACACAATGCAATTAAGAACAATCCCAAGGATCAATTGCATGTCCAACACTCAACCGATGTAAAATACACGAAGTATCTGCATCTAGGATACAAGATCCTACTAGGGCACAAGAGTAAGGTACTTAAGACATATTAGCAATATCTTAAAAGTACAAAAAAAAATTGCTACAAAATATTGAGATAACCACAACTACTAAAATATAAATTGAAATTAAAAACAGAGTATTAACGCTTTAAAAGAAAGCAATAAAAACAATAAACAGACAGCAACTTCTTGCTTCTTCTCCCCCTATCACTACACTCCCCTTATCAACGACACCATCTCCCCCTTTTTGTCATGGAATAGCTAGTCTCCATGTTCTTCTAGCTTCCTTTGAATTTGGTCAATCTGAGTTTAGAGATATGTGAACTTTGTGTTGAAGTGAATGTGCTGGGAGTGCATAATGGTAGTCAATCCAGATATTTTGGCATTAATTTCTTGAAGTGCAGCCATGATGTTGTCTAGCTGTTCATCATAGGCATAGGAGGTAGAGGTTGAACTTCCCGGAACAGCATGACTTTCTTTCTTGGTACTCTTCTTGGTGTAACTCATACTTGCATGGAGAGTACGAATTTTAATCAGACTTGGCCTTGGGTATGGGCGCTCATTTTCCGAGGGATGGACACCTTTGAGCTTCAAAATCCTTGAGATAAGGCGACAAAAAGGAATACAATTCCTTGAGGCAGTCTGATCAATCGTCTTTGCCAAAATGTGAAAGATATGAGAACACACATCAATCTCTTCGTCAGTGATTAGATCATGTAAGAATAATGCTCGACCAAGATTCATGTAGCCGGTGCTAGACAGAGGATAGAGGTTGCTAAACATGATAATTGTGAGTAGCCTTAATTCGAGAGAAAGAGATGCTACACTTATTGGCTTCCCATTGGAGGAGAATTCCAAATTAGTTCCTAAAGCTTCGTGAAGAACCTCTTCATCCGGATTTAGTTCATCATATACCGATGGGATAGGTAATATTGGCTTGTTAATGTGTAGAATATCGACCAAGTAGACGGGTGTAACTGAGAACCGCTTACCTTTCACCTAGCACTTGATTTCCTCTCCTTCAACAATGGCATTGGCATAAAATTCTTTCACCAAATTTTCGTATGCATCCTTAAGATTTGAGAGAAGAAAATTCTAATCCTTGGTGGCAAACCATATAGGAATATTGGTGTCTAGGAGAGATGGCTGATCAACGGCCCTTTCAACTAGCAATGAAGCATCACGAAAGTAGTTCATATAGGTCTGAAATGTAGCATAAGATCTGAACAAGTCAGGGTCATACACTCCTGTTGAAAAATAAGTCCTCTTTTACCTTGGTGACGGGTCATCAACATCAATCACCGGCTCTTTCCCTTTGCTGCTACCTCTTTTCATAGCTAAGCTTTTAAACTGAGACATTTGCACATTTACACAGAGAACAAGGAACAAAAACAAGTGCAAAAACACAAAACAGAACACAAAACTTGATTAGATTCAAGTTAGTCCAAAACATAGGTAAAACAACCTAAAACAGAGCAAAATTAACTCAAAACAGAGCAAACAGACACAAAACAGTATGCTATAAGTGTTTAACCATGTAAACAAAAACATAATGCATGAATGAATTAACTGTGACTGTGTGTGCCAAAGGCTGTGCATGTGCTGATGCATGAGAATGCAGCATGAGATGCATAAGGTGTGCCCAGAGGGGCCTAGTGTGTGCATGGCATGGCATTGAGGCACAAAATTGGCACAATGTGTAAAACACACATCCAATGACCAAACCATGTCCAGCATGTTCAATCAAAAGGAAACCCAAGTATTGGAACTCATTTAAGTCCAATTCAACACAAAAATGTCACTAGGACATTTTGTCAAACACCTAACATGCAACAGAACACAACACCAATGAAAAATGCATAAACATGATGAAATATGCCTCAATACATGCTTAGATTGCCACAAGGGGCCAACACAGGAACACACACATCAAATGGGACTCATCCCAATCAAAATATTGAAAAAAAAATTTCACAAAATTAAGAACCCCAACCCAATTTTTGAAAATCCCCAATTTTTAAAACCCTAAGCTAAAATCTGCATAATCTCCGACAAAAATGAAGATAATGTTTAGGAAAACATACCTTAAAGTGATTTTGCAAAGATTTTTGCTTGAAAATGATGTGGTTTGAAAGAAAAATGATTTTGGGTTGAACAAGGTTCGAGAAAGGCAATGCGAGGGAAGTTGAGAATATTTGAAAACATGTCACATTTGCTGCATAAAAATTGAAAACTCGTGTTTTTCATGGGTTAGACAGTCGAGATAGTCGCGAGACAGTTGCAAGTGTGGCCACTGAAGATAAAAGCTTTTGCGAGACAGTCGCGATAGCCTCTGCAAGAATTGAAAAAATTCTAGTTTTTGCCTAAAAATGTTTCGCGAGAAGTGTTTTGTCGTGAAATACTCACGAGGTAGTAGTGAGACTTTCTGTATGAATTGATAAAAATTTTATTTCCCTTTAGCACATTTTACGAGAATCTCTAAGTCGCGAGCTTCTCACAAAACAACCTTTGAACCAGTTTTTGGAGAAAAACACAAAAATGCATTTTGATCAAAACTAAAGACACAAAAGTATAAAATGACTTTCAAAAACATATAAAACACTCAAAAATCTTTTTGGGCTTGATCAGCAAGTACTTGAGCATACACATCACATTTGAACATGTACAATCACACAAATGAGATAAGCATTAATTGAATCAAAGTCTTGTGTGTTGTAGGTGAGTATCAAATGTGGAATAGTCCTTAGACCAGAGTGAAGTTTCAATGATCAATTCAATCAAGTCATACAAAACTAGTACTAAGTCAAGTGGACTATCTCTATTATAGAAATGAACATATATGACCTCCCACAAATGATTACAAATCTTAGAAGCTTTTCATTTGGCTTCTGCATAAATCATAACATTTGATCCTTTTTGGATAATACATCTCTTTTTGAGATCAGTGCTTGAAATTTTTGCTATTTCAACATTGAGAGTAAGCCTTTGGCTTTTTGAGCACCATACAATTCAAAACACAAGTCGCTTTCCCTTTTTCCTACTCAAATATTAGTATGAATGACAAGCTTTTGCAGCTCAAGATCTCTTTTTCATTTTGAGATTTACATATGGTGAGCTCTATTGCAAAAATATTTAAAAAAAAAAAAAAAAAAGTGGGAAGAGATATAGGCACAAGTCTATGCAAGTATCAAAATCATCAAGACTATTGACCAATCATTCATGACAAGCTTGAAGATCTATTTACAATAATCACACATAGTTTTCAAGATTTCTCCCACAAAGATATATGTGCATATATAACAAGCTAAGCTCGTAAATGCACTACGCCATTAGTACGAAGGTACTAGGCCAAACTCACATGTGATATACACAACACAAGCGATCAAACTTTTTGAAAATTTTTCAATTTTTATGGGTTTTTAAATTTTTGAACACACTCAAAAATAGAACAACAAAAATAAGATCAACAAAAACAGGTACAAACCAAAACAAGTAAAAGAAACATGCTAAAAACCAGGAGCAGTTGACACAAATTGAATTATGCATGTCGTGATGCATGAACCTATGACCCTAAACATTGGAAGAATTAATGCATGGGCATATAAGGTGATTATGCATAATTACCCTTCTTCACCCAATCTTTACGAGTATTTTGGGTGAGAGCCTTAGATGGCGGGGTATGACCAACATAACTTTCAAACCTCGGAGTGAAGCTAGCAAGGCACAGTGATATGTTTTTCAGCATTTCCATCACGTCTCCAATGAGATGTCCTTTACTATCTCCCTTAGCTTGCACTCCCTTTGGTCTTCTCCTTGAGCTCTCTTGACCACGCATAGAATCAACCCTTTCAAGTGCATGAAGCTTGAAGCAATTCGGCCTTGTGTGTCCTTGTGCGCCACAATGATGACACAAGCGCTTTACTTGAGGCCCCATTTGATTTTTTGGGTAATGACTGCCCTTTTTCCTTTGGCCTTGCGCCAATGGTTCTCTTTACCACAGCAAGGGTCTCAATCTCAAGCTTGACTTCTTTAAGTTTCTCAACATTCTTGGCTGAAACAAACTTCACCTCCTTTTTGGGTTCACTGCTCGAACTTCCTACTTTAGTGAATGGTTTAAGACCCCTTAAAAACAACCAGATTGCGTAGCCTAGTTAATTAGCCAAGTTGTTACTTAGTCAAATTATGCAATACTAGGTTAAAGCAATCAAATAATCATATCAAAATAATAATGCAGCGGAATAATAAATAACACAATGATATGATCACCTAGGAAACCACACGGTAAAAACCTGGGGAGGATTTGACCCACCGATCCTAAAGGCAAAACAGAATCCACTAAGAAAGAATTGAAGTTCTTACAAAAGGACTTACAAGCTACCCGCTTGACTTCCTAATGCTACCCACCAGTAGAACTTATTGACACGACCAAGTGCAAGCTCCGAATCCACGGACTCCTTCTTTCTTTGAATTCCTCAATCAGCTACAAGCACCCACGCTTGATATTCTTTAAGCTTCAAAGGCAACAACCAAGTTGATCATCAAGATGTTGAAGTAATCTCAATCTTTTTAACCCTAAGCTTTGTGTAAAGGAAAGCTCCTCTAGATCTCACAAGAGATTTACACAAAACAGCAATGTATGAGCAACAATACAACTTGTGCAACTCTGAAAACGTGGCTAGGGTTTTGCCTTATATACCTAGGGCAAAAACATAAAACCCTAAACGTTTAATGAGTTAGGGCTGAGTTGGAAATTCTGCAGAAAGCGCATCTGGTCCGATTTTCGATCGATCGAATCTATTCTTCGATTGATCGAGCCAGACCGAAATGCCCCAATGCATCTACAGTCACTCGATTCCAACTTTACAATATTTTACCAACTTTGAGCAACTTTACAATATTTTACCAACTTTGAGCAAGCCTAAACTAGACTAAGTACATTGTTTTGATCATGGTTTGCCAACATTACAAAATAGAGTTCTAAATACATAAATTCCTAAACCTTTAGAACCTAACATTTAGTATACCCTAAACCGGTCTTGTCATGTGAAGATTTCTGAGAAGACAGCACATTGTCAAGTTTCTTGGTGGAGATGCGCTCAACCTTGACATTAGCTTGAATAATTTCAAGTTCAAGAAACTTGATCTTAGAGTAAGCTGCAACCAACTCTCCTTTAAGTCTTTCTTCTTCATATTTTGCTTCCTTAAATTGCACAAGTATACCCTTATGCTCTTCTTTAACCTTTTTCATCTTTTTCACAGCAAGGTTAGCAACTTTGGCATATTTGCCATAATCTTCCAACAGAGAATCATAGGCTTTTTGAAGGTTGTTCTCCCCTTCATTTTGGCATAAGTCTTCATCTTCGGATTCTTCAATTTCCTCATCCTTAGAAATATTACCAAGTTCATCAACCAAATTACTCAAATCATCTTTTGAGTCAATTGAGGCAATAGTCATAAAAGCCCTATAATTCCCTTCACAGTCACATTCTCTTTCAGAGTCTGAATTTGAGCTGTCAAAATCACTAAGGGTAGTGGCAAACACTTTACCCTTCCCTCTCAAATGGTTTGGACAGTCCTTTTTAAGATGTCCATGACCATTGCATTCATAACACACGATGCCTTGAAGGGATTGAGAATCTTTCCCATCTTTCTTCTTAAACTCCTTCCTATCACCTTTGGACGATGAAAACTTCCCTCTGTTGAACGGTTTCCCACTGTTCTTCATCTTAAGAAATTTTCGTAAGTTCTTTGCAAGGAATGCTACCTCCTTCTCCACATCATCTTCTTCAGAGGAGTCATCCATTCTCTCAGTGATGGTTTTAAGAGCAAGAGATTTGCTCGACTTATAAGAAGGCATTCCCAGCTCATATGTTTGGAGAGATCCAATTAGCTCTTGGATTTTAATCTCATCCAAATCTTTACTTTCCTCTATAGCTATGACTTTTGCTCGGAAGCTCTCTGGTAAGAACCTCAAAATTTTTCTCACCACCTTAGCATCCTCAATCTTCTCACCAAGATTGAGCTTCACAATCACAATTTCGTTGAGCTTCCCATAGAATGAATCAAAGGACTCATCATCTCCCATTTTAAGCTCTTCAAATTTGGTGGTAAGCATCTGAAGCTTTGTGTCCTTAACTTTTTTGGTACCCTCATAGGTATTCTCAAGAATTGTCCAAGCTTCCTTGGCTGTATCCACATGCGATATCCTATGAAATTCATCAGTAGACACACCACATAATATAGCATTAATAGCCTTACTGTTTGCATTAGCCAATGCTAGAGCTGCCTTGTCCCATTCGAACTTGGCTGTTGTGGGTTTAACATACCCATTCTCAATGGAATCCCATACGGACTCATCTATAGCACACAGGAAAGCCCTCATGCGAACTTTCCAAAATGCATAGTTGCCTCCATCAAAGAATGGTGGGTTATTAAGAGATTGTGACCGGTCCATCACAAAGGGTCAAGGAACACACTTATGTATTTAAACCATAGCGAGTGTACCTGCTCTGATACCAATTGAAAGCTCAAAAATTTGTTAAAAACACAAGAGCTGTTTTGACCCCCAAATTAAAGTTACGACTCGATTGATTTTACACTAACTTAATACTAAGTGTGGAATAGTGTAAATGCGAGCGGATAAACAAACAAGCTACTCTAATCCATAATTATAGTAACACAGCAATAAAATGGAATGTAAAAGAGTAGGGAAGAAAGATGCAAACACAAGATAACACGCTGATGTGTTATCGAAGAGGAAACTGAAGAACTCAACAAAAAACCTTTTTGTCGCCCTCTAAGCGATAATCGATCCACTAGACAATCAGTTGGGATACATGAGTTAGCAAGAGACCCTCCAAGCCTAATCTACCCGATGTACCTAAGCCCTCCAAGCTCCTACTCCAATAAGACTTCTCGGAACCGTGTCTTGTCTAACTCTCTGAATCCTACAACAAGCTCCATGTTGCATCTGCCATCCTTGGCTTCTTCCAATACTTCCCAGCAGCTCAAAAGCCTTACTTAACACTCTGAAAGGGTGTGGTAAGTGTTTAGGCTATCAACCTCTCAATGATATGGAAATGGAGAGGTAGTAGTTGAAGAAAATCTACAAGCAATTATGTAGAGGATTGTGGGTATAATAATCTCTAACTCTCAAGGTGTTTGTCTAGGGTTTTCTCTCAAAAGCATTCCTTAACATTTGTGGGTAATGTGGGTATATATAGTATGGGTACAGAAAATGTGTATCAGATAGCACAGTCTGGCAAAACAAAATGTCTCGCAAGTGTCTTGCGAGAAGGCCTTACCCGCGTGCTACTCGCGAAACACAGCTGTCGCCATTTGTCGTGACTCTTCGCATTCCAGTCATGTGCAGGGCACATGCATCATTTCGCGAGATGCTTAGTCGCGAGCTACCTGCGAGAAATCCTCAATCTTCAATTGCTTGAGTCTTCACACACTCTCTCTCTATCACACAACCCTTACAATTAAATCCCACAGTAAATACAGGATACAAAAGATTGAATAAAATTACAATCAAATTTGGCACGGAATAAAAGCCAACAAAACACATAGTTGTAAATCACAACTTTATAGATTTGAAATATTACAGCTAAACCACCTCTGATGCTCTAAATGACGCTATAATATTTGCATTAAAAAATAGATAAAATCAATCTATAAGTTAAAGAAAACCAAAATAGGAAGAACAAATTGAGTATGCAACTAGTGGCCTAACTAGACAAGCTTGTGGTGTGTACCACTTTTGAAGCCTACCCCTTCCTTTAATTACAAGTTCAAATTATCTACTAACAATTTAACTCTACCTGCTATAATAATTTTGTTAGGATTACATGTAAACAAGAAATTCCATTGTTGAAGCAACCTCAAAAAACATGTAGAGTCAAATTCCATATAAATTTGAGATTTAATTGTTTGACTCACATTTTTTAAAAACAGCTCATTCTTAAATTACCCAGAAAGTCAGGATTAAAGCATCCATAGTTTCCTATTCTCAATTCAAATCAAATATAAAACATCCATGTATACAGCATATACAAATGTCCAATTTTGCTTGTCTACAATTCTTTACGTGTTCGACACTGAAACAGAATTTCCTGCGGTAAGCTTGTTATAAAATTCCTTGGGAATATGGACATAAGGTGGAAGTCCCATTTGGCCTATTGCTAATTACAAGAATGGTAATGGAAACTATTTTGGGCTTATGGAAGTTTGGTGCCAGAATGGTGGTGAATAAGGGCTAATTCAGTAGCTTACGTCAAAAATATATTTATATAGTGTTTAAGCAGGATCATCCATAGGTTAATAAGGTTGGGGGGAAGGGGGTTATGAGGAAACTATAATTAGTCCGGCCCAACCATACAAGAATTCTGATACAGGTGCTGGTATCAAAAACTACCAAGTTTTCTGACTTGGAATCTTCAAAACAAAATCAACAAAGAGTGACAACAGATGAAATATGGTCCCAAAAATTCTGTAATTGTTTGTGACACAGCAAATGCTTGCTAAGAAATGTGCATCAGGCAGCCAAGCAGAAATATATCATGATGGTTAGACTTGGAAACATTTCCAATTATTTGTTGAACAATCATTACTTTTATAAAGTATAGGATGCCATATAAATAATTGAGCAGAAATTCAATGCCAATTACAATGTAGTCTATGACCATAAATACATATGTTGGGTAGTTACAGTGTAAAACCCTAAGAGTTTCCCTTCAGCAAGTGAAAACATATTGCATATTTAGTTAAGTAGACAAAATAACACTCATTGAAACAATGAAACTTCAAATGACCAATTGAAACTTCAAACAATCACCATATTCACTGCTAAGCAGGAAATGTAAAGAGGATATAGATATTGTTTAGACCTTTAAAGAAAATATGTGAACAGCAATGAAAGCTACAAATGGCAACCATAGGAATGCTTAAAACCTGAAAAAATTTTAGATGTGATGTTCTAACACATGCTGGAGGTAGCTTGAATAGTGACAGTCCAATAATTTTCAAAAATGAACTCTACACATACAGGGAAAATTACAAAATTATGTGCAGGATCCATTAGATCACACAATCAAAGGCTAACAAAACTTGGGTATACAATTTAAGAACTCAAGAATGAAACAAACAAACTTAGTTGACCTAAGTTCTAATCAATATGATGCACTAAACCAGCTACCCCCTAATTCTGTAGCCCTGAACAAAACAGTGTTGCCATACTTTCTGTATAAAAAAGGTAAAAAAAACACATAGATTATTACACGAAGTTTTAAATGGAAGGGAATGTGTAGATTAGGATTCATCCAATTCATTACCAGTGTTAGTTTCACCTATATTTTCACGTAATGCAAACACATTTATAAATAGAAGGCATAAGTAATAACTTGATCAAGGTAGAAATAGGTATCATAGGCCGATATCAGCTAGGAGCATAGAATCAAACTCCAGAACAAGATTCTATATTTGAACAACCCTAAAAATCAGAGAAAACACAATTTACCTTGACAGTAAAGCATGGTTGTATGCAATGCAAATTCCTTCACTGAAATGACAAATGATCATTTCCTACCTAAAACCTCAATTTTTTTTCTCAGAAACCAAACATGAATCATCAAAACCCAAAAAGATCCAAAATTGAAAAACAAAAAAACCCTAGGTAACATCATGAAATTCCCAAATCTAAAATTGGAGAAAGAGAGAGAGAGACAGAGGAATCTAAGAATAAGGTGCACCTTAAACGACAACGTATTGACTAGAAAGAGAGAGTACCTTCGACACGGTGGGCTACGATTTTGTTGACAATGGGCTACGATTGCTTGAGAGTGAGTGAGTGAGTGAGTGAGTTTGAGAGGGCGGAGCGAAGTTTGAGTGAGTGAGGGTTCGACTGAGAGTGTTTCAGTGTGTTTGAACTTTGAGGGTGTTTGAGTGAGCCGTTTGAAAGTGTGTGTTTGTTATATGGTGTGTAGATTTCGAGTCTTATAAACTCGATTTCTACGTGGCTCCACATGGAAAATTTGTCCACGTAAGGGTAGCACAAAAACACTGAAATCAAGCTTTAGAAGCTTGAGTTCTAATATAATCTTGAGTTTTGAAAACTCGAGATGTTAGTTTCATACATTGTTTTTGAACCTAACAACTAACGAAAATGTTAAATATTTAATGGTAAATGGAAAAAAAAAAAATCGAATTTCCTCCTGTTTGAGAAACAAAATTTCAATACCCATGATTGCTTTACCATAATTCTCCCCTACCAGGACCACCACCACCAAATAAATAATATAAAAAAACATAATGATAAAAAATAAAATTTGCTGCAATGGGAGGGTCTGTCAACTATGCTTGTAACAAAATGTAATAGAGTGGCAACTCAGTTGGCTAACTGGGCTGGTAGAGTAAATGAGTTTCATGTCTGGCTAGAGGAAGGCTTTGACTTCTTCAAACATTTGTACAACAGGAACTAGTAGTCTTGTTCCTTAATACAACTACTGCTATTTTAATTAAATTAAAATAAAAAGGTTAAGAGATTGTTATAGCATTATGTCCCCATAAGTCCTCTCTCAGCTAAGTTTTACCTATCCATGGCATTCTTTAACATGGTACTGTAGCTTGAATTTTCAAAGAGTCATTTATGTAGGTTGTTCAAGAATATTGTACAGTTGGTATTGTAGCTACTCAAAAATAGCTAAATTGAAATTTAGTGACTGATAGAAGTCAGTTCTTTACATGGAAGGAAGAAAAAGACATAGAAAGTCATGCCCCTGTCAGACATCCAATTATCTACTTTTTTCCTTTCTCTGGTCTTTTTACAAATCCTTTGCATGTGGATAAATTGCTGGAAAATTACAGTGGACTTAAGTGGGGCTATAGATGAGAAGTTCAAATTTCAGTTGGTGGATTGGGAATTTGCTTGTTGTCCTTCTAAGTTGAAGTGTTTAGAATAAGGAAGCTAAGTACGTATAACCAAGATTCGCTAGCAAATGATCATAGTATTTGGGGAGGAAAGATCTTTGGAGGCATATTATTGGGATGAAAATGGGGTTTCCTAGGTGAGCGGGTGACAGATATAGTGGGAAGCACTCACAGTTGTAGTAATATGCTTCTGTTAATTCTTGGAGTACACAAAAGATAGGGGATCCATTCTAGGAATCTCATGTTTGGTCAAGTTTGCCAAGATTGAGAATCAGAGTAAGTTGATTCACTGATGAGCCTATTATATTTCAATATCCTGATGGATGAGTGGGCTGACAGATAGTTAGGGAAGCCTAACATAATGTTATATATATGAATGGGTTGATATGTATGTATTTGGAATTATAGGTCTTTTGTTGCACTTTTCTCCTCTTCCAATGTTAAGATTGGAACTTGTTGGTGATAGTTCTCTAGCTGAATTCGAGGCCAGCTGGTCCTCCAAAGAGAAAAAGAGAAGAAACAGGGAAAAGAATAGAGAAAAGGAAAGAACAAATTGATTGACAAACTTCTTATTATTTCCCTTTACAACTAGCTTCTCCTTTATACAATTCCTCATGCCACCAGTGGCCGTTACAACAAGGCTAATCCCAATTCCCTAACTAACTCCTAACTAACTGACCTGCCACCCTATCATAACCGCCCTGCCCTTGACTCACGGCTCTCACTGCCTTGCCTTGCATGCAACAATTACAACACCAACAATTACAACCCAACACTATACAATGCTAAACCACTAATACAACGTGCCAATTGCATGGCAAATATCCCACAAAATATCCCAACAAATATCCCTAACAAGTGAACAAATATCCCTAACATCCAACCTTTTGATTGTCTTCTCTATGTTAGTAATGATGTTATCTTTTATTTTTATCTTGTTCATTTCTTTCAAATACTGATTTTTCTGTGGCACTTCCAAGTGCTAGTCATTGCAATGTTTTGTAACGACTGCAAATTAGATATTCTACAATTTTTTTTGTTAGATTCTAAGTATTTAGGAACTAATGTATTAGAACTCTAATTTGTATTATTGGCAAACCATGATCAAAACAAGTGTTTAGTCATGTTCTAGACTTGCTCAAAGTATGTTGTTTATGTAAAGTTGGAATCAAGCTAATTGCAGAATTGAGTGTGCAATTTTGACTGGCTCGATCGATCGAGAATTAGACTCGATCGATCAAAAGTCGAGCAGAATGTTTTTTCTGCAGAATTTCCAACTCAGCCTTAAGCCTATATGACGTGTAGGGTTTTATGTTTTGTCCTACGTATAAAAGGCAAACCTTAGCCACATTTTTGAGGTTGCTCTACTTGCTGTGTGTGTGAATCTCTTGTGAGATCTGAGAGGTGGTTGCCTTCACACATGCTTAGGATTATCAAGAAGGAGATTTCATTGAAAGCTTGATGATCATTCAGTTGCTGCACTAAAGAGCTAAAAGATATACAAGCGGGAGTGCTTGTACTTGCTAGAGAATCCAAGAAAGAAGAAATTCGTGCTCTCAGAGCTTACACGTGGTCGTGTCAGTAAATTTTCTACATGAGGTAGCAATAGGATATTAGTGGTTTAAGTCGCTATTGTATTAACTTCGATTCTTTCATAATGGATTCCGTTTTACCTTGAGGATAGCTAGGTTAAATCCTCCCCAGGTTTTTTACCGGTTTAGTTTTCCCGGGTTATCATATCGTGTGTTCTTTATTTTCCGCACTTTACATGATATGATTGGTTTGTGTTAACCTAGAACTATTTAATTTGACTAAGTAATCACTTGGCTAATTAACTAGGTTAATCTGGTTGTGTTTTAGGGGGTCTAAAAACGTACATTTTTTTTATATTTTCGTCACAATTTTTTTTTTCGATCTACAGTTTTTAGTTTGTTTGTTGGTTTTGTTACTTGGGTTTACTCCCATGGCAGCTGAATATGACTTAGGAAGCCTTAGTTGATAGTTGCTTTGCTAATTTATGGAGTTTGTCAAACGATTCTGTATATTACTTTTGTGTCAATAGTTCAGTCCTTCAAAAATTTTTTATTCTGTAATTTTTTTTTCTTTGCTGAGTTGTTAAAGTTGAGTTGGAGCTAAAGCTCATGGCATCTATGTTATTTGCAACTTAAACTTCATGGATTTGTATATTTTTCTAATCCTTATATATGTTTTTTTTTTTTTTTTTCCTTTTCAAATATCCAGAGTTACTTCTCCCTTACAGTTTAGCTTTACCTATTGAGGGGGAGGGGCAACTAGATTTTTTGTCTATCTTTTGTTGTGGAGATAGTTGGGAGGAGGAAGAAAGAGAGAAATATTTTTCTGGTAGAGAATATAAAAATTCCATTGAATTCTTACTTGCAATGAGAATGGTACCATCAAATGTGATGTTTTGGTAACCTGATATAGCAGGTTGCCTACTAGTGGGTACTATACCCCCAAAAAGGGGGGGGGGGGGGTTGCTGTAGAATTACCCTTACTTTAGTATTGAAAGAAGTATTTTTTGTGATCAGGCTTTCAAACAAGGACATACTTTGAAGAAGGCCAGTGGAAGTCACTCCTGTATCATTTCATAACGATAGCAAAGCTTGCATATGGTATGACACAAGAAAGGTGAGCTTAGTACTTAACTAAATTGCAACTGATGCTGTGATGCATCCTTGATTGTTGAGGACTTGTAAATGCAATTGCAAATCATCAAACTTCGATGTTACAATACTTACAGATCTATGAGTTTGAATCCAGAAGGCATGTGAATTTCTTGTCAGACCAATGAAAAATGAATTAAATCGAAGTCTAGAAGGAAGGCATTGAGAGATATATTCAACAATGGAGGAAGCTTTTGTAGCTGTGAATTTAATGAGGCAATCTTATTAGTGGAGTAAGAGGATGATCAATCTAGGGCACTTGAAGAAGACAATATGCTTAATTGCCTTTTGCTCACAAGGTCCAGTCTCTTCTTTCTCATCCACCAGGTAATCAGCACTCACAGTGCCAAAAATTAAAGAGATTTGCTTGTTTGATTCTCGAGTTTGGTGAGAGAAAAATGAAAATGTGGCAAATGATTTAATTTGCTTTTATATCTTGACAATGTCAATAAATTACTTTTTTTTTTTTTATAAAAAAAATTTATAGGAAATTTACTCATTTCTGTTTCTTCACTTTTTGATTTGACTGGATTTGTGTGTGTGTCAGTGAGAATGTGTGTTTCTGGGATGTTGAGTTTTGGATGATGTTAGCTTTTGATTCTGTTTAGGTTGCTAAGAAAGTGTGGGCACAAATGACTTTTTTTTAGAGAGAGAAAGATAGATGTACTCATCTATTTGAATACTCACAGTTTAGTGGTATCTTTTGAGGGAAAGTTTATAATATAGACATTTTGCACATACGTCAATTGGATGCTTTCTAGTTTTGGAGAATTGTCAAAACCTTTCTGCTGTAGGACTGTGTGTGTATAATCCCTTTCCCTAATTGTTTTTTGTGTTGCCAAATCATTGCTCATTTGGGTCTGTTTGTGTGTAATTGATCCCATTATTAGATTAGTAGATGCATGTGACCTTACATGAAAGGTAGGTCTTATAGTTAAAGGCATTTGTGCTAGTAGGCTGATCACTAAATTACCCGTATTTGGATTAAAAATGGTTCCAATATCTTCAACTGATTGTCTTTACCACTTGCAAGTGGCTCTTCCAGCAGAGACCACTACAAGAACAGGTTTCTTACAGAATTACATTTGAGTCTATTATGGCTCTTCAACATGCTAGCTGCAGACTCGCACAAGGTTTGTTACCATCCAATGCTTATATCATGTCATATATAGGGACTGGGTTAGAATTCTATCTTGGTTTTTTTTTTTTTTTTTTGTCGATTTTCCCTGAATTTCCATGCACCATTTATTATCAATCATTAGTGCAAAACCTTCACAGAAAAAAGATAAACAGAAAATTTAGATATTATGGGAATGCTGGAAGCCTAGAAAGAGGATCGATTATCACTGGTGTCATATGTTTGAGTCCTCTAAAACCATATCAAATAAAATATTTTAAAGGACACGATTGTTAATAAAATATAAAGATAGAACTATTCTTTAATTTGTAGCTAATTATATAGGAATTGATTTCTGAAATGACAGATTAATGAACTTGTTGTGCAAACAAGGGAGAAAAGAAATTGAATCATTCACATATTTCTTGCCTGAACTTCTTTCCTCTTCAAAGGTTAATCCATAATCCTACATATGTCGTTCGATCACACTTGCATACTTATTTCCCACCTTGATATGGATTATCATTTTCTTAGATATGCAACCATGGTTCCCCAGATTTCAGAAGCTGCTCTCCAATCCTGTACAGTCTGAGAATCAGTTGGCAGACTATTACAAAGATAATAGTTGCTTCAACTAATGAAGTTGAAAGCAATGCTGTTGACAGCCCACAACAAAATATGTTGGATTCATAATCTCTCCTCCCCTTGTAATAGGTGCTGAGTACACTATTGAGAGAGGTAGACAATTGTTTCTGCTCACAACTCCCCCCACATAAAAAACATTGTTACCCAAACATCAGGGCCCATCATTAATTCTTTTGGTACTATTTCAAAAGATATAAATGATGGTTTACTTGAAAGAGTTCTTATAATGCCAACTCCAAGTAAGCCTTCTCATTCTACTGCTTTACAGTTTGAATTTGTATTTGTATTTTCAGTTGTGTTTTGGGGAAAAAAAATCAATGCTTGAAATGTCACCCCCTAAGTCTTGTTTATTATTTGAACCTATATCTTAGTCCTTTCATAAAGGCAATTACAGGGTAGGTGGCTGCTTCATTTCCTGTTGGAATTCATTTCAGTAGCTCACCGCTTTCCATGTCCTATGCTAGTGATGCTTCTGAGGGTCTCACTTTGAAGCATCAGGAGCTCTTGGAGATTCAACAGGCTTATAAACCTAGAACAGGAAAGTAAAAGTTAGAAGCATCACTAGGTTGGTTCATGTGCCCTCCTAAAACTAGTGTCTTACTAGAGCCACTTGATGAGAAATCATTGAACAATGTAGCCGATGGCAGGCAGATGCCTATAGCGACACATTTCCAATCAGCAAATAAACTTGTCTTTTCCAAAGGAAGACAATATCCACTGTGGCCTTCTACAAAGTAGCAAATATTGTAACCAAGGTATGGTTTTTTTTTTTTTTTTTTTTTTTTTTTTTTTTTTGACTTTCTATTCTTTCCATTAAAAAATAGAAGTTTCTCTCTTTCTACAGAACACCTTGGTGGCAATTTAGCATTTATAGACAACACTCTATGTGGAAGGAACCTGAAAGCGTGATTCACAGAGGCAAACATCTTGCTAAAGAAAGAGTTGTGGACAACGTTTGAAACAATATCCACTCCTTAGCTTTGTTATAATGCCTCTATGCTGCAATATACTGCTCAGAATTGGATAAGGCCTCTTGTGAAGATGGAAGTTAAATGAGTGTGATTTCAGCAGGAAAGTATATCTTTTTTCTTTAATTTTGATTGTAAATGGTGGATCATGTTGTATGTTGGACGTATTTTTAGGCTCTATAATTGGTTTATATATCAATACCACCTATGATGCATGGATCTCTTGGTGGCGTTATTTTCACTAATCATGTGTCCGAAGAGTAACTACAACACATATGAGCACCAGTGGGACAGCCTAAGGACTATGCACAAATTTCAATTTTTGTAATGGAAAAGCTAAATAGCCCTACTGTTTTTGGTTTATAGTAGTCTTCTGAAGATGTTTTGTTAAATTGTGAGAGCTCGTTGGGTTATGAAGAAAAGGATTAGTTAGAAGTCTGCAATGGTGTTAGCTTATTCTGCTTGTATTGTGGTGGAACTATTTTTATCTCATTTTTGTTTGAATAAAATTCTCATTCATCATAATACAGAAACAGTCACACTATGTTTCAATTATTGGCCTTTGCAAAGTGCCATGCCATATCTTTTGTGGGATGTCATGCGAGGTGCATCCTTGCACTATGTATAGAACTGTTTATGTACCCAAAACTGTTCTTATATGAATAGGCTTCCCCTTTGAGACGTGTTATTTGATTTTTTTTTTTTTTTTACATGTTATGTCTAGAATTATGTCCTTCAATCCTTTAGTCAATATTTGGGGTAGGTGCATTAGTATTAAGTTTTCTATGACATATGTTCCACTCCAAATCTAGTCTCATTCTCATCCACAACTTGAACACTTTCTACGGGAGGTGTTTGGTACATTTTTTCAAATAACAATTTTCAGTTTTTAAATAACATTACACGTATTTTCACACACTTTTTCATCCACACGTATTTCCACACATGTTTTCAAACAACAATTTTCAGTTTTTAAATGCATGTACCAAACACTTCCTTTCTCACATTGACAACGAGTAGCTATATATAAAAAATGACACATCATTATTATTCTTTTTTATATCATAACCATCAAATTTAACAATAGGTTAAATTTACTATGAGAGCTTAATTGTGTTTAAAACATACATTTCCTCCTCCACATATTGAATTATCCCAAAAAAAAAAAAAAAAAAATTTCATGTATGTGCTTCCTAGGCCCAAAAAAAGAAGTTTTTCTTGACATGTTGAGCTTACTTTCCAGAGTCCCACATCTAAAATAAAAATATTCCAATTTTTTATAGCAGTTTTAATAGATACATATTCGATAAGAGAAATAATATGTCCACAACATTTTTACAACAAATTCTAAGTGGCAAGTTGTTACTGATTGTTATTATTGGGGCAAAAAAGTAATTTTAGTGTTAGTTTCAAATTTGAACCAATAAAAACTAACTACCTATGATTTGTTATAAAAATTTTGTAAAAATGTTGTGGACGTAGAATCTCTCATTCGATAAAGGAGGGAAAAAAGAGCCTCATTACACGAGACTGGAATAGGTTTTTTATTTTTATATATAAAATATATATATATATATATATATATAAAGAATTGGGGTTCAAATAATGTGTAACACAAAATAGGGAATTGTTTGGTTTCAAATATGTTTGGATCTTTGGGTTCCAACTACCAAGAAAAAAATGACAAGTGTCCCATTATGTGCAATATATATGACTCGCTTGATTAATTTAGTTAAATGAATTATATATATTGCAAATGACAATTGTAAATATCATTTTCATATTAGTTTTTTTTTTTTTTTTTTTTTTGAGAATAACACACAAAATATTAGTTGTAAACACAATTTCATAATTTCAACCGAAACAATTTCAGTATTAATCATTACTCACGTGTAAAAATTAAAATTAAAAAAAAAAAATTTAAAGCATATATGAAGACATGCACACCAAAATTATACTACAAAAACAAAATCAAAATAAATAACGTTTCATTCTCAAAATATATATATATATATATATATATATATACACGAGAGATGCTACGTCTATAATAATTTTACAACATTTTTACAACAAATCACAGATGGTTAGTTGTTATTGATTCAAATTTGAAACTAACACTAAAATTATTTTTTTGCCCCAACAATAACAACCAGTAACAACCTGCCACTTAAGATTTGTTGTAAAAATGTTGTAGACATGTCCTCTCTCTCTCTCTCTCTCTCTCTCTCTCTCTCTGTGAAACTCCCAAAACCCTCTCTCACCCTCTCTGAAACTCCTAAAACCCTAAAATCTTCTGTATTCGAATGGCAGAACTGAGTCAGTTGAGTCATCTCATTGAGTCCTTCGTCGACTCGTCTTGTTCCCCGACTCAGCAGGTTCACGCTTTGCTTTCTTCTGCTCCAAATTCGTCACCTTTCATTGTTAAATTTATTACTATCTTTTACTTTTAATTTCATTTCATGCCGTGTTTGGTTGCCTAGAAAATCAATTTAAAAATACAACCTTGGAATTTGAACTAATTCACATAATTATGTGTTAATTCAATATGAACCCTCTGCTCAGGCAAGCACAATTCAAATAATTATTGGCAAAAACAATTATTATTGTTTTTTATATTGTTGTTATGGCAAAAACAATGATGGGTGTGAGATTATTTGGCCATATAATTTTATATGTGATATCCACATGGGAAGTCATACATGTTGCTACCGACAATTTTGGGATGTAAGCTATGAACATATGGAATAAGGGAAAGGCACAGCAAGAAGGGACGTGATCATGCAATTGCCTATAGGTTTTACTGTCTAGAGATAAGTGCAAAGGGCTCTTCTTTAGAAAGGTTCCCTATGTTATCAAAAAAAAAAAAAAGGAGGGATGTGATCGTGGTAGCCTTGTTCAACATTTTCTTTTTCCCTACTCTTGTTAGTTTTTCTGATTTCAGCTGGGAAAGATTTGAATTCACTGGGTGCATGCGTGTATTGACCATCCAAGTAATATTTGTATGTAGCTTTATGATAGTTACTTCATTCAAAATGGGCAATTTCTGTTGATTACTCAATTTGTTGTTTTATTGTTATACTAGTTTTTTGTTGGATTTCATTTATTTTTTGCTATGCTGTGAGAGGTATTTTTTTTTTTTTTTTTTGATTGGACTGTGAGAGGTATTTTAAGCATGGATTGAATGGTAGTTTTTCTTTTTGTGGTAAATAGTATATAAATAAATCAAGCTAAAGCTTGAATTCGAATACTGAAAGTTTTATTAGCCAGCTACACTTTTTGGGTGGATTGCATGAATTTTTCAGTATACAACTGTACAATGGCAGAGCTAGGGAGTTGCCCCCCTGTCCCAGCCAACTTTGATATGTTCAAATCTTAAAACCATGAAATGTAAAAATGTTATCAGTGTATTGCTTTGTTGAGATTAACCTGAGGCTTTGATGCTTGGATATGTTCATGTCTTAAAACCATAAAGTGTAAAAATGTTTTCAATGTAGTGCTTTGATGAGATCTAACATGCCCATCAACTTCTTTACGTGAAAAATTTATGTGTGTGTGTGTGAGTTATAAATTTTGTGCCTCCAAATTCAAATTCTGGCCCCACCACTGAAATTGTATGTCTGTGATGGTCCCTTGTAGATATCTACATGGTATAGTTCTGTACTTTTTCCCTCTTTTGGTTGGTATGGGCTTGGAAAAAGTAGAGGAGGGAGGGGAGGGTGGAGTGTGTCCCAGCTTTAAGTTTAATCAATTTTATAATATACATGAGTGAACCAGCAGATCTTTGCATATTATTTAAGATGGTTTGTTGAACCTTCTTAAAAATATTTACTTACAGTTTAGTGGTATCTTATGCTGGTGAATTGATTTATTTATAGATCTTGCTTATGCTTCAATTGGCTGATTTCTAGTTTTGAAGAAGTTTCAAAACTTTTCTCCAGCAGGTATGAATATGTATATTTGTACTGCTTTTACTATGCTGTGCCACTTGTTATCATTAAACTAGTTTATGCCTATACACCATTAGCTTTATTTTTCAGTGATTGATCATTGTTGTTGTGTTGTCATTGCTTCTCTTACATGGGGTTCTTTTTTTTTTAGACCTTTTTTTTGGTTGCTAAATTATGCATGAAATTGCAGGTTGATGAACTTGTTGTGCAAGCATTTAAACTAAAGTCAACGAGCAAACAGGGGAGAATAGAAATTGAATCTTTCACGCATTTCTTGTCTAAAATGCTTTCTGTTAGATTCTAAAGATTTAGGATTTTATGTGTTTAGAACTCTAATGTGTAATGTTGGCAAACCATGATCAAAACAATATGTTTAGTCTTGTTTAGGCTTGCTCAAAGTTGATTAATTATTGTAAAGTTGGAATCGAGTGGCTGTAGAAGTCTTTGTGACTTTCGGCCTGGCTCGATCGATCGAAGGATAGACTCGATCGATCGAAAGTCGGCCAGATCGTTTTTTCTGCAGAATTTCCAACTCAGCCCTATCTCATTAAACGTTTAGGGTTTTATGTTTTTGCCCTAGGTATATAAGGCAAAACCCTAGCCACGTTTTTGAGAGTTGCTTCAGTTGTATTGTTGCTCATATTTTCTATTTTGTGTAAATCTCTTGTGAGATCTAGAGGAGCTTTCCTTTACACAAAGCTTAGGGTTTTCAAGGTAGAGATAACTTCAACATCTTGATGATCAACTCGGTTGCTACCGTTGGAGCTAAAGAAAAACAAGCAGGGAGCTTGTAGCTGATTGAAGAATCCAAGAAAGAAGGAGTCCGTGGATTCGGAGCTTGCACGTGGTCGTGTCAGTAAGTTCTACTGGTGGGTAGCATTAGGAAGTCAAGCGGGAAGCATTAGGAAGTCAAGCGGGAAGCTTGTAAGTCCTTTTGTATGAACTTCGATTCTTTCATAGTAGATTAAGGTTTACCTTGAGGATAGCTAGGTCAAATCCTCCCTAAGTTTTTACCGTGTGGTTTCTTGGGTCATCATATCTTGTGTTATTTATTTTTCTACTGCTTTATATATTCTTGATATGATTGTGTGATTGTGATAACCTAGATTTGCATGAATTGGACTAAGTTAATCACTTGGCTAATTAACTAAGTTAATCCTATTGTGGTTTAAGGGGTCTAAAAACTGTTCAAGTGGTATCAAAGCAGGTAGCTCTTCTGTTGTAGATCCTTTGATCTCTGAGCTGATCCTTGACCCCTGTTGTCATGGAACACGGACACTCTCTTGTTATTCCTCCTCACTTTGATGGGAATAACTATGCTTATTGGAAAGTAAGAATGAAAGCATTCCTGAAATCCATTGATGAGAGAGTTTGGAATTCCGTTGAGTACGGATGGGAGAAGCCCACTACTCCTGTGAGTGAGTGGCAAACTTCTCAAAAAGAAGTAGCTGCATTTAATAGTAAAGCTATGAATGCCATCTTTAATGCTGTTTCTATGGAGAAATTTAAGAGAATCTCAAATGTTGAGGTTGCTCATACTGCTTGGAAAATCCTCCAAACTGTGCATGAAGGCACAAAGGCTGTCAAAATAAATAAGTTACAGCAATTAACTTCTAGGTTTGAAAGCATTAGGATGTCTGATGATGAATCCTTTGATGAATTTTATGCCAAATTGAATGATATTGTTAATTCTGCTTTTAATTTGGGTGAAGTCTATGATCAACCTAAAATTGTTAGGAAGATTCTTAGATCTTTAACTGAAGACTTTAGACCTAAAGTGACTGCCATTACTGAGAGCAAGGATGTGAACTCCATCCCTGTGGATGAACTTGTAGGATCTCTCCAGTCCTATGAGTTAGACCTACCCAAAATTAACAAATTCAAATCAATGGCTATTAAGTCTGTTGATGATGTTGATGCTGGTGGATTTGATGATGAGCTCTCTGCTATAGAGATAGCTTACCTTGCCAAAAACTTTAGAAACTTTCTTGGGAATACAAATAGAAGGGCAAGGAATACAAACACTGTTGAACCTAGAAATTTTAGGAAGAATGATCCCATTAAGGTTAGCAACACTGAAAAACCTAGAGAAAGAGTAGGTCAATCTTCCAACAATTCTTTGGGTTCTCAATGTTTTAGCTGTCAAAGGTATGGTTATGTTAAATATGAATGTCCAACATTCTTGAAGTCTAAGGGCAAAGCTATGGCTGTAACCCTTAGTGATAATGAGGTTTCTGATAATGAGTCTGGATTTGACGAGGATAGAAACTTCATTACTTTCACTGCTACTGCTATAGTCAATGAAAGCATATCTGCTAAGGAGAACCTTTCTGATGGGGAACTCTCTGAGGACGCAGATCTTCAAGAGGCCTATAATAAACTTTGCAAAGTTGCTGCAAAGGATGCTATGAATGTTGAACTTGGCTTGAAGAAAATTGAATCTCTTGAGCTTAATAAGAAAAATTTGCTTGTTAAATTGTTTGATGCTAATGATCTTTTGAATAATGTGAAAACTGAGAATATGATGTTGATTGATAAAGTGAAGAAATTAGAACTTGATTTATCTGTTGCTAGATCTGCTAGTTCTAAACTTGATCAAATGTTGAGTGTTCAAAAGTATCCTTCTGACAAATCTGGTTTAGGTTTTGTTGAGAGCATCTCTGTGTCTGCACCCCATTCCACTATCTTTGTTCCTTCATCTTCTTCTAAACCTTTAGTGAGTGAGGTTGTAAGTGAAATTGTTAAACCCCCTGTGAATGAGGTTGTCAAATCTGTAGAAGTTTCACCACCTAAGAAGATTAGGGTTGATTTGAGAGAATCTAAACCTAAGGAGTCTACCCAATCTAAAGACAAGATGCATGGTAAACCTGTTTGGGTTTGTCATTATTGTGGAAAGTCTGGACACATTCGTCCAAACTGTTACAAGCTGCAAGCTGCTAAGAAAGCAAACAAACCAAAAGTGTCTGTGCCTCAAGCACAAGATCCTATGGCACTAATTGGTGAATTGGTAAAGGCGTTAAACCTTTATTTCAATCCTGGAGTTGGGAATCACTCGAATGTGAATAAGAACTCCAATGTTCGTGGTGCATCTAAAAGGTTGTGGATGCAAAAGACTCGACCTAACTGAGTCTTTTTAACATGGTCCTTGTGCTTCATTACTCTACCCTTTGTGACCATTGTTCTTTGTTGTTTTTGTTCTTTTGTTCTAGGATTTGCATTGCATTACATTCATGCATTCCATACTAGGATTTATTTGTTTTCTCTTTATAAAATAAAAAAATAAAAAAGTGGAAAAGAGGAAGCAAAACTATGTTTGACATTATTTTTCTTAGTTTTTGAAAACAAGGTTGGTCAATCTATTTACACATATCATGTCTTGTGTACCTTGTTTAAATTTGATGAGCTTATTCATTGCACTTGACTAGTTGAAGCTTTGTAGTGCATGTTGTGTGGGGAAAATGTTTGTGGTTATTAATCATTTTGTCTTGATCTTGAAGTCACATGTTATTTGACTATCGGACTTGATCCTTTTGAGAAAGGCATAAATAACCATCTCACCACTGTTCACTAGCCAATCATGAACACCTTAGTGCATATCATAAGATTTTGTACTCGAGAAAGTGTAGCACATGCACAAAAAGAACATAAGGTGTAGCCTCGGTTAATTCTCATAATTAAAACTGGTGTGTACTATTAGGCTTGATGCCAATTCACTTAATTAAAACTGGTGTGTACTATTAGGAGGCAAAAATTCAAGAAACTTACATGATTGCAAGCTTTTGTTCTAGGAGATGTGAGAGTTATAGGATGTAACTCTTTTGGTGATAGTCTCTTTTAAATTCTATGTGATGAATTTTGTAGACTTTGTGTTTGATTTCTATTCACATATCACCTCACATATATCTCAAATTTTTGCTAGTTGCACACACTACACAAGTTACTCATTGCTAAACTTCATACATGTTATTGTGTGTGTTTTTGGTCTGACCAACCAAGTTTGAAAATATCTTGAGAATTGTGCACAACATATTTGTTGTTTGAAGAATTCAATGGAAGAATGATTGAAACTTTGCTATGAGAAAATTGGGTTTAAAATTTTGGGTTTTTGAAATAGCATTCCATCTCATACTTATGCATTGTGTTTCTTCAATTTTAATGCTTTGAGGAGTTGTTTTCAAAATGTGGTTGTTGTTTTACAAAACCTGTGATTTTCTCAAAATTTAGTGAGCCTCTGCCTGTTTCGATCGATCCAATCTATTTTTCGATCGATCGAAAATGAGCTTCAATTTTTCTTATGAGTCTCAAGTCACTTCGATCGATCGAATGTGATTTTCGATCAATCGAAGATCGTGGAAAAGGTTTTTTAAAAACTCAGATCTGACTTGTTCAAAGTCAATTTTTTCAAAACTTTTCAAACTTTTCTTCTCTCTCCAACTCGGCAAGGCTCCACAAAGATTTTTTTGTCATTTTCTTCTAATTTCCTTGTAAGGTTTCTCTCTCCTCAAGCCAGTAAGACCTTAATACCCTTCCTTTTGAATTTATTTTCATGTTTTCATGCATAAATCCATGCATTTGAGGGTAATTTTCGGACTATACAATTTTGGGATTTTTGTTGATTCAAACCCTATTTTGTGAAATTAATCAATGGGTTTTTGTGGGGACATGATATAAACAGTATATTGATGGTTTAATTTGATCAATTTTGGGTTTTGTGAAAAATTGAAAATTCTAGGGCTTGTATTGAATCCGAATTGGGGATTTTGTTCAATTAGGTTGAAATTGATGAAATTGGCTTGTTGTTTTGATGTAATTGAGCATTATAATCTGTGTGTTGTGTTCTGAGATGCTCAATTCATTAATTTGTTTTCAAAATTTCAACAAGTGGTTCTTGAATTTTGGGGTGTTTGATAAAAACCCTATGTTCAAGCCAATTTTGTTAATCTGACTTTTAATTGAACTTAATTGTTACTGCATTAGAACATGCATCATGACATTTTAATTGTTCATGCATCATATAGATTTTTTATTCTTTTTTTTTTTGTGCTAATTTGCAGTCTGCCCTTGGTTTTGTTTTGTTTTTTTTTGTTCTTTTGGTTCTACTTTGTGTGTCTGTCCTTTCCTTAGCATCATGCCTAGGAAGACTAGAGCACATAGGTGTGTTCCCTCTCCTTTTCCTCCCCCACCTTCCTTTGACCGTGAGAGGTTTCCGAGTGAGAAAAAACAAGAGATTTTTGAGAAGCTGAACCTTTAAAGAAAAATTTGGGCTGAGCATTCTGTTGTTTTAGATGAGCTTGATCCTGCCATTAGGGTAAATTTTGAGCGTCGGGGCTGGTTACCTTTGTTGGATGTCTCTGATCCTCCTCCTCCAGCTACCCTGATTAGAGAGTTCTTTTCGAACATCTCCATCCGCGTCTATGATTCCAACACTCTAGTTAAGAGTTGAATACGAGGCGTAGAGTATGTCATTACTCCTATGGCAGTGGCTGATGCTCTAGAGGTACCTTTGGTACGTCACCCTGTTTACCCTTATGATGTGTCTCCTTTGTTAAGTGATGTCATGTCTTACATCACTGGGTCTTCTATCCAGTGGGGTTCTGATCCTCGGATCACCACTGCTGAGCTATCTGAGTTACATTATCTTTTCTTTAGAATAGCTTGTCATTCTCTTTGGCCCATTTCTCATCTTCACACCATTCCTCTCGAGCGTTGTGTATTTTTGTATGCTCTTGTTACTAATGCTCCTATCAGTTTTTCTCACTTGTTTCTTCGTTCTTTGAACGAAGTTTATAGGAGTTCATCTACATCTCATACTCTTGTCCATCCTATCTTTATTCATAGGATTTTGCTTCATCTTGGTTTAGATGATTTTCCCTCTTCTGAGCTCATTCATGTTATTGGACCCATAGGTGCGACTTTTCTTAGATAGAGGGCTGCTCATCTTTGAGCTAGCTCTAAACACCTTAGGTTTGAGCCTTCTGGTTCCGCACCCCATCCTTCTTCTTCAACAGGTCCTACTGGTGAGGATGTTTATGATCCTGTAAGCAATGCTGCTGCTGCTGTTCCTCCACCTCCTTCGGATGCCTTTGATGTACGTCGTACCTTGGAGACTATCATGACCGTTCAGGCGGCTCATGGTCAGATTTTGGTGGACTTGCTTGATGAGATACGTGCTCTAAGAGCTAACTTGGCGCATCTTCGTTCACCCTCACTACCTCCTTTTGATGACATGTGATTGTTCTTTGGCATTCCGTCACAAAAAGGGGAAGTAGTTTTGAGAGACTTATAAAGGAGATTTTGTTGTTAGGAGGAGTTTTTCTTTTGTTTTTATGGAGCTAATTGAGATATTATATTGTATCTAGGTGCTTCACCGTGTATACTTTCTTTTGATATCATTTTTGGGCTATTCATGTTAGGGGAGATACATTACTTTTGATATTTGATTCTTGATTCATGTGTTCACTGCTTATTGATTTATATTGTGAGCTATTCATTGATATATGTCTTTATTATGTGTTGTGTGAACTTTCAAGAATGTTTTTTTTGGTGTATCTAACTTAAGGGAAGAGTTAGTTTACATATCTGTTAATTTACTATTTTTCTATCATACATGCGTTTATGCGTTTGTTGAGTGTTTCAGGAATATACAGGTTGATTCAATTGAGCTGCTGTCTACACTTGCAACTGATGGATAGTAGTTAGGGTTGAATTTTATTTTATGAGCATTACTTTTTGTAAAGGGCTTTTACTTTGTACACTTTGAGCTTTTAGTTTGTGTTTTGTCACGGATTGCCAAAGGGAGAGTTTGTTAGGTTCTAAAGATTTAGGATTTTATGTATTTAGAACTCTAATGTGTAACGTTGGCAAACCATGATCAAAACAATATGTTTAGTCTTGTTTAGGCTTGCTCAAAGTTGATTAATTATTGTAAAGTTGGAATCGAGTGGCTGCAAAAGTCTTTGTGACTTTCGGCCTTGCTCGATCGATCGAAGGATAGACTCGATCGATCGAAAGTCGGCCAGATCGTTTTTTCTGCAGAATTTCCAACTCAACCCTACCTCATTAAACGTTTAGGGTTTTATGTTTTTGCCCTAGGTATATAAGGCAAAACCCTAGCGCCACGTTTTTTAGAGTTGCTTCAGTTGTATTGTTACTCATATTTTCTGTTTTATGTAAATTTCTTGTGAGATCTAGAGGAGCTTTCCTTTACACAAAGCTTAGGGTTTTCAAGGTAGAGATAACTTCAACATCTTAATGATCAACTCGGTTGCTGCCATTGGAGCTTAAAGAAAAACAAGCGGGAAGCTTGTAACTGATTGAAGAATCCAAGAAAGAAGGAGTCCGTGGATTCGGAGCTTGCACGTAGTCGTGTCAGTAAGTTCTACTGGTGGGTAGCATTAAGAAGTCAAGCGGGGAGCTTGTAAGTCCTTTTGTATGAACTCCAATTCTTTCATAGTGGATTCAGGTTTACCTTGAGGATAGCTAGGTCAAATCCTCCCCAGGTTTTTACCGTGTGGTTTCTTGGGTCATCATATCTTGTGTTATTTATTTTTCCGCTGCTTTATATATTCTTGATATGATTGTGTGATTGTGATAACCTAGATTTGCATGAATTGGACTAAGTTAATCACTTGGCTAATTAACTAGGTTAATCCTATTGTGGTTTAAGGGGACTAAAAACCGTTCACTTTCTTCTTTAAAGGTTAATCCTACCTTCTATCAGTATATCACACTTCCATTTCCGTACATTCTCTTTCTGATATGGTTTATCATTTCTCAAAATGTAGCCATGGCTTCCAAGATTTCAGAAGGTGCTCTCCAGTCCTTCGGCAGAGTCTGAAAATCAGTTGGGACAGACTGGGGAAAGTAAAATAGTTTCTTCGACTAATGACATTGAAAGTGATGCTGTTGACAGTCCAGAAGAAACCAAGTTGGATTCATTAATCTCTCCTTCTCCCCTTGTATCATGGCGTGCTGACTGCACTGTTGAGGGAGGTAGACAGCTTTTTTTGGTCACACCTCTTCCTATATCAAAAACATTATTGTCCAAATGTCAGGGCCCATCTAAATCAGTTTTTGAAAGGAATACTTCCAATACTACTTCTGAGCTGCCAACTTTTTGTACTCTTTTAGAAGATGTAAATGATGATTTACATGAAAGTCTTCCCATAAGGCCAACTACAAGTAAGCCTTATGATTCTGCTGCCACTGAATTGGGAAAAACGTTAGAGTCTGAATTTTCATCTTCGTCCATTTTTTTCAAAAAAGGAGTGCTCCATGCTCGTTATGATTCCATGCTCGAAAATGTCACCTCCGAAATCTCGTGTATTGCTTGAATCTATATCTGAGATATCAAGGCAATTACAGGTTTCGTAAGGCTACCCCATTTCCTGTTGTGATTAATTGCAGTAGATCACAACTTTCCAAATCCTCTGGTAGTGATACTTCTGAAGGTCTTGCTTTCAAGTTTCCTGAGCTCTTAGGGATTCAAGGGGCTTATAAACCTGGGATTGGAAAGAAAAAGGTAGAAGCATCGCCAGGCTGGTTTGTGTCACCTCCTAAAACTTGTGTCTTACTTCAGCCACCCGATGAGAAATCATTGAATGATGCAGCTGATGGCTGCCAGATGCCTTCGTCTCACGTTTTCAATTAGCCAAAGAACTTGTCATTTGCAAAGCAAGACAATGTCCAATGTGATGTTCAGCAAACCAGCAAATCTTTTAACCAAGGTATTGCTTTATAATTTTTCTCTTCTTTTGGTTAATGCAGCATTTTGAATGTGTTATGTACTAATTAAGTTTCTTCCTTTGCACAGAACCTCTTGGTGGCAATTTAGCATCCATAGACAGCACTCCAATGTGGAAGGAACCTGAAAGCACAATCCACCCAGGCAAATGTCCCAGTGAGAATACTTTAAAGAAAGAGTTGTGGAATAGGTTTGAAGCAGCATCAACTCTTGGGCTTCGTTTTAATGCCTCTTTGCCTGAAAATACTGCTTCTAAAGGAATTCTTGACTTACTTGACGAGGCCTCTTGTGATGAGGAAGAGGAAAGTTAAAATGATTACAGGTTTGAGCCAGCAAACGTATATTTTTTTTTTTCATTTATTTTTTGATATGTAAATGGTAGTTCATGTTGTATGCTAGAACAGCAGAACTATTTAGGGGCTTGGTCATTGGTTTTATACCACCTACGACGCATGTATCCTTTGGTGGCACAAGTGCTTTTGTTCGCTGATTAATTTTTCAATACTACATATGTTGCTTCTAATTTGTATGGAATGTGTATCAGATATAATCTGAATTCAAAAACATATCCGAAGAGTAATTGCATTTGTGAGTATGCTTGCTGTTAGGACATATGTGTTTACATGTTAGGAACATATGTCACATTTTATGTAAATTGGCTAATCCTTTGACAAAACGCACTCTACTTGTAATTGGGTAGTTCTAGGTGTATTTAATACTTCAAGAAACTATGTTTCAAGATCAAGTGTTGAAGTCATCAAGTCTGTCCAAGAAAAAGCAAGTTGAAGTGCAGAATTTTTAAAGCTCGACACCTGCTCGACACCTACCTCGACACCTGCTAGCTGTCGAGATTTACAAAAGTCAGAATTCTAATCTGATTTTCTTGGGATCCGTGAATGTGTTTTTGGGCCTTCTTTTCTTCTAACCCTAAACATATTTAAGGAGTGTTTTAAGAGCCGTCAACAGAGACACAAGTTGCATAAGCATTGAGCAATCCTTGTTCAAGCAAATTGTGATCTAAGACGAAGTTCTTGACCTAGTTCATCTTCTTCAAGAAGTTGCTGTGTACTTTGCACCGTAGGGTTTTGTGACCAAGCATCTTCCTGATCTTCATTGCATAGGATGATCTGAAGAACTTTGCAGCCAACCTCTCTTTCTAAAGTTGGTGTTTGAAGTCGCGTACTGGGATCCGCGCATCTGGTTAGTCACGTACTTGGGAGCCGTGCATCAAAAGGGGGAACTGTCGCTACAGATCAAGTCCGATTGGGTATTGGGGTAAGAGTTCAACTGTAGGTTGATAAGGTACTTGGGATTCCTTATTTGTAACTGCTTGATTTGATAATAGTGGAGTTTCGGGAGTGGTGACCTGAAAATCACCCGGTGGGGTTTTTGCCGTTAGGGTTTTTCCCCATTCGTGAACAAATCACCGTGTCATTTATTTTCCGCTGCATATTTAGTTATTCGGTGATTTGTTTGTGCTGCCACGTATTTGCATGTTAAATTGATTAATTAATAACTTGACTTAATTAATTAATTAGTTTAAGTCACAAGGGGTCATTCAGTTTGTGGCCTATCAAGTGGTATCAGAGCAGGCACACTCTGATTAGGTTAATCTTTGCTGTGTTGATCCATTGACCCCTGCTGTCATGGATAGAGGACAATCCCTCATTATACCTCCTTTATTTGATGGGACTAACTATGCCTACTGGAAAGTACGCATGAGAGCTTTTTTGCAGTCCTTAGACGAGAAGGTGTGGCAAGCTGTTGAGATTGGCTGGACCAAGCCAAAAGAAGCGCCGGCCGATTGGGATGAAGCCAAGATCAAGGCGGCAAACTTCAACAGCAGAGCGTTGAATGCCCTATTTAGCGCTGTCACTAATGAGGAGTTCAAGAAGATATCCTCAACGGAAACTGCTAAGGAGGCGTGGACCATCCTCCAGACAACCTATGAAGGAACAAAGGCTGTCAAAGATTCAAAGCTACAGAGGCTCACTACTAGCTTTGAAGAGATAAAGATGGAGGAGGATGAGTCGTTTGATGAGTTCTATGCCAAGCTTAAGGACATAGTGAACTCAGCCTTCAATCTTGGGGAAACCATCCCTGAACCCAAGGTTGTAAGGAAGGTGCTCAGATCTCTACCTGAGAGATTTCATGCCAAGATTACGGCAATTGAAGAATCAAAGGACATTGATAAAATTCCTTTGACTGAGCTGGTTGGGAACTTGCAGACCTACGAGCTAGGGTTATCAAGGATAGGCAAGTCAAGCAAGGGCAAGAGCATGGCCCTAAAGGCGAAGAGCAGTGATACAGATGAGTCTTCCGATGATGAAGATTCAAAGATGAAGTCCTACATTACGAGGCAGTTCAAGAAATTTATGAAGAATGCCAATGGGAGGAGCTTCGACAAAGACCGCAGGCAATCCAGTTCTTCACAGTTCAAGAGCCAAGACAAGGGAAGGAAGGATGCCAAGGATGGCGGTCAGTACACTGTTCCTGCAGGACCAAAGTGCTTTGGATGTCACGGATTTGGACACATGAAAAATGAGTGTCCTACATATCTGAAAAGCATTGGGAAGAGCAAGGCTCTAGCTGCAACCCTTAGTGACACTGAGCCTGAAGATGATTCCGATAATGAGGATGACGGAATCCTAAATGCTTTCACTGCTTCAGTCAATTCTACTGATGGGATTGTTGAAGAAGAAGAAGAAGAATTGGTGGACACTGAATGTGAAAAGATGGATGACAAAGAAGATATCCATTCAGCCTATGAGAAGCTTTACAAGCTCTCTGAAAAGCATGAGAAGTTATATAGGCTGGCCACCAAGAAGCTCAGTGATGTGGAACTCGATAGAGAAGAATTGTCCACAAAGTTTGATGAGGCGAATCAAACTATTGGTGCACTGAGATTTGAAAACAACTTCCTGGCTGAGAAGACCAAGAAGCTTGAAGCAGAGCTGTTTCAAGTCAGAGCTCAACTGGAGAGGACTTCAAGTGCAAAACTTGATGAGATGCTCAGCAACCAGAAATCTGCTTCAGATCGAACAGGTTTAGGGTATGGTCCTTCTTTCTCTAACTCTGCTTCTACTAGTTCTACTGTTTTTGTTCCTCCTGCTGATACTGTTAAAATTGAGAACATTGATGTTAAAACTGAATTAGCTAGTGAGAACGTAGACAAGGGTAAATCCATCTTAGGAGCACCCCCTAAATTAGAAAAGAAAGATGCTAAACTCCCTAAGGATAAGAAGGCTAACTCTCAAAAGCCCAAACAAAAGAAGCAGCATCTCTGTTATCATTGTGGTGCAGCAGGTCATACTCGACCAAATTGCTACAAGTGGCTAGCCACCCAACAAAGCAACAGTATGACAGCATCTGGAAGCCAAAATCAGCTTCAATCCTCTCTTGCTCCTCTTGGAGATCTTCTGAAAGCCCTCATGTTCCTTTCGAACTTGAACGGGTGTAATCCTTCCCCCTCACCGCCGTTTCAAAGTCTTAATCAAAGGAAAGGTTCTTCCAAGGTGTGGAAGAAAAAGGACTCTAAGTGATATTATCACTTTCTTCTCCCTTTTTGTTTTTTTTGCATTGCTTGTGTGTTTTGCATTTTTGCTGAGTCAGTCTAGTTTTATGCATTGTTTTGTTTTTTCTTAACATGTCTTTGTGTGTTTACTTTCAGTTTTGTTTATTTTGTTTTTCATATAAAAAAAATAAAAAAAAATTGAAAAATTGAAAAATACAAAAACAGTGTGTGTTTTGTGTACTTTGGTACTTGTGTACCTTAGATGGCCAATGAAACAAAGTTTTCTAAACTTTGTATCTCTTGTAGCTTAGATGAGCATTTCTATGCACAACTAAGCAAGTGAGCTTTGTGGCTCTTGTTTGTGATGAGTAAGATTAGGTTATTTCTTAGACTTAACACTCATATCACTCTTTTTGACGGGTAGGACTAGAAAATCCTAAGAGAAAGGCATAAATAACCATCTCACCACTGTTGCCCGCCAATCATTAATGACATCTGTATGCTTCGGCATAGCAAAAGTGTGATGTCAATGACATTTGTGTGCTTAGGCATAGCAAAATTGAAATGTCAAAATATCAATGGGTATTTCTTTTCTTTCTCATAAGCCCATGCATGATATGCTTAAAAAGAAAATATGCAAAGAAATAAAAAGCAAAAAGATTAAAAATGCTTTAAAAATGGTTGCAAGCATGTATTCTAGGAGATGTGGGAGTTATAGGATGTACCTCGAAGGTGATAGTCCCCATCAAACAATTATGATTGTGTGTGAGTTAAAGTTATTTGCTCATATCTCAGATCATCATAACATGTATACACATATGCAATCTTGCGATGTTTTTCACACACAACACGCAATATTCTTTGCTACTTTTGATACATGTGCAGGTACAATGTGATTTGGCCATCACAAAGGTTTACATGTGCTTTTGTATGCTCACTAAACTGTCATAACTTATTTTTGAAATATAAAATTTGTCAGACTTGTTTAGTGTGTGTGTGTGTTCTTGGGAGATCCGTGTGCTTAAATTTTCATTGAGAGATGATTTTTGAGAGATTTATATGTTGGTTGAATCATGGTTGAGGTGCATGTCTTGATTGCATTCATGTTTGTGTTTTTCACTTCTCGAAAAACTGCATTTCATAGCTGGCTCGACACCTTCTCGATACCTCCTCGATACCTGGTCAACTGTCGAGCCTCTAAGCCTTTTCTTTATCGCAATCTCGATACCTCCTCGACACCTGGTGGATCGATCGAGAAAATCTCTGTCTCCTCGATACCTCCTCGACACCACGTCGATCGATCGAGCTTCTTATGTTGGATGAGCTGTTTGGTACCTCGATACCTCCTCGATACCTTAGCTGTCGAAGGCATATTATCTCGATACCTACCTCGACAGCATCTCGATACCTCTCGACACCTCTGCTGTCGAGATTTACTGGAGATCCTATATAAGCTTCGTTCTCGATTTTTCTCTCATTTCTCTCGATCTCTCTTCGATCTGTCCGAGGCGGTTGGTCTTCCTGTGTAGTTTTCTTCTCTCCAACCTTCATCCAACTTGATTTCTGGCACTTTCTTGCTTCAAATCACCTGGTATGATCTTGTTATCCTTTGTTTTTCATGCATTTCATGTTTTAAAACTTAGGTTTTGGGTTTTTCTTTGAAAACTTTGGGTTTTTCAAAATCATTGAGTTTTTATTGAAATCTTGGGTTGGGTTTTCAATAAAAAGAGTTTAGAATGACATGCATTGCATTCCATGTGCATTAGAATGATATGTTCATGCATTTAGTTGTGTGATTCTTGTCTGTGTGCTGATAGGATTGGATTGGGCTGAGCCCATGATGCTTTTTATGTTAGCATGTCACATGATCATGCATTCCCATGCATACGTCCATTTTTGTTCAAGATATTGTTATATTTGAACTGTTTGGGACTTTTCTGATTGTCTCCCTCTCTATCTCTTTTCTCATTCTTTTACGTTAGTTGCATCTATGGCACCTAAACGTAAATCCACTCCGGCCCGGAACCCTCTACGTTCTGGAGCCTCTTCATCTTCTGATACTGCTCCTCATAATCTTCGGTTCCGTGATGGAGATGCCTACAAGGCATTTTCTGAGAACTTTTCTAAACGAGGTGTTCATTCGGAACGCCACGTTGTTCTGGCAGACTTTGCCGACACTGACCTTCCCTCTGTCATTCACAGTAGGGGATGGGGGTCACTGTGTGACATCCCGGTCACTTGTCCTCTCGTGCTGATTCAGGAGTTTTACTCCAACATGCACGGGATTGATCGTTCAGTACCTCTCTTTTTCACTCGCGTTCAAGGTACGCGCATCCCTGTCACACCGCAGCTAGTGGCGGATGTGCTTAGGGTTCCTAGGATAGAGTTTCCTGACTATCCTACATGTGAGCGACTGAGGACTGTGTCCAGGGATGAGCTCATTTCTGCTTTCTGTGAGCGCCCTTCTGAGTGGGGTGAGCATATGTACACATCATGTAGACCTTTTGCTAAAGGTCCTAGATTCCTTAACATGGTGATGACTTTTGTACTTCATCCTCTTTCCCATTATAACTCTATCACCGAGCCTCGTGCTCGTTTCTTGCTTTCTCTACTTGAGCATCTCACGATAGATTTTCCGTCCCACTTCATTTTCTCTATCATAGATGTTCATTTAGATGCGGCGTCCCGTGATAAGCTCATCTTTCCTTCCGCTATCACGAGGATACTACGCCATTTTTCCATCCCTTTTCCCTCGTCCGACCACTTCACACACATCTCTGCCATAGATGCCGCTACCGTAAAACGTAGTGAGGCACAGTTCAGGGCGAGACAGCCGGATTCCACTCCTCCCTCCCGTTCGGCTCCATCCAGATCAGCTCCATCTACATCGGCTCCTCCTTCTTCTTCGGGCGATGTATCTCTTGGAGACATTATGGCGCAGCTGCAGCGCATGGATGCTCGCCTCGATACACTCACCACTGAGTTGTATCAGGTGAATGTTCGTGTTGGTCGTATCGCACGACGGCAGGCGACCATGGGTGGTTTTGCTTCTGAGGCTTCTCCTCCACCACCTCCTCTAGTGGCTTCAGATTCTGACTCTAAGGATGATGATGATATTGGTGATGACGATGATGCTTCAGATGATGATGATGGAGATGCTAGCTCTACTGATGAGATGTCTACATGACACTCTACCCTTTGTCATTCGTGACAAAAAGGGGAAGTAGTTTTGGATTATGAGAGTAGTCATCTTAGGGGGAGAGTTAGGATAGGACATTTTTTATAGGGGGAGTGTTCATACTTTTTGAGGGATGTAGTGAGGCTTTTGATGTATCTTTTTCTTTTCTAGTCTTATTAGATACATTGGTCTTGTATATCAGTTTACATACATTGTACTTATCTTCTATATATGTGGATGTATGTTTCTTTTTCACCTACCTCTTCATGTGTTGTTTCTTTTCTCTCTTTATACACATGTTCTTTATATTTGTATGCAATCTAATTATTTCTGTTTCACACAAGATGCCTTGATGAGTTTTGTTTATAAGTGTTTCAGAAATACAGGTTGTCAAAGTCTACTTGCCATAAACTCTCTTTTTGCAAAGTTCTTCAAGAGTTTGTGTTAGGATAGATTTTATTGTATGTAACAAGTGAATATGAGTTGAGTAATTTATGACTTCTCTCATATGTTCATTTGTTTGTTGTGGTTTTGTCACAGATTGCCAAAGGGGGAGATTGTTAGGACATATGTGTTTACATGTTAGGAACATATGTCACATTTTATGTAAATTGGCTAATCCTTTGACAAAACGCACTCTACTTGTAATTGGGTAGTTCTAGGTGTATTTAATACTTCAAGAAACTATGTTTCAAGATCAAGTGTTGAAGTCATCAAGTCTGTCCAAGAAAAAGCAAGTTGAAGTGCAGAATTTTTAAAGCTCGACACCTGCTCGACACCTACCTCGACACCTGTTAGCTGTCGAGATTTACAAAAGTCAGAATTCTAATCTGATTTTCTTGGGATCCATGAATGTGTTTTTGGGCCTTCTTTTCTTCTAACCCTAAACATATTTAAGGAGTGTTTTAAGAGCCGTCAACAGAGACACAAGTTGCATAAGCATTGAGCAATCCTTGTTCAAGCAAATTGTGATCTAAGACGAAGTTCTTGACCTAGTTCATCTTCTTCAAGAAGTTGCTGTGTACTTTGCACCGTAGGGTTTTGTGACCAAGCATCTTCCTGATCTTCATTGCATAGGATGATCTGAAGAACTTTGCAGCCAACCTCTCTTTCTAAAGTTGGTGTTTGAAGTCGCGTACTGGGATCCGCGCATCTGGTTAGTCACGTACTTGGGAGCCGTGCATCAAAAGGGGGAACTGTCGCTACAGATCAAGTCCGATTGGGTATTGGGGTAAGAGTTCAACTGTAGGTTGATAAGGTACTTGGGATTCCTTATTTGTAACTGCTTGATTTGATAATAGTGGAGTTTCGGGAGTGGTGACCTGAAAATCACCCGGTGGGGTTTTTGCCGTTAGGGTTTTTCCCCATTCGTGAACAAATCACCGTGTCATTTATTTTCCGCTGCATATTTAGTTATTCGGTGATTTGTTTGTGCTGCCACGTATTTGCATGTTAAATTGATTAATTAATAACTTGACTTAATTAATTAATTAGTTTAAGTCACAAGGGGTCATTCAGTTTGTGGCCTATCACTTGCAAGACTAGATACAAATTTGAATTAACACCCAAAAAAAAGGTACTGAAACCTCAACAGCCCTGCTCTGTTTTTGCTGTGTAGTATTCTTCTGCCAATGTTTTGTTAGTTTGTGAGAGCTGTTGATATTGCAAAGATTGGTTAGGAGTCTGCCGTATTACATCTCATAGATACTATGTGCATGGCATTCCACAGAATGTGGTAAAAAAGGAGGATGCTAATAAGTATAGATAGGATTCAGTTGCTGTCCACCTTTGAACATTAACCCGTGCAGCAAAAATGTGCTTCCTGATACATGTGGCGTATTTCAGCTCTCCAGGGTTTTAGAATGCAGAGATTCCTTCTCCCATGCAATAATTGACATCATTACTCCATTTAGAGCTTAATTAGATTTAGAAAATGCTTACATTACCAAATATTTGGATCCCTTCGCAACTTTATATCAATTTTTCTTGACATGGATAATTAACCAAGTCATTTTGAATTTGATTGTAAGTTAAGCATGTTAACACCGTTTCAGCAAAAAAGTCAATACTTCAGGAGCCTAATAAAGAAGAAGACAACGTTTTACGCTCATTTAACCAAGACTCTCCCGTAGGCCAGGATACAGAACCAAATTGCCCAATTCAATCTAAAATATATCCTGATCCACCATATAAACATAGAAAACCAGGCCTATGAATTAGACAAACAGCAAGAAAGAGTGTAAGAACTCCACCTAGGCTACCAAGTCCATTAAGCCTAAAAGCAAGCCAAGCCCACTTGGAGCCCAATTTGTGATTCAAGTCTAAACCTGAAAGCAACATTCGGCTAGTGAACTTGTAGTCTTGAACTGGAAGCAAGTCACCGAATCAGAAGCATGTCACACCATTGTCTAAAAGATAGCCACTTGCCTCATCAAAAAAGAAAAAAAAAAAAAGATATCCACTTGCTAGACAATAGACATGCATGATAATTAATTAACCAAAATGTGGAAGAGGTGAACCACGTCTCCAACAAATGACTATGAGTTCTAATAATAATTAGTTATATAGGTTTGCCTGTGTAACCTTTAGTTCATTTATGTTTAGATGGAAACATGCTTTTGTAGTAAATTTAAACATGAATCACGTGTAGTAATACAAGAATTGCACTTTATTAGATGTAACACACTCACATGATATATTATTATGTATATATTTGTAACTAAATATTTTTAATTATATAATTATATTTTTGAAGTTATTAATTATTTATTTATTTATGATGTCACTTGTTGGGCTGCAGAATTGAGAACTATTCCCTTTTCCAATTCTTTGTTTGGTCCAATTTTTCAAACCATGCAAAAAAACTCTCTGACCGCATTTAAACCAATCGCAAAATATGATCATTGCACTACTAATCATGGTGGAGGTGCAAAAACTGGTGTAATGTAGTTTTCAATTCTGTTTTTAAAATATCACAAAAAATCGCATCGCACTTATTAATATATAAGTTTTATTTTCTATTTAATATACTAACATATGAAAATCGACCAAACCAAACTGCACCTCACTGCACACGATAATCAATCTCTTAAGGTGAGATGTAGTGTGACTTTTGGGCAAATTGCATCAAACAAACCATGTTTAGCCCTACCTACAACTGTTGTGGTGTTATCATGTTAGGATTTTTTTTTTTTTTTTTAAATCAACATTTTTTTTATATAAATCCCTACAATGCTTTTTTTTTCCTTATAAAATATTTTTAAAAAAATTATATAATAGATGTATGAGAGTAAATTTATACAAATTATATTGTATATCCCCTTATTTTTCTTTTCAACTAAATAAAAGAATTTTTTTTTCCTTTACTTTTCTACTTCCATTCAAAAAGTACAAAAGAAAATTAAATAATTTTTGACTCACTTTTTCGTGATCTTTTAATCCTATATCACATCGTGGATCTCAAATACATGATTTGCATCCACTAAGTCCCACTTCTTCTTTTTCTTTTTCTTTTTGGAGAATCCACTTTTTTAAGTCCACTTTAACACCAGATAAACCAATCCAAGGAATTATTTTAAATTATTATTTTTTTTGAGAAGATAAATATTAATCGTTTAAGAAGCCCAGAATATGATTCATTTCCATTTCCTTTCAAAAACAGGACAAAAGAAGAAGAAGCACAGCTGCTAGCTAGCATTCTCACTTTCATTCATATTGTTATCAATAAAAATTTGCATCTCCATTCTCCAAGTATGGCCGAAGCTCTAGTTTCTGTTCTGTTGGAGCAGTTGGCTTCAATCACTGTTCAGGAGGCAAAACAAGGTATAAGTTTCGTTGTTGGTGTTGATGAAGAAGTCCGAAAGCTTGAAGACAATCTCCGAATCATACAGGCGGTGCTTGAAAATGCTGAGAAAAGACAAGTGGCTGATGAAGCTGTGAAGCTTTGGTTGGAAAAATTCAAAGACACATCCTACAATATGGACGACGTGTTGGATGAGTGGAACACTGTATTGATCAAACAAAGGATCCAGGAAGAAGAAAAAGAAGAAGAAGAAATAGCTAAAAACGCTCATGTTCTGAAGAAGATACGCTTCTCTATCCCCTCCATTCCATCATGGTTCAGTAGAGTAAAAAAACTTGTTAGATAAAAGAACTGAATGGAACGTTAGATGAGATTCCCAAAAAGAGAGTTGCAAATGAGTTTGAGTTGACTGGGGACGATGAAGTAGTTGAGCGACCAACAACTGCCTCATTTGTTGATGTGTTTGATATATGTGGTCGTGACAAGGATAGGAATGATCTAGTGAGCAACCTATTGGGTAAGGATAGTGGACAAGAAAGAAACCCCATTGTAATTTCTTTAGTAGGTATGGGTGGAATTGGGAAAACAACTCTAACCCGACTAGCTTACAATGATCATGAGGTACAAGCCCATTTTGAGGAAATAATGTGGGTTCGTGTTTCTAATCCTTTCAATCAGTGTAGGGTTGCTAAAGCAATCATTGAAACTGTTGAAAATCGATCTCCCAACATTATTAAATTGCAGAGTCTATCAAATAGAATTTGTGATTTGATTAGGGGGAAAAAGTTTTTTCTTGTTTTAGATGACGTGTGGACTAAAGATCACAAAAAGTGGGAGCCTTTCAAAAATGCATTCAAATGTGGTGCTCAAGGCAATAGAATTCTAATCACCACATGTAATGAAGAAGTTGCAAAGATTATGGGGAGTGCTTACACAATCAATTTGGAGGTATTGCCTAAAGAAGAATGTTGGTTGATGTTTAGTAAGATTGCATTTTTTGGGAGGGATCCTAAGTAATGTAAGCAACTAGAAGACCTTGGTAGGCAACTAGCAAATAAGTGCAAAGGCTTACCCCCTTGCTATAAAGAGACTTTAGGGGGTCTCATGTGTTTTAAGAAGAGTAGAGAACAATGGAAGAATGTTTTGGATAGTAATTTGTGGGAATTAGAAGATGTTGAGGAAGGGCTTTTCATACCGTTGTTATTAAGTTATTATGAACTATTGTCAGCAATAAAATAGTGTTTTTTATATTGTGCCGTCTTTCCAAAAGATCATTACTTTTCTAGAAAGGAGTTGGTCTATAAATGGATGGCACAAGGATCTTTACTCAAAAGCAAATATAGAGCTGGAAATTGTGGGAGAAGGGTACTTCGAAAACTTAGCCATGCCTTGTTTCTTCCAAGATTTTGATAAGGATGTAAATGATGGCAAGATAATAAGGTGCAAAATGCATGATATAGTGCATGACTTGGCCCAATTCATGACATGAAATGAATGTTTTATTGTGGTAGCTGATGGTGACCAAGGGTTGGGGATAGACTGTAAAAATGCTCGTCATTTGTTGCTAACGGTTACACAAGATATACACGTAACTCTGTACAATTCAAAAAATATGCGTACTTTTTTAGCGGGAGATTCTAACATTGTTGTATCCAACTTATTGAGTTTGACATGTGTACGAGAATTATGTTTGAAATGTTGTTCCATTAAGGAACTTCCAAATGAGATGGGAAATTTGATACATTTAAGATACCTCAACTTATCTCATTCTACACATGAAGAATTGCTTGAAACAATATGTAATTTATGCAATTTACAAACTTTGGATGTTAGTGCATGTCATAAGTTTAAGAAATTACCGCAGGGATTGGGTAAGCTAATTAACTTAAGGCATCTCATTTTTGAATTTATTTATTAGATGTGTCCAAAAGGGATTGGAAGATTGAGTTCTCTTAGAACATTAAATCAATTCTCTATAGGTGGTTGTCGTGATAACAAAGGATGTAAACTTGGAGAATTGAAAATTTTGAATCACCTTCAAGGAGATCTTCTTATCAAAATGTTGAGACATGTAGATGTATATGAGGCAAATGCACAACTCAAGAAGAAAATACACCTTCATAATTTGTGTTTACGTTTTAGTAGAATGTTTGACAAAAATAGAATTGAGAATGATGTACTAGTTTTGAATGCCTTAGAACCACCTCCAAACTTGGAATATTTAGAAATTTATGGGTATTGGAGTACCACAGTGTATCTTGATTGGACAATGTCCTTAGCCAAACTAAAAGTGCTTAAGTCCTCAGCAAATGTTACCAAAGAGGGACAGGAGAGGAATGGTCCAAGATTTCTCACATCCCCAATATCAAGATTGATTATGCATATGTGCAAATAGATGGATGTGCCCCGTCTGTGCGAGTAGACAATGATGAAGTTTTTGCCTCTAAGGTTGTTTCTAGTGCATGGCGGTGGAGTTAATTTCGAAGATGGAAGAGTTGGGCGTAAAGATGATCTTCATGCAATCTAGTTCGTTGCAGCTGAAAAAGATATGTGTAAGTGTATATTTTACGTCCCATTCAAGCATGACATATTTTGAAATCTTCAGTAATCATTTTTTTTTTAATAGTGAAACTATTATCTAGCATCTAGGTGGATTGATAGTTGATTCTACTTCTTCTACTTTTAAATGATCTTTTATATTTTTTGTCTTTTTATCTATTTGAATTAATTTGAAAAGAGAAGGAAATTTTTGGATTGAGAAAATTAATGATTCTATTTTCTTGACTAGAAACTTTAATTTTAGGATTGGAAACAATGTACTTTATTTTCTTCTTCTTTAATTTTTCCTAATTAATTTACTAATTTCAGTTATAAAAAGAAAAAATAATAAGGAAAGTTGAGGATAATTTGTCAATATATATGGTCAATAAAACATAATGTTGAGTAATTTTGAAAGAGTTGAATTTAAGTGTCATTTTCGTGTCAAATTTTTGGTGTTTGCATTTTTTTTTTCAAAGTTTTATATTTTTCTCTCATTATCATAGTCATCAATTTATCAACTCATTTTTTATTCGAATGCTATATAATTTTTTTCTCTCAAAGGTGATATATATATATATATATATATATATATATATGTTTGAAATTAGATAATAAATAAGATATAACAACATAATTTTTCTCATATAAAGAGAATTTAGGATATCCTTTGACCCCTCAAATGAAATCCTAGTTTTATCCATGCCATTGTGTTTGCTCTCTCTCTCTCTCTCTCTCTCTCTCTCTCTCTAATTTTAAAATTTTGATTATTTTATAAGGAAAATTAAAAAAAATACTTGGTAAGTTGTGATTGATGGACCACAAAATAAGACAAAAAATTTGTACTCATATGTTTTCTTGCTCATATTTTGCATTAGTCTTGTCATAATATGTATTTTACTATCATATTTTGTTGTACTTAATTAGACCAAACATCAAACTCTTCTACTTTAGAGTCATTCTACCGTATCTCCCTTTTTTTGGAACAGCAACTTACTAAATCAAAACCATTAATTTAATAATAATTTGATCCGAACCATTCACTTAATTAGGAGTAATTTAGAGTGATACTGGCTACCGGTCAAACCAGTTATATATATAATAAGTAAAAAAACAAAAAGAACCCAGTATTCACTTCTCCTTCTCAAAAACAAAGTATTCTCTCTATCACGCTTCGGACTCTAAATATCACGCTTCGGATTCGGTTTATCTAAAGAACCCAGTATTCGGCTTCTTCTGTCTTAGCTTCTTCTCTTACTAATCAACCACAAGAGCCCAGGGCAGCTAAACAAAACCCAAAGAAGAAATAGCATCGGCCGTTCTCTGCCCGGCGACGATATTTGAAATAGGTTTGTCTTTCTCTTTCTCTTTCTCTCAGACGAAATTGATTTTATTACTAATATACAGATTATTAAAGTTTCGTTGACTATCCACGCATGATTTGTCTTTAGTTTTATTCATTGTTAGTAATCCCTAATGCTATTAATTGATTTGGGTTTTTGTTTTTATTATTTTGATAGGAGATTTGGGTGTTGTTTGTTAACTTTGTTTCGAAAGTTGATTTGGAATTTCCTCCTATTTGAGAAACAAAATTTCAATACCCATGATTGCTTTACCATAATTCTCCCCCACCAGGACCACCACCACCAAATAAATAATATTAAAAAAAAACATAATAATAAAAAATAAAATTTGGGAGGGTCTGTCAACTATGCTTGTAACAAAATGTAATAGAGTGGCAACTCAGTTGGCAGACTGGGCTGGTAGAGTAAATGAGTTTCATGTCTGGCTAGAGGAAGGCTCTGACTTCTTCGAACATTTGTACAACAAGAACTAGTAGTCTTGTTCCCTAATACAACTACTGCTATTTTAATTAAATTAAAATAAAAAGGTTAAGAGATTGTTATAGCATTATGTCCCCATAAGTCCTCTCTCAGCTAAGTTCTACCTATCCATGGCATTTTTAACAGGGTACTGTAGCTTGAATTTTCAAAGAGTCATTTATGTAGGTTGTTCAAGAATATTGTCAGTTGGTACTGTAGCTACTCAAAAATAGCTAAATTGAAATTTAGTGACTGATAGAAGTCAGTTCTTTACATGGAAGGAAGAAAAAGAGATAGAAAGTCATGCCCCTGTCAGATATCCAATTTTATCTACTTTTTTTCCTTTCTCTTGTCTTTTTAGAAATCCTTTGCATGTGGATAAATTGCTGGAAAAATTACAGTGGACTTAAGTGGTGCTATAGATGAGAAGTTCAAATTTCAGTTGGTGGATTGGGAACTTGCTTGTTGTCCTTCTAAGTTGAAGTGTTTAGAATAAGGAAGCTAAGTACGTATAACCAAGCTTCGCTGGCAAATGATCCTAGTATTTGAAGAGGAAAGATCTTTGGAGGCATATTATTGGGATGAAAATGGGGTTTCCTAGGTGAGTGGATGACAGATATAGTGGGGAGCACTCACAGTTGTTGTAATATGCTTCTGTTAATTCTTGGAGTACAAAAAAGATAGGGGATCCATTCTAGGAATCTCGTGTTTGGTCAAGTTTGCCAAGATTGAGAATCAGAGTAAGTTGATTCACTGATGAGCCTATTATATTTCAATATCCTGAAGGATGAGTGCGCTGACAGATAGTTGGGGAAGCCTAACATAATGTTATATATATGAGTGGGTTGATATATATGTATTTGGAATTATAGATCTTTTTGCTGCACTGTTCTCCTCTTCCAACCTTTTGATTGTCTTCTCTATGTTAGCAATGATTTATTGCAATGTTTTGTAACAACTGCAAATTAGATATTCTATAATTTTCTTTTTTTTATATTTTCATCACAATTTTTTTTTCGATCTACAGTTTTTAGTTTGTTTGTTGGTTTTGTTGCTTGGGTTTACTCCCATGGCAGCTGAATATGACTTAAGAATCCTTAGTTGATAGTTGCTTTGCTAATTTATGAAGTTTGTCAAATGATTCTGTATATTACTTCTGTGTCAACAGTTCAATCCTTCACATTTTTTTTATTCTATAATTTTTTTTCTTTGCTGAGTTGTTAAAGTTGAGTTGGAGCTAAAGCTCATTGGCATCTATGTTATTTGCAACTTAAACTTCCTGGATTTGTATATTTTTCTAATCCTTATATATGTTTATTTTTTTTCCTTTTCAAATATTCGGAGATACTTCTCCCTTACAGTTTAGCTTTACCTATTGAGGGGGAGGGGCAACCAGGTTTTTTGTCTATCTTTTGTTGTGGAGATAGTTGGGAGGAGGAAGAAAGAGAGAAATATTTTTCTAGTAGAGAATATAAAAATTCCATTGAATTCTTACTTGCAATGAGGATGGTACCATCAAATGTGATGTTTTGGTAACCTGATATAGCAGGTTGCCTACTAGTGGGTACTATACCCCCCCAAAAAGGGGGGGGGGGGGTACTGTAGAATTACCCTTACTTTATTATTGAGAGAAGTATTTTTTGTGATCAGGCTTTCAAACATGGACATACTTTGAAGAAGGCCAGCGGAAGTCACTCCCGTATCATTTCATAATGATAGCAAAGCTTGCATATGGTATGACACAAGAAAGGTGAGCTAAGTACTTAACTAAATTGCAACTGATGCTGTGATGTGTCCTTGATTGTTGAGGACTTGTAAACGCAGTTGCTAATCATCAAACTTCGATGTTACAATACTTACAGGTCTATGAGTTTGAATCCAGAAGGCATGTGAATTTCTTGTCAGACCAATGAAAAATGAAGTAAATCGAAGTCTAGAAGGAAGGCATTGAGAGACATATCCAACAATGGAGGAAGCTTTTGCAGCTGTGAATTTAATGAGGCAATCTTATTAGTGGAGTAAGAGGACAATCAGTCTAGGGCACTTGAAGAAGACAATATGCTTGATTGCCTTTTGATCCCAAGGTCCAGTCTCTTCTTTCTCATCCACCAGGTAATTGGCACTCACAGTGCCAAGAAATAGAGAGATTTGCTTGTTTGATTCTCGGGTTTGGTGAGAGAAAAATGAAAATGTGGCAAATGATTTAATATGCTTTTATAACTTGACAATGTCAATAAATTACTTTTTTTTTATAAAAAAATTTATAGGAAATTTACTCATTTCTGTTTCTTCACTTTTTGATTTGACTGGATTTGTGTGTGCATGTCAGTGAGAGTGTGTGTTTCTGGGATGTTGAGTTTTGGATGATGTTAGCTTTTGATTCTGTTTAGGTTGCTAAGAAAGTGTGGGGACAGATGACTTTTTTAGAGAGAGAAAGATAGATGTACTCATCTATTTGAATACTCACAGTTTAGTGGTATCTTTTGAGGGAAAGTTTATAATATAGACATTTTGCGCATACGTCAATTGGATGCTTTCTAGTTTTGGGGAACTGTCAAAACCTTTCTGCTGTAGGACTGTGTGTGTATTTCTACTGCTTTACCACTTTGAGCCATTTATCATTGAACTAGTTTATGTTCAGACAACATTAGCATGCTATTTGACAGAGAATGACCATTATAGTTATGTTGTTCTCATTGCTTCTCTTAGATAGAGTTCCTTTTTTGCTGTGATTTTCTTTGATTTGTTGCTAATTATACAGGATTTGATTTATGAAATGACAGATTAATGAACTTGTTGTGCAAACAAAGGAGAAAAGAAATTGAATTGTTCACGTATTTCTTGCCCGAACTGCTTTCCTCTTTAAAGGTTAATCCTACACATGTCAGTATATCACACTTCAATACTTTTTTTCCCTTGATATGATTTCCTACATTTCAGATGGTTCTCTCCAATCCTGTAGAGTCTGAGAACCAGTTGGCAAGATTGGAGCATGTAAAATAGTTGTTTTGACTAATGAAGTTGAATGTTATGCTGTTGACAGTCCAGAACAAACCAAGTTGGATTCACCAATCTCTCCTCCCATTGTATTATGATGTAATGACTGCACTATTGAGAGGGGTGGGCAACTGTTTCTGCTCAGACGTCTCCCCATATTAAAAAATTATCACCCAAACATCATGGCCCATCATTATTCTTTTGGTACTAATTCAAAAGATAGAACTGATGATTTAATTGAAAGTGTTCTTATAAGGCCAACTCCAAGTAAGCCTTCTCGTTCTGCTGCCATTGGAATGAGAAAACTATACAGTCTGAATTTGTGTCTTTCAGTTTTGTTTTGAAAACATTTTTCATGCTTGAAAATGTCACCTCCAAAATCTTGTGTATTGTTTAAAGTTTGAACCTATATTTGAGTCTCATAAAGGCAATTACAGGGTTCATATAAGGCCGCTCCATTTCCTGTTGGAATTCATTGCCGTAGTTCATCACTTTTCACATCCACTGGCAGTGATGCTATTCTGAGGATCTCACCTTGAAGTATATGGAGCTCTTGGGGACCCAACAGGCTTATATACCAGGAACTGGAAAGCAAAAGGTAGAACTTAGAAACATCCCCATGTTGGTTCATTTCCTCTCCTAAAACTAACGTCTTACTAGAGCCACCTTGTGACTATGAGTGATAATGAGAAATCATTGAACAATGCAGTTAATGGCTACCAGATGCTTATTACAACTCATGTTTTCAATCAAAAAAAAAAACTTGTCTTTTTCAAAGGAAGACAATGTCCAATGTGGCCTCAGCAATACAGCAAATCTTGCAGCCAAGGTATTGTTATTATGTCTTGTTTTTGTTTTCTGTTTTTAACTCTGTTCTTTCCGTTAACTCAGCATGTTGAACATTATATACAAAATAGAAGTCTCTCTCTTTCTACAGAACACCGTAGTGGCAATTTAGCATTTATAGACAGCACTCCAATGTGGAAGGAACTTGAAAGCGTGATCCACAGAGGCAAACGTCCATTGAGAATGCTCTAAATAAAGAGTTGTGGACAAAATTTGAGGCAGCATCCACCCATTGACTTCCTCATAATGCCACTGTGCTACAAAATACTGCTCAGAACTGGATGAGTCTCTTGTGATAAGGGAAGTTAAAAGAATGTGGCTTTAAACGGGAAAGCACATCTTGTTTCCTTTAATTCCGATTGTAAATTGTGGATCATGTTGTATGTTATAAGTATATAGGGGCTCTGTAATTGGTTTATATATGTACCAGTACCACACCTAGGATGCATAAATCTCTTGTGGTTCTTTTTTGCACTGATCATAATTTTATTTATTTATTGATATAATACATGTGTTCCATCAGATTTGTAACATCTTTTGGAATATCTATTGGTAATCATTTCAATTAAAAAAGCATATCTGAAGAGTAACTGCACATTTGAGCAGACAGCCAATGAATTATACACAAATACAAATTTCATTATTTTTAGTGAAAAACCGAAACAACCCAACTGGAGCAATGATTACACAAACTCACTAATGCACACATTCCGTATTAAAATTGTGAAATCGTGTTTTCAAATGTGTGTACGGATTATGTGCATAATGAGCATTTAATAAGAATTTTCAATTTTATGATATCCAAACCATAATATCCACAACTTTTGGAATGAAAGTGGTGCAAACAAAAGGCATATGCATACATGTGATCAAGAGCCTTGTAGCTCAATCAATATTTCTGCTTGATATTTCCAATGAAGATGTTAAGGATTCAAATCTATCCTCTCTAAATATCAATTTATCAATAAAAAAATAAAAATAAAAAACCAATTTCACTTGACATTTTTTGTTGATTTTGGTCAGTCTCACACCTAAAATAAAAAATTCTTTATCTTATGGAGTGTTGTTAATTACACACCAGTGTGTGTGTTATGTTAGTTGCAATCATGGGTTCAAAACACGAATTCAGTTAAATTATGATATCGTATTTTCAAGACAAGATTTCACCATTTCAAATTTATAATTAAAATTGGGTTTTGAACACGTCATTTTGAAGTGTTGTTTGTACAATGTGTGCACTTCACATGGTCTGCAACACTAGTTTCCCATTTTAATATTAGTTTCAATAAATAAATAATCAATGAAGGAAGGAAGAGTATCATTGGAATAGTCTCTCTTTTTTTAATTAAGAGAATTAGGGTTCAAATTTCCCCTATTTTATAATTATTAAATTAAAAAAAAAAAAAAAATATATATATATATATATATATAAGCACATCTAAATGCATATATGTACATTTTGTTGACAACATAAAAGGAAATAGGGTAAAAATAGAAAGGGGTAAATTACGTATTTGGTTGATAACCTTTACGCTTTGTGTCAATTTGGTTTCTGGCCTTTCAAATGTGCCAATTTGGTTCCCAATCTTTGGGTATTATGTCAAAATAGTTTCTGTCATTAAGTGATAGTTGAAAAATGCTAATATGGCTAACGGCTAAAATAAAATATTATTTTCATGCCACATAAACGGACACATGTATTGACACATCAGCATATATTTAAAAAAAAAAAAAAAAAAAACCAAACAAACAAACAAATTAGAAACACAACCAAAAGGTTATAGACCAAATACATAATTTACCCTAAATTTTTTAAAATGTAGTTTATGTTACTTATTAGAGGGTATTGTGTGTTTTTATAAATTGAAAACGTAATTTTAACTTACGTAACAAACTCATTCTCAAAAAAAAAAACTTACGTAACAAACTATGTGAAAAAGCTATTAGGTAACAAAGTGGATGCTATATAGCTGAGTAGTCAATTGGAATATTGGTTAGGACCGTTAGGTAACAAAACTCTGAATATAAATGCTAAAAAGGAGGACAACAGCAGCCGGTGGGAAAGCCATTCTATTTATTAAAGTGGATGCCATAATGCTGAGTGGTCTAGAGGAGTGTTGGTTAGGACCGTTAGATGAGTAGTCTATTGGAGTATTGGTTAGGACCGAAAAGTAAAAAAAACTTGGAATATAAATGCTGAAAAGAGGACAACAGAAGCACAAGCAAAGCTCTGCATTGCTAGCTATTTCATTTGCTCCTTTTGTCCATCAATTACCATTTCCACTTCTTGTTTCTTGTTTTATTCGATCTCCAAGCATGGCTGAGGCTATAGTTACTGGCCTCTTGGGGGCTCTAGTTACTGGCCTCTTGGAAAAGTCGGGTTCACTTACTGCTGAAGGGGCATGGCCAGAGCTGAAGTCGTTCCTGTGTTTACACAAAGAAGTCCAAAAGCTTGAGAGCACTCTTGGTGACATCCAGGCAGTGCTCGAGGATGCTGAGAAAAGACAAGTGATGGAGGCAGCTGTGAAACGTTGGTTAGATAAGCTCAAAGAAGCAGCCTATGACATAGACAATGTACTGGATGAGCTGGAAACTGCAATGATCAAATCCAAGATTCAGGAGGAAGAAGAAAAAGCTGAAACTACCGCTGCAACTGCTAAGGTATGGTCCTGCATCTCCTGCCTTTCTGGGTTTTTCGTTAAACTTAAGGAGCTTGTTCATCGTAGTGGCATTGCTCACAAGATTAAAAAACTGAATGAAAAATTAGATGAGATTGCCAAAGAGAAAGATACGTATAAGTTTCGGCTTGAGTCGATTAGTAGCAATGAAGTAGTTAAGCGACCGATAACTACTTCTCTTGTTGATGTGTCTGATATTATAGGCAATGAAAAGCATAGGAATGATCTAGTGAGGACCCTGTTGGGCAAGGGTCGTGAAATTGAAAGAAATCCCTATGTCATCTCAATAGTAGGCATGGGTGGTATTGGGTAAACCACCCTTGCCCAACTAGCCTACAATGATCTTGAGGTGCGGACTCATTTTGAAACAAAAATGTGGGTTTGTGTTTCCCATCCTTTCGACCAATGTCGGGTTGCCAAAGCAATCATTGAACAAGGAGGTCGTTCCACTAACTTCAATGAATTGCAAAGGCTACATTCAGAAATTTGGGATTTGATTGAGGGCAAGAAGTTCTTACTTGTCTTAGATGACGTGTGGACTGAAAATTTTACTAATGATTGGAAGCCATTGAGCCTTGCACTCCAAAATGGAGCCCAAGGTAGTAGCATTCTAGTCACCACACGTAATGAGAGAGTCGCGAGTATGGTACATAGTGACCATACCATTAGATTAGAATTATTATCTATGGAAGATTGCTTGTCAATATTCAATAAAATAGCATTTGCTGATAAAAATAAAAATCAATGTAAGCAATTGACAGACCTTGCTGAAAAACTAGCTAATAAGTGTAAAGGTTTGCCACTTGCTGCAAAGATTCTAGGAAGTCTCATGCACAACAAGACAACTAGACAAGATTGGGAGGATATTTTGGAGAGTAATTTGTGGGAGTCAGAAGATGTTCAAAAGGGTCTTTTAGGGCCGTTGTTATTGAGTTATTATGAACAATCGTTAGCAATAAAATCTTGTTTCTTATATTGTGCCCTCTTCCCAAAGGATTATTTATTTTCTAGAAATGAGTTGATCTACCTATGGATGGCACAAGGATATCTTGGTGTAAAACCAAATATAGAGATGGAAATTATAGGAGAAGAGTACTTTGAAAGATTAATCATGCACTCTTTCTTCCAAGATTTTGAGAGAGACGAAGATAATGATAAGATAATAAATTGCAAAATGCATGATATAGTGCATGACTTTGCCCAATCAATGACAACAAATAATGAATATGTCACAATTGATGGTGACAAAGAGTTGGGGACAAATTGTAAAAGTGCTCGCCATTTGAGATTTGAATCAATGGAGAAAACACAATTTCCTATGTCTATGTATAATGCAAAAAATGTACGCACTCTCATTTTCACTTTACGGTGGTGGGAGACTGTCTTCCCACTCAATTTATCTAAGCATTTGACATGCCTACGGGTATTGACTTTGAAACATGGTAATGTTAAGAAACTTCCGAATGAAGTGGAAAAATTTATACATTTAAGATTGCTCGATCTATCAGGAAATTATACAATGGAAGAATTGCCTGAAACTATGTGTAATTTATGTAATTTACAAACTTTGAATATTAGTGGATGTTTCAGAATTACAAAATTACCCCAAGGAATAGGTAAACTAATTAAATTAAGACATCTTCTTTTTACTAATTGGTTTAACTTTTTTCCAAAAGGGATTGGGAGATTGAGTTCTCTAAGAACATTATACACTTTCGTAATAGGTGGTATAGATGATATTGACGGATGTAAACTTGGAGAATTGAAGGATCTGAATCGCCTTAAAGGGTATCTTATGATAAAAGGCTTGGAAAACGTAACAGATGTACAAGAGGCTGAGAATGCACAGCTCAAAGATAAGAAACATCTCCGTGAGTTGTGGCTACAGTTTGACGAGGAAGTTGAGGAGATTGAAAGTGTAAGGAATGATGAAATCGTTCTTAAAGCCTTAGAGCCACATCCAAACTTGGAAATTTTAAATATTTATAAGTACATGGGTAGAGTGTATCCTAATTGGATGAAGTCTTTGTCCAATTTGAAAATGCTTAAGCTTGAAAACTGGTTTAAGTTAGAGCAATTGCCTCCTCTGGGGAAGCTGCAGTCCCTCGAAACATTACAATTATGGTATGTGAATAGTGTGAAAAAGGTGGGTGTTGAATTTTTGGGAATAGAAGAAGCCAATGGGAAGAACGGATCAACATCATCACCTGGCTTATTCCCTAATTTAAAGTCTCTCCAATTTTTGTATATGAAAGAGTGGGAAGAATGGGATGGGATGGGAGAAAGGAGAGAAGAAGAAGGAGAAAGTGGTGATTCTGTTTTAATAGGGATAATGCCACATCTTCAGATTTTGGATATTCGGCATTGCCCAAAGCTAAAGGCACTGCCCAACTTCCTTGAGACAACTTCGTTAAAGGAATTGAGAGTCGATTGTGGAATTTCCAATTGGATGACGTTGGCAACATTATCCGGATTGAAAACACTTCGTCTCAATGTGGATAACAACGTAGAGCATTTGCCCCCTTTGGGGAAGCTGCTGTTGCTCGAATCATTAGAGATATTTAATGCCCGTAGAGTGAAAAAGGTGGGCCTTGAATTTTTGGGAATTGAAGAAGAATCCAACAACAACAACAAGATAGACGACGAGAAGGGATCAACATCATCATCTTCTTCTTCTCCGCTTGTCCTATTCCCTAATTTAAATTGTCTTCACTTTTGGAAGTTGCAAGAGTGGGAAGAATGGGATGGGATTGGAGGAACAATGAGAGAAGAAGAAGCACAAGAAATTGGTTTTACTATCACTATTATGCCATGTCTTCAGAATCTGCGAATTTGGGAATGCCCCAAGCTGAAGTCACTGCCAGACTTCCTTCTTACAACTCCATTAAAGAATCTGATGATCATTGATAGTCCAATTCTCAGTGAATGTTGCAAAACAGAGATAGGAGATCAATGGCCCAAGATTTCTCACATACCCCACATTAATATTGAACATAAAGTTGTGCAAAGAGATGGTCGTCCAATGCAAAATTAAATCTCAGTTCGATTGCGGGCGCTGCAAGTCGCATCCATTCAGTTAAGGCAACTTCTTTCACTTTGTCTTCTTCGTATCTTTCTTTCTTTCTTTCTTTTTCCACCAAAAAAAAACAATATTCGGAGATAAATTTGTCAGATTTGTGACCTAAATCTGACAAATAGTTCAATTTCGCTGCCAGACTTCCTTCCTACAGCTACATTGAAGCAATTGCATATTCAGAACAGTCCAAATCTGAGCCAACGTTACCAAAAGGAGATAAGAGACCAATTGCCGAACATTTATTATTATTAATAAGTGGAACAGGATGATCAATCAAGGGAAAATTAATTCTCGGGTAACTTCTTCCACCTTGTCTTCTTCATCTTTTTCTTTTATATCTATTAAAAATATTCTATTTTTCCTTCAAAATTTCCTCAAAAAATAATAACTAAATAACAATATTGGTAAATAAATTTCTTTCTTATATTACTATGGGAGTGTGGTATAATGGTATTACATTACTCTCTCAATGATATTTTCGTGTCTCTTTCAATGTACTAGGTGTGCTTTGTTACTCTGTGTAAATCTAATATTACCTCCTATATAAAATAAGTTGTGCTAAGGCTATCAATTAGGATGACAGTTTTTTATTCACTATACAATTTCTTAGAAATTAAAAAAAAAAAAAAAAAAAAAAAAGTGTATCCTGTTGTTGTCCCACCTATTGTGTATGCTTCATGTTACATAGTATCCATTAATCTCTTGTCATAATATGTATTTTTCCTATCGTATTTTGTTTGTTCTTATTTATAACAATCATCAAATTCCAGTATCAAGTAAAGCATTATTTGTGATCAGGAACATATTCAAGGCGTGAGCATACGTTGACAAAGGCCTACAGAAGAAACTCTTGTATCATATCATAATGACAACAAAGCTTGCATATGGTATGACACATGAAAGGGGAGCTAGGCACTTAACCAAACTGCAAACTAATGCATCCTCAATTGTTGAGGACTTGAAAATGAAGTTGCTAATTAATCATCAAACTTCAATGTTACAATACTTACAGGTCTTATGAGTTTAAACCCAAAGGCATGTGAATTCTTATCAGACCAATGAAAAATGAAATGAAATCGAAGTCTAGAAGAAAGGCATTAAGAGACATATTCAACAATGGTGGAAGGTTCTTGAAGCTGTGAATTTGAATAAGAGATCTCATAAGTGGTGTAAAGACGATATGCTTGATTACCTTTTTCTCCTTCAGTCCAATCTCCTCTCTCTCTTGCACCAGGTATAACTAACACTCACAGTGACACAAAATGGAGAGATATGCCTGTTTGTTTCTTGGGTTCTGTACAAGAAAATGAAAATGTGGCAAATGGTTTTAATTTGCTTTATATCTTGACAATGTCAATAAACTTACTTATTTCTGATTCTTCCCTATTTGATTTGACAGGATTTATGTGAGCGTCAATGAGTGAGTTTGGGTTTTTTGAGATGTTGACTTTTGGATGATCCAGGTTATGTTTGGTTGCTAAGAAAGTGTAGGAACCAATGACTTTTTTAAGAGAAAGAGAAAGACAGATGTACTCATCCATTTGAATAGTCATAGTTTAGTGGTATGTTTTGCGGGTGAGTTTATTATTTAGACATTTTGCGCATACTTTAATCGGCTGCTTTCTAGTTTTGGAGAACTGTCAATGCCTTTCTGCAGTAGCAATGTGTGTGTGTGTGTATTTCTACTGCTTTACCATGTTGAGCCATTTATCATTAAACTATTTTATGTTTGGACAACATTAGCTGTTAATTGCAAGAAAATGACCATTTAGTTATGTTGTTCTCATTGCTTCTCTTAGATAGAATTCCTTTTTGAATGAGGTTTTCTTTGATTTGTTGCTAATTATACAGGAATTGATTTATGAAATGACAAATTAATGATGATGCAGGAGACGCAAAAATATTTTTATTTAGTATTATTTATGTTTGCAAGTCAATTGTATTTTTATGTTTTAGGTCCTAGTAACTTATTAAGCTATTAATATTTTAATTTGTAGGCAAGGCTATGTTTATAACAAGGCAACTAGGGTTTCCTAGGCCAATTAGAACTAGGGCTTAGCAATCCTTTATAAGCAACCTATTGTACTCCTTATGGAGATAATTGATATTTTGATGAATGAAAAAAATGGCCGTTTGGTCTCTCTTTGGTCTGGTACTGACTCCAAGTCCACCATTGGTGCTGTCTTCTAGTGGTTTCCCCGCTTAGTGCTGACTCCAAAATAGGCCTAAGTGCTGACTTTTAGGTCATATTCATTTATTTTCCTGTTGTTTAATTTTTTTCTAGTTGTCATGCATCAAATGATCTTGTGCAAACAAAGGAGAAAAGAAATTGAATCATTCAAATATTTCTTGCCTGAACTGCTTTCCTCTTCAAAAGGTTAATCCATAATCCTACATATGTCAGTAGACCACACTTCCATACTTATTCCCCCCTTGATATGAATTATTATTTTCTTAGATATGCATTCATGGTTCTCCAGATTTCAAAAGGTGTTCTTCAATCCTGTAAAGTCTGAGGATCAGCTGGCAAACTGATACAAGTATAATAGTTGCTCCAACTAATGAAGTTGAAAGCAATGCTGTTGACGGCCCAAAACAAAATAAGTTGTTTTCATAATCTCTCCTGCATTATTGAGAGAGGTAGACATTTGTTTCTGCTCACTACTCTCCCCGCATCAAAAATATTATTGCCCAAACATTAGGGCCCATCATTAATTCCTTTGGTACAACTTCACAAGATATAACTGATATTTTACTTGAAAGAGTTCTTACAAAGCCAACTCCAAGTAAGCCTTATCATTCTGTTGCCATTGAAATGGTCAAAACTTTACAGTTGGAATTTATATTTTCAGTTGTGTTTTAAATAATAATAATAATAATAAATCAATGCTTGAAAATGTCACCTCCTAAGTCTTGTGTACTGTTTGAACCTATATCTGAGTCCTTTCATCATAAGGGCAATTACAGGGTACGTAAAAAGCTGCTCCATTTCTTGTTGGAATTCATTGTAGTAGTTCACCGCTCTCCACATCCTCTGGCAGTGATGCTTATGAGGGACTCACTTTGAAGCATCAGGAGCTCTTTGGGATTCAATAGGCTTATAAACCAGGAATTGGAAAGCGAAAGGTAGAAGCATCACCAGGTTAGTTTATGTGCCCTCCTAAAACTTGTGTCTACCTAGAGCCACTCAATGAGATATCATTGAACAATGTAGTTGATGGCTGGCAGATGCCTATGACAATGCCTTTTCAATCAGCAAAAAAATTTGTCTTTTCCAAAGGAAGATAATATCCAATGTGACCTTCTACAAAGTAGCAAATATTGTAACCAAGGTATTGTTTTGTTCGTTTTTGTTTTTTGTTTTAAACTTTCTGTTCTTCCAGTTAAAAAATAAAAGTTTCTCTCAATCTACAGAACACCTTTGTGGCAATTTAGCATTTATAGAAAACACTACAGTGTGGAAGGAACTCGAAAGCATGATTCATAGAGGCAAACATTCAGGTGAGAATACTCTAAAGTAAGAGTTGTGAACAAAGATTGAAGCAGTATCCACTCGTTTGCTTTGTTATAATGCCTCCGTGGCAATATACTGCTCAGAGCTGGATATGGCCTCCTGTGATGATGGAAGTTAAATGAATGTGATTTGAGCTGGAAAAAACATCTTTTTTCTTTAATTTTGATTGTAAATTTCATTACTCATGTGGGTCTGTTTGTGTATAATGGATCCCATTATTAGATTAGTAGATGCATGTGAACTTACATGAAAGCTAGTCTTGTAGTTAATATGGCAGGGCATTTGTGCTAGTAGGCTGATCACTTATTTACCTGTATTTTGATTAAAAATGGTTCCAACTTCTTCAGCCGATTGTCTTTACCACTTGGAGGTGGCTCTTCAAGCAGAGACCACTACAGGAACAGGTTTCTTACAGAATTACATTGAGTCTATTCTGGGTCTTCAAGATGCTAGCTACAGACTCACACAAGGTTTGTTACCATCCAATGCTTATGTCATGTCATATATAGAGACTGGAGTTAAAATTCTATCCTGGCATTTTTTTTATCGGTTTTTCCTAAATTTCCATGCACCATTTAATATTAATCATTAGTGCAAAACCTTCACAGCAAAAAGATAAACAGAAAATTTAGATATTATGTGAATGCTGGATAGAGGACCGATTATCTATGATGTCATATGTTGGAGACCTCTAAAACCATATTAGATAAAATATTTTTAAGCACACGATTGTTAATAAAATATAAAAATACAACTATTTTTTGATTTATTGCTAATTATATAGCTTGTTGTGCAAACAAAGGAGAAAGGAGATTGAATCATTCACATATATCTTGTCTGAACTACTCTCCTCTTCAAAGGTTAATCCATATTTCTACATATGTCAGATCACACTTGCATACTTTTTCCCCCCTTGATATGGATTATCATTTTCTTAGATATGCAGCCATGGTTCTCCAGATTTCAGAAGCTACTCTCTAATCCTGTAGAGTGAGAATTAGTTGGCTGACTGATGCAAATATAATAGTAGTTTCAACTAATGAAGTTGAAAGCAATGCTGTTGACAGCCCACAACAAAATAAGTTCGATCCATGATTTCTCCTCCCCTTGTATTATGGTGTGCTGACTGCACTATTGAGAGAGGTAGACAACTTTTTCTGCTCACAATTCTCCCAACATCAAAAATATTATTGCCCAAACATCAGGGCCCATCATTAATTCTTTTGGTACTATTTCAGAAGATATAAATGATGATTTACTTTAAAGAATTCTTATAACGCCAACTCCAAGTAAGCCTTCTTATTCTGCTGCCATTGAAATGATTAAAACTTTACAGTTTGAATCTGTATTTGTATCTTCAGTTGTGTTTTGGAAAGAAAAATAAAATCAATGCTTGAAATGTTACCTCCTAAGTCTTGTGTTTTGTTTGAACCTATATCTGAGTTCTTCCATAAAGGCAATTACAGGGTAGGTATAAGGCCGCTCCATTTCCAGTTTCATTGCAGTAGTTCCCCACTTTCCAAATCCTCTGGCAGTGATGCTTCTGAGGGTCTCACTTTGAGGTTTCTGGAGCTCTTGGGATTCAGCAGGCTTATAAACCTGGAATAGGAAAGCAAAAGTTAGAAGCATCAACAGGTTGGTTCATGTGCCCTCCTAAAACTTGTCTTACTAGAGTCACTTGATGAGAAATCATTGAACAATGTGGCTGATGGCTGGCAGATGCCTATAACGACACATTTCCAATCAGCAAATAAACTTGTCTTCACCAAAGGAAGACAATATCCATTGTGGCCTTCTACAAAGTAGCAAATATTGTAACCAAGGTATGGTTTTTTTTGTTTTTGTTTTTTGTTTTAGACTTTCTGTTCTTCCCATTAAAAAATATAAGTTTCTGTCTTTCTACAGAACACCTTGGTGGCAATTTACCATTTATAGACAACACTCAATGTGGCAGGAACCTAAAAGTGTGATTCACAGAGGCAAACATCTGGATGAGAATACTCTAAAGAAAGAGTTGTGGACAAAGCTTGAAGTAGTATCCACTCCTTAGCTTTCTTATAATGCGTCTATGCAGCAATATACTGCTCAGAACTGGATAAGCCCTCTTGTGATGATGGAAGTTAAATGAGTGTGATTTGAGCTGGAAAGCACATCTTTTTTCTTTAATTTTGATTGTAAATGGTGGATCATGTTGTATGTTGGTCGTGTTTTGAGGCTCTATAATTGGTTTATATATCAGTACCACCTGTGATGCATGTATCTCTTGGTGGCGTTATTTTCACTAATCATGTGTCCGAAGAGTAACTACAGCACATATTGGCACCAGTGGGACAGCCCAAGGACTATGCACAAATTCCAATTTTTGTAACGGAAAAGCTAAAACAGCCCTACTGTTTTGGTTTATATTAGTCTTCTGAAGATGTTTTGTTAGATTGTCAGAGCTCGTTGGGTTATGAAAAGACGGATTGGCTAGTCTGCAATTTTGTTAGCTTATTCTGTTAGTATTGTGTTGGAACTGTTTTTATCTCATTGTTTGACTAAATTTATCATTCATCGTGATACAGAAACAGCACACTATGTTTCAGCTATTGGCTATTGCAAAGTTCCATGCCACATCTTTTGTGGGATGTCATGCGAGGTGCATTTTTGCACTATGTATGGAACTGGTTATGCACACAAAACTATTCTTATATGTATAAGCTTCCCCTTTGAGACGAGTTTTGACTGTTTTCTAATTTTTTTTACATGTTATGTCTAGAATTTTGTCCTTCAGTCCTTTAGTCACAATTTGGGGTAGGTGCATGAGCAGTAAGTTTTCTATGACATACGTTCCACTCCAAATCTAGTCTCATTCTCATCCACAACTTGAACACTTACTACCCTCTTTCTCACATTGACAACATGTAGCTATATATAAAAAATGACACATCATTATTATTCTTTTTTATATCATAGCCATCAAATTTAACAACAGGTTAAATTTACCATGAGAGCTTAATTGTGTTCAAAACATACATTTCCTCCTCCACATATTGAATTATCCCAAAAAAAATAAAAATAAAAAACATATATGTGCTTCCTAAGCCCAAAAAACCAGTTTTTCTTGACATGTTGAGCTTACTTTTCCCGAGTCCCACATCTAAAATAAAAATATTCTGATTTTTTATAGCAGTTTTAATAAATAAATATTCGATAAAGGAGGGAAGAATAGCCTCATTACTAGAATAGGTTTTTTTTTTTTTTAATTAATTATAAAAAACAAATATGTTTAAAGAATTGGGGTTCAAATAATGTGTAACACAAAATAGGGAAATGTTTAGCTTCAAATATGTTTGGATCCTAGACTCTAACTACCAAGAGAAAAATGACAAGTGTTTTGTTACGTGCAATATATATGACTCACTTGGTTAATTCATTTAAATAAATTATGTACATTGTGAATGACAATTATAAATATCATCATCATACCTACCGAGTGCAATTCACCCAAATCCTTCACAAAATTTTTTTCATTTTTCATCTTTTTAATTTTTACTTTGTACTTCTCTTAATTTTTTTTCATAACTTTTTTGAATTTATACTTGAGATTAAAAGCTACTTTTTGCAACTATCAATTTTAACCATTTATAAGAGTTGAATTAGGTACGATACCTAGCTCTCAATCCATTTTCATATTAGTGGTTGGAACCATGCCCTGTTCCACACATTATACACACATTATTTTAATTTAGTTTAGTTTTTTTTTTTTTTTTTTTTTTGAGAATAACACGCAGAATATTAGTTGTAAACACAATTTCATAATTTCAACAGAAACGATTTCAGCGTACACGTATTAATCATTACTCACGAGTAAAAATAAAAAATAAAAAAAATTTTAAAAAAAAGCATATATGCACACCAAAATTATACTACAAAAACAAAATAAAAATATATACCATTTCTTTTCTTTAACTTTTGGTCCTTTTTGTTTGCTTTAATAGACTCTGTAGGCGCGTTTACCTCGAACTCCCAAAACCCTCTCTCTCACTCTCTCTGAAACTCCTAAAACCCTAAAATCTTCTGTATTCGAATGGCAGAACCGAGTCAGTTGAGTCATCTCATTGAGTCCTTTGTCGACTCGTCTCGTTCCCCGACTCAGCAGGTTCACGCTTTGCTTTCTTCTGCTCCAAATTCGTCACCTTTCATTGTTAAATTTATTACTATCTTTTACTATTAATCTCGTTTCGTGCCGTGTTTGGTTGCCTAGAAAATCAATTTTAAAAAGAAAACCTTCGAATTTGAACTAATTCACATAATTATGTGTTAATTCAGTTTGAACCCTCTGCTCAGGCTAGCACAATTCAAATAATTATTGGGAAAAAAGTTTAAAAAGAACATTAAATTACTAAGTTCTGGGTCGTTAAATATTGAATTATTTGTTTTGTTATATTGTTGTTATGGCAAAAACAATGATGGGTGTGAGATTATTTGGCCATATAATTTTTATATTGACACCATATATCATATATTGTTCTTTGGAATAAGTACTATTTGTGTGAAATTAAAGCCTTGGATAGCATGAGTACATTGCCTGGAAAATGCAAAATTTAATGTAATTTAGGAAAAATATGCCATTGGTTAGATGGCTATTGAAGAACAAGAGGTTAGGTGGGTCACAAAAGAGATAAAATTATAAGTTAGAATTGTATGCGATGATTTAGGATGTAAACTATAAAGATATGGAATAAGGGAGAGTAATAACGAGAAGGGATGGGATCATGCAATTGCCTATTGGTTTTACTGTCTAGAGATAAGTCCAAAGGGCTCTTCTTTAGAAAGGTTCCCTATGTTATCAAAAAAAAAAAAAAAAAAAAAAAAGAAAAGAAAAGAAAAGAAAAGAAAAGAGGGATGTGATCATGGTAGTCTTGCACAACATTTGTTTTTTTCCTACTCTTGTTATTTTTTCTGATTTGAACTGGGAAAGATTTGAATTCACTGGGTGCATGCGTGTGTTGACCATCCAAGTAATATTTGTATGTAGCTTTATGATAGTTGCTTCATTCAAAATGGGCAATTTCTGTTGATTACTCAATTTGTTGTTTTATTGTTATACTACTTTTTTGTCGGATTTCATTTATGTTTTGCTATGCCGTGAGATAGGTTGAATTCACTCAATATGTGTGTGCACCACAGGCTGCAAGCTTGGACAAAATTGCTTCTCTTGTGAAGAATGATGTATTAACTATGGAAGGACTGGTGTGCCTCTCTTATATAATATTGGTGTTTATTTAGTATTATTCTCTTGTTGGTCTATTTACTTTTTGGTTCGTGTCTCTTATCATTTTCTAAAACTTAGGTCAGGGAGATGCAGATGTATTTGACCACTACAGATAACATTGTTCGTGCGAGAGGTATTTTAAGCATCTCATATGAGGTGTTGGATTGAATGGTAGTTTTTCTTTTTGTGGGAATTAGCATATAAATAAATCAAGCTAAAGCTTGAATTCGAATTCTCAAAAGTTTTATTAGCCAGCAACACTTTTTGAGTAGATTGCATGAATTTTTCAGTATACAACTGTACAATGGCAAAGCTAGGGAGTTGCCCCCCTGACCCATCAATCTTTGATATGTTCAAATCTTAAAACCATGAAATGTAAAAATGTTATCAGTGTATTGCTTTGTTGAGATTTACCTGATGCTTTGATGCTTGGATATGTTCATGTCTTAAAACCATGAAGTGTAAAAATGCTTTCAATGTAGTGCTTTGATGAGACCAAACATGCCCATCAACTTCTTTACGTGGAAAATTTATGTGTGTGTGTGTGTGTGTGTGTGTGTGAGTTATAAACTTTGTGATGGTCCCTTGTAGATATCTGCATGGTAAAGTTTTGTATTTTTTCCCTCTTTTGGTTGGTATGGGCTTGGAAAAAGTAGAGCGGGGAGGGGAGGGTGGGGGTCTTGTGGGCCTTATAAGTTAACAATATAACTCTAGATTTTTGATAGGTTTTCTTATTCCTAAACCAAAATGATATTCGTTCCTGACAATTTCTTGAGATATGGTATTCTTTTCCAGGTATCCTTCTTCTTGCAGAAGTGCTTACATGTCTTGCAACAAAGCCACTAGACAATGCTACATTACGTAGCTTGATAGGGTTCTTCACGGACAGATTGGTGAGTAGGAAGTTAATTTCTGCAGCATCATATATGAAAGATCTTAATTTATAATTTCTGATTGTGATCTTTGTTTTCTTTCAAGTGTATGACTTCCGTTCCTTTTTAAATTCTACCTGGTTTGTGTGGTTTTATGATGTGCCTGGAGCCTTGGACAGATTCTGCTCCATCGGCTTTACACGTTTAAGTCATATATTTTTCATAATTATGTGAATAATTTTTTTTTCTTATCAAGAGTCAATTACAAAATAATTCTTATTGGAGATCAGACTTTTATTTTATTTTTGCACAAAAATCTGTAAATCTATCATACTTTGCACACTGTACACTAGAAGTCTCTTTGTCCGTCTTCAGGCTTAAGGCCTCTATATTCATTCTCTGTGGGTACATGAATCCAGGAAAATTGCACAAACAGGGTTTGATTTAGGCGGTTTTGTAGTTGCCTTCTTAATTGTTCTTCCTCTTGCTGAAATGGGTTACTATTTTGAAGCCTGTCTTTTCATGATTTGATGGCATGGGGAAGGGTCTTTCCTATAGAGGAGGTTTGTGACTTGATCTTGATTTAGAGGTTGCATATTTTTTTATCATGGTTAATCATGTAAATAGCACAAATAGAGATAGAGAACGGATATTATACTAGCCTCTGAACATGTGCGTAGCGCATGTTCAAAGGCACTTCCTTTTTTTTCAATTAAAAAAAAAACATTTGTATTTCTCTACAACAATATCAAATGAAATGTACCTTTCTCAAATCCGAGGTATTGTGTCACCATCAGAAAGACTTTTAATTTTTGTGGGGAGGTTTGGGCAGTTAGAGGAGAGAAATGAGAGTAGGAAGGATTGGGGAGGAAGGGAAAACTGAAATCAGGAAAAAAAAAATCATATCCAATTGTGGGTTTTAAACATGGAGTCCATCTATAAAAAATAAAAAAAAGTGATATAGTTTTAAATTTTAGAATGAAAAAACGTTTAAGGCTTGGAAGTTATCTTTTTAGAGAACTCCAACAATACGTGGGTGTTACAATGTTAGAATTCAAATGAAAAATGTAACTGCCCAGGATAAAGATGAGCATTATTATTATTTAAAAAAAAAAATTTATTGGCTTGTTTTGATTTTGAGTAAAAATCAGAAACATAGGTTATTTTGACAATATTGGAAGCATGGGATTGTTTTGATTCGAACGTGGTTTAGTGAGAGTTGGAGTAGTTAAAATTTCTTTTTTGTCCCTAAGTGACTGTTTGACACTTTGACCCACAAAATGTGTAGACTAATCATTAGGGATAATACTGGAAATAAGGACAAGTGGACATCTCTGGTCTACTCTCTCAATATATAGAGATGTGTGAAGGGAGATTGAATTTGGTTAATCACCTTCATATTATTTCCTATTTTTTAGCTGTGGTGTTTTTGGATTGTGTTTGGGGCTTCCAACAATGACAAGTTCTTATAAAGTCGATCTGCTATATTTGTGGATATGTACTTTGGAAATTGGATAGGTTCCTTTTTGGCATTTTTCCCCATGTGTATTGATAGAGTAGCATATAGCTATTCTTTTAAAATTTGTTGGTTCTTGGATCGTTTTGTCAAGGGGAATTCAAGTGGAGTCTCTTTTCTTAATTTCTTTCTTTTGTTCCTTTTCAGTTTGACAATTCATGATAAGAACTGTCAGTAGTACTTAATAGGTACTCATCTCCTATATATGTATGGCTTAACAGATCAGGATGTGCCCTTAAAAGTGAGTCTCATCTACTCTGAAAAAACATAGTTGGTCATGAACAGCTTCAATCTTATTCAAGGTTATTCATAAAAATAAAATAAATAAATAAAAAAACCCCTAGGTTCAAGCCCTAATGTCGGGCTCATTATCTCAGAAAGTGTTTGTACTGTTGAAATTAATAGTATGCATTCATGTGAATGTATGTATGAATATGTACATCTTCATATGTATTTAAGTATATAAGTATTTATGTATGTCCTGTTGAATTTTCATATTAATTAATTTATGCATTCATGTGAATGTATGTATGAATAATTTATACTTACAAACGTCATCATATGGATCCATGCATTTTTCTCCAGGAGGAGGTCATGTTACATGTTCAGGTGGTTGCATTTAATGATTTATGAAATAACAATTCCAAAGACAGATTTACTCATCTCTCTCTCTCTCTCTCTGGTTTGGTATTCCAGAGCTGTTTATATCGGTTTAAGGCCAAGGGTTTTGTTTACATGTCATTCAGCACTTGAGATTCTTTTTTGTTAATTTTTATCTCTCTTAATATATGGAATTTTAGTTTTACCTCATATGATATATAGATTTTTTGAGATTTTAGTGAAATTTCCCTCAGATGAAAATTATAGCCTTTTTTACTCATGGTTTACTAGTTTACAGTTGTTTCTTATCAGTTTGTCTGGAAACTACCAAACCATAGAACCTAATCTGGAAAAGAGTCTATAATAGATGATATCATATTTATATCAGGAAAAGAGGATCATTAAATTTACAGGTGTTTCCTCAGATGACAGTTATTGACTCCCTTCAGAACTTTCTCATTGTCTTCTTTGAATTATATCTGTTCTGTAATATTAAAGTATAATAGATGATATCATATTTATATCAGGCAGATTGGAAAGCTTTACGTGGTGCACTTGTTGGTTGCTTGGCACTGATGAGGAGGAAAAGTAGTGCTGGTGTGGTTACTAGCACTGATGCCAAAGCAGTTGCAGAGTCTTTTTTACAGAACCTACAGGTGCAGTCTTTAGGACAGCATGATAGGAAGGTAATTCTTTTTTGTTCTCAAGCCATAGTTAATGGAGGCAAATTAATAAATCTACACCAGGTACCTACCAATACAATGCCTTATTACAATTTCAAAGTTTTTGACTTTACCATAAAAATGTTCTTGCAGCTTTGCTTTGAACTTCTGGAGTGCCTGTTAGAACGCTACCCCAATACAGTTACTCCAATGGTATCATTTCCAGTCTCGTTTTTATTCAACTTTTCTTGTCCTTTTTTTGTAGTAATAAATTATTTTCATATCTGTTACTATAGAAAGAGGTCCAATGCTTTCTCCTGAAACCTGTTTAATTGAGTGTCTTAGAAAATTAACTTAAGACTAAGATAAAAGCTGTTGAGTTTGAGACAGAATTTTTATGGTCAATGACAAACCATGTGGGTTACTTTGTTCAACATGACGACTATAGACTTGCCCCCTTTCTCCACAAGAAATACCCTCTGGACCCACCATTTGATCACTGTTAGTTTCCATATGCATCTACACTGCACTCACAGAGATACTTTATTTATATGACTAATGTATAATCTAGAATTAAACATGTCTACTTTTGGCAATGGATTTTTTATGTTAAGACTGAGTTCAAATGAAGTTTGTATCCCAAAACTGTAAGCTAGTTGTTAGTCATGCCATGTTAAAATCATTTAGATTATCCCGAAACAGGGTTGTTTCTGGCATTATTCATTTATTTGTTTCTCCTTGCCACAACTGTGCTTCATGCTCTGTGCATGCCACTTGAGCTTTATAATCTCTCTCTCTCTCTCTCTTAGACACACGCACAAGCATACACAAATGCGCCACCAAACCCTCCATTAGAGATATCATAGTCGTCCAATGGTGTCTCTTACTTTAACATACTTCATCCTTTTTGTATGTTTTTATTAATTAGGCCGTCCTTTGTCATCTAGGGTGATGAGCTTATTTATGGAATTTGTGAAGCCGTTGATTCAGAAAAGGATCCTCAATGCTTGATGCTTACGTTTCATATTGTTGAAGTTCTGGTGCAACTGTTTCCAGATACATCTGGTCCATTTGCAAGTTTTGCTGGGGATCTTTTTGAAATTTTGAGCTGTTACTTTCCTATTCATTTTACACATGTAAGCTGAATGCACACCATTGGTTTTATTGTTTCACATGCTCTTTCCTGTCATTGACATGTGAAAATGGTTTCATTCTTTGCATTATACAGCCAAGGGGTGAGGATCTTGGTATCAAAAGGGATGACCTCTCTCGGGCACTAATGGTATGTGGTGCTTACATTGGACTTTTTAGAGTATATTGTACTTAGTCTGATGCCTGAATTAATATGTGCTATAATGCCTTTTTACAATGTAGAGTTTCATGATGATTTATTGTAAAACATCTCCCCTCCACCCCTACTCTCTCTTCTTCCCACCCCCCAAAAGAAAAAGGTGGTGCAAGGGTTACTGGAAACACGGGTCTGATTGATTTCTACTAGCGGTTTATGCATATTTCATCAATTCATTACGGTCTATGGTTTGCCTTACATATTGTTTAAGGATCTAGCTGGATGTGCTTAAGTAACAAAAGAAGCCTGTGAATGGGTTGATTAAGTTAGTCTTTAAAATGTTTTAATTAAGTATTTTGGGTCTAGGAAGATGTTTTTAGCTATATGAGAGGTTAATTCTTTACAACTTCCTTGCCCTCTTATTTCTTCTCCTCCTTCTGAAGGGGCAGCCTGAACCTGGGTTGTTATATGTAATAAAAAATTATATTGAAGTATATTAATAATGTTCTGTGAAATTCACACTAGTTTTGTTTTTGTTTTTAAATCATGGTTTTTCAGTTGTTGGTTAATTTAATTATGACCAAGCTTAAGCCCTTGTCCCAAGTTCGAACTTTTTGGGGTTGGTAGTTTCAATTCTGTATCTAGAGCAATATGTCATGTTATGATGTTTTTTCTCCTCATCTCTGCCGATGCCTTTTTGGCCTTTTGTCCATGCTATGCAACAAACTTGAATAATACTTCTCATCTGCACTGGTTCATTCCTTGGGCTTTTTGCACACATTAACTGGTTTCACTCCCAATTAATGTTCTTGTAATCTTTTCAATGATCACGGGGAGGAGATTTGTGCTGGTTGTCTGCCTATCTATTGCAACATATCTTTATTCAGGCTACTGCCAGCAGTCATAATTGATAATTCGTTTAAATGCATGCAGAAAGTGTTAATTAAAAATTTAACGGTATTAAATTGATCTTGTGATGTGGTGGATGTGGTGGATGATTTCTTTCGATTCTTGGCATCCAATTTACTTTCAGTGATTGATGGTGATTGTATGAGATGAAAGTTGACGAAGAACGGGGATTTTAATATACGTTTGTTTTATCATAAGTTACATTGTTCTTCCTCCGTTGTTTTTCCATGGAAAGGTATTTAGAAGGTTAAGGCACCCCGGCGTGTCTCTTTCTTTGTTTAGACAGTTGCATGGGATAAAATTCTCACGGGAGATAACTTGCGGGTTAGGGGCTTTGATTTCGTTGACTGGTGCATTATGTGTCGTTGCTGTGGGGAGACAGTGAATCATTTGTTATTACACTGTGGAAAGGCTTATCGGCTGTGGAGCTTGTCTTTAGAACTTTTGGGATTTCGTGGGTTCCCTCACGTTTGGTGATAGATTTTCTATTTAGTTGGTGGAACTAGTGGAGGAAGCATTCATCTTGCATTTGGAATTTAGTTCCATTGTGTTTGATGTGGTGTATTTGAAGGGAACGCAATTGGCAAACTTTTGAGTACTTGGATAAATCAGATGGCTAGCTGCTTACTCTCTTTTCTGGTTCCCTTTTTTATTGATCTAGGGCTTAAGGACTCACATCTAGTGATTCTCTCCCTTGGTTCCTTAGCTCTCTCTTTCTTTGTAATTAGTGCTTCTTTATGTTTCGGTGACAGATTTTCTATTTAGTTGGTGGAACTAGTGGGGGAAGCATTCATCTCGCGTTTGGAATTTAGTTCCATTGTGTTTGATGTGGTGTATTTGAAGGGAACGCAATCGGCAGACTTTTGAGTAGTTGGATTAATCGGATGACCAGCTGCTTGCTCTCTTTTCTGGTTCTCTTTTTGATTGGTTTAGAGCTTGGGGACTCACATCTAGTGATTCTCTCCCTTTGTTCCTTAGCTCTCTCTTTCTTTGTAATTAGTGCTTCTTTTATGTTTTTGCTTTTCTCTTCTTTTTTGTACTTTTTGATATGCTTTGTGCTATTTTGCATTTAGCATTTTTGTGAATATACATCTTTCTTACTTATCAAGGAAAAAAAAAATAGATCATGTGATGTGAGGTGAGAAATAGGTATATGCAAATTTTTTATTGTATGATAGTAAAGTTAAATGCATCACTTAAGTGAATTTCCTATGATAATATGACTCTTAAAAAGGAAGGCAAATAGATTTACTTATCATTACTATTTTACCGGGTTATTTGCATACAAACCATAGTTTGATATGTGATCTTTACTTGCAAAGTAACCGTATGTACCTCATTCTTCTGTAGTTGGCATTTTCCTCTACACCTCTGTTTGAGCCATTTGCCATTCCGTTGCTTCTTGAGAAGCTTTCTTCTTCTCTACCATCAGCAAAGGTTGGTGCTAATTCAATGTAGTTTCACTCTGTTAATGTTTGTAATGCAGCAATCTGTACTATCATGCTGTTTAATTGATTGAGCCCCAACTTTAAATGCTCACAGCTCGATTCACTGAAGTATTTCAGCAGTTGCACATCGAATTATGGACCAGAGAGAATGGCAAAACATGCCAGAGCTATTTGGTTGTCAATTAAAGATGCATTATATACTTCACTGCAAGAGCCTACTTTATCCTTTACTTCAGAATCTCTAGATGGACTTGTTTTTCAGGAGAATGAAATTGCAAAAGAAGCTTTAACGCTTCTGCAGCAGGTTCTTATGCAAAACAATGGTCTTTTTTTAAGTTTGATTGTTGAAGATGAGGACATAAATATAATTTTGAATGCTGTCCCTAGTTATGAGAGTTATAATGATATTCCCTTGCAAGGCAAGCTTAAATTATTTGCAGCTGGTTGTATCCTGTCTATTTCTACCAAGACCTCCGTTGCTTGCTGTAATATGATTTTCGAAAGCTTCTTCCCCCGCTTGATGGAAATTCTGGGGCTTTCTGAAAAAAATTTATCTGGAGATCACTCACTGAAGGACAATTATTTAATCTCCAAAAGACTAAATTTTGGAGCTCTTTATCTCTCTGTCGAACTTCTTGCAGCATGCAGAGATTTGATTGCAGGCTCCACACAAATTGCTTGTAAATCAGTTTCTACATATGAGACAAGCTACTGCATGCTTCATAGCTTTTCAAATTTATTAACCAAGGCCTTTTGTTCTACCTTGGTGACAAGTCCTCATGATGCAGATATTTATTTTGGAGGTGAATGCTCTTATCTTACAATACCGTAGGATATATAGATTTTTTTTGTCCTGACCATGTTAATTTTTTCCATAAAAAATCTTGAGGATAGACCTTTTTTAATTAAGTATATAATATGATGAGCAATACTAATTACACATGTAATCACTTACCAAAAAAAAAAAAAAAAATCTTATTACACATGTTATCATGTGCAAAATCTGTCATTTTGAAAGCTTTTCTGTTCAAGTTTTTCTTTCTTTCTTGCCATTGTTTGCTTTTTAAATTAGTTATCACTATTCCTTTTCTTTCTTTTTTTTCTAATGAGAATAAATTATTTGTAAAACCTGACAATATTGATCATTTATTTTGGACTTATATGCAGTGAAGGGTTTACAGATTCTAGCTACTTTCCCTGGAGATGTTTCTCCAGTACCAATATCCGAATTCGAGAATATTTTAATCACATTCATGTCAATTATCACAGTGAATTTCAAGAAGACATTATTATGGAGATTGGCATTAAAGGCATTGATGAATATTGGCTCATTTATTGATAGAAATAACGAGTCTGAGAAAATTTTAAGCTATATGCGAATTGTGGTTGAAAAGATTGTTTCACCGGTGTCTCTTGATGATGTTAACATTCCTTTCCCCCTCAAACTGGAAGCAATATCAGGCATTGGCACAAGTGGACTGAATTATATGCTGCACATTATCCAAGGGTTTGAAGAGGCTATATTTGCCAATTTATCTGAGATATATGTATGTATAACACTGAACTCATCTAACTTTTTTTTTTTTTTTTTTTATATAAATCATTTGACTCTTCTATTTGGGACTAAAGAAACTAGGTCATGGGATATCCTTTGAGTAAAAAGTTTGCATCTTTGTGTCATCCTTTTGTGGTGTTAACTTATTTGAAGTGGGTTTATTTAGTTGGTGTATCTGTTGAGAATTCTGCAAGCAAAATCAGTGGTCTGTATCTACACCAAATTTGAGATTGAAGACATTAATGATCTTTTCTTTACTTTCTTGTTCACATTCAAATTTTAAATTCATTTATTTTCTTGAGCTAATGGCACTTCAACATTGTATCTCATCTGTGCAGGTCCATGGAAATTTAAAGTCAGCCAAAATCACAATTTGGCTTTTGGAATGCTACTCTAATAAATTGCTTCCATGGTATAAAGTTCTACTCTGAATGTTTGCTTTCCTTAGCTTCAGTTCATTGTACTTTTTTTCTTGAATGATATGCATGAATTGGATTTGAAGTCGATTATTGCAACATGTGATATACTTGCTATGTTTAGGACATCTTTCTTTTTCTTTTTTGTCTTCCTTTCAAGATGTAAGATTCAACCCTACCCTCCTCTCTTAAGATAACAAAGACCTCCACTGCCACCAAGACCCTGCTTCACTTCGATCTTTGATCTGTGGTTCAGTTATTTTCATATTTACAAATAAACATATAACAAGAGATTCATTTCTAAAGATATTTGTAGTGAGTTCACGAATGTTTTCAGAACCCTCAAACCGAAGTAGGGAAGATGGGAGGAAAAATTATGTCACCATGTACTTGCATCATTAGCACCAATTTGTTCCCATTTTAACGTTCATCTGCTGACATTCTTGGTGCCAATTGGTGTGATTTCCTGCTGATGACATGAAACCCTTTGTTGGAACATTTGCAGGATCCATGAAAATGGAGTTTTTGAGGAAGTTTTGTTGCGATTTCCTATTAATATTTGGAAGCAAATTGAAAGTTGTGTTGATTTTAGTGTCCCAGAAAAGGTAACTAGAGCTTCTATTTCAATAATCTTTATTATTATTAATGATGTCGACAGTGATGTCCTGAAAACTTCTAAGTACATTTGACATCAGTGGTTGGGCTTCGGGGGTTAACGATAATGATTAAATAATTTCTATTCTGGAAGTGGAAATGATGTATTTCTTCTACTTTAGGAGCTTCTTGATGCAATGATGACTGCAATGAAGCATGCTGTTGCATTTTGTTCTGAGGAAAGCCAGAACGAAATAATCCAAAAAGCTTACAATGTACTTTCATCAAGCACTTCTTTTCCACTAAAGGAATCCATGGCCCTCACCATTCCATTCCAACTGGAAGGTCTACAGCTCACTCAGAAGATGGACAATCTGTCATGTAGAGATGAATGGATTCTTTCACTATTTGCATCTGTAGTCATAGCAGTTCGTCCGCAAACACACATTCCAAATGTAAAAGTAATATTGAATTTATTCATAACAACTCTTCTCAAGGGTCATGTTCCAGCAGCTCAAGCATTGGGTTCTATCATTAACAAATTTGGTAAAAGTTCCACTGGATCTGAGATTTCAAGTGACTGTACCTTGGAAGAAGCACTGGATATCATTTTTCAATTAAAATTATGGACCCATCAAGATAATGGTGCTTTGCTGAGATGTAGTGTTAATGGAAGTGAGATGGGTCACACTGATTTATGCCAAGCTGTTGTGAACAATAAATTGCCCCAGATACTTGCCATTACTGGACTATCATGGATTGGAAAAGGTTTACTTTTGCGGGGTCACAATAAAGTTAAAGATGTTACTATGATTTTTCTGGAGTGTTTCTTGTCAAATGGCAATGCCTTACCATTAAGTCAGCATTCACTAGAGAACAGTTGTGGGCAGGATTTGCATGCTTCTGTGATGAAAAGTGCGGCAGATGCGTTTCGTATTCTTATGAGTGATTCTGAAGTTTGTTTGAATCGGAAGTTCCATGCAATAATACGACCACTCTATAAGCAACGTTTTTTCTCCACCATGATGCCTATTTTGCAACCTTTGATAATGAAAAATGATTCATTACTTTCTAGGTACCAAATATTCTTACTCAGAACTAATTGCACTTTGCTTGCTATAGTGTGCATCAGATGCTGTGTACCTTGTCTATGTAATTATGCATTGTTCATCTTATAATATATTCATGTTGATTTAATGATTTTAGCCATTTTTCAAATGAAATTCAGAACATTGAACTTCCTAAAATGAATTCTAAAATGATTTAAAAACATCCCCACAATTCATATGGTTTTTAGCTTAGCTCTGTCTTCCTGCCTATTATCTGGTGTTTTGTCTTATCATAATATGTCAACATATTTCCATTTTCTTTAATGCTTCTCATCTGTAAGATGCCAGTAAGCACTAGGTCATTGCAAACTTGTAGTAATTTAATATACAGAGGACTGACTTGCATTGCTACATTCTACCTTGTATCCTCAAAGCTTGAGTAAATTGGTGTTCAGACTTGAACAATTTTCTTTTACAACAGCATATTTGTGTTTTACTTGAGATTTCTATTGCCTGAGATTGTTCCTTACTAATTGTCTTCCTTCTAGTTTCAAACTTGTCTTGTTTCTGGAATTGGGTATGAAGTCAATAGGGAACCATTTGTCTAGCAATTCATGAGAAACCCTTTTTACATAATAGTTTGCTTGAATCTGCAAAGCATGTAATTGACTTACCTGCTAGCTCACCTTGAAGAATGGGTCTTTGACCACTTTATGGTAGAATGAAAGGCATATTTCATGTATCCTCTTAACTGCTCTGCAATTTCAGATCTATGCTGTACCGGGCATTTGCACATATAATATCTGAAACTCCATTAGTTGCTGTTCTGGGCGAAGCCAAGAAGGTTAGTGTCAAATATCTCTGTACTTTCAGTGATTAGTTTTTTTTTTTTTTTTTTTCCTTGTTCTTATCTTGGACTACATCAAGCAACTAATTAGTAAGATACCATACAAATTTTGCAGCTCATACCTATTCTTCTGGATTGCTTATCCATGTTGAACAAGGATGCTCAGGATAAAGATACATTGTACAGTCTCCTGCTAGTCTTATCTGGGATATTGACAGATAAAGATGGTAATGCTAAATGTAAATTTCTATTTGTCTGACTTATGAAAAACGTCGCATTGCATCTCACTTTTATAGAGTACTTATTAGATTATGGTCTGTGTTTTACTATGACCGCTCACGCAGTTCTAGTAGTATATGATCTATTTTCTGTTTTTACTTGCAGGGCAAGAAGCTGTAGTTGATAATGCTCATCTTGTCATTAATTGCCTCACTGTACTCATTGCCTACCCTCATATGATGGTACCAGATTTTTTTCTTCAAAAGAAAATCAAATTTACTTTGTTTCTGACTTATCCCTTGAGTTCATTGTTACATTTATTTAAATTGACACTATTCCTTTATAAGCTTCTTTTTTTTTTCTTTTTTTTTTTTACTCAAACATCAGCTTCTTTGCTCTTTGCTCTGTGCTTTATCCCTGCCTGTGGCTCTCCAATGCATACAACCATCATTTGGAGGAAGGGTAGAGAAGGGGAGGGAAGAGAGGGGGGGGGGGGGGGGGGGGGGGGTGGGGGGTGTCTTGATGGTTCAGATGTGTTTTGATTCCAATTTCATTACAAATTAGTATGCAAACGTTTCTTTGACAATCTTCAGATGCTACATAAGATCGACTTATACCTTTTTGTTGCTAGTTGTCAAATGAATTACTATTTTACTTTTTTTTTTCAGCCATGATGGGTTGGACCCCTGACCTCCATGTTCAAAGGAGAAGTGTATCTAGGTTATATGGTCATTGATCACTGATAATTATACTTCAGAAATGACCTCATGTTCTTAAGCATTACATTATTATGACTTACAAGTAGTTTTTTTAAATATCTATGCGTATAGAGCTTTATAATATATTGTTAGTGGAGCCTAATTGAAATTATTGGTGTTTAATTTTTCTTTTTCTGTGTTCAGCTTGTTCGAGAGACAGCCATTCAATGTCTAGTTGCCATGTCTGAGCTGCCACATGCAAGGATCTATCCCATGAGAATACAGGTTAGTAAAACTTAAAATAAGCGTCATTGCTATTATCACTTATCAAAAGATTCATTGCTATTATCCTTAAGAATAATCACATGGGCATTTACAACAATGCTTCACTGGAGCTCATTTTGTACCAACATATCTTTCATTCTTTCTTTTCCCTCTTTAATTCTTTAATAAGAAACAATTTTTTGATGGCCAAGAGTCTTGTAGCTCAGTTGACACTTCCTGATGTTTCCAACAAAGATGTCTAGTTTAAAAAATCTCCCCTCCCCCAACTATCAAATTATCAAAAAGAAACTATTTTCTGGTTACCTTGTGTGTACTTTTTGGCACCTTTATGCAAATGAATCATATCCTTATCCAAAGAACAAAACAAAACAAAGAAATGCTTCAACTTATCATCAAATCTACATGTCTTGACTGTGTCTGTGTGATGCTGTCATTTCAGGTACTACAAGCTATATCAAAGGCTCTTGATGATTCCAGGAGGGCTGTTCGGCAGGAAGCTGTCAGATGCCGACAGGCATGGTTAGTCCTTGATCTATCCTACTTACCTTTAATGTTATTTTACATGTGTAGGTTTTCTTTCTCCCGCCCGGTGGTGGGGGGGTGTTAATTTTATGTTTATTTCAATTAATTTCTCTTGATAATTTATTAGGGCATCAATTGCATCAAGAAGTCTTCATTTCTGAATGACACAGCAGAGTTTTTCCGAGGCTGGGTGCTGCTTGCTGGACAATCTTTTATTGTTTTGTTTTTTGGTCCTATAACCTGCCTAGTCAGCATAGTGTATGAAACTTTAGGTTTAGCCTTCAGACATTAATCAATAGTCTATATTATCTGTAGAGTGTAGATATCCAAGTTGGACAAGAAATTTTGTTGCTATTAAGAATGTGATTAGTCTCTTATCATTAATTAGTAGACTACTATACTACCTGTAGAGTGTAGATTGGACATGAAATTTTTTCTGTAATTAAGTAGTTGGTGTAAAGTAATTTGATTTTCCATAGAAAGAAAAGGCAAACATCCATTGCACTAACGTTTCCTTTTTAAGCCATTGACAACAGGAATTCAGAAACATTATTGACAAATCAGCAGAACTTAATTTTTTCAAGAAGCAGCTCTATCTTCATAATGTATCTCAGATATGAAGGCTTTTCGTTCTGCCCACAAGGGGAATAGGCTAGGGTTATAGTTTGATGATCAGAGTTGATTCCATGACATAACTTCATTCTATACCACAGACCAGAATAGGCTTTGGTAACATACATTCGAATGATGGGAAGGGATTATGTCATGACAATGTCCAAATAATAGCCTCTATATCCTGGTGGCACAAGAAAGGTAACAGCAAACAGTAGAAACAGCAAAGATTAAGAGCTTGTAGGAAATATCTCCAAATGCTAACTAGTCTGCCCTTATCAAAACTGAATTGGTAGGTGTTAATAACCCAAGGGATTAGTCTAATGGCTCCTATGGCCTCGTGAGATTCTTGAGGTCTTGGATTCAAAACACATAGGCAGCATCTTAAGAAAACCTCTAGGTTGCGTTTGGAAAGTTGAATTTGGATTCTAAATCAATATAATTGAAATGTCATGATTTCAAATCCATTAATTATATATATCATTTCAAATTCAAGAATTTTAAAGGTTTTAAAATATTTGGTGGACTTGTCAAATCCAAATCCTAGACTTTTATAAGTATTCAAACAAGGTATTTGGATTTTAATTACTCAAATCCAAGTCCACATGCTCAAATCTTGCCATCCAAACGTACCACTAAGGAATTTGTCATTGTAATTATTTGTTGTGTGTAGAAAGAGGAGATTTCACGTATCCAAAGAAATAGTTAGATATTCAAAGGGCTTTAAACACTCACATTAGGACCCCCCCCCCCCCCCTCCCCTCTCTCAAAAAAAAGGTCCAAGTTGGTATTTATTATAAAAAAAAAAACTAAGACATTAGGTTTTATAGCGACAAAGCCTACGAACACAAACACATGTTGATGTGTCAGATTTTTAGTGGTAAGTAAATAAATGATGCAAATGATGTTAGTAGTAAGTAAATAAATGATGTTAGTGGTAAGCCTAGATGAGAATCAACAAAGACTTGCCGACTCAATTGATATGAAAAATGTTGTCAATTTTTTGTGCATATAACATTACTTTTATAGTTGCAAGCAAACCATTAGAAGAAAATGGTCATTTTGGGGGTGCAAAAAATTCAAAAATAGCAAAGGGTGGCAAAGAGTAGCTCCAAAAATTAGAGGCATTTTCTCATCCAAATTAAAGAGAAAATGTTGATTTTATTTATTAAAAAAAAAAAATTACTTACCTACTTTTTCAAATACACTTTTCAACAAACTCTATTCTTTCTCTATTCCTCTTAAAATAATTTTTTTTCTTTATTTATTTTTTATTCTTTCTTTAATCTTCCTTTAAATATTTATTTATCAATACTCACACCCTCCACTCTTTTCACCTTCAACTTACTCAAAATAAGAGACACAACAAATCATGGACAAACCCCTAGACAAACCTATCTTAAAACCCACCAGCAAAATTCACCCACAAACCAACCCATGGCTTGTCCTAAAACACAAGGGCGACAAAATTGAAGTCGCAAGAGAGAGATAAACAAATCAAGGGTGGCAATGAGTTTCTCAAGTGATTCAGTGGAGAGAGAGTGAGGGTCTGTGTGTGAGAATCAGAGATTGCGTGAAAACCTATGAGAGGTTGCTTACTTTTTGCGCATCTATGATTTTTTGTGAAGAGCACTTTTGCCTTGGGTCTACCTTCCCACCGCCAAGTGCATGTGGAGCTCAGATCAGCATTGCACTTCTTTCTTTCTTTCTTTTAAATTTTGTTGATTTTAATAGATTTATGAGAAGAGGATTGTGTTTTGTATGTCAATTGTGTCTTCCTCTTGATTGTGTGTTGATTGTGGGACAACATTTGGTTGTGTATGTGTGTGTGTGTGTGTGTGAGAGAGAGAGAGAGAGAGAGAGAGAGAGAGAGAGGATGGAGCCAAGACTGAGAGAGGGGGGGGGGGGGGTATACACTTAAACCCCAATGCTTAAAAAACTCATTATAGCCTAAACTCTCTCATATTGTAGCTCTAGATTAACCCAAAGTCAACCATGTTTTTTTATCCCAAGCTACTTATATATATATATATATATATATTTGTGTGTGTGCATGTGTTTTTTGTCCCAAGCTTCTTTGGGAAACTTCATCAAACACTTAAGCAACAATTATTCTATACTAATGCTTTGAGATAAATTAAATAAATTTCATAGCTCATTTAGAACCAGATAAAAACCCACAAAAGAATCAAACTTTAATAAATATTTGAATGAAAAAAGTGTACTTTTTGTGAAAGTATGAAAGTATTGAACAAGAATGGATGTATGGATGTGTGTGTGTGACAGAACCTTCAAAACCCAAAATTTGCAAAGAAAGAGATGAGGAAGAATAAATTCATTGTAGTAGTACATATCAAAAGGATTTATATTTGTAATTTCCTCAACCATTTGACTCTATGGTTTATTGTTGTTGTTGTTACCATTGGAGCAACATTGGGCTTATTTTATATTGTAATTTGTGCTATTTCTGGTTTTAAGTTAGTCAAGATTATGTGGGGGGCTTTAGAACCCAAATTGGCCCCCCGGGCCCAAACATAGCTCCATCCCAAAGAGAGGGTTATGCAATTTTGTGAAAAGAGAGAAAGACATTGAGGGGAAAGAAAAAGAATTAATAGCCTATTTCAACTTTAGGAATTTCTTAAGCCAAGAAATTCTTTTATCAATCTACAAAGACTCTTTGTCGAGAGCGTCAGCATTTTAAGAATAATTTGGGTTTGGCTAATCTCCAATGATCATTTCCATATGAAATTCCAAACAATAAGGGGCGGCTAGAGTCTTTTTTTTTTTTTTTTAAATAAAATAATAATAATAATAATGGTTAGAAATCCTACACTACTGCTCGGACCGATTCCCCTCCCCTTTAAATGATATTCTCCAGTGTGTAAAGTTTATAGGGCTTACTAGTTTTTACCCGTTTGTGCATGCGTGAGTTTTCTTGATAGATTCAACAACCTAGCTACCTTTAGACAGAAGAGACTGTTGGTATTATCGTTGTTGAAGTCTATAAAAATAGATATGTTAGTAATAATGTGTTTTCAAAAAACAGAAAGTAAAGTTAAATAATTTTAAATGTTAGATACAACAATAGGACTTCAAGTGATACGGGCCTTCAGAATTCCATATCAAAATGATTAATCACATGCCATAGTTTCTAAAAAAAAATCACATGCCAATCCAATTCGAACTAGCAACAGTGTCCATGGGCTGGGCTTAGTTGACATTAATGTTGGGCTATTGGTTCGAACCCAGCCATGCTGATTCTGGCCTAAGATTGTTGGGCCAGCCTGGTACATTATATTCTCAGTATGAATGAAAATTTTTAAAATATTTTACTTCAAACATAAATCAGAAGGTTCTATCTATGGTCTTTATTATTATTATCTTTTTCTTTTTTTCTTTTTTTTTTTGAGATATGAAGGTTCTATGGTCTAATCCCTTCAAGCCAATAAAAGATGCAGAAGATTTTTTTTTTTTTTTTTTTTTGGAATATATAAAAAAAAATTTAGCTAAAAAGAAGGGGTAAAGCTGAAAACTCATCAAGTCCGGGCCTGGTCTGAAATTTGATCGTGTCTAATAAATTGAGCCCAGTATGACTACATGCATGTTCCCTCAGTTGAGTCCTAATGCTTTTAGGCCCAGTTGGTTGGCTCAATGGAATACCTAGCAATGTACAGCCTATTGGCCATCTAGAGTTGTATAGTACCTGAATAAAGCAATAGGAATACATTATTTAGTACTTGATTTGATTCAACTTAATCAGCCAAGTAATATGTTCGAACGTCTTAACAAAGCCAATTCGAATATTTGGTCGGTTAAACAGAGCTACAATCAATGTGTAATAAGTTTGTTCATTGGATGGGTGCCCATCATGACATTCATCATGAATTAAGTTGGTTCATGTCGTTCTTTAGCTTCAAAGTCTTCAACACCATTTCATGCACACCTAGGTTGTATTGCCACATCAAAAGGGTGGCATACAATTTTGAATTTGTAACATGATTATTGACGATATAATGTATATTTCCTTGTCTAGTTTCTACCATTCAGGATACCAAAATTATTTTTGTATCACAGATTATATGCCTAATATTTGTGCCTTTAATACAGTAATTCTAGCAATTTAAATCTAGAAAAAGAGTCCAATCAAGAAAGGGAGATAAAGAACAATAGTCAATTGGGTAATGAGCACAAAATCTATACTCAACATGAATGGAGACAAAAAATTATTGTATAATGGCTGAATTGCTACACCAAACATTTATACTGAAGCAGAAGGTAAAGAAAGAACAACTATCATTGCAGGAAAGAACTAATTGTTTCAATGATTTTGATGAACGCGCTATTCTGTCTCAATTCTTTTTACAGTATCTATTTGTCATTTTTCCTTGCATGATATATTAGAGGAAAAACCTGTATCAACTAGAACAGCTACAATCTGAAAATATAATTAGGTAGATGGTTGGAGGTTGGAATTAACATACAAATAGAAGATATATAACTATTTTACCTCACTACTCCACAGCATCTAGCACGCTAGTACACAACCAATCTGCTACCACTCCAGCTGCTATAAATTTGGGAAACATCCCTTTAAGGCAGCAGAATTTGGATCAAAAGAAATCAATCAGACATCTCATCTTCAGCTTCGCTATATTGATCTATGTCCTGATGTCGGGCAACCTTCTGTGGTCTTCCAAGACCATCTTCAATGTCTAACCCTCCCCTCTTAGAATTTGAAAAACTCCCCTTTGAATGGGAATAAACCTGGAAGCATAATCAAATCAATGGTATCTAAGTGCTAAATCCAAAACTCACTAGTTTAAGTCAATAGATGGCTCCATGGTCATACCTCTGAATCTCTCAATTCAACCGCAGAAACAGTTGGTCTCCGCCTCACAGTCACTTTAGATGGTATGGGAAAATGCTCAACCTCATCATTAGATCTTCCCTCTTTTGCCCTCTTTTTTCTTAAAACGAGTTTTGTTGGAAGAGGCTGCATTAAACAACGTGTAAAAGCTGCTGACTAACACACAAACCAGTGCACACACACACATGAATGTAAAAATATAAATCCAGGTTGAAGTGGATACCAAATAGCGTGCTTCTGCTTCATCAAATGAAACAAGGTATGTTGTGGGGTCTTCCACATCATCAAGACGAAACTATTGACGAGTGAAAGAAAAAAAAAATCAGTAAGAAGTTAAATTCCAGCTTGCTGGTGTAACCTGTCAAAGATATAGGCACGTACCTCATAATGGTACTCGCGAACCCAAGAGAACGAGATATCTTCGTGTTCATCATACATATCCTTGGATAACTGTGACCATAAAACATATACAAACGAATTAAATAACAAAGCTGCATGATAAAACATAAGCAATAAAAATGCCTTCAGAACCGCCTACTTTAAGTACAACATATTTCAAAGGTAAAATAAGGCAATATCTACCTCATCTGGAGAAGGAACCATGTAGGCCAAAAATGATTTGTCTGTATCTGAGCCTGTTGGCACATAACTTTTCATAATGGCCTGAAAAAGGTTCATGGTAGATGAGATTTGACACATACACATCACTAGCCACAGATCAGATAATAAAAATATTACTGAAAATACTCTAAATTAGATTAGTATAAATTCAACCTTTTAATTAAATAGCGACTTCGTATTATCATATATTGAGGAAACTTACAGTGTTACAGATGTAATGTTGACCCAGAGCAGTCCAAAAAAATCTAGATCTATGTAAACTGGTAAAGATAGCACTACATTTCAGCTATGCTCCAAGTATATTATAATTTTTTTCTTTTCTTTTTGGCTTGTCAAACCTCTTTATCTTATTAATCTATGAACTTGATTTTACCCATAAACTTTTTTTTTTTTGAGAAACATTTTTACCCATAAACTAGTTGCTTTGCATTCTATTTCTTTCCTTGATTACATGACTTTTTATTGCCACTCTTTAAGTGACTAGAAATCCTATAATTGGTTTAAAATTTCAGAAGGTAAGAAATACCGATAGTGTCAATTGTCAGTCAATATCAGAATCTACGATCATATTGTCTCAATTGTTTGTCAATATATGATCCTAATGATGGCCTACCATTTTCTTGCATTTCTGTAACATAACTCACTTAACTCACCTGTGATTCAAAGGCATCACGAACAGTTGGGTCCAACTTGCTGTGGATTTCTGAATCAGCCGTAGGAGCACTATCAAATGCCGCAATAACAAATCGTTCTTCAGACCTATTACCATTGCATCACATACAACGCAAACATTAATATGAATATAGTAGAATGCAATATAATTAATACCAAATTAATCATTGTGTCAACACCACATAATTATCTATACCTATCAATGAACACGTAATCTTAGAGCTGGCTTAATATTAAGACCGGTTCAGAGTCATAAACTCTTTTTTTTTTTTTGATAAATAGCTCAGAGTCATCAACTCATGCATAGACAAAAATAAACCTAGAAACAACAATCTGATGCTCCATTCCTTTTCAATCTATTGACATTGACTGAAAGGTCTTGTGTGTGAGATGTGATACAGCGATGTGATACAGCATCACATTTACTGAACAAAAAAGTATGTAATTGCATTTAAAATCCATACCGATCAAAATCAGGCAACAAAGGCAGAACCTCAACAGGATATAAATCTTTATTACTTGCATGAACAGGACGTGACTTGCATGCCTCAAATGATGCTTCTATTTCCTTGATTTGTCTTTCTCTGAAAACCAAAAAGAAATATTAACGTCTATCAGTATAAGAAAATGAACAGGTATCAAATAGTATATTCCCAGCCTAAAGATATAATAAAACAAAACCTGTTGTTAAGGTTCTCCAAAAGGTTACGGCCTCCCTTCATTTCTCTCAGTTCCTTTGCTTGTTTCTCAGTTAAAGACTGAAAAAACCAACATAGTTAGCTTAGCTAGGACATTGAACCTGGGTAAATAGTTCTTCAAGAGTATAGTGTAAGTATTCAACTACCTGCTTGGTTGACTCCGTGCTAAGAGGAGATATATACTGTGTTTTGACCAGCCAGGCAACACCTTTATCAGTCGGCCTATCTTTTCTTCTTATGCCGTTATTCTTTACAGGGGTCACTGAAACATCATCACGCAACAATTCCTCATCTTCTGGATCAAGTGTCGGTCTAACACTGGGAGGGCTGATTAAACAAGTACAAAGAGATGATCAGCATTGTTATGCCATAGAAATGCTGAGGTCCCCAAAAAATTTAAGCTATCGAGAGACAATACTTGTATACACTGAGGTCAAGAAGGTCAAGAGGTATTCCCAAATCTGGCTCCACAAAAAGTTTAGGCTTGTAGGTTTTCTCCAAGGAAGTGATGGTATACTTTGTATATCTGCAAAATAGACCATAAAAATAACCACAATATTCAGGCAATGGATTTACATCATGATTCTTTGAACATATGAACAAAACAAAGAAAAATGATGATACCCCAAAAGCTTAATGGAAAAATCCCTTGGAAAATCAGATTCCCAATCAAATTCTGCAGACCAGTTTCAATAATATTGAACTTATATAGCAACTTATACTGGAGTAACAAAAGATGTCCCATCTAACCAAATTTCATGTGCCCAGGGTTCACACACATGAGTGTGTTTTTCCGTCAGATGACAATTATAGACTTTTTTTTTTTTTTTTTTTTAATGGCTTACTAGTTTACAGTTGTTTCTTATCAGTTTGTCTGGAAACTACCAAACCATAGAACCGAATCTGGAAAAGAGTCTATAATAGATGATGTCATATTTATATCAGGAATAGAGGATCATTAAATTTACAGGTGTTTCCTCAGATGACAATTATTGACTCCCTTCAGAGCTCCCACATTGTCTTCTTTGAATTATATCTGTTCTGTGATATTAAAGTATAATAGATGATCTCATATTTATATCAGGCAGATTGGAAAGCTTTATGTGGTGCACTTGTTGGTTGCTTGGCACTGATGAGGAGGAAAAGTAGTGCTGGTGTGGTTACTAGCACTGATGCCAAAGCAGTTGCCCAGTCTTTTCTACAGAACCTACAGGCGCAGTCTTTAGGACAGCATGATTGGAAGGTAATTCTTTTTTGCTCTCAAGCCATAGTTAATGGAGACAAATTAATAAATCTACATGAGTGAACCTCAGCCTAAAACATTTTTCCGTGGGAACCTCTGATACGTCTAACTAAAAGCTATTTATATTTCCTTCAACACCATCACTTAATTGAGGGTTGCAATCTTGGAGAATTCAAGAATAAGTGGCACTGCCTTCAAATTATCTTGAGCCTTGACTGTCCATTTGCAATGCCATCCTTCATTTCCTATAACTTCTAGACACCCTCTTCAGAACAACAAGAGGGCTATTCCATTAGATGTAAGTTATGTGTGCCACCAAGACTAAGACAACATAACTCCTTTATAGTTTTCAATATACTCCACTAGATGTAAACTACATGCCTCACTGGATTATCACTCTTCCTTCTATTTTCTTTTCTCTTATCCTTTCGTTACACCTCTCCATCACTTTTTACCACCAGTTCCAAGATGACAAGTAGCACAACAATATCAGAATCACGGCTGCTACCAAACAACCAGGGAAGATATTCTTCTTGCTCACATGAACTACATACTGGATGCTTCAGCCTCAGAATAAAATAAAAGAAACTGTACATTAAATAAAGTAAAAGTAAATTTTATAATTCTGCAATAATATTACTTGTCATCCCAGCAACACCTAAACAAGCATAACCTAAGCAGCTGGAGTGCTCACTAGCAGAGGCATATAATGCCTACTAGAATCTAAAGATGGAAATAATGAAGGCCATGACTCAACCTTTGATTCTGGCAAGTTTATAAGTATGTCCCCAACAAAGAACATACACTGTATGATACATCCATCAGTTTTTAAAAAACCAAGAATTAGAGAGAGAGAGAGACGTACTGTTCTTTATCTTTCTTTGGAGCCACAAGCTTTGGTTGTGCACTTGGATCTGGGAGTTCATTCCGAAACCTTCAAGAAGCACACAAGTAATATTGCACATAGAGAGAATGTCAGTACAGGAAATGAAAAATGTAATACTGTCACATGGGAAGATTCAGAAGTATCAATTCTGACCAAAAGATCACTAGCATCTATTAATGCATTAGCACAGGTGTACGCAAATATCCCATTCTAGTACAAATAGAGCATTCATAAGAAGAAATCAAATGAAAAAACCATACTTTTTTTTTTCATATATTCACCCCCCCCCCCCCCCCAATCTGCCCTCCTACATATTCTTGATGAACTCTTGCATTTGGTTTGTCCCAATAATACCCAAATAAAAAAGGTACTGCTAAATAGAGGATGATCAAAGCCATGAATTTTAAGTCCAGAGCCTCCCAAAAAAGAAAACATTTCAGACACAATCCTAGGCAAGCCACTATAATTAGATTTTAACTCACACTTAAGTACATGAGAACTTTTTAGCTATCTAGGTGTAGTTTCAGTCCTAGTCCAATATTACATTTTTTTTTATTGGTAATTTCAACACACTCAATAGGTTTTGAACCCACAACCTCCCCCTCCACTCGTACTTGTGAGAGGAGGAAGTACCATTTAAGGAAAGCTCATTGGCTAGTCCAAAATTACTTTTTTTTTTTATAAATGAGAGGTAAAACATGCTAAGAAACAAATAAGCAAACGTGAAACCAAGGATAATCATCAACATACTCACTTCAACTTGCACAAGAATGTTGTTGGTTTCTTCAATCTATTCTCAATCCTTTCACCACTCAAGAATGGAGTAGCTCTCCTCTCCCCCATCCGTGACCCAACAATCGACCCATGCCCCTTTGCAGCAGAAGACAGCATCTGGGTCTTTTGCAGAACAGTGTTCTGGGACTCCTTCAACTGCTGCCTTTGCTTCTCTTCTTGCCTTTGCTTATCAAACTCCCTCTTCTTCCTCAACCTCCTATCTTCCTCCGTCTCCACCCTCCCCATGGGCCCATTTGATTTCTTCACCATCATCGGAGGAACAGGTGGCTTATGCTGCTGTTTAGAAGGAACCCCATGATTCGAAACCCCAGGATCACCCCTTGCAGAAGCATAAACCTCCTTGGAAGTCCCTCTATCACGCTCATGTGATTCCCTATTATGCGGAGGAGCTGGAGCTGGAGGTGGGGGTGAACTCGGAGGTGGCGGGGGTGGAATTGAAGAACTCGGGGGTGGAGACGAAGGTGGGGGTGGCGGGGGAGGTGGGGGCTGCTGTATTGGTTGCATTGGCTGATGACTATACTGATTAAACTGATTAGAAGGGTAATACATGGGAGCTTGTGGGGGCTGTAAACTCATTGAATTCTGTGTCGGAGGCGGCGGTGGAGGAGCATAAGAAGACTCCGGAGGAGGTGGTGGTGGCGGTTGATAAGGGTACTGCTGATGAGGAGGGGGTGGTGGAGGTTGAGTCCTTGGTGGGCCATAATGTTGTTGCTGTTGCTGTTGTTGTTGTTGTTGATGGGGATGGTGGTGGTAATTGGAAGTGGGATGCAATTGAGGATTATTGAAGTTTTGAGGATATGAAGAAGAAGCAGCAGAAGAGGAAGATGGTGGAGGAGGAGGAGCTGAGGCAATAGAGGTATCAGGAGCACTATATCCAACCCAGTTCTGATTGTATTGAGCTCTCTGTTGAGGTGGGTGTGGTTGTGGTGGTGGTTGAGGTGGTGGTGCAAGTGGGTTTTGATTTGGTGGTGGTGCAAATGAGGTTTGTGGAGGGAATGGCCTGTACGAGGCCATGGCCAATTTTGAGAGAGATCACAGAGTGAAAATTCAAATTCCCAATTCTGGGTTCTCTTGGATTAGCTTCAAAAATCAATCAAAACCCTAAAACCAAATCTTTATAATTTCAAATAAGCAACCACAATATGAGACAGAGAGAGAATTCAATTCCCAACCTTGGGTTTTCTTGGTTTAGTCGTAAAAGCTGATCAAAACCCTAGAACAGAGAGAGAGAGATAGAGAGCTCTGAAGCTCCAAAATTTTCTTCAATTTCAGAATGAACACACAGCAAGAACCCTAGGAGATTTTCAAAATTGGATTTCCGATTCTGGGTTCCAATCTCTGATTATTGAAAAGGCCCAGAGGAAGAAAAAAAATAGAAAATTTTGAAGATTTGGGAGCGCACAGAGCTTAATCAAAGCCCTAAAACCGAATTGCAGATTCTAGAATCACAGATAAAAGGGAAAAACCCCCAAAAAAAAAAATTAAAAAGAAGAGCTTTGATAATTTTAACCCTAGGATGAGACCAAAATTTGAAAAATTAGAGTTACAAAGTTCTCCAATTCGAAGCCGGAACTGAGTGAAAAAGCAAAACCCTAGGAGAGAGAAAAACCACAAAAATTGATAGCCCAAATCCAATTGGGAAATTACCTATTTTGATGATAATGGGAGTGAAACCCTAAATTTGAGCAGTGAAGGTGAACCCTTCGAAACCAGCGAATTGGTGGAATGTATATATACACTGACAACACACACAGATACAGAGAGATAGAGAGAGAGTGTGTGTTTTGTGTTTGCGTATAGAGTGACCGGAGAGAGTGTCGGAAACAAAAAATCACAGCTAAAAAAAATAAGGTTAATACAGTAAGAAAGAAAGACACCCAAGCACACACTGCCTACTCTATAATATTCCTTTTACGTCATGCTTGTATTTATTTTTTCTTTTCTTTTCGTTTTTGTTTTTCATAAAGCACCAAAGAGCAAACTAATTTGATTACTTAAAAAGAAAATATAAATAAAAATAAAAATAAAAGAAGATTAGTATTACGTCGTATTTTCACAACAAATTTTAAATAGTAAATAAATTTTAACTAATTTTAATTTAAATTTATCACTGATTTTTTCGTGAAATGTTATTGAAATAAGAAATTTTCTCAAAAATAAAATATTGAATTAATTGCTAATGTGTTTTTCTTGACAAAAATTCATAATAATTTTGTAATATTTCCAAATTAACCTATAGTGTTATTTTTTTATAATTAAATTAAATTGTTTACTATGATGAATCCATGTGTAAGGTGATAGGTTAATTTAGAAACATTGTTAATTTTTTTTGTGTCTCTAATTTTATTGTTTTTTCTTTTATATATATTAGATTTTATATAAGTACGTGGAGGAATTCTATTGAGTGGTACTTGTCTAAAAAATGAGGGTAAATTTGTTAAGAGGAATTTTTTAAGAGGGAAAAAAAAAGACTTTTTTTTTTATAGGAGGGAAAAAAAAAGACTTTAATTAATTACAATCATCATCTTACATTAGGGTGATATTTGTAAATTATAATACACACCTTATACTTCAAAATTGTGTAATCGCTTTAATTTTTGTTATTTTGCAATCTCCAACCTTAACATTTTAAGTATTAACTCAAAAAAAAAAAAACATTTTAAGTAGTGTCAAAAAATATATTTAATTTAATGGTTAACCATCCACCAGAAACCGTGTGAGAATGGCAAAAATTTACTAAATAAATTTTTTAGATAATACAGTGCAACTCCTTCGAATTCTGGTTTAGATAATAGGTGCAAAATTTGCAATTATTTTCAAATTAAATTATTGATTACATAAAAGATCAAAGGTTGTAAGCTGTAACACGTTATAAGCAATAGCCTTGTAGGCTTGTAGCTAAATTTGCTTTTTCAGGTTCTAGTGTACCTTGGAGAACCTTTAGAGGTTGTTTGGTTTGAGAAAAAATATAAAATGCTCTTAGTATTTTATTTTCAGTTTTTTTGTGGGATCTATCACCCAAAAAAAAAAAAGTTTGGTTATGTCATTTATACTCAGTTTTTATTTTTAATATCCACAAAATCAGATTTGAATACAAAAATTGACTAAATATTTTGGGCGTTTTCTTTCTTTTTTTTTTTGGTAAACAATTTTGGGCGTTTTCATTATTGTAAAAATGGATACATTTACATTTTTGTTATTAAAGAAAAAAAAACAATTTCATGAGTCCCACTAACAGTGAGTTGTCTCATCAAAAACTCTCTCTCTCTATTTCTATATCTCGCTCTCCACCAATGAGACTCAATTCTCTCTCTCTCTCTCTCTCTCTCAATGGATCTCACTTTTTTCTTGAGTGAAGTCCAATCGGACCCATGGTCAATGCTCACTGCCAGTTGATTCCTTCTGTGCGGTGTTTGCTTTGGGGTTTGTTTGTGGGTTGGTTTGTTGAAATGGTTACGGTGGTTGTTTGTTTTAAGGCACATTTGATGTTATTTGTTTTCAGGAATATCTGCCTTGATTGTGGCTTAAGTTTGTAGGAGGTAAGTGATTTCTAGCGAGTGTGATAATTGCTAAAGGCTTCCTCTGTACTTGTATTTGTTGGGGGTTGTTAGAAAAAAGTTAGGGAACACAATTAGCAGAAAATTAATGCCAAAAAAAAATAAAGTTGGAAACAAAAAATGAGTACAAGAATTAAGTGTAAAAAATGAATACAAACCAAATACAAAGCAAATAACAAAGGTCTCTCTTTTTCAAAATTTATCTTTTGGTTGAGTCTCCACAGATGCAAATGTTGCAGCTCATTGTTTTACAAAGTGGTCTTTCAATTGTAGTTGTGTGGGGGTGTGGGGTGGTCCTTTGGTGTTATATCCTCCTTATTTGGAGGTTGCTCTTATTAAGAATTCTGGTCTTTTGTAATTTGTTTGTCTATTGCTAATAAAGTTTTCCTATTCATAAAATTAAAAAAAAAAAAAAAAATGGGCATAGCAAATACGTATTGTGATTGTTGAAATAATTATTGACTTATTTTGATTACTTAAAAAATTTTCGCTTTTTTGTTTTTGTTTGTGTGTGTGTGTTTTTTTTTAGTATTTTTTAATCAAATAAACTACATATGAATATATCTTTTCATTGCTTGTTGTCATGAATGATAGAATATAAATTTGATTTTAGTTATTAAAAAAATGGCGTAACAAACTAGGATGTGAATTCTAACTATCTCATAAACAAAATTTTAATTAACTCAGTTAGTAATTTTTTTAATCAAATCAAAGATCTAATATTAAATCCATGTAAGTCAAAAAGAAATTGTTGTGACCTCTTTTTCTAGCATATTATATATTAAGGCTTGAAGACTCAATACCCGTAGTCGACTGCAAAAAATATAACCCTTATCATATAGCTATCAGCATACAAGGGAATCAACCCACTAAGCTAACGTCTAATATTTCTAACTCATGGCCCAACTGCCCAAGCTCATGGACAAGCTGAGATTTTCAGTGAGGGGAGAAGTGGGAGTGATTTTTGGTGAGCGGTAGAATGCGTAGTTATCCCCTTTTAGTGATGTTAGCTTCAAGCTCATGAATCAAGAGTTTGACTCAATTTGACTGTGTGCATCATAATTCCTCGTTATTTCCTCTCAATTATCCCTGTCAATACAATTTATGATACAATGAAAGTTGTAATCCACTAAACTAAATGCCCCCATATACTCTTTGACTTTTGAAGAAAACATCTTTCCTTTGTAACTAAAGCCAAGTGTTACTTTCACTTTATAATTTCCCAACTAAGTTAAGACTGCCACAACTTTCTTCCTAATGTAAAGACCCTTAAATCCCTTAATATTTAAGACAGAAAGCTATGATTTATTCAGCAGACCAAAGACATCTTTATTTTGCATAAACCAAACCAAACCAAACCTAGTATAAAAGGAGAATCTCCTTCTAAATCTCATTCACTTAGCTTCTAAAAAACCTCCTACCAAGCATGCACACACCGACTCTCACTCTCTCTTGTCCAAACAAATTCTCCTCTTACTTCATCATATTATCATCTGCAATATTTTACTTTCTTGGAACCCCCAACAAAGCTTCCACATGCCAAGTTCATGGTCCAACTAACTTGAATGTTTTATTGTAGATTTCCTCTATGTAAATTAGTGAGAATAAAAGAGCATTCACAATGGAAAATGTCATCCTATCTTATTTTACTATTCTAAAAAGTTTTTTTTTATCCAATATACCATATCATTTTACAATACACCTAATATTTCAAAACTCTATTATTTTACCATTTTATTAAAATATTATTTTTTAATCTTTCTTTATTATTTCTTTCCAAAAGTCATTTTTTTTTCAAATTCAACAACTATTTCAAGGGTCACATTTTCAATACCATTTTATTAAAATATTATTTTTTAATCTTTCTTTATCATTTCTTTCCAACAATCATTTTTTTTTTCAAATTCAACAACTATTCCAACGGTCACATTTTCAATAGAGCCTTTGCATCCTGCCAATAGTTATATTTTCAAAATATATAGATCCACATCCTGCCAACAGTCATATTTTCAACATATATAGATCCACATACATATATTTTCAACAAACTGTCAATTTTTTATTTTTTATTTTTTTTAAAAAGAACCTGCCAAATATCAATGTACTCAAACTTGCCAACTTAAAAAATTCACATACATATATATTCCATCAAACCTGCCAAATATCAATGTAAAATCCACATACATATTTATTGATGCATCCTACCAAATATCAATGTATACAACCTGCCAACTTTAATGATCCACACACTCACACACACACACACACACACACACATATAGAACTTGCCAATTTTTCCTTTTTTTTTATTTGAGAAAGAACCTGTCAAATATCAATTTACTCAAACTTGCTAACTTTAAAAATCCACATACACACATATATATACAACCTGCCAAATATCAATGTACTCAACCTACAAACTTAAAAAATCCACATACATGCAACCTGCTAAATATCAATGAACTCAACCTGCCAATTTTTAAAATCCACATACATATATATATATATATATATACATGCAATTCACATACATAACTATCAATATTATCTTTAGAAGACTCGTACATATATCAAATTACAATAAAACGCCACATGCATAACTCACACACTTAAGTTCCTACAACTCCCCTTGTAATTGTCATAAATGCTCAATGATGTCTGATTGGAGTTGAGAATGAATTTCATGGTCTCGAATACATTGATGGGTTTCAATGAACTCCATAAATTCATTTATGTGCTCCCGTGACAATTGTATAGTAGGATTGTCATTAATTTGCTCATAATCTAATTCCACCACTTCATTTACATCTCGCTCATCCTCAATGATTATGTTATGAAGAATTACGCACGCTTTCATGATGTCTTGAAGCGTTTCACTATAGAAAAATCTTGTAAGTCCACGCACAATTGCAAATCTTGCTTGAAGCACTCCAAATGCACGCTTTACATCCTTCCTATTCGCCTCTTGGGCTTTTGCAAAAAATCCACATACATGTAATTCCTGAATATATTGCAATTTTTTCGCCAAATAATCCTCAAAACTCTTATCACCATCTGTTCTCTTTCGCTTAGCCTTTTCTGCTTTTCTACCAATTGGTCTCTCTAGAACCATTGTGTCATCATCATTACTACCAACTTGATCAATTAAACTTGGAGTTTGAAGGAGTCCTTTTGATCTTTCCTTAGGCACACTCTACTTTGGTTGGTTCTTCAACACAAACCAACAATGTTCAAATGCAAAAACTGTTTTTTTGCTGTGTGATGAAGCTTTATATAGAGTCTTTGCATCTTCCAACTAAATTTTAAAAAAATAAATAAAATAATTAGTGTCTTGAAACTATTCAGAAATTAATATTGTGACACCATTACAATATAATTTATACCTTCATTTGGTTAGTCGCACCACTTTGATTTCGAGCTTCAACTTTAGCCATGAACCCAACAAACTTACTTGTCTCCCTATTAATTGTTCCCCATCGACTTAATAGGAAGGAAACAGAACGTATGGTTCTGTAAGTATTGTTCTCGCAAAAGTATTGCCAAATTTTCTCCCAAAATTTTTCAACTATTTGGTCAATACTATGCACGGCATCCGTGCTAATGTTAAGCCATGTAGAGTCGAAGAAGTTGTCCTTATCTACACTGAAGTTGCCACCACGTTTTGTTGGATTAGAGGTGACAATTTCAACTTCTAGTAAAGACTCTTGGATGGGAATTGAAGTATTTTGAGACCCACTTTAAAATGATGCCACAAAATTAGAATCCCCTTGTAAGATATTAGCATATAGTGATATGTCTTCTTGTGTATCCATCCCTATTAAATAGGGAACTTAAAATAATTAGTGTATGAAGTCAATTAGTATATGAAACCAGTAAAACAATAACAGAACAGATATGAAGAGAAGGGACCTTTTTAATCATTGCTTGTGGATGTTAAAGTTCAACAAGGAGGAAGAGCATATCCCCTTCCCTGGAGTTATAGTCTACCTTTTTGCTCAATTTGTTTCAGCATTAATATTTTCTAGAAAATTGGTTATTTTCTAGATAACATTTTTTGGAAAAATATCTCATTTTCCGATGTTTGGTAATTACCTTGAAAATGAGCTTGAGAATGTTTTCTAGTGTTTGGTATGTACAAACTTTTTGTAACATTTCTTGTAAAATTTAACGCTCTGTTTGTTTAAACATTAACGTTTTCTGGAAAATGGGTCATGTTCTAGAGAACATTTTTTGGAAAACTATCTCATTTTCTGGTGTTTGGTAACGACCTTGAAAATGAGCTTGAAATGTTTTCTGGTGTTTGGTATGCACAAATTTTTTATAACATTTCTTGTATAACTTAAAACATGTATAATAAGAAACTTATGTACACCCAACTAATGTAATCAAACTAAATTTTCACTATAGTTATGGACAGTAACATACAATATATATATATATATATATAGTTCTCATACATATAAGCTCCATAAGCTCATACAATATATCTAGTTATGTATTTTAAACTCATTGTATCTTAAATTCTTAATTTGTATCTGACCATCTGTACATTCATATATAAATTCAAAGCCTTCACATATTATGATTATGCTGAAAACTCAAATCAATTCTTATTTGTATCTTTACAATCAGTATAAGCTAATCATAATATTTTGGTGGCAGCTTCTTACATATAGCAACATCCTACAATATACGTTGACAACTCTTAATCAAAACAATATATGTTGACAGCTTCTAATCAATATATTTCGACTATATATACTACAGTAATTTTTTGTTACAGAAATACTAGCCCTTACATAGCCAAATATTAATAGAATACAATAGCAAATATAACTCAAAATATACTCTGCATAATATATCTGCAAACACAGCCCATACATAGCCAACATGTACAAATAGAAATCAAATAAACACCATAGAGTTGAACACAACAAAAACCATTGATAGAACCTTTGCATACAACATATTAATTTGTTGAAGAAAAAATCACTAAACAAGAACACCGATTATCTAATAAAATTGAGATTTTGCTAGAAATGAATAAAATAATTACTATTATAGATTTATTAACCTTTGCAAGGAGGACTTGTTGAATGATTTGTGAGGGGAAAAAAAGCTTATCAAAGAACAGTTTTACAAAGGGGTACAAAAACAAAGAGAAAAGAGAGAAGGGAGAGAAATAGATAGAGAGCGAAACTTACTGGTAATTAAAGTTGAACCTAAGCAAGCTTTCTAAAGATGCTAATCCCGTGACAGAGAGCGAAAACCCCTCGTGATGAAGTTGAATCCCACCTCTGCAAACATCAACAATTCTTTGATCAAAACCCAAACACAAACACAAGCTGAATCCTCCTTTTTCTTGTAGAGAGAGAAAAGAAACACAAACACAAAAACTCGAATACATTGATCAAAACCCACCTAGTGTATTGCTTTGATTTTGATTTTGATATGATTTGATTTTTCACGATATGTTATGACCAACACCAAGCTTGCTCTCAGGATAGCCTAACCTCCTCCACTAATCCGATGAGAGACCGATTAATCACCAAGAGGGCACAAAACCCCCTACACCGACGAAGCTTCATTTTGAGATTTTGCAAACAAAATCTTAACCCAAACCCAAAAACCCTTGAGAATCTTGGTTTGAAGAGAGAGTGATAGAGTGAAGAGTTAAATGGGTAGAGCTATCTAAAGTGTTGGGTTTATGAGATGAGTAAATCGGTAAAGGGATTTGGAGATGGTGAGGGTGAATCTGCATTCGACAAAGACATTCGGAGAGAAAGAGAAAGGCTTGGTGACAGTGATGGCGATTCGATGAGAAAGAGAGAGGCTTGGTGATTCAGAGAGAAAGAGAGAAGCTTGGCAGCGATGGCAAGAGAGAGAGGGGATGAGCAAGCTCAAACTGTGTGAAGAGAAACCCCATACCAAATATCAATGAGAGCTTCAACGCTGATTAAAATGTTATTATTTTGTTTTGGCATAGTGCTACAGTACCATCATAAATGTAAGATGGTACTGTAGCGCTAATGCCAAAAAAATTTACATTTTTTCATGTTTAGCCTTCCGACTGTTGAGACAAATTAAATCTGAACACTAAATTTTGGTTACATTTGGCATATCTTTGACTCATTGCGAATGCTTTAAGTGCTCACAAGCCTATTCATTGCAAAATGTCCCACGTAATACCACTAGATGATTCGTTAACGCTGTCGACTTCTTTATCAAGTCTGACACTCCTAAATGCCTTCCACCACGACAACATATTGTGGCAAAATACCATGGCAATAGACTATGACAACACTATAGTTTACTAAACTTTCCTTTGTTGTTGAACTTTACATTGCTTTTTCATAGCAAAAGGAGCCTCAACAAACTACAAGATAAGTCTTAAGCATTGTTATTTTTACTCTCCTTTATATTATGAACATTATAGGTTATTGTTTACTTATTTTATAAGGAAAAAATCTCTTTTACATTATTCAGACACTTATAATGTTATTTCATTACTTAGGGGGAAAATGCAATTGTAAATTTGTAACGCCCAAAGAATTACCTATTGGCACTAATTTTAGACTAGGCTCCTCAAACTAGCCCAAACTACCTTGGGTCTAACTTCTTATGTATTAGAGGATTACATGTGCATTGAACACCAAAAAAAAAATTTAAAAAAATAATAATAATAATAAAAAAGACCTTCAAAAGAATTCCATTACCACAATAATGACCTAGTGGTAAAAGGTAATAATTAAGGAATGACCTTCAAACTTTTCTAGTTTATTTAGTATATATACGTTTAAGACAACTTCTTTTGATTGGCTTATTATGTTTAACAAATACATTCGATACAAATATAATGTGCGTTTGAATATCGCTTATTTTGCTGAAAACTGAAAACAATAAAAAAATCATTTTTCGGTTATTGTTCATTTTTAAAATTACTGTTCTCATGAACAGTACAATAGGAGCTGGTTAAAAAAAAAAAAAAAAAAAAAAAAAAACGCCAGACGCGCAAAACAAACAGACCCATAGAGTGTTTAAAAAAAAAAATTGGTAAAGTTATTCATGCGCTAATTAAAGAAATAAGTCATTTTACAAACTGTCGCAAAATGCACTTACTAAAGAATTATTAGCGAATTTGAAGTATATTTCTTTTCAATGACGTGATAGTAGTGCACTAAGCACCTTACGGAAGATAGTCCTTCTTTCTAAGCCTTATATAACTAAATTTCATTAGAAAAGAAAATTATTTTTTAGATATTTTTATTTATATGCTTTTAAGGCCCATAAAGCTTTATACCTATGTCAAAGCCCAAGCCCACAGTTTTATTATAGATATAAAGCTTTTGTATGCTGTAGCCCAAATTTAGGCCCATTGGGCTGATTCTGATTCTTATAGTGTTGAAAGATCCAGATCAACTTTTTTATGCCATGGTCCGTAGGCCAACCCTAGCAAAAGAGAAAAACAAAATGCCATAAAAAGGCTAAGCATGAATTTTAGCTACAAATTTGGAACTAATAATAAGAAAATAACATGTATTCCCGTACATGATTTCATGTGCAATGCACATGCAAGTTGCAACATAACAAATACACATTTCATTTTCTGCTACAAACATTTTGGACCATTGAGCTGATTCTTGTATTGTGAAAAAGATCCATATCAATATTTTCTATGCCGTAGCCCATGGGCCAAATGCTAGCAAAAGAGAAAAAAGAAAAAGAAAAAAGAAAAAAGAAAGGGTTACGAATTTTAGCTACAAACTTAGAATTAATAATAGAAACATGATACATGTTTATATCATGTGTAATGCACGTAACAAATACACATTTCATTTACGGCTACAACCATAGCCAATCTTTTTCCAAAGGTCAAAGAAGGTCCATCTCAAATTCTCAATTGATTGCCCATTCAATGCATTCATGCATTGTTAAGGCCAATTGTTTCCAGCAAATTTCACAAGAAGCCTTGTTCAAGAAACCTAGTCCAATGAGACAAAGTGCATGCCACAATTGTAAAACCCTAGTCCAGACCCCGACCCATCAAATCGGACAAGAATTTCATGCGTCAGTTTCGTTGGAGTCCTATTGTAGTCTTTTTCTTAGCTGGCTTTGTGGAGTGTTTGTTTTTCAATAAATAAATAAAGTCCGCATCTTCAAGTAAAAAATAAGAACAAGATTTTCTTTCAAACCTATTTTAACTTTGAAGGATAGCTTCTCCTTCTCGATACATAGTAATTTGAATTATTATCCTCGTTCTTCTAAAAATAAAAAATAATATCAATGTCACATGTATTTTTCATTATATGTATTTTTTTTTAATATAATAATTAGGCTAAAGTGGGCTTTAAACCTTAAAGTTTGGAATTATTTTTATTTTGGCCTTTTTATTTAAATTTTCTTTTTTTTGGAATTGATGTTTGATTATGTATTCATAGTGATCTTGTTTCATTTTTGTTAGTAATTTGATCATTGAGTGCTCTTCATATATATATATATATATATATATATTTCATTCAATTTGACTGTCCATGGCAAAAATCAAGTTGGAATTGGGTGATATATCATACAAACAAGAGAATTATCCATTTTAGGTTATTATTATTATTTATTGGAAGTGCTCATTATTTTCTTGCATCAATTTCCCTTGCAATGGCGCCGTGATAATTTTTTCCTGGAATATTGGCTTAACCTTTTCCTATGTTTGGCTGTTCCCAAATTTCTGGATACAAATGACAATTGATTGGATATGTGGCTTAGAATTAAACTTCAACTCTTAAAATTATAGTTCAACCCAATAATTTTTATTGTAGAATGGTTTGTTCCATTGTTCACTCCTCTCAAAAGATGTCCATAATTTGATTAATTAATTACTTGACATTAAAATTGGTTAACGTGTGTTTTTGGGGTCTAAACAAATCAACATAATTAAAGCCAAAAAAAATAGAACTAATCACATCAATGATTGCCATGATTTATTTTTTTCCACTATGACTAAGATTTTCATGATATAATGACTTCCTAATAATATTCACTTATATTAACAGTATATCTTACAAGTATATATACTTTTTTTGATGAGAAACTCTGCTTCATAATATTAAGAAGAAAAGAAAAACGTTTTAGTTACAAACAGAAGCATCAGAGGCAATAGCAGCTTCTAAGAAGCTGGGGGTTTCCTCAACCCAAGCCTCAAAGTCATAAACAAATTTAGCGTGCTGTGCTAACATATGTGCAGGCTTGTTGCCCGCCTTTTTAATGTGAGAAAAACAGAAACTTTGAAACAACTGAAGATGGAAAAAAATGCCCTCTAGGACATTCGCCACAGCAGGTGGGACTAAGGAGCTGCCCTTCAGGAAGTTGCTGACTTGTAAAGAATCACCCTCAAACACAATATGTTGAATCCCCATATCTCTAGCAAAGAGCACCGCAGCTTCCATCGCTTTTGCTTCAGCCTTTAGAGGTCCTAAAGGAGCATATATTCTCTGGCTCAAAGCTCCAATAACATTACCCTTATCATCCCGGAGAACCACACCTATACCAGCTGAGGAATGATCCTTGAAAACAGCCCCATCCACATTGGCTTTGAAGACGCCTGAAACAGGGGGAGTCCATTGAGGAGGGAGGGGGATATCTGATGGGGAGGGGCGGTCTTGTAGAGCTTGGTAAGTTGTAACAAAGTGAATGGCTTCATAGATCAGATTTTTTACTGTTTTTGGGGCCTCACCATGTCTGACTCCATTCCTATTCTTCCATAGATTCCACGCAATGGCCATGAAGTGAGTGAGGTTCACAGCTGATGGTCCCGATTCTTCACACAGCTTCCATAAACAGTCCACAAACAACGAGTCCCTATTCACCACCATTCCGCATGCATTCCAAACTACTAAAGAAAGATCAAATGAAGTAATATATGGCTAGTTGTCTCGCTGCACCTGTCACATTGCTCACAAGTATCAGAATTAATCACCTGCCGTCGGCACAAATTGTATTTTGTAAGGAGGATATCCTGACAAGCTCGCCAAGCAAAATTTTTTATTTTATTTGGCACCTCAGCACCCCAAATAGCCTTCCAAAGCCGCCTCTGTCCATTAGCACCCGAAGTACTCACATGATCTTCCCTTGACATAGATTGAGCTAACCAGTAGGCACTTTTTACTGTAAATGTTCCATTAGGTGTACCAGCCCAAACCATTTTGTCCCTTGGCAGACGAGTACTTAGTGGGATGCTCAAGATGGTTTCTGCCTCAAAATCTAGGAATAGTTCTCTGACCAAATCAGCTCTCCAAGTGCCACGGTCTGCATCAATGAGGATATCAACGGATTGATCTAATGGCAACAAGGTCCTGGGGGAAATTACCCGGAAGGTGGATGGAGTAGGAAGCCACTTATCCTTCCAAATCCGGATACTTTTGCCATCACCAACTTGCCAACGCATCCCTTGATTAACAATGGGCTGTGCTGCTAAAATACTACGCCAAACATATGAAGGATTCCTGCCTTTCTGAGCATTCACAAAATCAGTCTCCGGGAAGTATTTGCTTTTAAAAACCTTATAGAATAGGGAATTTAACCCTTGTTGCAACTGCCAACCTTGCTTTGCTAAAAGGGCAAGGTTAAAAGATCTTAAATCTCTAAAACCCATACCACCATTAGCCTTTGGCTTACATAAATTTCCCCAACTCATCCAAGCCATTTTACGCTCTTCATTTTTCTATCCCCACCAGAATTTCCCCACCATACTATTTAATTCATCACAAAGGGACTTTGGAAGAAGAAAACAACTCATAGTGTGAGTTGGGATTGCTTGAACAACAGCTTTGATCAAAACCTCCCTTCCCGCCATGGACAAGAACTTTTCTTTCCAACCCGACAGCTTGCTAGCCACTCTCTCCTTGAGTTGTTGAAATGTGTTTCGCTTATTTCTTCCCACCAAGGATGGCAGACCCAAGTACTTCTCATGTTGGTGGATGATATTTGCCCCAAAGCTTTGCTTTACATATTCTTTGATCTCTTCAGGTGTGTTCGGACTAAAAAATAATGAGGTTTTTTGCATGTTCACTTACTGCCCAGTTGCCCTTTCATACATCATTAGCAATCTTTGGATTTCTTCACAATCAGCAATGGTAGCGTTACAGAAGAGTAGGCTATCATCAGCGAAGAAGAGATGAGTGATGTGTGGACTCCGCTTGCAAACCTGAAGCCCCCGAAGAGTGCCCATACTTGATGCTTTATGTATTAGAGCTGAAAGACTTTCTGCACACAAAAGAAACAAATAGGGAGAGAGAGGGTTGCCTTGACGTAAGCCCCTATATGGGGTAATACTCCCATGAGGAACACCATTAATGCGAATAGAGTATTTGACAGAGGTAACATAATTCATAACCATAGTAATCCATTTTGGATGAAAGCCCATCTTTCTCATAATTTGTTCTAAACAACTCCACTCGACCCTATCAAAAGCCTTACTCATGTCTAGTTTTAAGGCCATGGACCCTGTTTTCCCACTCTTCTTCTGGCTAATAGTATTCATAATCTCAAAAGCAACAAGCACATTGTCAGTAATCAACCTTTTAGATAGGAAAACACTTTGATTTTCAGTGATAAGAGAAGGTAAAAGAGTTTTAAGCCTATTAGCTAGAACCTTAGAGGCCAGTTTATAAACAACATTAGATAGACTAATGGGTCTATATTCTGAGACTTTCGTGGGGCTCTTTACCTTAGGAATAAGAACAATATGAGTTTCATGGAAATTTTGGGGGGTAGTACCATTATTTAAAAAATCCAGCACACAAGAAACTACGCTACCTCCAACAACAGGCCAAAAATGCTGATAAAAAAGAGGGGGCATACCATTCGGTCCCGGGGACTTTAGCGGGTACATCTGGTCAAGAGCTTTTTTAACCTTAGCAGCTGTAAAAACTCTGGTAAGCATTTGATTCATTTGGGGGGTCACACCTGATTGAATAGCATCAAGGAACTCCGGATTGATACTGGGCTGGGACGTGGTGAAGAGTTTTTGATAATACCCTGTGATGATTTCTGCAATCTTATCCTCATTCTCTTGCCAAGTATCGTTCTCGTCCATGACCCCCAAAATAATGTTACGCTGTTTTCTAGTTGTGGCCTTCTCATGGAAAAATCTTGTATTTTTGTCCCCCTCTTTCAGCCAAGGGTTACAAGACCTTTGTTTCCACATTCTCTCCTCCATATCCAACAAACGATTGACCTCTGCCCTCTGTTTGCATACCTCCAAAGTGTTCGACATCCCAACTGATCTTGCCTCTAAAGTCTGAAGCACTTCTTGCGCCTTAGCTAGCTTTTTTTCCCACATGGCCAAACTCCTGCCTATTCCATTTTGTCAAAGCTTCTCTACATCTGTCCAAACATGAGGAGAAAATATTTCCATTGCCCATAAGTTCTCCTTCAGCCCAGGACTCCTTCACAATATCACCACATTTTCCATCCTTGAGCCACATGGCTTCGAAACGAAAAAGCTTTATAGTTTTTTCTGTCTCACCTTTGGGTTCATCCTCAACATCAAGCAACAATGATCTGAAGCCGAGGAAGCCAAATGATAAATTTTAGCACTAGGGAACCGATTCAGCCACTCCGTTGTTGCAAAACCACGGTCAATTCTTTCCCTAATCCATCCCAAGTCCTGGCGATACATACTCCAAGTAAACCAAGAGCCCACGTAACCAATGTCCTTTAAGCCACAAGAATTGACACAGTTTCGAAAATTATTGATTTGCCTAAATGGCCTGTCCATCCCGCCTTGCTTCTCTGTAACACTGAGGACCTCATTAAAATCTCCCACACACACCCATGGGAGATTACTTGTTGCAGCAAGTTGAGATAGGCGTGCCCAAGACTCTGTCCTCCCACGGGTATCAAGATTTCCATAGAATCACGTTAGTCTCCAAACCCCAGTGGAACCTCCAGAATCTATGAAAGCATCAATATGCCAATGAGAAACCGTTTGTTCCTCCACTTTGACATCTCGCTTCCATAGAAGAGCAAGACCACCACTCTTCCCTTCACTAGGAACAACCATGCCCTGAGTCAATCCTAAAGAGTGCTTTATATCAGACATCTTTAGTGCGTTAACTGTACGGGGGTTCCCAAGCCCCCGACAGTTCCAGCTTAATGTATTCATTGTTTTCGGCGGGGTTGCTTAGCAACCTCCGCCGATCCAAACTGTTCTTCGAATACCTTTCCCAAGGACACTGCATCATCCAATTTCGACTTCTTTGCAAGCACAAAAACTTCCTCCCCTGTATCCTCAAATGCCTCAAATTTCCGTTTTGAATCATCATGTTCATCTCCCATTACCACTTCCTCTAGGCTTGGTGATTTCTCCAGTCGTTTCCAAGTCCCTTTAGAGTCCTTTTTAACACCTTCACATTTGGCAGATTTACAAATCTTTTTCGTCCTGCAGACGTTCTTTTTTCCCGAGCTTAGAGTTTTGCTCATCACATCCCCAAGGCCCAAAACAAAAGCAGGAGTGGCCTTTTCCACCTCAGACAGAGGCCCATATTGAGTTTGCCCACTTAACGAGGTCACGACAGGCCCATTTGACTTTGGAACAAAAACAGTGGAATGTAAAGAGGAATCCGAAAATACCTCCATAGATTGAGATGCCTTTGTTACCATTCCTTCCATCGCCGTATCAATCTCTCTTATCTGCGCCTCAAAATCCACGAAAATTGAAGTTTTTTGAATTGAAGGGAGCTCCAGATTTTGTGGGATATACCTATCATGTGGCGCATTTATTCCTAAAATATCGGGATCATGATTTCTCGGTGTCTCAGCCAGATCCACCATATTCTGCCCCTGTATCGTCGCAATCCGCCGTGTGCTTACTCCCGTAGCAGGCTCCCGATTATCATGTGGCATATCAAGACCTCGGACTCTAACCACCTACGGTTTCTGTAGACGATCAGGATTAGCACGGAGCCATGGCCCATATTGTTGCTCATCTCTACTCAAAGAACCATTACTTTGAATCCATAGGCGACAATCCTTCTCGTCATGATCAAGTTTACCACACCAATAACAATAAATAGGGAGTCGCTCATACTGGAACGATACCCATCGTCTGTCTGATCCGTCCAATCGGACCATTCTACCCCAACACAAAGGTTTGGTAATGTCCATGTGAACTCTTACACGAATGCAAGTACCCCAAGCTCTGCCTCCCTCAGGGGCGTCAACAGAAATGACTTCGCCCAAAGTGCTGCCAATGCGCTCCCCGTTCTCCTTTGTCATATGGCTATTAGGGAGGTTGGAAATCTGTACCTAGAAGCAAGCCTTATCACACTTCACCCAACTGATGCATTCATTCTCACCCAGCTTATGAAGAGCCAGAAGGTATTTGTCAAAAGACCATGGGCTGTGAAGAAGGACTCTGTTCATATCGACCTCATCATTGAAAACGATAAGGGCTCGATTATTCCCCAAATCTCTAAACTCGAAATCTCCATCAGCCTTCCACACACCACGGAAGGTTCGTGCCACCGCCTCAAGATTGATCTTTCGTTTCGTAAAGAACTTCGCTACTACTGCAAAAGAGCCATCAATGACATCCTTCGTAAGAGCACACTCTTCCCCCTCTATATCTGTCAAAGTGAGATTTTCCCATTTCTTTGTAACCTCATCCATAGAGCTAGAGAGAAAGTAGAGGAGTCAAAGGAGTAAAGAGCGAAAAGAGAAGAAGAAAAGAGCGAAAAAGGAGAAGAAAACAGAGTTTCACCAGAGAAGACTGGGAAAAAAACGGCGCTTGTAGGGACAAGCGAGTGAAGTTCCACCGTCTAGGATTTCAAGGAAACCCTAGGAGCGAGGAAAAAAACAATAGAGTGGTGTTGTTGAATTATACTGATTAAAGATATATATTCTTTTGGCCAAAATGCAAATTCACTATTTAGTTTCACAACTTATCATTTTAGTCATTTAAGTTTCCATTCATTCATTTCAATCCTCTAAATTTTAAAACTTCTCAATTCAGTCTTCTGTTAACTTGTCATCCATTGCTGCCGTTAAGCCCCCTAAAACAATGTCGTTTTGGGCTTATTTTAATATTTAATATAACATGTATTTCTTAATTTAAAAAAAAAACCATAAATTAAAACTTAAAAGAACCAAACAATGTCTTCTAAAGAAATGAAATAGAAACCCCATCTACCAAAATCAATATCCTAACCCGATAATTGAAAGATAGAGATGAAGAAAGAGAGAGAAGAGAACGAGAGGGAGAGAGAGAGAGAGACAAATGGAGGTGTTTTCGGTGGCTCGGCTCTAGGAGATTCACTCAGCGGCTTCATTCCAAGAGGTGTACTTGGCTTTGGCCAATACACCTTTGGGTAAGTTTAGTAAACTCTCGCTCTCCTTCACCGGCCTCTCGATCTCTCAATCTCTCAATTTCTCTCAAACTATTGAATTAGGGATTTGATTTTGTAGGTGGGTTTTTTTTTTTTTTTTTTTTTCTTCTCTTCAAATACAGTTAGGGACTATGGTTCTTTTAATTTATGGGTTTTTTTAAATTAAGAAATAAATATTAAATTAAATATTAAAATAATGAAAACGTCGTTTTGGGTGGGGTAGGGGGTGGGAGGAAGGGGGTGCTAAATGGCAACAATGGATGTCAAGTTAATGAATGACTGAATTGAGGAGTTATGAAACTTAGAGGCTATATACGGGGCTATAGACCCTAAAAATGTGGCTATAGCCTCATTTGGTCTATAGCTGTGTTTTCTATAGTTACGTTTACATGCACAGCCTATTCACTGTGAGTATAGGTCCAACAAGTCTATAGCCGCATTTTTTTAAACATAGCTATAGGCTGAGATCTATAGTCGCGGTAAATTTTGAATTTTAGCCTATTCGTTTTAAGCAAAAGGTACATTAAGGCAGTTGAAAGTGGCTCTTAATGATTCTATAAGCAAACAAATGGTTAACAAAAATGCAAAACTTTTACAAGTACTTCCCTTTAAATCAATCCCAACTAAACATTTTTATCCTATGTGTGATTAATTAGAAGTATCTCAGATGTGATAATTTCTTTCAGAAAATTGAAAACCATGCTGGAATATGACTGTAAAGATTAACTTAATCATCTAATCACTAAGCATGAATAGGACCTTTATCTAGTCACAAAGCGTGGATATTAAGCATGCAACACCACACATTAATCAACAGTCTCTCCCAAATGAAAACTCTTCGAAAAGAAAGAAAGAGGTGAAGATGATTCGCAAATAAAGGTCATTCATTGAGTGTGTCCAATATTTATATCTTAGTTTAGCTTTATTCTATATATTTCTATTGTACCGGATTTTTACGTGTTCTTGTTTTTCTTTTTTTCCCGCAAAGTTATTATAAAACATGAAAAATTTTGGTTACAGTGGTAGATTTGATGGGTGGAGAATAATGATAAGCCACACACCAAGAATGAGAGAATCATAGAGTGACCAAAAAAGGAAAATAATAAAAGTAATTAGGAGAGGAAAAAAAATCCCACGAATGATTGACAAAAGAACTTACCCTGCAGGGAAGTGGTCATTTTCATGTACCCCCACATCCCCTTTATTCCTTTGCCACGCACATCACAAGTGAGATGAGTGAGAAAGAAACATTTAATAATTCACTGTCCCTCTATCTTACATTTTCTTTTGCAAATGGGTGGTCACATCTCCTACTTTGTTAAAAGAGTTGAAAAAGCTGAGGGCGTTTGGGTGAGTCAAGTGGATCAGAATATGTTTGTGTTCTCTATACCTGTCATAGAGTGTGATTCTTTTTTCGTATCATTATCTCCTATGATGACAAGAATCCCACCCTGGACAATGATCAATCTCATGCTTGCAAATGAAATACAAATTTGTAAGGATACAAAATTATCAGCAAAGCAGCAGGCTAGTGATGACACACTACTGAATCCTATGAAAAATTTACATTTCTCTTTTGAATTGCTCATATGAATTTAAATTTGCATTGGCTTTTGTCTGTTACTTTCAGCCTAAAGAAAAAGTCTTATGTCTTGATCATTGGATTGGTGGTAATAGCGTAGGATAGGTTCTATTAAGACTTGCAACTACATATGTCACAGATCACATTTTCTCTTATGTTATGTAAAAAAGACGTGGCTTTTTTAAAGCAATTGTTAGAAAGAAAATTCACCAAAATCTTCCAGTTATTTGGAAATTACTTTGTTGGGCTGTATTGAATTGTTATTGTTGACATTTTCACTTTTATTGGACGGAGACAGATAAAAATCTGGCTCAAGAAAATTTACTGATGCTAGTGATTCACAAAAAACCAATAGTTTTACTGTTACCCATGTTAGTGCACCACAAAGGGGGGGAAACCTATCTAATATGCCTCAATGAAACCCTAATACAAAGTAACAAAACCAGACATCAAATGGGAGGTCAGTAATTTGTTAGGTATTTTTAATCTTAAAATGATTAAATGAATTAATAAGATGATAGGTTGGCTAATTAAAAGAGAAGAAATGAGAGTTATTGAGTCTCGTATTGATACACATTTGAAGTTTTTAGGATTGTCTAATGCAGGATAAATGGATCCAGGCCACACACAAGGTGAAGAGGTAGAAGTTTCCTTGTAATTTCACCAACATAACTAGCTTTTGTTTTTTGTTATTTTTTCCCAAAGTATATTATTAGGGCTCATATATATCACATAGAAGTTAGCTTTAAGATTGATTTCTTTAGTCTACTCTTCACATATATGTTCTCCTCTTTGCAGCATCAATTCTGCTCATCTTCACAAGAACCACTGCTTGCAATATTGTACACATTATTGAAAAAGTAGCATCCACTATATGACAGCTTGTGCTCCAAGGACCGTATGTAATATTCCCTTTCTATAAATGGAAACCATTGCCCACTTCACCCTACTTATTAGATTTCACAAACCCAGAACTAATTTCCCTACATCACACAGCAACGCCTAGACTCCCACAAATCCTCACATACATAAATACACGGCCTAGTCTGCCTACCTCACACCCTTCCTTCCCTCATCACCTTCTTCTCTAACATCATTTTTCTTCAATTTTCAGCCTTGGAGAGAACCTAAAATCACAGAGATTTTCCTTGCAAAATAAACCCTGAAACCCCATAAAATACCTCAAACTCCAGAAAAAACCATCTGGAAGAAAACTCCAAAAATCCCAGAGAAAAGGAAACACCCACAGCGCAAAACAAAACCCAGAAAATACTACCAAATCCCCTCTACAAACCCAGTAAAGAACCACCAAAAAAACCCAAAAGGAACTCAGCAAACAAACTCACTGAAAAGGTCCAACCAACCATCACAGCAAACACGAAGAAGAGAAAAGAAGCAAGAGGGGTCTTCATTCAGAACAAAACCAGCACTTAAGAAGGAGAGCCACAACAATTACAGCAGCTATCTCGACAGCCATAAAGAAAAACAAAGGACTTCCTAATTCCTTTCACTTTCACCGCCATTTTTTTTTCACTAGCTGGTATGCTAGCTCCGACTAACTGTTTCTTCTACCTCTATTTGTTTGCATGAACTCACAGACAATGGAGAAAACAGGACGACAGCAAACATCAAACAAGAAAGCAGAGCAGAATCAAGAAAAGAGGAAAGCAAAGTTCTGGGTAATCTCTATTAGAAGTTACGTACTGTTTCTTGTATCATCGCACTCTGTTGTATATATAGTACCTACAAAGCCCAAATCTGTCTGTTTCTAACATCTCCAATTTTTAGTTTTAACCCAATTTCCCAGAGTCTGAAAATGGGCACAGTTCTAAACAAAATGAGCCCGCATACCGATGCAGGCATACTAATACAGTACCTACTAAGCTAAGACCAACAACTTTTTTCTTTTTTTTTTTTTTTTTAAGAATTTCAACCCACACATTCAACTTTGAAGTTTGAACCCTTAAACCCAAAACACAAAAAAAGCCAAAAAGGTCCACCAGCCAATACCCACGCAAATTACAAAAACCAAAAATCAAACATGAAATTACGAAAATGCCCTTCAGACTCTCAAAAAGTTGTATTTTGACTCCGAAAAATCTCTAAAAATTTCATTTTAACCCCAAAACCTTCCAAACAATTCATTTTGACCCAATAATTCTCCAAAATTACATTTCAATCTCAAAACTTTCCAAAATTACGTTTCAACTCAAAAGTTTTCACAAAATCACATTTTAACCTTGAAAAATTTTCAAATTTTCATGTTAACCCCAATAGTTCTCCAAAATTACATTTCAAATGAAAGGTGTCCAAACTTTTCCAAATTAGAATTTGACCTCAAACTTTTGCAAAATTCTTCAAAATCATACCTCGGCCCGAAAACTTTCCAAAAATTGCACGAAGGGTTTTGAACTTCCAAAATTTGTAAAAAATCATCATTTCAAGTTTAGTTTTCATCAAAATAAAATGAATTTCTTCGAGATCAATAAATTGTTAGATAACATTCAAATTGCATCCACACTTCACAAGGATCTAACCATTGTGTTCTTTGTTGTCTTTTTGCATGAGAAAAATGCTTTGGGAGAATTAATTGCAAAATTGAGCTTCTTAGGCTATGCTATAGAGTGAGGTTAGCCATATTTAATGTAAAATACAATTTAATTTTCCCAAATGAAGCATGTATACCTTATTTTCAAAATAGTTTTAAAACATGAGTTACATTTCAAAAAGTAGAAATTGAGAATGAAATCAAAATAAGGTACTATCTAGACTTGTGTAACAACCTACTCAATCTGCCCAAATTGCTCACCTATTCAGCTCTGCACTGCCCGGCATGGATATGATGTTTATCTCCAAGCAAATTGGACAAGTTTAACTATTAAAGTAGAATGTTTGGTTGGGTGGTGAGTTGAGGTTTCCCATTACTGAGAATAAATTTGACCTAATTAGCTGGGGATATAAAAGTGGGATTCAGTCTATCTAGATTGGCCAATGGGAAGATCACCATAGTAATTGGGCCACGGGGCATTGAGGTGAATATATGAATTGTTGTTTCCTCTTGTGAGTGGCAAAGCAAGCATGTTGTATCTATAGACTGAATGTGGGCTACTAAGATTGCTTTGGTTATAAAGGCCATGAAATTAATTTTAATCCTAAAAACCATGGAAACAACTTTGTAAAAGATTTATTAAAAATAAAATAAAAAAAAAAAGAAGAGAAAAGGCAAGCACTTCTTAGTGGAGTCATTATTTGTGTTAGGAAAGAGACAAACCTCCCATAATTCAACAATGGAAGTTCTTTTTTTCCCCACCTTGTTTCTTTTAACTTCTCAACAAATTCTCGTGAGAACCCCTCCTTTTAATTATGGTTTCCTTCCCAAAAAAAAATGTTCAATTTCTTGTTCTTTTGATTATGCTTGCTTAAAACTGCAAGTCCATCCTCACTTTAAACACCACTCATAATGTCACCCTTTAAACTCTTTTCACTACTACCTTACATATCGAAATTTTCCACATTTTTACAAAGCATATCGTCATAGATCATTTCTTAACAAATGCAAAATATCTACTAAAAGAATCAGTTTAATTGGATAACAATAGCTAAGGATCTTTCGCCCACTCTAATGAGAGGCTTTATATAGAGTTAGCAAGGAATTGGGGTGCTTGCAACAAATAAGTGAAACAAAAAATCAAACCTTTTTTAGAGAAGAAAAAAAAATGGCAAGCGGAATGGTGGAGATTAAGGGAAGTAACGAGTAAATTGAAAGACTCAGATACTTTGCCATTAATAAACACAACAGCTAAAGCTAAAAAGGGAATTGTTTGGTCTCATTTGCTTATGGAGTTTCCCAAAGCTGAGAATTGTCATTATCAGTAATAATTAGCATAATAAGGTTTGCAATATCTTCTCTATGAGGGGGGAGGGATGAAGTAAAAAGATTATGGAAATAAAAGATAACAAAGTAGGAGCCTATCTCTTCCCTCCCAAACACCCATTTCTTGTTATCATTATTTTGAAAATCAGTGGCATTCTTCCTTCATCTTATAATGGTTAAGATGTGGAAGAATTGTGTTGAGATTGGGAGAAGTGAGCCATTGAGCTCTATACTTTTGTTTCCAAAGAATCTCTTTCCTCCTGAGAATTTCATTGTATTCCCATGTTAGGGCATTTTCTTATTGAATGTGGGCATGAGTGAGGCCTTGTTGCTGAATGGAATTGATGGCTTAAGAGAGAATTTTATTTTAGGTCTATAAATGACCAAAGCAATGCTTGTTCCACTAGATTGAGTTCTTCTTTGAGACCTTGAGCTTTTTAACTACCTTGAATAAGAGTGAGCCATATACAAGGCCTTCTGAAGCATCTTTGATTACTTGGGTTTTGGAGCCATCTCTGGTACAAATTGCCTCGAAACGAAAAGGATTTCGAGAGCTTAAAACTTCACCATTTGTTTTGAGGATTATTGGATTTTGGTTTGATGAGGTAGTTGGGAAATGATGCACAGAGGCATTAGGAAGGTGTTTCTCCACTCACCATTTGAGAAAGCTCTATCTAGACGCTCTTTGATGTTTGCAATATTATGTCTTTTTTATTTGACCATGTAAATGGATTGCCTAAGAAACTTTGGTCTATGAGGCCATGGTGATTGACAAGAGAGCTTGAACCATTGGTAGATGTAGTTTAGAGGCCTCCCACGCCTTTTGTTAACTTGTAGAAAAACAACATTAAAATCTCCAAGGCATAGCGAAGGACAAAATAATAATGAGGCGGTTTGATGCAATGCTTCCAAGAATTCATACTTTCTTTTTTTACATGGAGGGCCATATACAATAGAGAGCATCATTCCAAAGTAGGTTGGGCATGTAAGAGAAAATCAAAAGTTTATTTTAGTTTTGGGTGGTAGGTTCAAATGTCCGCCCCAGCATTCCAAAAAAAATCAAAGACCACCTGCTAGCCCTAAAGGGTGCACAAAGATAGCATTAGGCAATGGGCATGTAAGAGAAAATCAAAAGGTTATTTTAGTTTTGGGTGGTAGGTTCAAATGTCCACCCCAGTATTCCAAAAAAAAAAAAAAAAAAAATCAAAGACCACCTGCTAGCCCTAAAGGGTGCACAAAGATAGCATTAGGCAATGCTAGCAGTAAGTGAGATCAAACAAACCCTTTTCAGCATTAGTTGTTATGTTTATTGATGGCAGAGTGTCCAAGCCTTTTAGTTTCCTCAATACTTTCTTTAAATTTCCTTCATTCCATTTGCCATTTTTTTCCTTCTCTCTAAAAAAATGTCTTATTTTTTAGTTCACTTATGTGTTGCAAGCACCCAAACTATTCGCTAACTTTATATAAGAGAAATGATATATCTACAAAATTTTCACAACGCTTTCACAACAAATTCTAAGTGACAAGTTGTTATTGGCTGTTGTTAGTGAAAAAAAAAAAATAATTTAAGTGATATGTTCAAATTAGAACCAATAACAATTTACCACCTATGATTTGTTGTGAAAATATTATGAACGTAATATTTTTCTTTATATAAAGCCTCTTGTTGGATTGGACTTCCTCGATCCTCAGCTATTATTCGCATGTTACCCAATTACACTAATTCTTTTAGCATACACTTTACCTTTGTTAAGAGGTGGTATGTTATGACATGCTTTGTGAAAATATGGCAAATTTTGATTTTTAGGTAGTAATGAAAAGAGTTTAGGAAGGTTTGACGAAACATGAAGACAAGCAAGTGAAACAATGCAGTGAATAAAGAAAATAAAGCAAAAAAATAAAAAGGGAAAAGAATAGATCAATTTGAAGGGTTTTCCTAGCTACAGCAGTATAGAATGAGTGAGGTCAAGAGAGAAAGATGAAGAACTGCAACATAGCACAAAGAAGGTTAAAGAGAACCACAGCTTGGTTTCACATAAACTACTACTGGTTCCTCCCCTGAGGAAGGGAGTAAGTTGTATAAAGAGAAACTACTTGGAGAAATCCCTGGAGCCTTTGAGCAAGCTTTCGACTTTGGGTTCAATATGGATTTGGAAGTAGAATCGAATGATGAATTCTCTGATCTGCTAGCAGGTGAAAAAGCTATGAAGTTTTCAGGGGACATGAAAGCAAAGATTCGAGCTCCTTGAGCAAATGCACTGATAGTTAAAATATTTGGAAAAACTGTGGGGTTCCACTTTCTACATGCACGCATTCTTGGTCTTTGGAAGCCGATAGGGAGAATGGATTTTGTCGATCTTGGAAATGACTTCTTCCTTATCAAATTCCAAACTAGAGAGGACCATGCCCGGGTTCTCAAGGAGGGACCATGGTTCGTTAGTGGTCATTACCTATCTATTGGGGGCTGCCTAAGTTGCCCATAGCCAACCTTTTGTCAGTTGTGGTGAGGATACGACTACCCGAGTTGCATATTGAGTACTATGAACCATCGGCATTAAGGGCAATTGGCAAAACCATAGGTCCAGTGCTAAGGATTGATACCCATACTACAGCTGAAACTCGAGGGATGTTTGCCAGGTTATGCGTTCAAGTTAACCTTGACGAACCGATTACGAAGCTGCTCAAGATGGGACGGATAGAACAACCAGTCCAATACGAAGGTATAAACTCCTTATGCTTCGCATGTGATCGAGTAGGTCATAGGGTAAAGAAATGCCCTTACACAGTGAGAACGCCGGCAAGAGATGGCGAGGTTAATGGCACGGGAAAGAAGGCAAAAGTTCAAAGACAGCCTGGTGCTGAGGAGGGAAAAGCTTTTGGACCATGGGTCCTATTTACACAAAAAAGGAAACCGAGTTCGAAACCTGAGAAAGATAAAGCCCAGGCTTCCCATTTAGGCTCCCTTGACCTAAGCCTAAAGGAATCCCAGGAGACCAACCCTTTTATTTCAATATTGGGCCCAACAAAAGCTGATATAAGCAGCAAAGAGGGAAAGCAAAAGCCCATCACTCTCCCCGAAAATAGTGCGGTCCGTGCTGATCGCATTACTGAGCCTGTGTCACATGATAAACTAACACCTATGATGTCAATGCTAAATGACAAACCCTTTGCCCATAATCTAAGGACCAAAAAGAAAAGTTGAGAACTACCCACTCGGAAGGGGAATAACAAAGGGTCTCCATTTTTCTAGAAGGAAATGGGTGTGAATCCGTTTGGACTGAATACTCAGGGTCATTCGGATAATCCAAGGCTAGAGATTAAAGAATTCAAGGCAAGTGGCTTTACTAACAATAAGGTGGTCGGAGTAGAATCTAATATAGAGGAGGAGGTTAATAGGATGGGGGAAACATACCAAGGGAGTTTGGTGGGAAAGACAGCTACAGATAAGGGAAGTGAGGGAGGGACGACGTCCACTCCCAGCCCAGACCCATCACGTATTCCCCTCATGGAAACTTCAAATCAATGGACTCGGGATATGGATTGGGGCTCGAGATTAGTGGTTGATTTGGCGAACATAACTAATTGCTCGCTTAAACGAATTGACCTAAACCTCCGTTTGCGGCATGCGAGTCAAGTGGAAGAAGAAATTCTAGATTGCGAAATGGAATTCGTTAATGACCAGCTGGGGGAAGCCAAACCTCCAGACACAAATATGAAGGTTGATATGGGAGGTGATGTTCCTTTCCCTTCTTGATTGTCAATTCCTTTTGTTTATTTTGTAAATATGGATATGCTTATATGGAACTACCGTGGGGCTCTGAAGCCCACCTTTTGTAACAATGTTTCTGATTTAGTCTGCACCCATTCTCTAGCATTATGATTTTAAACGAGACTACGGCTTATGGTCGATTATGGTTGCTTTGGGATTCATCCCGGGTAGCAATAGTTGAGTTGTTGTCAACAGAACAGGAAATACATGCAGTGGTCACTCCAAACCACCAAGACGGATCATGGCTACTATCTGTAGTGTACGCTAGTCCGTGACTTGCCAAGAGGCACCTCCTTTAGGAAAATCTGTCATCGGTAGCTAGGCTTCATTCCTTACCTTGGGTAGTGGCATGCGATTTCGACGAAGTCCTTATAGGGGAAGATAAGTATGGGGGTCGCCAGTCAATATTAGCTGTGCTCTTCGCTTTCAAGAATGTCTGGACAATTGTAGGCTAATAGACATTGGGTTCTCTTGACCTCGGTACGCTTGGTCCAACCACAGGCTGTTGATAGACTTGATTCAAGAAAGGATCGATAGGGTATTTGTTAATGCTGAGTGGAATAGCATCTACCTTAAGCTAATGTTAAGTACCTTGAAAGGGTTCAGTCCGACTATTGCCCCATTCTGGTATGTCTTAAGCATAATTAGCAGGTCAGGCTTCAGTGTCCTTTTAGGTTCCAGCCTATGTGGTTGTCACATCCTAAGTTCCCATATGTCGTTCGTGATGCCTGGGATAGCCCTGTAGTTTTGTCAAATGCGATGGCCAAATTCCTTGGAAAAAGCTAGAGTGTGGAATAAGGAGGTTTTTGGAAACCTTTTCCATCGGAAGAAGAAAGTTTTCGCAAGACATGGGGGTGTCCAAAAAGCTCTATCCACCAATCCCAGTAATATCCTAGTGGATTTGGAGAAGAAGTTGAGAGTGGAATTCACGGAAATCTCAAAACTTGAAAAGGAGTTATGGGCCATGAAATCTCGGATTACCTGGTTGGTTAAGGGCGATAGGAATACCAGTTTTTATCATACCTCCCCGTTGGTCCGTAAAAGAAGAAACCGAATCACTTATATGAAGGACCAAGGGGGGAATTGGATTCAAGGAGAAAATGAGATAGCTGAATTCATTAAGATTGGCTATGCTAAGTTGTTTTCCTCAAGTCACAATCACTCTATTCTTGCCAATTGGGACCCTTCTTTTTGGCGGACTTATTTAAAAGACAAGGATATAGCTAACCTGACCCGCCCAGTCTTAAATGAAGATATCTCAGTAGGCCTATGGTCCCTTAAAGCCTTTAAGGCACTAGGTTTAGATGGCCTTCATGCTGGATTCTTCCAATGCTCCTAGTTATTAGTAGGGGAATCAGTCAGGAATGAAGTTAAGCAAATTTTTATCTCTGGTAGGATTTCTAAGTACCTGAATAGAACTGTTGTTACCCTGATCCCTAAGTGTGGTAATCCGGAATCCTTTAATCATTACCACCCTATCAGTCTATGTAACACGATTTACAAGATCGTCTCCAAGATCATTGTTGCTCAGATAAGGCCTCTGCTTCCAAGTCTGGTTTCTCTGCTTCAAACAACTTTTGTCCTTGGGTGCAAAGGAATCGACAATCCGATAATAGTCTAGGAAATTATTCATTCCGTGTCTAAAAAGAGGGGGAGATGTGGGTACATGGCAATTAAGATAGACTTGGAGAAAGCCTATGATCGCATAGAGTGGAGCTTTATTAGATATACATTTACTCTTTTTAAGTTTCCAAGTCAGCTTATCTCGCTTATTATAAGCTGTGTTTCTTCATCCTCAATTTCCACTCCCTTCAATGGGGGTGCTTTTGAGCATTTCCTCCCTTCCAGAGGTATTAGACAAGGGGACCCTTTGTCCCCTTATTTATTTATTTTGTGTATGGAGATTTTAGGTGCTCTGATCGTAGAAAAATGTAATTCTAAGTTGTGGAACCCAGTCAAGGCTTCACAAGTTGTTTGCAAGGGCAGATTGGAAAAACTGTGTGGGTGTTAGAGAGGTTTTGGATTCATTATGTGGTATTTCTGGACAAAAGGTCAGTTAGGATAAATCTCAGGTCTTTTTTTCCTCCAATGTTTTAGTTGATGATAGGACTAATCTGTGTAATATTTTGGGATTTCGGTCAACTTCGTCGCTTGGGAAGTACCTAGGTTTCCCAATTAAACACATGGGCACACCACATAATTTTGGTTTTATCTTGGAAAAGGTGCAAGGGAGACTTGCTGGGTGGAAAGCCAATCTGCTCTCCTTTGCGGGAAGGCTTGTTCTCACCCAAGCTGTGACCTCCACAATTCCGAATTATGCGATGCAATGTACTGTTTTACCTGGCAAGGTGCTCACCAACATGGATAGGAATAGTCGTAGTTTCCTTTAGGGATCCTCAGAGAATAAGAAAAAGCTGCACTTGATTGGTTGGAGTAAGATTACAAAGCCTAAAAAGGAGAGGGGTTTGGGCATTTAGGCTGCAAAGGCCAAGAATATTGCTCTTCTTGCTAAATTAAATTGGCGTCTCGCTTCAGAGCCCAACTCCTTGTGGGTTAAGGTGCTGACTCGAAAATATCGCACTCCACGGAGAATTTTCAATCCTCATACCCCTTTCAGACCTTGTTCTATCACTTAGTCAGCCATCCGAAAGGGAGAATTGGTATTCAAAAAAAGGTCCAAATGGATCGTCAGTAGAGAGGGTAATCTATCTCTGTGGTATGATAAATGGTTGGATAAAGGCTCTCTTAGAAGCTTGATAGAAGGTCCCCTAACCCATAGAGAAGAGAATGTCCAATTGAAAGATGTGGTTAGCTTCTCGGGGTGGAACTGGCAGAGATGTTCCTTCTACTTCCCTAACCAACTCCTGATGGAGGTTAAAGTGACACCCATTTCCTTTTTTGCTCAGAACACAGACTGGATTGCCTGGTCCTCTGCCCCGAGTGGAAATTTTGAACTTAAGGAAGCATACAAACTGTCTAGAATGGAGGAGACTGGGAGTTCTTATTGTCAATTTGGTGGTGCCTGGATCTGGAAGATGCAAACCATCCCAAAAATTCAGTGTTTCCTTTGGCAATGCTACTACAATAGCATTTTTGTCCAATCTTCCCTTGTTAGACAAGGTATGGATGTGCCAGTATCGTGCCAGGTATGTGAAGAAGAACCCGAGACTGTGATACATGTCCTCAGAGACTGTCGTGTTGCTCGAAGTTTCTGGGACTCTTTTCCCCATCCTTTCTCCGTGGCTTTATTTTATGGCACAAATCTTATTGATTGGTTGAGACTGAACTATTGCAACATGAAGAGACACTCCACTTTAAACCTGAGCTGGAGGGTCGTGTTCTCCTTCGGGATTTGGAGTCTTTGGTTGCACCAAAATGGGGTTATGTTTAGGGATGAGAGACCCAATCAAAATGTGAAGGAAGAAACTATTTCAAAGGCCACTGAATTTGCCTACGTTGGTGTAAATGGGAAAGCAGAATAGACCCGACAGAGAATTTGTGTCCGTTGGAGCAAACTGCCACTGAGTTGGTGTAAAGTAAATTCAGATGGCTCGGCTCTTGGTAAACCTGCGCAAGCGGGAGGTGTAGGACTAATCCATAATGACAAGGGAGAGTGGATTAGAGGCTATGCGAGAGCCATTGGTTGCACAACGAGCATGGCGGTAGAACTGTGGGCTTTGAGGGATAGTATCAAACTGCGTATTGCCTTAAAAATCCCTGCTGTGGTTTTTGAACTTAATGTGAAACTCATTGTAGATTTGCTCCAGAAGGAGGAGGATCATCCAAATTGTATAGGGGCCTTAGTAAGTGATTGTAAAGCGGGGCTTAAGGAAATCCCTATGGTTTAAATTCAGAATTGCTATTGTGAGGCTAATAAATGCGCCAATGCCCTTGCTAGAAGGGGAGTTTTACTCCCACAGGATTTTGTTGTTTTGTTAGACCCTCAAATGGAGGTGTCTTTTCTTCTAAGGTTCGACTCAGCAAGCGTGTCTTATGAGCGTCTCATCCCTTTTTGTAATCCTGCTTCTTAGTTTTTAATGAAGTTCCATTTCTACCAAAAAAAAAAAAAAAAAAGAAGAAGAAGAAGAAAAAGAAGAAAGATTTTAAGGGTGACACTATGAGTGGTGTGTAGAGGAATGATAGACTTGCACTTTTTGGTAATTAAGTACAATCAAAAGAATGAAAAATGGAACATTTATTTTGAAGGAAATTAACCATAATTAAAAGGGGAGACTAACCCCGAGGATCTATTGAGAAGTTAAAAAAATGAGGAAACAAGGAAAGAAGCGAAGATCTTCCATTGTTAAACTTAAACTTACATAAGGCTATTAGTTCATTGAGAAAATTACAACCAATAAAGTTAGAATAAATCTAGCGTGATGCGTACAATAATTCTTGGATTTATAAAGAATTAATGAATTTTTTCATAACAAACATATTTTAAGAAAATCTTTTGAACCATCTCAAAACGTTATTTTATATAATTATAAGTTATATTTGTTTCTCAAAAAATTGAGATCTACATGGACCATACATTTCATCGTCAAGACTGTTTTCCCACATGGTATCATAGAAGTTGAGAACCTTAAAAATGATAATATATTTAAAGTGAATGAATTAAATCTTAAGCCAGTTCTTGATAATTTTTCACATGAAGAGGAGTCCATTAATTTGGAGAATCCTATTTATTAAGACTTACCAAGTAATTAGCGTTGATCTTTGTGTCATAGTTTATGTTATATTTTTATTGGTTGTATTTTTTTACCCTTTTTGCAGGTGTTAAAGCTTCAAGGTACTGCCTATAATCTTTACTCTTTGCTATTTTCTTTTGTTTACATTAAGGGCAACGTAAGTTTTAGGTTGAGGGGGAGAGACTTGAAAAGTTGAAATGATTTGTATGTGGTTTTTCTTTTAAGTTAATGTGGTTTCAGTCCAATTTTTCTAAATTCTTTTTGGGTAAACTACATATTTGGTCCCTAACCTTATACTATATGTCAATATAGTCCCTAACCTTTAAGATGTGTCAATTTGGTCCTTAACCTTTTGATATTGTGTTGTAGGGCCCTTTTTTGTGTTTTAGGTTGGGCTGGGTTGCCTGGTGATGGGCCCGAGTGTTTCTAAGTAGGAGAGTTGAGACCGGCCTAACTGTAACTCACTTTGGGCCGGCTTGTGCACAAACCAAGCCTTGTCTGCCAGGAACGTTCTCACAGCAAGCAAAGCTGTTACAAAAGTTTACGGCAGGCAAGTATAACAACAAAGAAAAAACAGTGTACTGTGGCCTTCTTTAAATGGAGAAAATGACCGAGTGATCTTTATTCCTTATGACAATCACAATAATAACAATGGTAATGATAATAACGGCTTTTAAAAGAAAGAGTAATTGATTAAGCAATAATAGAAGTTAATCAAAATAAATGTCAAGTCAAGTTTGGGTCCTCAGTGACAAAGAATCAAAGAGGAAGAACGCTTCCTCTCAATGAAACTAATCCCCCAGGAAAATATCCTACCGTGGGGATTAATGACTTTGAGGGAATCGGACCTAAATGATAAATGCCTAAAGGAATTCTTATTACTTAATCGTCTCCCAAAGAGTGGGATTTTGAGGGGGAGAGAAGGGAACCGATCTACTGGTGCATGCCCATTACACTCTTTCTCCCTATTTCCTGTTTACTCTCTTATCTTTTCTTTTTTTCTTTTCTTCTTCTTTAGTTTTTCCTTTTTGCTTTTGGGTTCCTCTATTTTTTGGTCCCTTTTACAGAGCACGGTAAGGGTCTTTTTATAGGGCCTACCGTGACCGGATTTTACCACTTTACCCTTTAACGGCCTTTGTCTGGTCTGGGCGTACTTGCCGACCACCCAGTAACTCGTTTGTGTACCACTTATCCTTGCCAGACAAAGGCAAGTTTGTGTTGTTTCTTAGTCTGCCGTGACACTTTCTCCTGCCATGGCGTAAATGCTTTATTTCTCTCTCCATGGCATGCATCTAACGTTTCCCACCCAACCTTGCCTCTTTTGGGTGGTCTGTCATCCCAGCAGGACGTACCTCCCAAAAGGGCTTGGACTGGAAGTGCAAAAATAGATCTTTTCCCCTCTCCCACTACCAAACCACATCGCCCCTTACCTCTTACCTCTGACCCATGGCCCCACCACGTCCCATATTGGCTGGGTACAGGCTGGTGGTGCCTGGGCCTTGCACGTACTTTCTTGTTATGTACGCTTAAAATCTGCCTGCGGCTCATATGTTTGCCGCAATCTGGAGGTTTATTTGTACCGTCTGTCATGCTTCTTTGTTCTTTTACATGGGCCATTCTATATATTTCACTGTTTCCCTTTGGGGCTAGGCTTCTTTTAATACTGGGTTTTACATTTCTCTTGGCCCATTTCTTGGTTACCCTCATGTCCTGCCTCATTACTTGGCATTTCCTGCCGTGGCGATTTGCTCCTACTAGGCCTCTTTTCAAGCCTGCCGTTTCATTTCTACCCCCAGTGACTTAACATGGCCACTGGTGTTCTTACTTATGGGCTCCAGTGTCCCTTTCCTTTTTCCCTTAGGCCTACAGCTCATTTACTTCCTTTGGGCTTCCTCGGCTCATTTACTAACTCTGCATTTCCATGGGCTTTTACTAACTTGATTGGGCTTCCCCAGCCCAATCTCCTCATTCTTATCCTTGGGGTTCATGGGCTTGCCATCAACCCCTACTTTCTTTGTTTACATTACCTTGGGCTTGCCGCGGCTCATTCTCACTTTTCCATACCATATACTGCCCATGGGTGCCATTTCTCTCTTTTTGGGCCCTTTGGGCCCATTTGCTTCCTCGAGACCCATTTGTTCATGTTATGGACCTGTGATTTATTACTCCTACCGCTTGGGCTTAATAGTTTTATTTTATACTTGCCCCTTCTATTTGCTGGTTGCTTTGCTGAGTTGGGGCTGTTTTACAAAAATGACCCTCAACATTTAGCCCCCTGAACATATGGAGCATTCTTGCGGCTCATATGTGAATGAAGGACTTTTTTGTCTTTTTCACTTTCCCCTTTTTTTTTTCTTTTTCTTTGCGGGCTTTTTTAAACCATGGACTCCTTCTTGCATATATATATATTTCTTTTCTTGCCATGAACAGTGGTGACTCTTCGAATTTCCCAAAATGGCAGTTGCTTTAAAACATAACTACCGCCTCATTAATTTCATTCTTTCCTCAATGGTTGACCAGTCGCCTCCCTTCACGTCGGCATTAATAACTCAGGTATTTAAGAAGAGAGTCCCTTCCCAACGCAGACACAAACTCCTTTTTTTTCAAAATATCATACCTGTTTTCCTTCCCTCACTATTTTCTTCTTTTAGAACACCCTTTCCCCTCTTACTCCAATCAAATCCTCACGCTATGGCACCAGTGAAAACTCAAGCTTCTTCCCGCCGTAAAGGGAAAGGCGTCGCTTTGAACCCTCCGGTGGAACAAGAAGTAGAAGAAGAAGACGTGTGCTCCGATTCGGACCATTCTGATGAGGAGAAGGTACGGCGTGACCCAGATAGCGAGTGTGCCCCTCTGATCGACCCTTGGTACAATATCAGTCCCTACTTCCCCAAGGCTCCTGGAGATTATGTGGCCCCGTCGCCAGGCCGCGTGTGGCTCGCTCTTTGCCGACGAAACCCTGATGTTTCTTGGGCTCCGATGTCTTCCTCCATCTCCGATTTGGTCATTCGTCAAGGTGTCGCCCTTCCTATACCCATTCATTTCGAGTTTGGGTCAGGCACTGCCTTGGGTTGGAAGGAGTGGGTTAACAGTGAGTTATCGGACACAGGCTTCATGGGTTTGCTTTAGAGGGCTGGTGTTCTAAAGGCCGTCGTTCTTTCTCGAAGCCTATCTAACTTCCAAGACCTCTACAATCTTCGTCATTTAGTTCGTCGGTGGTGTGCCACCACTCACACATTCTTCTTTTCTTGCGGCAAACTCACTGTTACTCTTGAGGACATGGCTAATCAGTTACTTTTGCCGATTCTTGGTGATGTTGATCCTGCCACCATTGAGCTTTCCCCGGAAGAAGAAGCCATCAAAGCTGAGTTGAAGAAAAGGATAGCTGGAAACACTAAGTTATCTTACTGGGTTAGTTCTTCTTCCAAGTTTTCTGCTGTTGCCCGCCGTGCTGCTTTTATTACTTTTTGGCTTTGTAAGTTTGTCTTTGGGGCCCATCCTCATTATGCCATAAAGCCTTTGTATTTTCGTTTAGCCATAAAAATATCTGCAGAAGTGAGTCTGCCATTAGCCCCCATGTTTTTGGGGCATCTATATGTTCAACTGGATATCCTACAGAGCGACGAGAGTCAGGTCGGCTCCTACCACGTAGTCGCTTCTTCTGTACACAGCACCATTCTGCAGCAATTGTTGTTTGAGCGCTATGCCCAATACTTGGCGAAGTGTAGGCCTGTCAGATTTGCTAAAGAGAAGTACCAATCCTGTCTGCAGGCCATTACTGATTTCTGTGGCAGATTTGAGTTTGATTTTCCTCTGGCTTTTCGTTGGTTCGGTTTGAAGCCCATCGATTATTCTGCTGTTGAGTCCTTTAATGAAGATATTGGTTTTTCCTAGAGAGCTTATAGACATTTGCATTCTGGTTATACTTGTGTTGATTCTGCAATGGGTTCATTTGTTGATACTGTTGGTACTACCACTCCGCTGGCTAGTTTTGATGAGACGGGTATCACCTATTTGGCTGCCATTAATGCCGGATGGTTGCCTTATTTAGCAGATGAAGGTGTCAGATTCGTCCATTATCCTACCAACCGAGTAAGGAGACAATTTGGGCCGGATCAGGATATTCCTGATGACCTCTCCTTCCTCGCAGAGTCTCCTACTTCAGCTAGACCCTTTCTGCGGCACACTGCTTTTGATTTTTGGAGGCAGCGCTTCAGTGCAGTCACAGTTTCTGGTTCTATGAGGGAAAGCCATTGCACCCCTGCTATGCACAACTATTGGCAGGTTGTAATGACCTCATTTGATATAGAGTTGGCTGGCAGTCGTGGTTTCTCTCTCATACCTCCTGAGGGACTTAGCATGGTTATCTCTCCTAATCCTCGGTTGCTACTTCCTTTCAAGTCCGTGTTGGCCTATGCCAGGAAACACAACCTATCCACCATTTTTGAATGGGACGAGGAGAAGAGAGGATGGTATTGGCATACAGGTGATTACCCCTCAGGTTGGGAGAAGAAAATTAAAGTAGTAAACATTCTTGCGCCAGCCAAGAAAGTTCCTGCCAAGCTTAAATTTGCCAGCAAGTCTAAGTCTGCCACTCCTCAGCTTCCCATAGGTTCTACTCCTGCCAGCAGAACACGAGGCAGTAAAAGGAAGACCGCTCCCCATCCTGCGTCTGCCGTTCAGCGAAGAGTAAGTTTCTAAAAAAACTTTTTCTTACTTTGTCCTCCAAGTACATATATATATATATACTTCTTCCCTTTTTTTTCTTTGACTTTTCCTGAATTCTGACATGCTTATTGACTCATTTTCTTGACTCCTTCTCTTATCTCCTTTTCCTTTTGCAGTCTAAGCACAAGGAGAATACGTCAGCTGCCCGTCCTATTATGCTTGAGGAACCTAAATCGAAGGTATATTTCTTCTTGCTCCTTCTCCCCTTTTTTTATTTGCACGTGTTCAGTCTGCTACATGTTTTTGGTTACTTCATTCGCCCAAAGAGTTACTTTGCTCTTCATACCTCCCTTTTTTGTCTTTTAGGATGAGTCTGAGCCTCTTTCTATATATCGCCCTACTGCTGAGGAGTTTTTTACCCCCATGGGCACACCTACGGCGGGCTCTTTTGGTGGGGCTGAGTTTGCAACATCTGCCCCTTCTGCAGCCACTACTTCTCCCATTGGACCGGTACCCATGGATGAGGGTACTCATATTAGGGAGGTTAGTGAGGTCACCCCTACTCCTGCCGTGACACCTTCTGTTCAAAGGGGAGCCACCCCTCCTGTTGTTACCCAGATCGAAGCTATTCCTGCTACACCTCTCGTCATTTCCACCGGTGACCCCTTTGCTGCTCTTTCTCAACCCGTGCAGGGCGTTTCTTCTCTGGTAGTTACTCCCTGTTCTATTCCTGTTTCTGCCACAGGTGGGCCTCGTGCTGACTTGTCCTCAGAAGAGTCTGAGGAGATCTTTGAGGATCCTGAGGATGAGCCTGTCCTGGGGAGGAGGATTTCTGAGTTTGAGGAAGAGGGGAATGTTCCACCCGAGACAATGGGTATGTGCTTTCTTCCTTCCTTTCTCTTCTTTCTTCGTTAAGTTCACTCTTCCTCTTTTTTTTTTTTTTTTTTTGATAATTTCACTCTTCCTCTTTATCTGCATGTCTATCTCCCTATTTGTAGAAACCTTTGAGGAGTTAGGAATTGCAGCAGACGTAGGGGTGTCTGCGGTAGCTACTCCTGCCATGCCCATAACACCTATTTCTGCCACATCTTTTGTACCAATTTCTGCCGTATTTACAGTGTCCATTTCTGCCGTTCCTTCTGTTCCTGCCTCTGTCTTCCCCACAGCCCCCATTACTGCTGGCTCAGGTAAAATTTATTCTTTTCTTTACTTCTTCTCCATGGGTCTTTCTTCCTTTTATTCTTACCAAAGTTTCTCATTTCAAACTTTGTGCTCCTTTAACAGGTCCTCCTCCTACAGTACCTTCTCAGTTTGAGGTAGGCAGTAGCTCCGCCACCATTCTAGACCTTACGGGCGAGGCTGCAGCCTTTTTTGCACGTTTTGACCAGCCCGAAGTCAATGACCTTGATCCTGCTTCTTTCTGGGGCTCCGGGCCTCCTTACATAGATTTTCATGGCTTCAAAGTCCCCGCGGATTGTGGTTCTCACTTGGTGATGATTCATAACAATCGTGGGGATTTCATGCAGGGATTCCGACTTGGCCGATCAGTCAGAGAGCATTTCTTGAGGATGTTAGGGAGTGTGCTAAATGACATTAAGCACAACTTTGTTGATGCTGTCTCTACTAAGAGGATCCTGCAGTGGAGGGCTGCAGTACAGGAGCTTGTCAGTGTTGGCTTTGCCGTGGAGTTTGTCTTGGACCACCTTCGAGAGATTGCTTGAGCAGTTTTTATGAGGAGAGTCAAGTCTACTGTTGACGCTATTGACTTACGCCTTGAGGTTCTGAGAAGGGAAGTGGTAGATTTGGAGGGCCGTCGCGAGCGTCTTCTCTTCAGTATCGGCGGACTTGATCGTTTTGAGGATCAATCACTCATTTCTGGACTCTATTGATGATGATGCAGTTTCTCCCTTGTTTTGTTGTTTTCTTTTGCCTTATTACTCCGTTCAGTACATTATGCTTCCTATAGTACCTATTTGGACTTGTTTGCCATAGTTTGGGTTTTGTAACTTAACTTTATGATGCTACACTTTGCTACCTTTTTTTTTTTTTTTTTTTTTTTTTTTTTTGCTTTTACTATGATATATGATAATAAATACTTCGTGCTTCTCATTACATCCTCATGAAAGCAAGTTACAAAATTTTGACTTGTGACATAGTCTTTTGAAAGATGAAAAATAGAGCAAAAGGAAACATGACAGCTTTTTCAACAAAACAAAAGAAAAGGATAATCACATGGCTTTTCTTCTTAGGTGTAGTAGTGTTTCAACCATTTCTCATTGATGGGATCCATTAAGTCCTTGCCATCCATCTGAGTCAAGCGGTAATATCCACTTGGATGTGCTTCTCTTATCACAAAGGATCCTTCCCACTTCGGTGCAAACTTCGATGGTCCTGCCAAGCTTCTCCTAATGTAATCTGCCATTTTTAGGACCAGTTGTCCTTCCGCAAATACTCTTTCTTTAGTCATCCTGCCGTAGGCCTTAGTCATCTTTTGCCTATATCTGCGGCTGTGTTCTTGGGCCTTTTCTCTTCTTTCATCAAGTCATTCCAAGTCTTCGCACCTTTCTGCCGCAAAGACCTTTTCATCATTCTTATTTTCCTACATCTGCATAACTCTCAGGGATGGGGTCATTTTCTCTGCTAGGCTCACTATTTCAGTTCCGTAGACCAAGGAAAAAGGTGAAAAACCTATGGCTGACTTAGGTGAACTCCTGTAAGCCCAAAGGGCGTCTAGCAGATGCGTTGCCCATCCTACAGTAGATTCTTGGCTCATTTTACTGATGATTTTTATGAGAGTTTTGTTCGTTGCCTCTGCTTGCCCGTTTCCTTGAGGATAATATGGCGATGACCGGTGGTGCTTGGCTTAGTAGAACTCTAGCATTTTCCTCACCTCACTATTGATAAAAGGTACGCCGTTGTCACTGATGATCCTGTGGGGAACCCCAAACCTTACAATTATGTTTTCTTTAATAAAATTTACCACTGCTCCTCTTGTGGCTTTACGAAGTGGTACTGCCTCTGCCTACTTAGTAAAATATTCCGTAGCTACTAGTATCTATATGTACCCTTGCGACGGTGGATTCATCGGTCCAACCAAGTTAAGCCCCCAAGTATGGAAGGGCCATGGTGTGACCGTGCTATGCAAATTCTGCGGATAAGTGTGAATCAAATTGGCTTGTACTTGGAACTGTGGCATCTTTTCACAAATTCTGCCGTATCCTTTTTCATGGTAGGCCAGTAGTAGCCCATTTGTAGCAGGCATCTGTAAAGCCTTTTCTTTCCCTGGTGTTCCCCACACTCTCCTGAGTTTATCTCTTTTATCATTTCTCTCGCCTCCTCAGGGCCCAAACACCTCAAGGGGTCTCCATCATATCCCTTTTTGAAAAGGATCATATTATGCAAAAAATAACGCGTTGCTAACCTCCTGAACTTATATTTTTCACTGTGCTTCTGCAGCAGGATGCCTTCTGTCAGGTACTGTATAAATGGGCTTCTCCAGTCTTCGCTGACGAATGCAGCGTAACTTTCTTCTCTGTCTGCCGCAAGTTGACAGTTCCCACACTGGATTTGGACTTAGTCTGCATCTTTACTCATGGTTGGCCAATAAAAGCCTGCTCTTTGAAGTTTGCGGTAAAGGCTGACTTCTCCGCAGGATCTGCAAGTCTTTTCATGTACTTCTTTCAACTTTCTCTAGGCCTCCTGTTGCCCCACACATCTGGACAAGACTCCGCCTAGCATCCTGCGGTATAGTTCTCCCTTCACCAAGGCATAGTCTTTGAGTATTTTTAGTTCCATGGCTTCTTCTTTTCCTGTCAAAGCTTCCCTCATGGGTATCCGCCAATCTCCTTCGCAGTGTTCCTCTTGGAACCTTTCTTTCAAAATTTCAATTATAGATTCTTCTCTCTTGCTGACCTGTACTCTGGTGCTCTCCCTTTCAAACATTATTTGCAAACCTAGTGCGACCAACGTATTGGCAAACCGATTCTCGTTCCTCAAAGCATGTTCTATTTTAAAAGTTAAGAACTTTTCTTCCATCTTCTAGGCCATTGCTCTATACGGAGCTAGGCTGGGTTCTTTTAGGGAAAAACTCCCTTTGGTCTGGCAAACTACCAAATTGGAATCACCCAGTACTCTCAAATGCTTAACTCCCATTTCGAGGGCTGTAGCCAGCCCAATTAAATAGGCTTCATACTTTGCCGTATTGTTTGAACAGGGGAACTCCAGCTTAAATGATAGTGCTACTGCTTTATCTTCTTCATAATACAAAACTATTCCAACTCCTCTAGATTGGGCGATAGAAGACCCGTCAAATTTCATTACCCACTGTTCTCTGAGTTCCTCCACCATGGCTACTTCCCCTGGAACTTCGTCGTCCAGCGAAAATTCTTCCTCCCCTGGAAATTGTGCCAATAAATCTATTATAGCTTGGCTCTTCACTGCTCTGGGTGCTCCCATTCTCAACTCATATTGCGACAGTTGTAACAACCACTGGGATATCCTGCCAGAGAGCATTGGCTGCTGTAGTAAAGCTTTAATGGCATGGGACTTAGTTATCAGCCATACTTCGTAGGCCAAAAAGTAGTGGCGTAATCTCTGTGAGGCATACACAATAGCCAAACATGCCCTTTTCGCCCTCGGATAACGAGTTTCTGCATTTTTCAGGGCGCGGCTGATGTAGTATACTGGTTGCTCGACGCCACCCCTATCTTCTTGGGTGATTAAGGCACCAATGGCATGTGAATTGGTGGCCATATAAAGTAGCAATAGCTTCTTGTGGATTGAGGCTTGCACCGTAGGGAGGTTCATCATAATCTACTACGCTTCTCCCAATACAAAACTTTGCCATTTTCTCAATAGCTTGGTAAAAGCCGAGGTGATTGATGCCAACCCAAGGATGAATCTTCGAATATACGAGACTTTTCCTAAGAAGCTTTTTAGTTCTTTTACCGTGGCTGGAGGTCTTATAGTTGCAATGGCCGTGGCTTTTGCTGGGTCTAAATCTATTCCCCTGCTGTGAACCAGAAAACCCAGAAATTTCTCTAAGGATACACCAAATGCACATTTGAGGGGATTCATTCTTAACTTAAAGGCTCTGTATCTTTTGAATACTCTCTTCAGCACATGGAAATGTTCTTCTCTCCTCTTTAACTTAACTACTATGTCATCCATATAGTCTTCTAACTCCTAATGCATCATATCGTGAAATATAGCCATCATTGCCCGTTGATAAGTTGCACCTGCATTTTTCAACCCGAAGGGCATCACGGTGTAATGGAATTCCCTTTTTCTCCGCATCTTTTGGTGCCATCCTGATCTGGTTGTATACACTGAAACCATCTATGAATGAGAACATGGCGCTTCCTGCCGTAGAATCTATCAATAAATCCATATTTGGCAATGGGAATTCATCTTTCGGGCATGCTCTGTTGAGATCCCTGAAATCTACGCAACACCTTATCTGGTCATTCTTCTTCTTTACTGGTACTATGTTGGATAGCCAGCGAGGATGTTGAATAGGCTTAACGAATCCTGCGGCTAGCAACTTCTGTACTTCTTTGACTATCTGCCCTTCTATTTTTGTGTGAAATATCCTTGCAGGCTAAGCTACTGGCCTGGCCTACGGGTCCACATTCAACGTATGTGCCACTAACCCAGGGTCTAGCCCTGGTATTTCACTGTAGTCCCATGCGAACACGTCTCTGAATTCTTTTAACAACAACACTAACTCCTTTTTCTCATTTTTTGTCAAACTTTCACTAATTGAAATGGGTCTCAGCCTTTGTGAAGCAGACCCTAGGTCAACTTCTTCCATTTCTTCTTTTGTCATGACCTGCACCTCCTTTTCAGCTATAACTCCTTTGTTTTCCTTATCGTTACTTCCTTCCTCTGAACTTTCTTGGACTCTGTAGCACATCAAACTCTCGTGCTGCCCTTTCTGGGTAGGGCCCGTTTGGGTTTCAATCGCGGGCCCCACGCGCCTTCATAATTTGTAGACGATCCTGCCATCAGAGCCTCGGACTCTAATGCATTGGGGTATGTCATCAGATTTTGCAGCGGGCACCTCTTTCCTTTTTCTCTTTCTTGCCAATAACTCCCTTAGATCAGGTTCTGGGTCATTCTGAACATCTTCCCACCTGGGCATGAAGGTACCTAGCGGCCTTGATATTGAACTCTCTCCAGATGGAACCCATTGGTCATAGAACATAGTTTCTACTAAGTGGGCCTCTGCCTGCTCGAATGGTGAGGGGTTCGCGGCTATGCGTATCATCCTGCCATTTAATCTTTCTTTCACACATTGGTAATAGGTGGATGGGACCAATCGGTGTTTGTGTAACCATGGCCTCCCCAAAAGCACATGGTAGGATACTTCTGTCTTTACCACATGAAACCGTGCTAAAGAGGCTATGGGGCCTACTTTCAACCACAGCTGAATGTGGCCGGCTGTGTACTCGCCCCTTCCACCAAACCTTGTCACTTCCATTGGGCATCCCTGAATCTTCCTTTCTGAAATTCCTCCTGCTTGCAGAGTGCTTAATGGAATGAGATTCACAAAAGCGCCTGTGTCTACCAAAGCTCTCTTTATGGGGATTTGATTTATGGATGCCGCCAAGTATAAGGGCCTCCTGTGATCCAGGTGTCCCACCTCCATATCTTCCTCACTAAAAGTGATCTCAAAGGACTCCTGTAAGAGAGCCCTATCATTTGGTATTTTTGCCGATAGACATTCTACTCCTGCACCAGAGGCAATGCTCACCAAAACTTCCGTGGCTACCTTTCTTTCCCTTACTGAGAGTCCTAGCTGATCGAACAAATTTTTGAATTTAGAACTTTGTTGTAGAGTGGTGATGGCCGCTACAGGCAAAGCCATGTTTTCTTCTTCGTCCTCTCCTGGGTCTGCGCAAATTACCACTGCTGCCACACCCTTCCCTTTGTGATTTGGGAGTGGGTTTCTTTGGACTTCCTGCTGAGACAGTTCTAAAGTTCCTTCCTTTATCCTGCGGTGGACTAATTTGCGGAGCGCCCAACACTCTACGGTAGAATGTTGGACATAATTGTGTAAACGACAAAAACATAAGTCCCTCTGCTCTTCCTCTGTGGGCTCCCTAGCAACCTGGTTAGGTTTGAAAATTCTGTCTGCTATCCATTTGTCTAGCAGTACATCTAGCTCCTTTGAGATGCATGGTATTGGTGGGGGAGTATCGTATTCCCTCTCCTTAGTCTTCCTTCTCCGTTCGCCAGTGGATACCGCCATTGCCTGCGTGGTGTTTCTCTTGTCCAAGCTTGGTTTCACAGACTAGGCCGTCTTTCTAGCCTTCTGCAATAGCTGGGCAAATTGAGAGATTTCCAAATTTTCGAGGACTGCCCTGTACTCCCTGATCATATTCGTCATGCACATCTCCACCAGCGTCCTTTCTTCGCAATGGTCATAGCAGTCGAGTGCTATGTCCCTAAATCTCTTGATGTACTCCATCAAGTCTTCATCATTCCTTTGTTTGGTTGCTTACAGCGTTGCAAGTGTCACCGTTTCTTCTCCGTGGAAGTACTTGGTACAAAATACATCCACCATATCATCCCATGTTGGGATCGTTCCTGGCTTTAACCCAATGTACCAGGTATAAGCCCGATCACACAGTGATTTAGAAAATTCTCGAAGACATAAGTCTTCGTCTGCGGCATAAGGGCCAAGCGTATCGATGAACTTACTCATGTGCTCAACAGCACTTCCCTTTCTGCCATAATATTGTGCGAATGCCTTTGGCTCATACCTCTCAAGGTATGGTTTGCTGAGTACCCTCAGTGGGTAAGGAGGCCTTCATGCATAGAACCTCTCCTTAGATGCCCTAGCCCTTTCTTGCTCCAAGAGGGCGGCCACCTTAGCCATAGTGATGAAACGTTGTTTTGCATTGTATAGGGCACCTCCTACCGATGTCTCCTCTTTGCCTGTCGCATACTCTAGGTCATGTTAACTTCCTTTTTCTTTTGTCTTATCGGCTTTCAACTGTCGGATTTCTTCCATCATTTGCTGTTGCGAGTGTTGTAGTGACTGCAAGACTTCGATGAAAATGTTGGCATTGTCGGTAGGAATTCTCGGTGGCGGTTGGGGGTCAGCCCCCGTTCCGTTGGCACCTTCTGCCTGGTTAGGTTGCGGTTAGCGAGGCGTTGTAAGCCTGGACTCTGCTTGTGAGGGTACGACACTCATATTCCGTGTTGTCCTGGATTTCGGAGGCATTTGTTTGCGTGGGCTTTCATCCCTCTCTGTTTCTCAACTCCCCAACGAAGTCGCCAATTTAATGTAGGACCCTTTTTTGTGTTTTGGGTTGGGCTGGGTTGCCTGGTGATGGGCCCGAGTGTTTCTAAGTAGGAGAGTTGAGACCGGCCCAACTGTAACTCACTTTGGGCCGGCTTGTGCACAAACCAAGCCTTGTCTGCCAAGAACGTTCTCACGGCAAGCAAAGCTGTTACAAAAGTTTACGGCAGGTAAGTATAACAACAAAGAAAAAACAGAGTACTGTGGCCTTCTTTTAATGGAGAAAATGACCGAGTGATCTTTATTCCTTATGACAATCACAGTAATAACAATGGTAATGATAATAATGGCTTTTAAAAGAAAGAGTAATTGATTAAACGATAATAGAAGTTAATCAAAATAAATGTCAAGTCAAGTTTAGGTCCTCAGTGACAAAGAATCAAAGAGGAAGAAAGCTTCCTCTCAATGAAACTAATTCCCTAGGAAAATATCTTGCCATGGGGATTAATGGCTTTGAGGGAATCGGACCTAAATGATAAATGCCTAAAGGAATTGTTATTACTTAATCATCTCCCAAAGAGTGGGATTTTGAGGAGGAGAGAAGGGAACAGATCTACTGGTGCATACCCATTACACTCTTTCTCCCTATTTCCTGTTTACTCTCTTATCTTTTCTTTTTTTTCTTTTCTTCTTCTTTAGTTTTTCCTTTTTGCTTTTGGGTTCCTCTATTTTTTGGTCCCTTTTACAAGGCACGGCAAGGGTTCTTTTATAGGGCCTGCGGTGACCGGATTTTACCACTTTACCCTTTAACGGCCTTTGTCTGGTCTGGGCGTACTTGCCGACCACCCAATAGCTCGTCTGTGTACCACTTACCTTCGCCAGACAAAGGCAGGTTTGTGTTGTTTCTTAGTCTGCCGTGGCACTTTCTCCTGCCATGGCGTAAATGCTTTCTCTTTCTCTCCATGGCATGCACCCAACGTTTCCTACCCAACCTTGCCTCTTTTGGGCGGTCTGTCATCCCAGCAAGACGTACCTCCCAAAAGGGCTTGGACGGGAAGCGCAAAAATAGATCTTTTCCCCTCTCCCCACCACCAAACCACACCCCCCCTTACCTCTTACCTTTGACCCATGGCCCCACCATGTCCCATATTGGCTGGGTACAGGCTGGTGGTGCCTAGGCCTTGCGCGTGCTTTCCTGTTATGTACGTTCAAAATCTACCTGCGGCTCATGTGTTTGCCGCTATCTGGAGCTTTGTTTGTACCGTCTGCCATGCTTTTTGTTCTTTTACGTGGGTCGTTCTGTATATTTCACTGTTTCCCTTTGAGGCTAGGTTTCTTTTAATACTGGGTTTTACATTTCTCTTGGCCCATTTCTTGGTTGCCCTCATGTCCTGCCTCATTACTTGGCATTTCCTGCTGTGGTGATTTGCTCCTGCTAGGCCTCTTTTCAAGCCTACCGTTTCATTTCTTCCCCCAGTGACTTAACATGGCCACTGGTGTTCTTACTTATGGGCTCTAGTGTCCCTTTCCTTTTTTCCCTTGGGCCTGCGGCCCATTTACTTCTTTTGGGCTTCCTCGGCCCATTTACTAACTCTGCATTCCCATGGGCTTTTATTAACTTGATTGGGCTTCCCCGGCCCAATCTCCTCATTCTCATCCTTGGGGTTTATGGGCTTGCCATCAACCCTTACTTTCTTTGTTTACATTACCTTGGACCTACCGCGGCCCATTCTCACTTTTCCATACCATATACTGCCCATGGGTGCCATTTCTCTCTTTCCGGGCCCTTTGGGCCCATTTGCTTCCTCGAGACCCATTTGTTCATGTCATAGGTCTGTGATTTATTACTCTTGCCGCTTAGGCTTAATAGTTTTATTTTATACTTGCCGCTCTTATTTGCTGGTTGCTTTGCTAGGTTGGGGCTGTTTTACAAAAATAACCCTCAACATGTGTCAAAATGGTCTTTGACGTTAAGTGATGGATGAAAAATGATGACGTGACTAACGAATAAAAAAAAAAAAAAAGGCTTATTGCCACATTAACTTCCACATATACTAACATGTCAACATAACCTTAAATTAATTTTTTTTTTTAACAATTAGATAAGTGATTAACATAGCATGTGTGGAAAAATTTAGGATCAAAAAGTTGATTTCTCCATTTATATAATTCACATCTTTTAGCCACACTTGTTTTGTATATATAGCTAGCCTTAAATCTCAACCTACCTATAGATAGAAACTCATGGAGATTCCTGTATTTTTCTTATTTTTTGTGTTGTTACTATTGCACTATTTTACGGCTAGCTTAACTCTGACAGTAAAAACTAGCATCACCATAGACCAATTAGCTCTTCTTGCTCTTAAAGGCCATATTACTGATGACCCTCACAAAACCTTGGCAAGCAATCGATCTTCCTCTACCTCCAATTGAAACTGGATTGGGATCTCTTGCGATGCCAAACACCTTTGAGTCACTACCTTGAACCTTTCTCACATGGTTCTTACAGAAACTATTGCTCCACAAGTGGGAAACCTATCATTCCTCCCTCATTTATCCTTCAGAAACAACAATTTTCATGGCTCTCTGCCCAACGAGTTGGCTTATTTGGGCCAATTGGAAGTTGTCTGCTTTGGATTGAACTCCTTTTTTGGAGTGTTACCATCATGGCTTGAGTCCTTACCTAAAATCCCTAACGATTTGTTCTACTGTATTGAGTTAGAGATTTTGATTCCAAATTTTTCCTCACGTGCTGTGTTACTTACTTATTTGATTTTTTAATTTTTTTTTAATTTAAGGTTATATTGAATGTTAGTACAGTTGGTAGTCAAATTGTCAATAAACTATTCTTTTTTTGGCCATCAGTCATATCATCATTTTCCATCCATCACTTAACATCATGGATCATTTTGACACAATAACAAAAGGTTAGGAACCAAATTGACACATTTGAAAGGTTAGGGACCATATTGACATATAGCCTAAATGTTAGGGACCAGATTTGTAGTTTACCCAAATTTTTTTTGCTTTAGCATGAGTTTTAAGCCGAAGTTCATTATGCTATTGCTATCCAAAAAAGTCCATTGTTTTTCATGCTTAATTATTTAGTATATGCACTTTAGTCACATGTTTCTTGGTTGAAGAATAGAGATGACTTTCAAAATTTTGAAAATAAAATGCAAAAATTTTATCCCATGTGAGTTTTTGAGCCATTCAAATTTTTTTTTTTTATGATTATTTTGCTTTGATCTCATTTTTCATTTGGAAGCACATATTTTGTTGTTGTTTAGTCTTGTTATTCTTTTTTTTTTTGGTTGAATGCTAAAAATTCATTAATTTTATGTCACACTTGAACATTTTAAAGTCATGAATATTGAAGAACTACCACAATTCTTAAAATATGATCTTAGGCCATAATTGTGTATTTTGAGCCTTTAATTTTCTTCTTCTTGGTACATTATCGCTAATAACCCATTTAAGCATGTTATTTTAGCTATTCCTTCCTAATCACTTTCTCAAGTGTTTCAAGAATTTACACAACCAAATTGTCTTATTGTGGTATATTTTTGGTGAAATAATTGGAAGAAAAGAAGGATGACTCAAAAAAATAATGATAAAAAAAAGGGGGGGGAGAATGTGAAAGAGGAAAAATAAGAGAATGAATTCGTTGTTAATTTTTTTTAAATGAAAGTGTTACATTCAAGAAGTTAAGAAGATAAAATTGAATGCCATATGCTCAAAAGAAGTTATTTCTCCAAATATTTTTGGAAGCACCTTTCGTTTTTGCTAGTGCCTTTTGTTCTTAATCTCTCCTCTTTACCATACATTACATCCATATAAAAGTCTTACTTGATTTTAAAGAAAGTATGGTTTGGATATTGACATGACTAATCAATGTGTGGTGTAATATTATTAGCATTTGACATCCTTTTATGAGACTTTTTTTTTTTTTTCCCTTTTTTCACCACTTTTCATCTTATTCATATGTGAGATATTTGTCGTTGTTTTACATTATTCAGTTCACATATGTTTAAGAGTGTTACACACATTTTCAAAGTGATTTTATTTGTTGATCGGTGTTAACACTAGTGAGATTTGAGTTGAAGCATAAATCTAGATAGAAATTCAAGTCAAGTTTTATCTTAAGACCAAGAGTATGTTTGTGTTGGCTAAACTATTCACATAATGAGTATTGATGACTTGTAGAATATCTTTAGTAGTTGTTAGTATTTTTGGATTTGATTAATTATTTTTTGCTAAAGTAATAAAAATTTGCTATTTTATGTCTTTGTTTTAAGTCACTTAGATTTTTGGTTAGGATGTGATGATAGTTTAATTTTGCATATCTATATCATTATTAAAGAGCATTATCATACTTATTTTGTGTTAATTTATGCATTTTAAAAATCATGGGTTTTGCTTGAGAAGCTGGCTTTGTGTAAAATTTGAGTATTTGTTTGTAAGTTTGGGTATTTGCTTGATTTGGTTTAGGTATTTTGCCTTTTAATTTCCTGGTAGGCCTTGACTTCCTTTTCCTTCATCAAACTTTGCTAAATATTTTGTTCCTACTAGAAACCAAGGAAAGTAACTATGTTACTGGAAAGCATGGACATAACATTTGGACTACCATGCTTGGGTCCAACATGCACAAGACACAGTAAATGCATTGAACACAGTTGCAATCATGTTCCAGCCATTTTTTATTTTTTGAAAAATGACGGACATGACAGAACATAGTTGGGACATAGCCTGTACCCAAAAGAAAAAGAAAAAAGAAAAAAGATGAAATACACTACTTCTTACACCGATCTTCTCCAACTTCTCCCACTTCTTCCTCGCACGCTGATCTTCTTCTTCTTCTCCTCCTCTCACGCTGATCTCTTCTTCTTCTTCTTTATCTCTTAGGTCTATTTATCTTTTATAGTTTTCCTCCTTTGCCCTTTTTCCTTATTTTGTTCATGTACCTTTTTTTGTTTTGTTTACCTCACACTGTCACACATAAAGAGTTCATTTATCTCCAGTCACCTACGTGAACAAAAGACGTGTAAATAAGTGCTTCTTTTCAATTTCTTTTTTGTCTTTAATGAGTTAAAGTCCACTATTTATCAAGCCAAGTAGTTAATTTTTAGGACGCGTTTGGTAGACTGTAATAGGCACTATAATGTAATAACTAATTCTATGGTTTAGTTGTACAGTTGTTTGGTAAAATTTTTATTACAAGGAATAATTATTTCTTATGAATAGTTATTCCTTAAAATAAGGAATAGTTATTCTTTATTAAAAGGTCTGAATTCCTATTCCTTCACTTAATAACACGCTCAATTAAGAAAATTCCCATAATATCTCCTCTTACCCGCTTCTCCAAAATTTTCATCTCCCACCCAAAAATTTTCTATCTCCCTCCCTTTTGAAATATATTATGTCCCTTCTCTCAAAACTTTTCCTGCTACTAGATATTTCCTATTTCTACAGGTACGGCCTTTCTTTCCTCTCAATTGCTGCTCTCTCTTCTTAAGAATTTTTTTCTCCCCTACTATATCTCTGCGATTCCATAGGTACTGCCCCCCTTTTTCTTTCTCTCTACTATTTTTTGCGTTTTCAAAAACTTATTGGTGTCCTTTATGCGCTTTCAAAAACAAGCTTAGAAGGACAAAACAAACAAGAAACTTTATTTGCAATTCAATAGGCTGTTATGAAATTATATTTTTTTTGTTTTGAAACTTTTGTTTTATATTTGCAATTTCAAAAACAATAAAATAGGATTTTTATAAGTATTAACCAACCTGTCGTGTATGGATTACACAAGTAGTCACAAGCAAATTAAAAAATAAAGGAGGTGATAAGACAGAGTTTGAAAGATAGCCACAAGCAAATAAAGAGGATAGAGTCGGAAATAACTCAAAATCTGCTAAGAAGATAAACACCAGAAGATAGATAACAGACGATATGTATAAGATTCAAACTTGTATTTAAATATGCATATTTATCACTTGTAAATTTATTTAAATTATAGACTTATTGTAAATTGTAAAGTGCTATTTATACATTAAATGAAAATCACTCTAGTACGATTGACAAACTAAAGTTTCTCAAATATTTTCATATAGCTTGTTTATGCCAAATTAGCTAATGTTGGGTTAAGAGCAAAACCAGATATTGAATCAAGAGTGAGGACTTTGAAAAAATTGAGTATTTTATCATTGTTCAAATAAGATTGTAGTTTGTTGGTCAAATTTTACAACTGTGGGACACTTGATTGAAGACCCACAAGAATTTTGAAAGACCAATTGATTACTTATGTAGCTACTTCTATACAATGAAATGAAAGCAATTTTATTTACAAAAAAGAAGAAGAAGAGAGATTGGGTTTGTTGGAGGTCCTCTGTTCAAGATTGGGTTCATTAAACTAATTCTTATCAAGTGTATTTGTAATTTTATAATAAGGGTATTTTAGACAATTTAATTTTAAATGCTTTTATTCCATTATCTTCAGGATTTTGTCACCAAACAAATGAATAGTAATAAGTATTACATTACAGGATCTTGTATTCCTTGTAATACCTATTCCTATTCCTATGTAATCACCATTACAGTCTATCAAACGTACCCTTATAATCCAGTTTTTCATTATTTAGGTAGATAGTGGACAAATGTGCATATTATTAGTGTTTAGGCTTTAATATACTTCAAAAATTATTTTAACAATTATTTAAAAATAATAATTTAAAAAAAAATTATAAGCTTTGAATATATATATATATATATAATATATATAATTAATTAATATAACTATTCCCATTGTACCCATATCCTAATTTTCAAAAAATGTCAAGTCACCGTGTCATACTTGTGTTCATATCAATGTCCGTGCTTCTTAGTTGTATAATAGATTCAATTATTGGGTACCAAGTTACCAAAAACATTGAAAAAAGATTTATGGAAATTTCAGACCAGAAATAGACATTTTTGATAATGGCCAAAATCTAATACTATTTACAATAATTGAGGGATTGATTCTGCAAGCATCCTCACTGATCCTCGATAGTCTTGAATATGTTGTACTTCTTGATTTAGTTTCTTAGCCGGGGTGTGGGTGGGAAGCTCCTGCTTTGTTTTTGGGGTTCTTCTCCCTCTTGTGTACTGTTTTGTTTTCAATCAAATCTTAGTGACTTTCCCAAAATAAATAAATAAATTCTTTAGCCAAATTCATAAGATCACCCAATTACGAGTTCAAATTTGCAGGCAAATCAAAAGAACAACCAAATTGACCATACTTTCTGGAATTTCTAATCAAAATTTTAAATTTACTTTCCCTTAATTATGGCCTAATTTTTTTTTTTTTTTAACATCAGTAACTATGGTCAATTTTTCTTTTCCGGTAATTCAGAATTTCATTGAAAAAAAAAAAAAAGAGTAAGCTTTACAACCCTTAGCTACCCTGGGTTCAATAGTGGAAGCTAGCAGATCCAAAGCGAACACTATTGAGCAATTAATCAAACTCAACTTCAAGATACCAGCTCTCATACTATTCTACACTGAAGAGCAGCTAATACAAAGCTAACCAATTAGACCAGCCCTTACAATAAGGACTATACACAGATTAAACTCATCTTAATCCCCAATTTGCATAGAGAATTTTGTTAAGAATGGTGTTGTCCAACTGGCTGCTATTCTCCATTCTTCCCTAACATCTCTTTTGATAAACTTGAGTATCTGATCGTCTGTTAACATCACTCCATAGATTCTTTTTTTTTTTTTTTTTTTAATTTTATTTTATTTTATTTGAATCCACAGGTTGTAAATTGTTACATATCTTGCAAAGAATGACTCATAAACTTGATCCTTTTAGATTATTTATGCAAAAACTTACCAGGTCTTCCCAAGTTTTATAGATCCTTGACACTAGACATAGGGCCATCACTTGCTCCCAAATTCTGCTTTGTATAGGAACAATAAAAATCTCTACTCGCTATGAACCCTCTACAAAAAAAGACTATTGCTATCACCATTAAAGGCCCATTGCACTTGTCTGATTTTTGTTGATAGTCTATCCTTCTATTGCTAGCCAATCTCTGAAGTTGTTAAGTATACACACGTGAGTGAAGTCCCATATTAAATAATAATGAGAAGAATGTGTCCACTTTTAGACATGTGTCATCATCTTGATAGGTCTAATGCAATTAGATACCAAACCCAATCCAAGTCCCAAAATTACAAAATCAAAGTAGTAGGATTCTCATCAAAGTTCAAAATTCTGGATACATAATTATATAATCATAAGTACATATATTTGTTGGCTTTATAAATTTGCGCAGACATTCATGATTCATCACAAGCATACACATGAATAAAGCTCATATATGCTCATATATGCACATATGTCAGAATAAAATTTTGTTTTTAAAAAAAAGCGCTATCCTAGCACACGGAGATGTTCTTTCATTAGAATCCTATGCTGTAACTGGGATCTTAAGTTTCATTGTGAGTCATTGTTAGTTTAGGATTGGGGTGAGTTAACCCTTCTTGACCTTAAATGGCATTTTCTTCTCTTTTGCTAGCCTTTTTTTTTTCAATCAAATATAACTAGGTTAAGTGTTGTGGTAGATACTGGCAATGTCGAATATCAAAGTGCCATGGCTGTGCCACCATTTATATCTCTAGGGATCAATACATGCTTCCATTTTAACAATACCGATCATATGATCAAGCTCAAAAAGTTGCCCTGATTGTGAAGAAGATAAGCTTTAATTAATGATATAAAACCTTTAAAGCTTGATTGAAACCTCAACTACTAGCCATATATGTATATATATATATATATTTTTTTTTTGAGGAAACAACTACTAGCAAATGCTTGAACGATTAAAATATTGACGGTCGCTAAATTATATAAAAGCATGTTGCCATTAAATTATTCTTATTAAACTTATTTGACTTATGTATAACTTTTTTAAATTTTCTATTTTATAGCTATAACAAAATTTTTGTCTGCCTCAAAAAAAAAATGGTCTAACTTATTTTTAAAGTCTCAACTAAATCAATAAACATAGGCTGTCCCACCCAAATAAACACTACGATAAATATTTTGGATTTTTTTTTTTTTTTGGGGTGGTGGTTGAGCTTATAATGGTGCAAAAGGCAAAACAAGCTCAAAATACAGCCCAAATACTTGTCAGAAGGCTCTGCTATGGCCTATGAATGTGGAACTGGAAAAAAGCTGGCCCAAAATAATCTCAAAACAAGCCCAATTACTTGGATGAAGGCTCTGCTGTGGCCTATGTAAGTAGGACTGGTCAAGGACTGAGCCCACAAGCCCAGTAATTAATTTCTCCAATTGGGCTTTGGAATAAACTTCGAGGCAAAGGAATAAAAACTGGTATTCTCTGTCATATATACTGGCCCATTGCATCAAGTTAGTCATCAATAAGCATAGACACAGCTACTCCATTTTTATTTATGAGCTAAGACACATATATGGATTCTCAAAAAAAAAAAAAAAAAAAAAAAAAGCTAAGGTACATATATTAAAACATAGGTTACTGAAAAACCAAAACATTCTTAGGGTGGATTCGTACACAGACAAAGTACAAAGTTCCCCAATCTCACTTTAACACAAGTAGCTAGGATATCTATCTCTGCCTTTCTTTCTGATCAATTCCTTACCGGCCGGGCCGAGATGCTGTCTGGGTGAGCCTAGCTTGTCTTGCTAGCTGAATGGTTAAGAATCAAAGCAATGAAGGTAAAATGCATAGCATTAGCACTCCTTTTTATGGATAAAATTCAGTATGAATTCTATAGAATCCCACTCAAAAAGAGAAAATAGAAAGGGCACCTGAAAGTAAGCTTCAAGTTTCCTTTTTAGTGTGGCATATTCTCTCTTCAGTTGTTGGAAAGTTCTCGTGCATCTGCTTTTGTTCATTGCAACAGAATGATTATGACATTGATATGATTATATGACATCAATCATGGATCATGGATTTTCCGTATACTAAGAGTAAGAGATCTTGGACCTATATATGGATATCTTTGAATAACTAGGACATGTCTAGTAAGACTTCTTGTTTTCTGCTTATTAGTTATTAGAAATTTTCTTTTGACAAGTTTTTGGTTACATTCAAGAGAGATTCGAATTAGTGACACCCGTTTCATGAACACAAAATTTCTATGCCTTTATGTAATAAAAAACAGACTTCGAGAAAAGAAGTAATTGCATGCAATTTTTTGCATGACTAAAAATCTTTAACAATTTAGAGAAAATATTACTCCATCAGGGCCTTACTCAAGGGGGTTAAATAAAACTAAGGACTTAAATTTGACAACCATCCATGGGTGTGAATGAATATGATAATATGGAATTAAGTTGGAAGATGAATTACCCTTCTCCATTTCCTGCTCTGCAATATTCCCTGAACAATGAACACTCAGCTTTAACCTTTTTGGCTCCAAAGCTGCACCAATAGAATATAATTGAGATAAAGAACATTATTGTGTTGAACCCAACACGGCTCTACTACCTTTCATAATGTAAATGTAATATGTAATTTTCACCCTTTTTTTTTTTTTTGGGTTGAAATATATACCTTGTGCTACTTGCGTTGAATTGATACATATAGCCATCCAGCCTACCATAATCAAGTGGCCTCCTCTCCCTGCATAAACACAATCAGAAAGTCATTACCACCTTCACAAAAGAGGTACAAAAGAAAAAAGAAATAAAGATGAAAATATAAAAGAAGAAAGTTAAATGAAGAAATAACTCACAATTCCTGCTCTATGTTGAGGATTAGTCTAGATGTATCCTGGTAGTAAGTTGTGACAATTTCCTCGACAAAATTTGGATTAGTACGATCTTGCAGCTCCTCCAATTGGACAAATTGTTCGTCTAGGAGTCCCTACAAAGACACAATATACAAAATATCAAAACCTCAAAATATAAAATCATGGAATAACATGGAAACCCCCTTCAAAATCTAAAAAAAAAGGAATAACATGGATGAAATTTGTGTGCACACACAAAGAAATTATAATATCTAGATCAATGCATCTATATTGCATCTCCCAAGTGTTTCAAATTTAGTGTCGATTCACCATGTCTATCACTGAGTACTTGCTCAAATACGTCAACACTTTAATATGTACTAACGCTTGCAAACATGTAATTTATGCAAACACATGCACATATATAGTAGTCTTGTTTTTATAGAGTGTATATTACTACATGGAAAACTTGTGTCACATATAATGGATAAGTATTTCACGCTTGTGCATGTTCATATTAGAAAAGTAGAGAATATAACTTGTTGTATGTAATTTTGTATATGCAAATCAAAGTAAAGTATAAGAGTAAAAACCTCATCAAAGAGAGTCTGTCTCTGGTGGGCAACCTGTATGAGCAACTGACTCCTCTCCATTAGAGGTAACGTCTAGCAAACAAGCAAAAGGTATATATGTTTATATGTATGTGTGTGAGAGAAAGGGGGAGATAGGCTACAACTTGGTGGATTGAGTGATGAGAATGCAATATGGCAATGAGTTTATATACTGGAGAGAAGAGTGAGAAGTGAAAGATTTAATATATGGAGGACAAGGCACACTTTTTTTCTTCCTTCTTTCCTTTTTTTGCATAGAATAGAGGATGCGTACACTTGTATGTAGACATCTTAGTGTGGATTCAAGTGAAAAGGGAAATTTCAATGGTGTTTAAGCAATGTTAATGGGTATTGGCGATTGGCAGATTTGATTCTATCATTCCCAAATTATTTTTATGGTTTTATGTTAAGTCCTTAAATAATTAAAGGTATCCAGATTCTAACTATATCACTATTCTTAATGCTAATGCATTATTAGCATTTTATATTGTGCAATCAATCCCCAATATTATTATTCTACATTAACAGCTGAAAAATGAAGAGACAGAAATAATATATATTTCATCAAATCGTTTAACAGTAAAAATAAATAAATAGAACATTCTATGATTGTATAAGTGCAATGATCCTTGGTGCAATGATCATTTCATAAGTATAAGTGTTTGTGGGGATGTGGAGGCAAGGATCAGGATTCAAATCTCCAAAAATGAGTTTCACACACATATACATTTAAATTAAGTTAGAATAGAATTTATATCTTGTATAAAAAAATAAAAAAAAAATAAAAACTTTTTAAATAGCTGATTATTTAGCCACGGCAACATTGCGGTGCTGGCTTGACATTAATGAGGTAAAAGAGTCACTAAGGTAAATGATCCTTTTTAATAATCCGAAAGTATACATTATCACATATAAACAACTACAAACTCAAGTTTGGCCTGCATTACTGATATACTCAATCTATTGTGTTAGGTTTAGGTTTTAGATTGGCAAACCAAAACAAAACAATCTTAGTTTAGTATTTTTAGAGTGTCAAAGTGCTGTCAAGTTTTCTACCTTGGTGCTGGAAGTTATTGTGCTAAACAGTGCTGCGCGACACCTCTTGACACTTACTTGACCGATCTAGAAGCCTTGATTTTAATAAATTGAGTTGCATCTCAATAGATCAGATCTTGGGATTACTGAAATGTAAAATCCAGCTCATCAACCCATTAAATGATTAGGGTTTGGTGTAATCAAGTTAAGGTATTTAAACAAACCCTAATAGAGGTCCAAGAGACTTTTGGACCTTCTCTGTTATAGATCTAAAGATTTTGTGCCTTTTGCTTAGAAAAGTCACTATTAGAGATCATTCCACACATAATATGAATTGGTGATTATTGAAGTTGTTCCATACCAGTCATCTCATATATTGGATTTAAGCCTTTAAATGGAGTCTTAAAGTTGTGGATTGGAGGTTTGTGTTGGAACAAATTTATATCAAAGAAGTCCCTGGATCTTAGAGCTAAGTTTGGTAACTTTAGTTAAGGTTACAAAGTATAGAGCTACTCGATTTGTAAACTTCTATTTGATAATGGGGCCATTGAAGTCTGTGGGTTTTATTGTGGAATTTCTATTTTATTGGTTTTTTTTTATTATTTTGAGTCATCATATATGCATGTTCTAGTTCATTTTTAATGTAATTGATAATATTGATGATTGTTTCAATAACCAAAAACAGTTTATAATTTATCTAATTAACAACTTAACCTTAAAATCGGTTTAATAATTGTTATACAGGGTCTAAAAGCCAACATTGATTGAGACCAATTAAATAGTCTGGTGCAATCTCTTTGACTCAATCAAATGAAATATCAACGTGAGTTTGGTGCAGTCTTTTTTACTAAACCTAAATGGGACCATTGAAGTCACTATTGTCCTACCAGCCAACAATAACACCATCACAACAAAACCAGTTCACACACACATTTGGCTTTTTTTTTTCTTTTTTCTTTTTTTTAAATAATCTCAGAACAGTTTTAGAGTTTCCAAATAACACAAATCAAAGATATCCTAATTAATTTTTTTTAATAAAGAAAATAAAATAAAGAAGAAAATCATGACAATTAAGACTTGGGAAGATGAAGACGGATTGAGAGATTCCTATATAGTTTTGTTAATTGCTTTTTATAATTAGTAAGTGTTAAATAAAAAAAAGGTGGATTAATTTCCATAAATAGAATGAGCCACATATATATATCATATATATATGTAGAAAACAAACAATTGATTTGGCATATGCCATATCTGCTTCTGGAAAAGAATAGTTAAGGGGCATCGCATGAGACAAAGAATTTATCCTGAAAAGCCAAAAGCTAGTATTACTATTAATTTATTATTATTATTCTTTTTAATAATTAAAGCCAAAGCATAAAAATTTCATCAATATATGCATGAAACATATATAAATGCCTTTAAACATGGCGTCACATATTTTGCTAGAAGTGTGTGTGATCCGTGTGGTGAGAGAATAGATCAATTATATACTATATAATACTTTATATATAATTATTGATCATATCTCATCAATATTCCATAAGTAACGTATGTTCTTTCATTGATTGTCACCCAAAAAATTTGAACCCATTCCTTTTTTTCCTTCTAGTAGCCTGACTGCTTAAGCATGAGGTTAAATTAACGCATCAAACATCAGAGCTAAGCTTCCTTAAAAAAAATAAAAAAAAATAAAAAAATAAAAAAAATTAAATACATAAACTAAAAGTTTTGTAACTTAATTAACACATTTCTATGCACAAAATACTTAGAGGTCAACAAGGAAAAAATGTTTGAACTACAGAGTTAACAGCATACAGCATATTGTAACCATCTAAAAAAACAAATCTAACATGTAATTAACCACTACCTAAATATATATACACACAATTATTTTCGTACTTTTTTTTAAAATAATTTTTAAGAGCCCTGTCAACTTTTTTTCTCTGCCAACTTAAGATGGCTAAAACTGGACACAGTTTTATAGAATTTTACATCATCAAATAAGCTAAATAATTGTATTTTCACAATTTATTTTTTTAAATAGCTCATCTATACACCTAGAACGTATAATTATTATATTTAAAAAAAAAAAAATATATATATATATATATATATATATAGAACATATGAGTTTATTCTCATTAACTTATTTTGCTTAGGATAAAACTTAAGTATAGTATTTAGGTGTTATGCCTTAAGTTTCACTTTTAAGATTCAGTCATGTGATTTTTTCCTCATGAGATCGAAGTGTATTTTTAGTTAAGTATAATCACATGATTGAATCTTAAGAAGAAGAACCTAAGGAATAGTACATAATTATTGTACCTAAATTTTACCTGTTTGTTTATTTATTAGCTACAACTTTTTATAATATTTTGTTTATTTAACATATAACTGTAATTAATTTTTTTTTTCTCAAAAAATAAGTTAATGGAAGTAAGTTCGTCCAAATGAAGAAAGGTGACAATGTCTTGAAAATGTTGCTAAATAACTTTTGGCTAAATTATCCGTTTATAATTAATTTACCTTTTCAAATATAGGTGACACCGTGACAGAAACTATTGAGGCAAGTCATTCATTCTATCAAAATAATTTGAGAATAACATTAATCGAAGGCAAAGGAATGATATCCCACAGAATAAAATCATGCTTAGTTGCTTACAATAATGCATAAATATTCAATATGATAAATGATAAATAAAAAATAAAAAAAATAAAAAAACTTATATGTATAATTGTACGATAATACTATATGCTCCCTTTATTCATTAAAAAATAAAAATAAAAAACGATATTTCCAGTGCGCGCATAGATGACTTTGTAACTTGGCTAGAGGTGACAGTTAGTATATGTTTGGATAGTGCTGATTTCCTATATGTGTCTGCGTCTTGGCGTTTTCAGCATTGGACCTGTACTATTAGTGGGTCCTGTACACTATTCACAGGACCCACAAATTGTCTGATTCGGCCAATTTTTCTTCAAATTGGATTCCATGGTACTATTTACATATTTAAAAATTATTTTGCTACAGTGTTTTCAATTTTCAATAATAAACGGTATTCAAATAGACCCTTAGACCTATTGAATCTACTGTTACTCACAATTTAAAATATATTTGACTATTTAGTTCATGAATGAAGATTGATACATTCACATTTAATAATAATAATAATAAAAGTATACTAATACTATATGGGTGTAAAATGTCAAATAAGTTTGGGAGGAGTGAATGGAATGGAATCGAATTAAAGAAATTATTTTGAAATATTTCTTACATTCTCTTATTTTGAAATTTAAGTGGGAGCAAATGGAATTGGTAGAAGAGAATATACTCACTCCTCTCTATTCAAATTTCCATTCCCCAAAAATTGGAACAAATTAAAGGAAATAGAATCATGTTTAAAGAAATTTTCACTAAAACTCCCAAAATACCCTCATATATTCAACCATTTATTTTAAAATAAATGTCTAGTAGTAATATTGTAATAAAATGATTTCCTTCATTTTCCAATATCTTACTCCCCAAATATTTACTTACATTTCATTCCTTTATTTTAAAATATCCAAAAAATGTTATTTTTTTATGAGACAAACAATATTACTTAATTTCATTCTATTCATTTAATTTCTATTTCTTTCTATTACTTAAACACATACAAATCCATTTCTTTATTATTTATATATTCTATTCCATTTCATTTTATTCTAACAAAGTGTCATTCTTTAAAACGGAATGTCTAAATTTTACAATTTTTCAACCCATTTTGTTTTACACAATCTCTCTCCTTTTATAATGGAACTAATTAGTATTTTATCTAATTAGGGGCTAAAGCATAAAACAGAAAAAAAATTTACTGTTCAACAAGAATATACTAATATTCAAAATTAAATTAATATAAGGAAAACTAGTCTATGATTTTAAAATGTTCTTCTAACTAAAATCCCAATTAATGTTGCCAAGAAAAAATAATAAAAAATAAAATCGAAATACTGATATCAAGAAGAGCATAATAAGGGGGCACGGTTTTATAGAATTGTACATCATCAAATAAACTAAATAATTGTCTTTTTCTTTTCTTTTTTTTAAAAAGAAGCTCATCTACATAGACCGTATGAGTTTCTTTTCATTAACATATATTGCTTATTTCTTAGCTACAACTTTTTATTATATTTTGTTTATTTAACATAAAACTTTAATTCTATTGTTTTTCATAAAAAATAAGTTAATGGAAGTTCATCCAAATGAACAAAGGTGACAATGTCTTGAAAATGCTGCTAAATAACTTTTTGCTAAATTATCCGTTTATGATTAATTTACCTTTTGAAATATAGGTGACAGAAACTATTGAAGGCAAGTTATTCATTCTATCAAAATCATTTGAGAATGACCTTAAACAAAAGGAATGGGATGATATCCCACAGAATAAAATCATGCTTACAATAATGCATAAATATTCAATATGATAAAATAAAACTTATATGTATAATTGTATACTAATACAGTAATACTATATGATGAATCCTATGATATCAGTGGGCTGAAAGTCTCGGGCGTTGATGATTTTATGACTGAGTTCTAAGAAAACAAACACAAAATTAGAGGAGACCGGTGGAAGCTAGCCCAGAATCCTCTGATGACAAATTTAGTCTTTTTATAACTCCAAGTATATAGGAAGTGTCCCCCCCCCCCCCCCCCCTCTTTACCTTCCTGTAGAATGGCCTTTATATAGTGTTTTTCTAAGGCAGTTATTTCTCCTACCATTATGGAGTTCGGAGAGTTCGGAAATAACTTCTATAACTGCCATGGAAGTTACATTATTTGGGGTCTATTAACTATAATTGTTTTATTGAGGAGAACTGTTATAGTCTAACAGGAAAACGGAGGTTGCTTAGAGGGGGGTGTTCAGAATACTCGTCCATCCAACTAGACGGGCGGACGAATTCATCCTTGGACGAACGTCCATCCGGCTAGATGGACAGATGAGCTTATTCATGGACAAGTCATCTCTTTCCTTAGGACGAGCCATATGGACGAGTTTTAGAAGGCTATTTTATAACATCATCACTATATGCTCCCTTTATTCATTAAAAAATAATAAATAAAAAAAACGATATTCCCAGAGCATAGATGGCTTTGTAACTTGCTGTTGCTAAGGATGTAAAATCCATTTGATTATTTCAAGTTCATGAATGAAGATCGATACATTCACATAAAAAGAAGAAAAAAAAAGTATACTAATTTTATATGAGTGTAGAATTTATGTAGAATGTCAAATAAATTGTTTGGGAGAAGGGAATGGAAATGTGTGGAATAAATGAATTCTTTTGAATTATTATTTCCATTTAGTCCCTTGTTTGGAAGTTTAAGTGGGAGAGAATGAAATATATAGAAGTGAATACTCATTCTTCTATATTCTTTTAAAACTTCAAATTTTCATTCGGAATGAAATCATGTTTGATGAAATTTTCACTAAACCTCCCAAAATACCTTTATATATTCGGCTATTTATTTTAAAATAAGATTCTAATAGTAATATTATTATAAAATGATTTCATTATTTTCTCTTTATATTACTCCCAAACAATTTTACTCTTTTTTTTTATAAGTACTCCCAAACTAGTTTACTTACCTTCCTTTATTTTAAAACATCTAAATAATGCTACTTAATTTCATTCTATTCATTTCATTTCTATTCTTTTCTATTACTTAAAAATATTCCCTTTCATTCCATATTTTTCATTTATTTATTATTTACTCATTTTATTCCATTCCATTCCTTGATAAACTCCTAAATGAAGTGTCATTCCTTAAAATGCAACTTTCAAAATGGAATGTCTAAATTTTACAAATTTTCAACCCTTTTTGTTTTACACAATCTCTCTCCTCCTATGATTGAACTAATTAGTATTTTATCTTAGGGGCTAAATCAGTAAAAATTTACCATTCAACAGGAAATATAATAAGATTCAAAATTAAATTAATACATGGAAAACCAATCTATGATTTCTAATATTCTTCTAACTAAAATCCAAATTAATGTTGCCAAGTAAAAAAAAATTAAAATTAAAATTAAAAAAATTTTTTTTAAAAAAACACTGATTTCAAGAAGAGCATAATATGAGTTTTAACTATATTAGCATTCAAAGTTTGGATCTCAAACATATACAGTCAAGAACAAAATTGCCAATAAGAAAATTAGTTCTAGAGAGAGAGATTGTGAACCTATTGCTGTATATATAGGTGTATACAAAGTAGTTATAATATATGTAATTAAGTTTACTTTGAAAAGTAAAAGAGTCGAGGGAATTTATAAATTAAAATTCTTGAATTTTAGTTGGCTGCTAGGAGTCTTGTGCGCCTGTGTGGTTAAATTTTGAGTTGGCAAACAATGTATTTTTTGAAGTGTCGATCGGTAAACATTGCACTTTTTGAAGTGCCAACAGATGAGGAGTAGAGTGAAGCCTAGTCTGCCTAAATAAACTAATTAAGGCATCCACATGAAGCACTCTTGAGTCTTGACAGGCAGCTCAAGCAGAGCTTAAGGCCCACCCAAGGGGACCCTAGGTAGAAAGTTTTACAGAATTTGAATTTTGCAGAATACGATCTTTGTTATCTCAAATGCCTAGTAAAATATTTTTTGTTCAACCAAGGTTACTCTCAAAAGATGTCATTTGAAGGGTCACATCTCATTATGTATAAATAATATGCTATTGCTACCACATTGAAAATTTTAAAGAACTTTTCCACCATTGCTAAGAAATTCACAAGAATTCTTTTAGGTTACTACTTGTAGAATTCTTGATTTAGTGGTACCTTTGGAACAAATTTGTAATAACCTTTTAACAAAACTAATGATGGATCGAGGAGCAAATATTGTCTAAAAACAACGTTAATACGTACCTCTATCCATTGTCCTTAATTTGTTTGTGTCATTGCTTCTTTCATGATTTTACTCCATTGTTCTCCAACAGGCGGAGCTTTGGAGCTAGGGCTATAAACGAGCCGAGCTTTGTCAAGTAGTGCATGTTCAAGTTTAGCTCGTCAGGAAAAATCAAAAGCTCGAGCTTGGCTTGAGCTTGTGACAAGCCTAAAAATAGTGTTTGAGCTTAAGCTCGTGGGAAAGCCAAAAAGTTTGAGTTTGGCTTGGCTTAGCTTGATTAATTAATCAAGCCAAACTCAAGCTTAATATCAAGCTCAAACTTGAGCTCAGGTCAAGTTTTTGAGCTTGAGATCTAAAAAAATTACATTATTAAATGCTTGAATCTCTAAAATTAAGAAAAAAGAAAAAAGAAAAAAAAAACAGTATACTCATTTTATCATGTATCTAGTCTTACTTATGATTAGCTATTATTCAAATTAATAATTTACATAATTAAATTTATTTGTTCATCATTTCTTGTCTACAGTTTCAGCAATTGTTTAAAATACAATTTTTACATTCACGTTAGATGGTGAAGGACTAGAAAAATACCTGTTTGTAACTATTATGAATGGGAAAATACTAACATGTTTCATAACTTTACTGTAGATAATTGATAGGGAAGGATCATATGTGACCTACTTAATTATTTATTTATTTTTAAATGTAATTATAGTCTAAAGTGGTTCTTGATCAGTTTAAAGGGAAGGAAAAAATTAAGGTAATATAGGTAGTGATCTCATGTTAGCCATGTCATTATTAAGATATGAGTAATGAATATATCTAGCTAACACATATAAACTTATAAATAAGTCTATACTTGAATTGATGTGTATTAAGCCTAATAGCTCACGAGCTTGTTCGTGAACAAACCTTTTTGCTTGGGCTCGGCTTGTTTATTAAACGAGCCTAAAACTAAGGCTCAAGCTTGGCTTATTTATAAACAAACAAATATAAGTAAGCTTTTTATCGAGTCGACCCTAGTTGTTCGTGATCGGTTTGGTTCATTTACAACCCTAATTGGAGCCATGGCTCACAGAGAGAGAGAGGGAGCAAAAGATTCAAGAGCCTTTGTGACTGTTTGTTCATCGTGAATGTGCTGACAAGTACCAATAGCTAACAACTATGTTATTTTTAATCTTATTAGTATCAAATTTTAAAGGATTTTTTCCCGGAGAAAATGGGCTTTTGCCCTTTTTTTTTTTTTTTTTTTATTTTTTTTTTTTATAAATATCCAGCAAAATGCCCTATGTCTAAAACTAATTAAGGAAATACTCTTGTTTTGAAACTCAATTTTCTAAAAATCGAGTTTCAAATGTACAACTCGACTTTTGGAACATCGAGTTATAGTAAGCGTGGACTTAGAATTTTTTTTTTTTTTTTTCCTGGAACTCAAGTTTCATGAGCTCGAGTTCCATGTAAAGTACTTGAGTTCATGGAACTCGAGTTCCAGGAATTTTTTTTATTTTTTTTTAATTTTCAGTTCACTATAACTCGATTGTCCAAAAATCGAGTTTTAAATTGAAACTCAATTTTTAGAAAATTGAGTTTCAAAACATGGGTATTTTCCTAATTAATTTCAAACATTGGGCATTTTGCTGGATATTTTTTTTAAAAAGGGCAAATGCCCATTTTCTCCATTTTTTCCCCAACAAACTTTTAGAGATTTGTTAAAAGAAAACTTCTTCTTTTTTTCTTTTTCTTTTTTTGGCTTCAGTTTGGGAGGAGTTTACAAGTATGGACCTCATTTTATTTTGTTTTTTTTTGTTTTTTGTTTTTGTTTTTAGTCTTTTATAAAAAATTTCATAAAAGGGAGGGGCGTCATAGCCTTTTGGTGTATAGGTATCTCTCTCTCTCTCTCTCTCAAAATTACAAAACTCTTATTACAAGCTTATACCCTCATTTTTGTAAGGTAAAAATATAATTATATGGAATAATGATAAAAAGACAAAAAGTCTCTAACAATCTAAACATTTCTTACAAAGGGTATGGGTCCATTTTGCCTCAACAAAGAGGATTTTTGCTCAATTGTTGGTGATTTGTGAGTACCAACGGTAATTAAATTGATTATTGAAACAAAAAAAAAAAGTAACAACTAAATGAATGGAAAATTGAACTACTAAGCAATTAACGAAATAAAGTAATCTAAGCCACAAATATGAAAATTAACGACAATATTGCACATATATATGAGAAGGGGTTGCCGAGTGATAAACTTTTTGAAGCAACAAGAATGTACCTCTCGGAGTTTCAATCAAAATTCCTAGAGACCAAAGTGCAGCAACCAAAGGAAAATATAAAATGGCGACCTCCAAGGGATGGAATGTATAAAACAAATTATGATGGTGCTGTGTTTGCTAAGTCGAAGGAAGCAGGGATAAGGGATTATAGTTAGAGATGGTAAGGGGGATGTGATTGCTGCCTTAGCTGAAAAAATACCTTACCCTTCTGTGGAGGGAATTGGATCCTCTCCATTTTTCTTTGAAATGAAGAGTGTCCAGTTAAGGGCTGAGATTTAACTAAAATCAATCTATGTCCTGAAATATGCCACATCATTTAAAAGACATTAACCTAACATTTCAAGGAAACTTAACGGAGCACCTATCAAAAAAACAAAAAAAAAAGGACACTTAACAGAGCCAAGGAAAACAAACGCAATCTTTCATTTGACTCTTTGGGGCTCTCTCATTTTATCTCAGTTTCTTTCTCACTCTCAACAAAGCCTAGCCATGGCTGACTTCTCCTTGCACGCACAGCACCGCGACTGACAGTTCTTATGACCGGAATCACCCTGAAGATTTGATATTAGCTTTCTAAACCCCACCCAAAAAAAATTGTGGTTCAAATTTTAATATCTGATAAATGGTTTTGCTCTTTCTTTTCTTGTTTTCTTTGTCAAAGAGCATCCTTTTTTTTCATTTATAGCACTAAAGATTATACCTTTCTTTGATTGAAAATTTTTCCTTTCCTTTGCTTTAGATCTGTGGTAACCGTAGTAGGTGTATGAGTCTCTCTCATCTCAGTGTCTCTCTTTTTTCCCTTGGGTCTCATTTTCTTTCACTTTTGGCAACCCCGCTCGAATCCCAATCATCTGTCGATGAACACAAATTTGCCCAAAATTCAATACTTCAAAAATTATTCCAGAAAGATAAAGAATTGGTCCATGAGTACTAAAATTACCAAAAAGAAAAATCCCCAAAATAAAATGGCCCATTATTTCATTCAGAAGTTCAAGATTTTAGGCATAATTAGCCCCCAAAAAAATCTCATAAATTCAGAAGCTCGCAAATCTCATTAAGCACGTGGAAAAGAATTTGCAATGATTACTTCAAATCAGGACAACTGCAAAAAGCTCGAATCATAGAAATTGTTTGACATTACAAACAATCACGGAATACGTATTGCATTGAAAACCCAGTAAAAATATCATAAAATAAAAATGAAAACTTTATTCAAAAAATATATATATAATCACCAAATTTCACAACCCCACAATCACCATTGCAAAGAAATTGAAAACCCCAACAAGCCAAATTGTAAAATAATCAATAAAACCAGAGATTTGGTAGAGCCCAAAAGCAAATCCAAATCTCATTCCCAAAAACACAAAAAAGACAACAAGAAAAGAAAAGGAAAAAAAATACATAAATTTGATATCAAAATTTCCTTTAGAAACAGAGGTGAATTGCTAAAATACAGTTGATGCACAACTGTGTGTGGGTAAGGAGAACTAGAGAAGCTTGGCCAATGACCATCACGGGGTTTGATGGGAAGGAGAGAGAAATGGAGAGGAGAGGGATAGAGAGTTAGAGAAGAAAACCTAGACGTTGAAACTAACATTAGTTTAGCCTTTTTTACTCAATTAAGTCTCTTGTTAGAGCTTTTAAATGACGTAGCAGATTTTAGGTCATGGATTTATTTTAAATCAATCTCAGCCCTTGACTGGACACTCTCCATTTCTAATGAAATGGAGAGGATCCGAATCCTCTATGGAGATGCTGGAAGCATTAGCTGCAAGAAGAGCAGCAAGATTTGTTGTGGAATTGGGCTTATCAGGTTCTAAATTTGAAGGAGATTCCGAAGTGGTTTGAAGGGCTTTGAAGTTAGCGGATGGAGCTCATTCATCCATTGGGGAGATTATCAAAGACACAATCTCTATTGTAGGTTCGCTTCGAACTTTTTGTTTCTCTCATACTAGGCGGTAGGATAATTGTGCAGCCCATGCTTTAACCAAGAGAGCAATTGTTTCTTTTTCTTTATTAGTCTGGATAGAGCATGTTCCAATAAACATTAGTCATGTTGTTATTTCTGATTTTCCAGATTCATAATAATAATACTTAGTATTGACTCTCAAAAAAAAAAAAAAAAAGTATAGAATGTTTCTCTTCTTGTAATATAAATTAGCCTCTATTTATACCTTAAGACCTCAACAATTATTGATTCACGTGGAATTTTCATCCTTACTTCTCTATCACACTTGCCGTTGAATTTATACCAGGCGCTATTTGTGAAATTGAATTTCAGTAATTGCAGCGATCTTCACATCTTAATTTTATATTTCAAACTCTGGCGTTGCAACTTCATAATCATGTTTTTTTTTTTTTTTTTTTTTTTTGAGAAGATCATCTTCATGTTTTAAATATGCTGTATTAGACTATATTTCTTTTACCAAGTCATTTTCCCTAACGCCACTGATTTTCATTTGGCACTCCTATTTTAAAATTAATTATGTTATTAACATATGAAAAAGAAATTCAACATCCTGTTGCACCATAAAGAAATCCAATTATAGAGTTACGGACCTACTTAATTAATTAATAACTTATCACACAATTGTTTTTTTTTTTTTTAAATAGAATACAATTAAACTAGTAGACAATGGTATCAAGTATTAACCATCGTGTTATACTTAAAGCTTCATTCCACTGTCGCAAAAAGTAGTGACATGTGGGTTCCTTTCAAATATGGCCTAAACTAGCTAGGCTTATGTATATGTATAGCGTGAATATGATGAAAGAATACTTTCACATATTGGTCCTATTAGATATGGTCTATATACCAGGCTTGTGTTGTTAAATTCTACTTTGATGAATTGGGGTCTCAGCTGATTGTGATGGTCACATGATGGTTTCAAACCACAACATTCTCCGAACAAATACTACAGAGCTGAGATGTCCTTTTACAAAAAAAGGCTACCGCTTTCACATGAAGGCTCACATATTCACAATTTCACATACAAAAAAACTCTAGTGATTTTTGAGTTCCTATAACAATTGGTTAAAATAAGCTAAAACCCTCTATTCACTTGAGAATTAGAAAGAGGGTACCTATGTTCTAGTTAATTCAAGTAATAAAGTCTTTAATAGTTAAATAATAAAACTTGGTTTGAATCCTATTTACATTAACCATTGATGTCTTGATAATTAATAAAGAATAATTAGAAAAAATATATATTATACCCAATGGCTAATATAGCCTACTTAGAATCCGTTTGGATACCGCTTATTGCTGAAAACTGAAAACACTGTAGCAAAATAATTTTTAAATGTGTAAATAGTACCGTGAGATCCAGTTTTTTTTTAAAAAAAATTGCTGAATGAAAGTACTTATGGGTCTCGTGAACAGTGCACGAGACCCACAAAGAAAACGCTTCCGCTGAGAAATGAACAAAACGCGCTTCCTAAACGGAGGCTTAGCTTGTTTAAACAAAAAGGAAGAGAGAAATTGATATACTAAGAAGAATAGGTATTTGATGCACCGGCAGTGAGTTGACTCTGAAGTATATATTATCTGATATCTTTATTATGTGAATGACAAGCAGGAAATGATCCGAATAAAGAATTTTTTATTTATTTTTTTTTTTTCCCACAAATTAAAGTTTGTCTTCAATCTAATGTACTATTTTTGTTTATACTTAGATAAATAATTATGACAAAGCGTCTAGTGGTTATTCCAATGCCAACTAAATAATGTAAAAAAAACCAAGTGAAGATTCTGGTTCTTAATGTGACGAGGGTTGTCTAGATACATTACACGACGTCTATACTCAGTTAGGATTACTATATATATGTACAATTCAAAAGCATTTCCTTTTTACTATTATTATTAGTTAATTAATACTGAGTATTTGGATTAGTTTTAGAGGCAGTGGGACTCATAAAGAATTTGTTCCAAGAAAGGGAAGACTTCCATGCATGTAAACGTGACTAAAAAAAAACGCAGTTATAACCCGCGTTTCTTGTAGTAGCTCAAGATGACACGTTAATCATTTTTTCTAATGAATTACAGAGTTAAATCTTTTAGTAAATGAAATCCATTATATAAAAATTTACGAGAATAGTTTTCTTTCTGGTCATCAAAACTATGAAATTGAATCTGGTCCTTTCTACGTATGTATGAGGCTTAGCAGGCCAGAACCGAAGCCTAATTAAGCTCAAAACTTGGTATGGATCTGGACAGTAATTATAGAACTGAACCAGGAATAGTGAGCCCAGCAATATCAAGATTCAAGCATGAAGGAACATGAACAACATGTCAACATGGTCCTTCTCTCTCTCTCTCTCTCACGCACATATATACACGTGCACACACACACATGCATGTTGAGGAAATTAAAGTGCAAATAGACTAGAAAGAGAGAGTAGAGAGAAAAAGCAAAACTACAAAACTTCATTAGCATTTTCGATAGTGTAAAATATAAAGAGCCTACATAGAAAACCAAAACATTCTAATCCCACTGGGGCATCCATTCTTTTGGTGATTACAAGTGTGAATTTTAGACTTGTCAATCACAATATTTTGCCATGTCAAATCCTGCTTCTTTATTTGCCCTCTGCCATCAATTCCTTGAGCGACATGCTGTCTCCAAGGGCCCAGCTTGTCTTGCTTGCTGAATAATTAGACAAAAGAGAAATAATGATGATTGTTAGCACAGTAAAATTGATATTTAGGGTGTATATAAAGCATCTGGTTAACGAATGCATGCGTGGAGGCAGAGGTAAAAATTAAGATTTTATTTTTTTAATTGACAAGCATTTTTCATGAGTCACACTAGTCGGTGAAAATTTTATTTATTTATTAGTTTTTGTTAGTTTTTAATGTAGTGATGCCCATTAAATACCTCATACAAATGCATCACTTTACAAATGTCAAATATATAGATTTATTGAAATATGTGAAAGGGAAAAGCATGCACCTGAAAGTAAGCTTCAAGCTTCCTTTTGAGAATGGCATATTCTTTCTTCAGTTGTTGGAAAGTCCTCATGCATCTGCTCACGTTCATGCAAAACCATTGTCAAACCTCCAAACACGAATTAATGGAATAATGGATGCGTGAACTAATATTTTCTCCACAAAATATGATTCTCTTCTTTTCACTTGATATTCAAAAAGTCCATTTGTTTCTCAAAAAAAAAATCCATTTAGTACACTCAAAATTTTATTTCTTATATGGTTATATCTAACCGTCTGCATAGTGTTAAATAATTTAAGATTTTAATATTTAATATAAATCATTAAATATTAGATCAAATTAAAAATTTTCCTTTTTCCACACCTTAATTAATAATTTTTTAGGATCAGGACTTAATAAGATACCAAACCTCCCGTCAGCTATACACAGTAGTACCATAGGGCATCCAATTTCTATGCCTCACTCAAACGTTTTTTTTTTTAAATTTTAAATAGTTGTTAATCTTTTGCTGCAGACTAACAGTGAATATGACAGTATTCATCTTTTTAACACTATAAATACAGTCGAATGTGCTAATCAGGACCATAAGAATGGTATCTTGGCGCTCCATGCATGGAGTGGGATCAAAGTGGAAAGTGAATTACCCTTCTGAATTTCCTGCCTTGCAATATTCCCTAAACTGTGTGCACTCAGCTTTCACCTTTTTGGCTCCGATGCTGCACCCATTATAGCAGAAGTATTGAGATAAAGAATAGTATATTCTTCATGATACCAATTTATTTTTTCCACATTTTTAGTTCTCAATTGTATGTACCTTGTGCTACTTCCCTTGAACTGATGCATATAGTTATCCAGCTTATTGAAATCAAGAGGGTTCCTCTCCCTGCATAGACAAAAGATATATTATTATTATCATTATCACAAGTAAAAAAAATTAAATAACAAAGAGAATTTAAAAATAAATAAATAAAACTAAGAATAAAAATACTTACAGTGCCTGATCTATGTTAAGGATTAGCCTGGATGAATCCCTGTAGTACAATGTAACAACTTCCTCCACAAAATTAGGATTAGCATCATCTTGCAGCTCCTCCAGTTGGATAAATTGTTCATCAAGAAAGCCCTGCAAACGGTCCAATATCCAATTTAATTTCGATCATAACCATGAAATTAAAGCAAGATCAGACAGGAATATAACATAATATTTGCATGTAATATATTGACTTTCAACTATCCATGCAGTCCATAATATATATTGTTTAAATGATCGAAATAACATCAAAGAATACAAGTATTTAGTTCTACTTATCTTCAAAACTTTGTGCATATGTATAGATTTTCATGCATGACGAGAAAACAACATAGAGAATAGAGGTTACTCATTGTAGTGGAAAGTTTAGTGTCATGTACAATGAATGTGTATGAACATGTATTTCATGCAACTGTGTTTGTGTGGTACAATAGAAAAATCAGAAGATAACTTGTGTGTGATTCTTGAATTCCCAAATAAAAGAAATTGACTTCAGGTCAGTGACAGCATGAAGAGGTTAAGAAAATGAGAAAACCTGATCAAAGAAGGACTGCCTAATGAGGGCAAGCTGCCTGCGCATCTGGTTCCTCTCCATTACAGAATATGTTTAGAGTAGACGATCAAATTAAGGGTGTTAGAGAGGGTGTAGAGGTTTGTGGAGGCTTGGGTTGAGACTTGAGTCTTGAGTGATCGATGCAATATTGGCTTTATATAGTAGAGGAAAGGGAACAGCTTTTTTTTTTAATATTTTTTTTCCCTCTCTTTCTCTCTCAATCTCTTCTATTCCTTTCTGTCTCAAGAATAGAGGTGAGGGCAAACAAAGTGGATATCTTAGTGTGAAGTGAAAGACAGATTCGAGTAATGTCAAAGCATATGTTAGAGGGTAGGTATATGAGGTTAATTATAAAATTTGATGCTGTCAGAAAAAGAACAATATCATCTATCAGAATTGTTACTGTCATTGTTTTAAGTCTAGAACAAAATGCATGTAGATATATTTTATGAGTGATCTTAAGGATACTAAAAATTATACCATATAGCCTTTATAAAATGTTAATTATATTGCAACCAATCACATTCAAATGTTATATTAGTTTGTAAAGGTTATCTGGTAAAATGTGTACTAATATCTTTGGCATTTTCCATTCTATATTGTTTCCTATGTTTACCTTTTGACAGTGAAATTAATTAGCGTTTTTTGTACTCAATCCCCAATATTCCGTGAAACCAACTGAAGAATGTAGAGGTAATGATTAAATATTTCAGCTTTGCGTGTCAACAATAAAGGTATAAAGAGTAATAAAACTTTTGTCAAAGTCATTGCAAGTTGCAACACGATTTCATGGTGTTGGCTTCACAATAATTAATTAGGGGAGCTATTAAGGATTTGATTCTCATCAACAACCTCAAGAAACGAAGGAGATAATAAATAAGAGAACCATCATAACCATATCTTAATAAATTTGTTGGATCTAACATCTAAGTAAACAAACAACAGAGAAGGGGGAGCAAGAAGCTTCAACTGAAACTGAGATAGCTAGTTTCTTGGAATTTCTTAAATCAAGCTAAGTTGAACCATTGCATCACATTGACACCACCAGATAATAACATGTTAAAACCCTTTTTTTCCACCAAAAATTCAAAAATAAATCATGATAAGAGGACAAGATGCAAGCATCTTCTATTATTTTACTCCTTTCACCTATGTGAGAGTTGGTCAGTTGAAGTAATTCCCTTAGTAAGAGCCAAATATACAAAATAATTGCCTTGAAATATGACATTCTTGGTTATGATTAATTGTTTGACAACAAAAGCAAACTTAAAAGACAGGATGCAGAAAAAAATCCATGGAACAGGGAATTCATCCTCACACAACCCACAAGCTTGCTTGGAAATAAAGCCAAAAAATAGAACTCATGAACATCAATTATTGCCATGATTAATTGTTATCACTATGACTAAAATTATCATTATATTAATACTTCCTGTTATTATTCACTTCTATTAACAGTATTACTGGTATATATACTGATTAAATATATTCTTTTTAAAAAAAGGTACATTAAGGCAGCCGAAAGTGGCTCTTGATGATTCTATCAATAGACAATTGGTTAACTAAAGACAGAATATTTCAAGTACTTCCCTTCTAATCAATCCCAATCTAACATCTCTCTCCTACATGTGATTAATTAGAACTATCTCAGATGTGATCATTTCTTTTAGAGAACTGAAAACCATGCTGGAATATGACTGTAAAGATTAACTTAATCATCTAATCACTAAGCATGGATGCTAAGCACAAAAAACCATTCATTGATTACTACCCTTTAACTTCTCCATAATTTGTCATGTTTGATCAAGATTATAGCATGATCAAAATTCTCTTAGTTTTTTTTTTTTTTTTTTAATTATTTAATTATTTATTATTATTTGATTGTTACAATAGGGTTGAGTTATTTGAACTCTAGAATAGACATTTTTTTGGTTGAAAACACCAAAATGTGTTAATTGAGTTATAAGATTTTTGACATTTCTATCTTGTTGTTTAAGAGCTAACAGATGGATAATGGAGAAGTAAATTATTTGATTAGGAAAAAAAAGTATAAACTTTACATGGGAAATTTCCAGTGTAAAGTTTAAACTTCTATACCTATTAGACAATTTTGTTATTTTAAATATCAATTAACACCGTTTCATAAAATATTAAATGCACCTTAATCAATAATACCACTCGTTAGTAAAAGTTTTTCATTTCACTTTTCTAAATTCAAACGGTGTAATTTATGGCAAAAACAATTGTGAGTCTGTGATCCAATTTATAATAGAAATCGTATCATGCATGTTATGTGCTTTGTTAGATTTGATTTACACTGCCTTAGGCTGGTCCTCAACCTCAACCCAAAGTTGAAACACCAAACTCAATTCTACCATATTGTAGGGAATGAGTGGTTTCATAAAATCATCTCTAGACACTGATTGATCAAAGAGACGAGATACTCTTTTACGGAGGTCAATACCTTTCACTTTTCACCAGCTTTTAGGGGCATTGTGCCAAATGGATCTCGATATTATAGTTTTTATTATAATGGCAATTGAAGATGGAACATTCACCATAGCAGAGGTTTCTTTTATAAATATTATATTATCATTCTTGTCGATGGTAATTGTTATTATTGCCTTTTCAAGTTCGTTTGGGTTATGAAGAAAAGAGGGAATATGGTACCTTCCCCATTTTTTATTTAGTTAATTTGATTTATGTACAACTTTTAAAATTTAAAAAAACAAAAAACTATACCTTTTGTCCAACTTCTTCGTTAAGCTAAATAAACCAAAACTCATATTAAAGATATTGCAAATTTTACTATGTATTACAAATAGATACGTTTTCAAATATTTATTTATTATATTATAGAAGTGGCACTAACCACATCAATTTACAACATTTTTAAAGTAAAATTATTATTAGTTTTGAATTCTTAAAAACCAATAAAAATAGATTATCCCAAATGAACATTTAGAAAAAGAAACAAATAAATAATTAGAGAGGTGAAGAAGGTTCTCAACTAAAGGAAATTGAGGTATTGCACCTGATGCTATAGATATCAATGTCCAAGACTGAGAGTTGAAAAAAATAACTTTCAATCTCAACCATTAAAAATCATTTATTGAGTGGCTGTATGTAAGGTTGGACATATTGCCCAATAATAATAATTATAACTTTAGTTTAGCTTTATTCTATTGTGCTGTATTTATATATTATTATTATTATTTTTTTTTTTCTGATTCTGCTGAGTTATTAAAACATGAAAAATCTTGGTTACAGTGGTAGATTTGGTGGGTGGGGAATAATGATTTGATAAGAAACACGCCAAGAATGTGAGAATCAATGAATCATAGAGCGACTAAAAAAGGAAAATAATAAGTATTTAGGAGAGAGAAAAACAAATCCCACCAATGATTGACTTAAGAACTTTACCTTGCATGGAAGTGGTCCTTTTCATGTTCCCCCACACTCCCTTTCTCTCTCTTGCTCACCCTGCAATTTCATCAAGATGCATGTTAAAAGAAGGAAATATTACTGTTGGAGAAAAGATTATCATTATCCCTTTATTCCTCTGCCACACCCAAGTGAAATGAGGGAGAAATAGATGTTTAACAATTCACTGTCCCACTCTCTCTTACATTTTCTTTTGCAAATGGGTGGTCACATCTACTACTTTGTTAAAAGAGTTGAAAAAGCTGAGGGGGGTTTTGGGTGAGTGGAGTGGATCAGAATATGTTTATGTGTTCTCTATACCTGGCATAGAGTGTGTGATTCTTTTCTCCTATCACTCTCACCCATGTTGATAAGAATCCCACCCTGGACGATGAACAATCTCATGCTTGCAAATAAGGAACTATATAATTTTTGTGTGCATAAAAAAATTACATCAGCAAATCATCAGGCCACTGATTATGACATTACTAAGTCCTATCAAATATTTACATTTCTCTTTTGAATTGCTCGTATGAATTTAAATTTGCATTGGCTTTGTCTATTACTTTCTGCCCAAAGAAAAAGTCTTGGTCTTTGAGCATTGGATAATATAGGGTAGGATAGGTTCAAGACTTTCAGCTACAATTTTTTAGTCACCACGCCACCAATTGATTAGATCATGCTTCATCACCTGATACTATACAAGCATATTGCATATTACATATAATATATGTCATGGATCACATACCTCTTAATTAACTTAAAAGAAGATGATTCACCAAACTTTCCAGTTTTTGGAAGTTGGAAATTTCTTTGTTGGGTTAAATTCGATTGTTATTGTTGATCTTTTCACTTTTATTGGACAGAGACTGATCAAATCTGGCTACAAAAAATCTACTAATAAGTCTTTCTGTTACCAATGTTGATTCACCACAAAAATGGGGTAACCCATCTTATATGCCCTAATGAATTATGAAACCCTAATGCAAAGTAATAGAACCAGACATCCAATAGGAGTTCCATTTTATACAAATCTCTCTTATAACTTGTTAGGTGCATTTTAATATTAAAATGATTAAATGAATTAATTAAGCACTAAGGTGGTTAACTATTACAAGAAAAAAAATAGCGAGGAGGTAGTGGTTTAGTAAAAAAAAAAATTGAATCCTATGTGGATAAGGAAAGAAATTTCTTATTTATAAGAGTTTGAAGTTGTTAAGTTTAAGTGTCTTAATGCAGGATCAGTGAGTCTAGGCTATGCACAAGAAGGTGGAGGTTTCCTTGTAATTTCAGTATTTCAACAACACAACTAGTTGAAAGTCATTTTTGCACACATCTATATTTGGCAGAAAGAGAAATCTGCATAATTCTTGGGAAACCAGCCTATTCTCGAATCTTTACAAAGGCAAAGCGTGTTACGCTAAAAACAAAAAATCAAGCTTATATCAACTACTGGTTGCTAAAAAAGTTAAAGCTAGTACAATCCGTGACATGAAAGGAGCATGGGGTTATGATGCCAATGCCATATTGTCCTAAAGGGAGAGCTCAAGGTTGCTAGGCACATCAAAGAATTAGCTGCTTGCAGGACCTCTCGAATAATCCAAACTTGTGGGCATTGATGCAATCATGCAGAAGTTAGCTTTAAGCTTGCTTTAATTTCTTAGTGACCTTTACACAGATATTCTCCTCTTTGCAGCATCAATTCTGTTCATCTTCATCAGAATCCACTGCTTGCCTTATACACATTATTGATAGTAATAGAAGCATCCCCACTTTAGGCTAGCTTGTGCTCCAAGGACCGAATGATCATGATTGATTCACCAAGTTAGTTATGATAAAATCAGTACAATTAATGTTGCCTAGTGCCTAGCAAATAGAAATTTGTAACTTGCTGCTAGCAAATCCATGGTCCAACACAATCAAATTTCATTGTAAAGCCTTGAGGTTTGTGCTGCATTTGTGCACAAAACGATTAACGTGCTTGTCGTTGTAGAGGATTGTGTGATGGACAGAGACAGATATTGCAAATCATCTGATGTGTGACAGATACAAATATCAAAAACAATCAAATTCTTGTGATATTTTATCACTTATTCCAGAATTTGAGCTGATGGGAACGTATGGATTCGATAATTTAACCATTACGTGGAATAAAATTAAACATAAATCTAAAAGGCATGACACTGAAATGAAGTATTTGGGGATTGAAGCAATCTAGCTTTGGCTCTATTAGGCATCTCGAGTTTTACATAAACTTATGTTATGCTGCATCATCATCTTCTTGACCTTGGTTGAGTAGTTTCTGAGGGTTAAGAATCCATCATTAATGTTGTTGTTGTTGTTGTTTTTCGTTTTTTTTGTTTTTTTTTTTTTTTGCTTGAAACTAGCATATCTTGTCAGAATACCACATGAATACCGTAAATATTGTCATGCATCGTGACTTTTGTAATAACACGGACTAGTGTAGTTTTGTAGTGCTGTGTGCTGTGTATATTCTTGAATGGATATATTGTAAAATATACAGAACTGAATGGCAAAGATGTGGACATTTAAGACTATGGACTAGTGTAGTTTTATAATACTGTGTGCTGTGTATATTCTTGAATGAAAATATTGTAAAATATACAGAACTGAATGGCAAAGATGTGGACGTTTAAAACTATCTTTGATTTAAAAAAATGTGGAAGATTAAGGTTTTATAATGCAGATGTAGGCCACTTAATATTTCAACATGCTGTCAATGACCTTTATCTAAACGACAGGTTTTCACTGTGTCAAATGTCAAGGTTGTTTGAAGGACTGCTACATTATTGGCATCAATCCTATGAATGCTCAGTTAATAATTAATAATCAATCATATTCATTCAAACAGCACAAATAGTGACTTTTTGTACCTAAACTTTCAAAAGTTCATTTTTTTATCCCTAAACCTTGCAACACGTTTTATTTTTTGTCTTTTCGCCTGTCTATCAGTTTATGTCCTATGTGGCCTAACAAAATATTGATGTGAAATTTGACCTTTCTTTTGGAGAAGAAAACCTGAAAACTTTATTAAAGAAGACCGGCTATCAGCCTGAAAAACAACATAAAACTATGGCGGAACATGCTACAAACATCCTCCATCCACACAATATAATCTGTGACATTAAGAGAATGCCTAGTTAGATTATGAGCAAGTTTGTTACCATTTTTCTTAACATGAGAGTATAGCAATTAATTAAAAGAACTAGAGAAAAACTTAGCATCTTGAATTAGAGGATCAAAGGAGGCTAAAGACAACCCATCTTCTCCAAAAACTTTCATAATCACTGCAGAATCTATCTCCAAAATAGCTTGATGAACTTCGACTTCTATACCAAATTCAAGAGCTTGGCTTGCCACAATAGCTTCAATCTCCAAAGCTTGAAAGGCTTGGGAGAGCTATTGAGATAAAGAAGAAATGACTAAGCCCTGTGAATCACAAACTACCACTCCAATTTTAGACTTATTCTACCCTGGGAAGATTGCTCCATCAAAATTAATTTTGAAGCTACCGAAGGTGGAGCCTACCAGAAACACAAGGCATGCATGGATGAAGAAGCTGAGGTGGATGCATAGCAATGAATTCCTCAAACCAATATTTGGAAAGCTAAGCTAATTGAATTTATGTTGTAGCATGGTTGAACCAAATGAAATTGGTTTCTTTGATTCCAAATGGACCTGGCGATTATTGCAAATAACTCTGAATTTGTGTTCTGTAATAGACCCATGAAAGAAGCTTCTTGAAATCCAAGAAAGAAGAGGTATTGCAAAAACCCCATGTAGTAGCATCAGACCAAACCGGATCAAGTTCTTAGCAAGACCATAAGGCATGCAGTGGAGATTCTGGAACAGCTTTGCACTGATCACAAAGATGACAATTGATAATAGTCTGTCATACCAAGTTAGACTTCGTGTAACAACCCAAGGAAAAGCGCTAGCCACATCTTTACTATATCTTAAAAGGACTAGTCAGGTAGTTGTTTATAAAACCCAGATCTATCCAGTAAATACCCAATGTGGGACTAATCACACACCCATGCACATCATACAATCAATCAAATTGAGGCATCGCAATCTCCCCTACTTAAATCCCTAACATCCTCGTTAAGACCTACGGGTAGTGTCTCTAAACCCACATGAGATTACCGGGATGACTCTGATACCATATGTAACGACCCAAGAAAAAAGTGCTAGCAACATCTGCATTATACCTCAAAAGGACTAGTCACAATTGAGACTCTTTGTAGTTGTTTATAAAACCCAGATCTACCCAGTAAATACCCGATGTAGGACTCATCACACACCCACACACATCACACAATCAATTAAATTGGGGCATCACACTTCATGAACATAAAATTTTGACAAGCTCTCCACATTAATTTTTTGACTTTATTTGGTTAGTTAAGAGACCAATACCTTTCCAAATATTTTTCTCATCTAGCGGAGGCTCCACATGGCGATCCATAGCTACTTCTACATGGCAATACATGTAGTAGCATCAGACCAAACTGGATCAAGTTCCGGGCAGGACCATAAGGCATGCAGTGGAGATTCTGGAACAACTTTGCACCGATCACAAAGAGGATAATTGATAATAGTTTGCCATGCGAGGTTAGACTTCCTGAGCATAAAATTTCGACAAGCTCTTCACATTAATTTTTTGACTATATTTGGCTAGTTAAGAGACCAAATACCTTTCCAAAGATTTTTCTCATCTAGTGGAGGCTCCACATGGCGATCCATAGTTGCTTCCACATGGTGATCCATGTAGTAGCATCAGACCAAACCAGATCAAGTTCTAGATAGGACCATAATGAATGCAGTGGAGATTCTAGAACAGCTTTGCACTGATCACAAAGAGGACAATTGATAATAGTCTGCCATACCAGGTTAGATTTCATGAGCATAAAATTTTGACAAGCTCTCCACATTAATTTTTTGACTTTGTTTGGCGAGTTAAGAGACCAAATATCATTCCAAAGATTTTTCTCATCTAGCGGAGGCTCCACATGGCGATCCATAGCTGCTTCTACCTTCAAGAACTTGTAACCCGACTTGCATGAGTATTGATCGTCTTGTGACATGGGCCAAAAGATAGAGTCTGCTGATACACACCGAGCTAAAGGTATATGCTTAGTGAAATCAGCCTCTTGAGGTGCAAAAATGCCATCAATCATATCACTATCCCATTGTCTTGTAGATGCATTAATCAAAGAATCAATTGTTGCCTCCTCGAGCAAGTTAACAATAGGAGAAGAAACCAAGGTAGGGTGTTTTATAGGTAGCCAATGGTGTTGCCATATTTTAAACAACTCTCCATCACCTAGACACCAACAAGAATACTTTTCCACGCATAAGAGCCTGATCTAGAATCCTTCATCTCCATTATTGAACAATTGGGAAAGAAACGAGCCTTGAAAACTTGAAAGAAAAGTGTGTTCTTATCATGCAAAAGCTGCCAAGCTTGCTTAGCAAGAAGAAAATCATTGAAAAGAGTCAAATCTCGAAATCTCATACCTCCAATCATCTCAGATTTAGTCATTGCATCCCATTTAAGCCAAGGAATTTTTCTTTTATCTCCATGTTATCCCCACCAAAATTTTATGATCAAAACCTCAGACTCATTACACAAACCCAATGGGAGCTTGAAACACCCCATAACATAAGTAGGAATGGCCTGAGTAACCAACTTGATTAAAACCTCTTGTCCTATTTGTGATAGTAATTTCCCTTCCCAACTTTGCAACTTCCTCTAGTCTAGTAGTTGAAGTTTGCTCTCTTTCCCTTCCCCACAAGAGATGGGAGACCTACTTTTCTTAATGCTTAATTTCGTGGGCACCCAAAACACCTTTAATGATTTGTCTTGTAGCTTCTATAATAGATTTGCTGAAAAAAATAGCCATTTTATCCCTGTTAACTTTTTGACCAAATGTGCTCTCATAGTCGAATAAAAGAATCAAAACATTGCTACATTCTTCAGAGTTAGCCCTGCAAAAGAAAAGAATGTCATCTGCAAAGAACAAATGTGTTAGTTTTGGCCCTTGTTTGCACAGAGAGAAACCATTAATCTTCCCCAGCCTAGCCGCTTGTTTAATGAGACCATGTAACCCTTCAATGCAATGTAAGAAAAGAAAGGGAAATAATGGGTCTCCCTGCCTAATCCCCCTAGGCCCTAGTAGAGTGAATCAAGCATTTGGACTCTCCATTAACAAGAATAGAGTAAACAGTTTTCGCACAAACCATAATTAGACTAGTCCATCTTTCATTGAAACCCATCCTCTTTATAAGTTCCTTCAAGAAAAACCACTCAACTCGCTCATATGCTTTACTCATATCTAACTTGAATACCATAAAACTTGTGTCTCAAAATTATGATTCTTCATGCAATGCAGTGTCACAAAATCAACAAAAATATTATTTGTTATCAAACAAACTTGGACTAACTATTTTACTTTAATATATATATATATATATATATAAACACATGGCTCACAATTATTCGCACAAGTAGGTCAGTTTGGCAATGTGGGTCACAAATTATTCTGCAAGCCCAAAGGTTAATTAATAATCGTATTTATTTATTTCTCAAAAAAAAAAAAAAACCGTATTTAATTCAAGCAGCAGAAATAGTGATGGGACTGAGTGGCTCATATTGATAATGTGGGTCACAAATTATGTTGCAAGCCCAAAGGTAAAAGAGAAGAATAAATTAATTTGTCCACTGGACCACAATTTTGTCTAGACTGAAGAGAATTCTGTGTATCACCTTCAATGCAATTTATTGAGTTTATTTGCCTAATTAAATCACGATTTGGAGCCCCCAGGCCCCGGGCCTATAGCCCAGATAGTTCGTTGAGTCAGTTTAGTCTTAGACCAATAAGGTAGTCATTAGTGAAGCAAGGCCAGTAGCTGCCTCGCCACAATCTGAGTCCTCAGGAATGTCATTTCAAGAATGTCTTGAGTCTGAACTGGAAACAAACATAGACAACCTGTTAAATTCACAGAATGCAATGAGAATCCTCCTAAGACTTCGCAAACCAAACGGCCTCTAAAGGAAAGGCCAAATTGAAAATTGTAAGCACACAATATTATGAGGGAGGAGCCAAGGGAGGTGCATGGTTAGTAGAAGTATTGTTAATGTCGAAGTTCACATTTTAGTACATCCATTGATAATCCTCTTGGAATTCAGTGGCACATTTTTGATAGGTTAGGGTCCAAATGCAATCTAGTAATGTCTCGTTTGACGATTGTAAAAGAAGTGTAAGGGAACAATCGTAAGACATCCGCATTTGTTTCTTTATAATATCATTATAATGTAGCATTTTGGGTTTTTTTTTTTTTTTTTTCCCCTCCTTGTTCTTGACCACTGCCTAAGCCTATCACCGATCTTGTTTCGTATTTCACAATTTCCTTTCCACTGCATCATTCACCATTAGCCTTGATGTTACCAACCTCGTGGCAATGGATCTCTCCCTAGTAAAAACACAAGTTAAGACACTCCTCAAATGTACCAGGAAGAAATTGAAGCTGTATATGCCTTCTCCACAAAATGCAAATTCACCATACATTTGAATTTGTTCCTTTGGTACAGTTTGGGATCTGAGGAGCTGATAGCATATAGCAAAGACCTCTGATAATATGTAAAATATAGGGGCCTCTAAAATGCAGCAAGGACCTGGGGCTAGGCTTAAACATGGGAGGACAGTGGTGGTAATTAGATAGGTCATAGACCTTAAGATGAATTCTTCACTAGCTAAAAGACATACTACGATCTAGCAATCTTTTACCATAAGAGCAGTAGAAATAAGGGTTAGAGCTTTGCCTATGATTGCATGAACAACCAAGCAGGAAAATGGATATACCTACCATAGGTCATCATCTACAAAAACCAGAACTTTTTTGCCAAATCAATTCAATTATTTCAACAGCTAGCTGTTTACAGTTGAAAAGAATAAATATTGCCTACGATGTTGATCTAACCTATGTTATAGAGACTGCGATTCTTCGTACTAACAAAAAATAAACCAACATGACTTTAGTGAAGATGTAATTGTACAAATTCAAGAAAAAGAAAGGATCTTAATACAGCTCTCTTCACCCAATTTCAAACTGCTTGGATCACACTACTCTCACCCTTGTTTAAGTCAGACCCACTGGCTGGAGCATTAGCATGAAACGCTGACTGCCTTGAGGGCGTTCCTATCAATTTTAATGAGAGCGGCGAAGGCTCTCTATGGAGTCTCTCAGCCTCTCTAAGACTAAGCTGAGACAGGCCAACAAGTTCATCAACATTGACAGGTTCCTTGGGAAGGATTGGAATTGGCTTCAAGACCTGATGATGTGATGTCTCCGCACCCTTCTCTTCTTCTACAGGAGCTGTACTTGGTTGCCACATTGGGAAAGGGAGAGTTAAAAAAGCAGGGAAAAATTCTGGAATCATTGGTGCCATTCCACCTGATCCTGTCACACTTTCATCAGATTCTTTGGCTTCCTCTTGAGGTATGGCTTCCATAGGTTCAAATTCCGAGTTGAGGGAAAGATTTAATGAAGGTAATGGGTTTGCAGTATCAGTTTCTCTTGCCTGAGCAGAAGGCAGCAATACTTGTTCTTCTGGCACAGATGGTGTATCTGTGGACTGACAACAATAACCAAAAATAAAATCAATGAGAAGAATTTATTACTGCCACCATTAAATTGCATTTGATTAATGCCCTGCTTCAACAAGAATAACATACCATTTTCTTTCATTAGATTATGATAAATGTTTGTAAAAATATGCAATAATCACAATTGATACTCTCCAGCTGAGTTATGGATTTTAATTCAGAGAAATTATGGATGGTGTAACTGACAACATGGAAAATCTGAATGCGTGGGCTAACTAAGAACCTATAAGCATTTGGCAGTGACTGTCTGTGTGCAAAGATTCCAGTGTCTTTATGTGTGAAACAACTAAGATAATGTAAGAAGCTAGACAAACCATATCAGGAACCATGTCAAAAAGGCTGGAACGCCTCTTTCTTCGGTTAGCATTAGTCTGCCGGATAAAGTACTTCTGTGCATGGCTCGCCACCTGTGTAGGAGTCCGTGACATGACAAAGTTTCGTGCTATCCCACGCCAATCTCCTTTCCCCAATTTCTGAAGGCCTAATAAGAACAGTCGATGTTCCTCTTCTGTCCATGGGACACCTGAAAATCAAATCCAGTACAGTTAAAAAAATGTTTTGACAAGACAATTAGACTTGAACAATAACTAGGTTGATTTGATAGATAACTGATTTATAGAATCCAAAGGTAGCTGTCCTAATTTCTATATATACATTCAATGAGCAAGCATTTAATACATCCTCCATAACTCAATATAAGCAAGTCAAATTTAGGAGGTAAAACCAGTCAACTAGAGCTCTGAAGGTTAAGCAACTATATAGAGAAGAAACAGTTGTAATAGATTGATGCACTGTGTGAATTGTAGACGCTAGAAAGTAGATTCTCTTGATCTTGAAAGCCAAAACAATAGGATGACTTAAGTATGGTAAGAAGCTAATGGTACCTAATTAATGATGCCCCTAAACAGTCAGAGAAACAGAAACATGGGATAATGCAAGACAATCAAAGCAATGTGTGGCAGGAATCATCTCAATAGTGGCTAACAAGATCTAGCTCAAAATTCAAATAGCATCCCTACCCCCATAATAATAGGTTGCAGGGTGTGGTCACAGGTTCGGTAAAGTTATAGGCCACAGGGCCAATCAAATAGTTGCCTCCTCCAACATGGCAGAACAGTCATGTTGAAATTTATGTATATGTGAAAGTTTTCTTTACACTAAACGCTTGATTGAGAATTCACAATTATAATGAGACCCTATGTGCAGCGCAGAGGGTCAGAGAAAACAGCCAATGTTCCTCTGTACAAAGAGAACTCACTTTGATAAATGAACTGAATATGCATAAATGTGGACCAACAACCTCATCTTATCCACTGCAATAATTTATTTTTTCTTTTTACATGCAATAGGATTTAAGCCTATAGCGTTTGCTCCATGATAATTGTTATTCACCATCAGGCCAAGAACCTATTGACTTTTGGAGTAAGAGGACACCAATTGGGTTTTGGAATAGGCGGGATTTGAAACTAGGTCCATTAGTCGATAATACTAGTTGAACTAACTAGAACCCACAACTTATCTACTACAATAATAAAAACATATAATTTAGGCAAAGACTCCAAAAGGCTTTGCAAATAGCAGCTTCCTAGGGGTTCAAGGGATAGCCCAGTTATAATGGCATCCTTTATGGTGCCCAATGTCTGGGGTTCAAACACCACCTCCCCCTCCCCTCCCTTACTGTCTACCTATCTCCAAATATTTATATATATATATATATATATATGTATATATATATTACAAAAAGTATACTCCATCCATCTTATAACATTTATTCCATATTGAATATCCCAAAATATAATCCTCTTTTAAAGAAAATGAAAACAATATTGATAAATTTCATAACTTACTCTTCACTTTTATTTGAGAAGTCAATACCTATTTTTCACTATACCATGCCTAACTTGCTAAAAAGATCCAAGAACTATTATGGACTCTACGATAAAACCAACTAAAATGAACTTTAACTACACAGTTTGAGATTAACTAAAACTTTAGCAAGATGGTACTTTTACTAATAACCATTGAAATATTAAAGAACAAGTAGTTCCAATGTGGAATTAGAATATTGACCAGGTAAGAATAAGCTTATGAGTGGTCCACTACGTATATTGAGACAAATGCTATGGTTTTTCCATTCAATCTAAGAAATATATAAGAAACCCACTGAAGATCTGCAATCACATTCAAAATACTCTTCTGCCGCGCATTTTGTCAACTGTTGTTTGATACATGTCCAACAATCTTAGATTGCCATGCATAATTGAGCCAGCAGCTAACATGAATAAGTGCCAAACACGATTAACTAATGAATAAAAATAGATCATTTGTAAACTATTCTTTATAAATATATATATATATATATATATAGGTAATGTGGCAAACCATTCTCAAAAGTCATAAAGCAAGAGAAAACTACTGCTTTGACGTAATAATTTGATTAATTACAATAGCAAGGATTATAGTGTATGCATATTTATGTTCACATAATACAGATTTGGGTGTGTCCATTGCCCAAAAGTTTTTTGATTAGTGTCCATTGCTCAAAAGTTTACCTCCAAGTTACACGTTATTTCTCTGTAAAGCACTAATGTGCTGTAGTTCTAAAAGGAAAATTAACAAAACTCCATAGAAATACAAAAGTTGCCTTCAACCTTCCCCTCATCAGTTGGAACTTAGAAACCCAGTGTGCTTTTTCAAAATAGGTTGCCATTGCAAGACTCATATTCATCTAGCCATTCATCAGGCTATGGTGATATTTAATCTACCTCAAAACTAACTATAAATAATGCTGCAAAAACGTAAAATAAAATGTATTGGCCTCAAGAGTTACAAAACCTCCAGCGGTCCAGCCTCAGAAGCAAATACAACTCAATTCATAAGATGTCAAACAAAAAGGATCGTCCTTAAGTGCTTGGTTCACAAAGACAAAAGTGTTTGGGGAAAAAAAAAAAAAAAAAAAAAAAAAAAAAAAAAAAGCAGAGCATTATAATATCTCATGTGGTCCAAAAAAGAAACTACTAAAATCTTTCACAAATAAATTTTTTTTTTTTAAACCAACCTTGATTCCCACGATTTCCTTCTTTATCAAATGCATAAAAACATGAACAAGCTTTAATATAAATCATACTGCAATGGTTATCCAGAATTTTTTTTATTATTATTATTGGTAATTGCACTCATTGAGTCTCTCTAGCCCATTATTAAAGAAGAAAGTGTCATTTGAGCCAGAGCTCATTAACGGGCATCCACAAATTAAAGTATACTCGACAAAGCTGCTGTTAAGCACATCATTTTTCATCTATATAGAAGAAAACTTTAAAAAAAAATTTGAACAAAACAAATATGGCTTTTGGCCTTGTTTATGTGTTTAAAAAAAAAAAAAAAAAAAACAAATATATTGGCAATTTTATTTTATTTAAAAAAAAAAAACACTCAGAAATTTCAAATTACTTTGAATTCTTTTCAACAGTGGTGAAAAAGACAATGAAGCAGTAAATATTTCTAAAAATGAACACCGCCAAGAATTATTGCCCTCTCCGCTTCCAAAAAAGAAAAAAAAAAGGTAAAAGGGACTGAGTCAAAATGAGACGAAAGGTGATAGAACCAGCCCATCTACCGCAAAAAACAAACAAAATTTTAGAGGGCCAAAAATAAGTACATAAAAATAAATGAATGAAAATGAAATTTACTACTATGAATGATGACACATAAATTTACTACCTAAATTTAGTCAAACGTAAAACACACCAAACACAGAATCAAACCTCAAACACCTTATCCTAAATCACCACAAACCAATCAAACTTCAAACACCCATAAACCAAAAAAAAAAAATTAAAAAAAAATTTATACTCTATATATATAAATAATAAAAGATAAATTCTATTAATTACATTATTATCATAAACAGAACCAAAACTCAAAAACCTCATCCTAAATCACCACATACCAATCCTAATCCCAACTATATCTACAAAATACACACACACATCAAAAAAAAAAAAAAAAAATCATAGATATCATGATCATCTTTTATCTTCAAATAAAAAATTTGAAAAAAATAAAGTGTTATTTTTTGAATAAAAAATTGAATATTAAAAAGTAATGGTTATGATCACGCTCTGTACCACATCCCATCAAAACGTACGTGCTCGAATATATATATATATATATATATATATAAGCTGACGCCATAAGTTAAGACTGTAGCGTACCTTTTTTACGGTCGCCACGTCGATTGGCGGAGCACGAAGCGTGAGTGGGGTCATCAGACAAGTAACCATCGGACACGTGGACGTGCGGGTCGGAGGAAGGCGAGTCATGCTGGTTGTTATTGGGTGAAGCGGCGGCGGAAGACGAGGAGTGGTAGTGCGCACTCGACAGATTCCCCATACTCGCACTCTTCTTTATCATCGACCCATCTGTCAACCTCACCCCAAACAGCCTCAACCCACCACCACTACCCCCAACACCACCACCACCACCGCCGCCGCCGCCGCTACCCCCACCGCCGCCGCCTCCACGGTTGGGGCACGTGCGGGAGTTATGCCCGTTGTTACTGCAGTGCGAGCACCGCCGAGTCATGGCCGTGTCACTCCCACACCCTCACCACCAACCCCGAGTCACCAACGCCTAGTCAATTACTTCAACTCAAATATAAACCCAAAAAACAGAGATAGAGAGAGAAAGAGAGAGAGAGTTTTTAAGATTAGAGGCTGTGAGCGAGCGAGAGAGAGGGAGAGAAAGAGAGAGAAATGGCTATTTATATTTGGGGTTATTGGGGAAGTGAGAGAAAAGGGCAAAATGGGAAACGTGTAATTTTTAATTAAAAGGTTAATTTAAGGGATTAGAGGAATGCGGGGGTTCGTTCGTTGCGTTTTTAATTTAAATGACGGTTTTGCCCTCCCACTCGGAGGAAATGTATTATAATAAGGATAACGTTGTAATACGCGTCTCCTGTTTTTTTGGTGAAGAGTTTTTCTGAGATCTTTCTTGGTTGGGAGAGTTTGGCCCCCCCCCCTTTTGTTTTGGACAAAGGTTTATTCCAATTCAAAACCAAAGAATCTCTCTCCTTTTTCTTCCCTATTATATTGCATGTTGACCTGTTTTTTCTTTTTTATTTTGAGTAATATTAAAAATATACTTCCCAATTTTATTACACTCGTATTGATAAATATATCATCGATCACAAAATAGTAATTAAGGAGATATATTTATTGATTATTATTGGTTGGCACTTTCTATTATTTTCAACAAAAAAGTCTAGAATGTAAATACTCAATTTCCAATTTTACAATTATTATATATAAAAAAAATAAAAGTAAAAAATCATTACCTCGTTTAGTTTTCTCTAATTCAATTTAGATGAAAATTTTACTTTTTTTTTTAATGTAAAAATTTGTACTTTTCTTTTTGAGAAGAAAGTAGAAGTTTTAATGAAAGATTAATGGGTCTTTAAGAGAAAAAAAGATTAATGGAATTATGAGGGTGGTTTATTGTACTATAGGAGAACAAAGGGGTGGCCATGTCAGTTTGGCTAGATTTTGGATTAGTAATTAGCATTGTTGGTCCTTGTTTTTAGTTGGTGGTTGTTGCACACCTTCTCATAAGTCATTATGAATATTGAGTGCCAAGTTTAGAAGTTTTGGACATTTATTTGGGAAGAGTCGATTTAAAGAAAGACTGTGAAGAAAAATAGTTGTTTATTATTCATTCAGAATGAAAAATTATTCATCTATCATCTGATCTGATGTTAATTAATGTATAAATATTGTAAGTTGTTTTAATAATTGGAAATCTTATCAGAATACAATGAGCATTCAATTTGAAAGGGATTTTACAAAACAATAGATTAAGATTACACGCAATCATCAAAAGATATATGGCACAGATGGCTTGCTTTTTGTCTTTTGCCATTTGTTTCTCATCAAAACGTTTTGTGCATGCCATTTTGGATAAAAATATCTTGCATGAGTGACAGCAAGGTTTTTCTTTCTTTTTCTTGTCCAAAAAAAAAAAAAAAAAGTAGAATGCAATCACTATGTTGAAGATTTTAGCAACATCTGTCCATTGAGAAACCAATCTTGAAAGTGTTTGGTCGAGAGGGCCACAAGGCCTTTTTTTGGTGAGTTCAACTATAGCTTAAATATATTCCCACAATGGTAACTTAGCTTCTTCTTCTTCTTTTTTTTTTTTTTAAAGAACTTAGCTTAAAAATACCCCAAGTCTTTTTAGCCAAGCAAGGGCAGCACCAGAAAAAAAAAAAAAAAAAAAAAAAAAAAAAAAAAAAAAAAAAAAAAAAAAAAAAAGGTTGAACACATGTGGGCTAAAATTTGAGAAAGCTACCTACATTACCACTAGTGTGATATTGTAACACACCAAGATAGATATCAAGTAGAGAGAAAATGAAAAATAGGGTGTCAAATTGGGAAATAAAAGCTTATATATATTTAGTTTTTGACCCATTTCATTCTCCAGTCTATATAAAAAATAGTAAAGAAACAGTATCCAATTAGGATAATGAAAAATATAAAAAGTCTAATAGCTAGAGATATATGTGCAAAGTGGGTTTTTAGCTAAAACTAAGTTAAGTTCATGATCTTTATAAAGTTCTTTTCTAGAAGGTTTGCTCTTTGATATTTTACTTTTTTCATTTCAAATAGTAGAAAAAAAATATATATCAGGTAAGAAGTAAAGAGAGAATGAAGGATAAGGGGTCGATTATAAATATAAAATTAAAAATAAAAATAAAAATAAAAAAAGCTTGTATTTAAGTTTGATACATTTCCTTCTCTAATTTATTTAAAAAATAGTAAAGAAATAGTATACATATAAGATAAAGAAAATATAAGAAGTATGATAGAGATATATGTGATAAGTGGGTTTTCAGCTAAAACTAAGCGAAGCTCACGATCTTTATAAAGTGCTTTTCTAAAAAGAAAAATATAAGAAGTATGATAAAGATATATGTGAAAAGTGGGTTTTTAGCAAAAACTAATTTAAGGAGCTCATGATCTTTATAACCTTCTTTTCTAGAAGGTTTGCTCTTCCATTTTTCTTCTTCTTCTTTTTTTTTTTTTAGATTGCACTTTTATTTTAAACCGCGTTCATTTAAAATAGCCGAAAAATTTGTTGGGTGTTGAATTTTTTTTATTCTTAAATATGGAAGTTCAATTCTACTGTTGGGAAAATTCAATTCTACAGTTGGGAAGGTTAAAAAGAGAAAAAGAAAGGTGGCTTCTAAATTTGATTTATATAAGAAAACATGGAAACCATGTCTGAATCTGAATGCGAAAGAGCCTTGGAATTTTCACAGAAACAGGAATACAGAGATATTCGCTTTGTCTCTGAGAACTGAAAGGTCATTTTCCTATATTGGGTCAATCTATATAGCACTTTTGTCTTTAGATTATTTATGGGAATTGCATGATCTGGCTATAAACTCGGGGAATATATTTTATCCAAAAATTACAATTTTTTTTTTTTTTTGTGTGGGTATTTATAAAACATTACGAAATTTTTGTGGGTATTTATGAACTACTCCATTTCATGTCAGGAAAAAAAATGGGGTTTTTTATTTGGATTATGGAATATTCATAAATATACCCCTATCTACTATCTAGTATCTATTATTGTGGTACCTATTAATTTGGATAGGATATTATTGTGCATGGTACATTGATGAGCCATGTTTATCAGATCGATTGGGACTCCCAAAAAGCCTAGTGGATGTACTTAGCCAACCACAATAGACCATGTGGATTTAGATATGGCCCACACAAGCTTTACGTGGGGTTCAAACTTCAAAGACTTGGTACGATATCAATTTTGTTGCATGGATCGCCACACACGTGTACACGTTAGACCGACGTGTTTTTTATTTTTTTCTAATCCACCTACTCTTTTTGCTGAAACTTTTTTTTCTAAAAATCCACCTAATCCATAAAGGAATATCTGCTAATTATGCTTCGGCTCTCGTAAAGATCTTTTGCGTGAAATGCTTAGCAATAATTATAAACAGGAAAAACGATTGTCACACACTCACATCAAAAACATGCAGCCCCATTCAAAAAGCCTGTTTTGCTTTGCCCAAAAAAGAAAAGCCTGCTTTGTTCAATAATAGAATGTGAATAGATCTCAATCAAAGAAAGAAAAAAAAAATGTGAATAGATCTAAATCAAATCTATTTTGACCATAGTCTGTGTGTGTGCTTGGAGAGATCGTATGTGAAATTTAATCTTTTTTTTTCTTTTTCTTTTTTTGCAATTTAATAATTGAGTGAGAGGAACTTGAAATTATGAAACCCTAAACTTTAGTTTAAAGAATTTATAATTAAGCTGTAAGACTTTTTGCCATATGTGAATAATATAATTAGTCTATATTGCACTTTGCCTACACAAAAGATTAGTGTGTTATATTTCAAGAAGTGTTAGTTGAACTATAAGATTCTCTTGATTAGTTATGAATAATTTAATTAGATTGTTTTCAATTTACCTACACAAAGATTAGTGTATTATCATATAAATGATATAACGAGTGATGTTAAAGATATATTATAAATTTTATTATGTACCCAGTTGGTTTCTATGTTTTGTGGAAAATTTTACCACACTTGATTTAATGTGTTTAGAAAAATTTACAAATCATGTTTTTTTATCTAATAATGTGATTTTTCTGTGTTTTTGCATTAGACAAAGTGAATAACAATAACAAAACAATGCTTTAAAAGCTGAACCAAATGATAACTTTACAAACTAATATATTAGCTTTTAAACACAATACGAAAAATAAATAAATAAATAATTTATTTAACATCAATTATATTTATATTTATTATCACTTTAGTTGTAAATATTTTTATAGTTAAACTGATATTCGTTTTAGCATTTTTCATTATAAATCAACAATTTATTATAGAATAACAATATATGTAAGCATCAACCTAAACAAGGCTAGCTATGACCCAAGAAATAGAATTGTTATTTTATTGTTTAAAGTTTAGTTTAGTTTTTTTTTTTTCGTGAAGTTTAAGGTTTAGTTATTTTAATACTATACATAGTCGTTTCTAAAATATTAAAAAAAACTATATTGGTAGTTTTATCCAATTACTTATGAGCATATTATTTGGAGATATATACTTATATGATTGGTCCAAAGACCAAATGTCAAAGCTTTGGATGCTTTGGATACAATTAATTAACAAGACCAAATCGTCATGTATGATCTAACATTTATCATTTGAAAATGGAAAAAATAGTAGTCTACTATTACAAGATGTTATTATTGTCTTTTAATTGTCCCAAAACCTTGAGTATATCATCAACTTGACCCATATAATTACACTAAACCTAGTACTATTAAATATTAATTACCTTAAACCAATGAATTGAGCCAAAGTTCCATGATGATTAGGAAAAGAAAAATAATTGGCGGTGCACTAGTTATTGAAAGAGACCAAAGTTCCATGATCCAATAATCACCACCATTGGATGTGTTGACTAGATCAAATCATTGAGCATTACTGCACATAGGGATAGCCAAAATGGTCGAGTAAAAATCTTATAATATTTTACTATAAAAAAAAACATTATCTTAATTACCTGAAGTGTCAAAGTTAAAGGTTGACATGCAGGGACACGTGAAAGCATGGGATAGGGCAACTTTTGGTACCACGTGGCATCACATGCTACATAAAAAGAAAAATTGCTCCTAGAAAATGGAGAGGATGATGAAGCAAAGTCAAGCTTTGCTGAATTGATTATGATACGCAAGAGAACAAATAGAGCATTTTTATTTGTCTTTCCCAGGTAAAAGAAAAGAAATCACATAAAGATAAAAGTACGTTATCGATCTTGAAGATGAACTTCCAGGAATCTCTGCGTGTGTGAGACTTTTTATGATCCTGATGAGATAAGTTGTGACTAGGAAAGAGATACCCTAGCCCCAGCAATGGTACTCTTTTGTAAGCAAGTTCTTTTACGGCCACAAATAAATTTACAACTTTTTTACGTCTTAAATTATATTAGGCTCTCTATCACTTTTAAATGAATTTATTATTTTTTATTTACAAATCATAATTAACCACATAAAGAGTTATTGCAAAAATTGTACATTATTTTTTGGTGCTAGATTTTTATTTTTTTATTTTTTGTAATCCTCTCTCCTTTCTCTTCAAATAAAAGTATATTTTTCAGAAAAACAGAAATCAAAAAAGACAAAGAGATAAGTGTGACTTTATCGTTTGAGTTTTGAGATTAGTGTAATCTTATCGTATATCTAAGATAAGATTTGCTAACCCATGATTGTGGTTTTTGAGATAATCTCAAAACAGTACGTTTTTACCAATCTTGAGCTGCGTGACTTTTATCATATTTTAATCAACAATCCGTATAAATGAAAAATTTTCTGTAAAATACAAATTGATATATAATAAAGTATTTAATTAATATTTTTGTATTAATACTTATAGCTATGACCTCAAATCTCTTATTTAATAAAAAATTTTACCAGTTGAGTTCACTTGAACTTCAATTAATAAATATTATAAATAAGTAAAATTTAACAATTTAATATAATTAATACTCTTATAGGTTAATATGAATCTTATTATTTCTATCATTTTTAGTCTTTATCATCTTGAAATTCAAAATATATAATAAATTATTTAATTAATAAATATTAGTTTTAAGTGAAATGTAACATTTTAATAATCCTCTTTACTGTGTTGAAATTCAAGATATTATATAAAAATAGATTTATATTTGAAGATTCTGTAAGTAAACACAAGTTCAATGTATTTGTAAAAATACAGTATATAAATAACATTTTTCTTTTATTGTTTCTTCACTGACATTTTCATTCAAAGTACATGGTAATGAAGCATGTACTTTCACGTGGGACGTACTTAATTTAATTAATTAAAATGTGAAATAAAAACAGGAAAAAAAATCATAAATAGATGTCCTTAGTCAGTATGGGTATATTATAAATTTAAATGAAAATTTTGGGACTAAAAGAACGTTATATATTAATATACTAAGTTTTTTTTTTTATTGTGAATCAATTTTATTTCTTTTAATATATTTCAATTTAGTAGCATACTTATATTATCTTTGTTGAGGGTCATATTTGAAGAACCAGCCCAACCCAGCAAGGCGGGCAATGAGAGTGGCAGGTACAGAATAAAATTATTAGGCTCAAGCGGCAGGAAGAATAAAACACAGGTCCATAACATGAGTAGATGGGTCTTGAGAAAGCAAATGGGCCCAAAGGGCCCGGAAAGAGAGAAATAACACCCATGGGCAATGTATGGTATGAGAAAGCAAGAATGGGCCGTGACAGGCCCAAAGTAATGAAAACAAAGAAAGTAGGGGTTGATGGCAAGCCCATGAGCCCCAAGGATGAGTATACAGTAGTTGGGCCGGGGAAGCCCAATGAAATTAGTAAAAAAGCCCATGGGAACAAAGAATTGAAAAGGGACTAAGGAGCCCAAATGGGACAAAGGCGCCCAAAAGTGATGAAACGGGCCAAGGATGCCCAAGAGAATGCAATGGGACAAAGGAGCCCGAAAACAATGGAATGGGCCGAGGAAGCCCAAGGTAAGTAAAAAGAAGGGCCGCAGGCCCAAAAGGAAAAGAAGAGGGATGATAGAGCCCACAAGCAAAAAAGAACACCAGCAGACTCTCTTGAGTCACTGGAGGAAAGAATGGAACGGCAGGCTCTAAAAGAAGGCCTAGCAGGAACACATCATTACGGCAGGAAGCGCTAGGTAATAAGATAAGGCGAGAACACGAACCAGGGGATGGGCTAAGAAAGATGTGAAGACCCAGCATTAACAAGGGCCCAACCCCAGGGGACACAGAACGCCCCAGCCCGCGAGGGAAAATGAAGAAGTATGGCAGACAAATGCAAGCAAAGCTTCAGAACACAGTAAACGCATGGGCCGCAGGCAGGCCCTTTTCAAACGTAATTAACAAGAAAGCATACACAAAGCCCAGGCATCACCAGCCTGTACCCAGCCAATATGGGTCATGGTGGGGCCATGGGCCAGTGGAAAAAGGTAAAGGGGGTGCGGTTTGGTGGTGGGGAGGAGGGAAAAGTTCTATTTCACGGTCTCTACCCAAACCCTTTTGGAGGTATGTCCTGCTGGGATGACAAACCGCCCAAAAGAGGTAAAATTGGGGAGAAAACGTTAGGTGCATGCCATAGGAAGAGAGAGAGAGCATTTAAAGCCACGGCAGGAGAACAGTGCCACGGCGGACAGAAACAAAACTCACCTGTCTTTGTCTGGCGAGAGTAAGCAGAGTACAGACGGTGGTCGGCAAGCATGCCCAGACCAGACAAAAGCCGTTAAAGGGTGAAATGGTAAAAGAACAACCACGGCAGGCCCTATAAAAGGAGCCTTGCCATGCCCTGTAGAATGGACCGAAAAACAGAGGAAAAAATCATAGAGAAAAAAGGTTGAGAAAAAGAAAAGGAAGAGAAGAAAAAAAGATAAGAAAAAGCAACTTGTGAGTATAGAGGCATGCACCAATAGATCATTTCCCCCCTCTCCTCCTCAAAGTCACACTTTCTCAGGAATAATTAAGTAAAAAAAAGGGGAAACTCCCTTCGGACATCTAACATTTAGGTCCGATTCCCTCAAAGCTATTAACCCCCACGGCAGGATATTCTCCTGGGAGGTTAATCTCATTGAGAGGAAACGTTCTTCCTCTTTGAAGGATTGTTATCACGGGCTTGATTCTTTTACCGAATAATTATTAAGCCCTCTTTAGTTGTTTAATCCGTTGTTTTTCCTTAGAACGCTATTATTATTATTACTGTTATTATTGTGATGCTCGGTCGTTGCCATTATTAGCTGTTGTGCTTCGTTGTTTTCACCTTTATTGTCATTATAACCTGCCTGCCGTAATCTCTTTTTCTTTGCAATAACTCTGTTTGCCGTAAGAGTGAGCTTGGCAGTCTAGGCCAAGTTTGCGCCAAGCCAGCCCAAAGTGAGTTTCAGTTGGGCCGGTCTCGACTCCCTTACCCAGAAAGAAAGAAAAAGAAAAGAAGCAAATACTAGGGCCCATCACCGCAGGAAACAGCCCAGCCCAAATATAAAAAAAGAGGCTCTACAATCTTAATATAATTTTATAAGATGTAATAAAAATTCAACTAATGAAGAAGTTTAATAAATTTAGTATATATATACTTTTAATCAAATTTTAGTTGTGTTTTTAAAGAAAATATATAACAAGTGAATGAATAATATAATGTTTAATAGAGTATATTTTTTCATGCACCTACTTAACAAAAAAAAAAAAAAGTAATAATAAATGAAAAAATTTCAAGATTATAATAAAAACATGAATAAGTTGGTTTTTAATATAAATAATAAAACATTAAACTAAAAGTATTAATTTTGATAATTTGATTGTTATATATGACACATCTTAACTGAATAAAAAATTATACTCTCGACAAAAGGATTACAGTTCAATTAAGTTAAAGTATTTTTTGTTTCTCAAAAAAAAAAAAAATAAGTTAAAGTATTTTTTGTACGGAGCAACATTTAATATGTTTAATTATAGAAAATGTGTATTTTTCAAATTACTTTTATTTTGTATGATTTGTTTTTAGAAGAGTATTTTGTATGATAAATGGGAGCGTTATAAAAAATAAATAAATAAAAAACATATGTAAAGTGTAATATATTAGTACGTACAGTACGCATATATAGTATAGTACGCAAACTTTACTATAATGGAATGGTAAGTAACCGTTTAATAAGATCAAGTTGTTTAATTCATTTGGCTAAAAAAATCTAATTGGATTAGAGAAACTAAAGGATTTCTGTATGTGAATTAATATATATATATATATATATGTGTGTGTTGAGGGTCATTTTTGTAAAGACGGCCCAATCCAGTAAGACAGGCAATGAGAGTGGCAGGCACAGAATAAACTATCAGGCCCAAGCGGCAGGAAGAATAGAACATAGGCCCATAACATGAGTAAATGGGTCTTGAGAAAGCAAATGGGCCCAAAGGACCCGGAAAGAGAGAAATGACACTCATGGGCAATGTATGGTATGAGAAAGCAAGAATGGGCCGTGACAGGCCCGAAGTGATGTAAAGAGAGTAGGGGTTGATGGCAAGCCCATGAGCCCCAAAGATGAGTATACAGTAGTAGGGCCGGGGAAGCCCAATGAAATTAGTAAAAGCCCATAGGAGTAAAGAATTGAAACGGGACAAAGGAGCCCAAATGGGACAAAGGAGCCCAAAAGTGATGAAACGGGCCGAAGATGCCCAAAAGAATGCAATGGGACAAAGGAGCCCGAAAGCAAGGAAATGGGCCAAGGAAGCCCAAGGGAAGTAAAAAGGCCACGGGCCCAAAAAGAAAAAAGAAAATGGATAATAAAGCCCATGAGTAAAAAACACCAGTGGACTCTCTTGAGTCACTGGGGGAAAAGAATGGAATGGCAGGTTCTAAAGAAGGCCTGGCAGGAACACATTATTACAGTAGGAAGTGCTAAGTAATGAGATAAGGCGTAAACATAAACCAGGGAATGGGCCAAGAAAGATGTGAAAACCCAACATTAACAAGGGCCCAACCCCGAAGGAAAGAAAACGCTCCAGCCCGCGAGAGAGAATGAAGAAGTATGGCACACAAATGCAAGCAAAGCTTCAGAGCACAACAAGCACATGGGCCGCAGGCAGGCCCTTTTCAAACGTACTTGACAGGAAAGCATGCGCAAAGCCCAGGCGTCACCAGCCTGTACCCAGCCAATATGGGTCATGGTGGGGCCACGAGTCAGTAGAAAGAGGTAAAGGGGGGTGCGGTTTGGTGGTGGGGAGGAGGGAAAAGACCTATTTCATGGTCTTTGCCCAAGCCCTTTTGGGAGGTATGTCCTGCTGGGATGACAAACCGCCCAAAAGAGGTAAGATTGGGGAGGGAACATTGGGTGCATGCCATAGGAAGAGAGAGAGAGAGCATTTAAAACCATGGCAGGAAAGCAGTGCCACGGCGGACAGAAATAGGACTCACCTGTCTTTATCTGGCAAGGGTAAGTAGTATGCAGACGGTGGTCGACAAGCATACCCAAACCAGACAAAGGCCGTTAAGGGGTGAAATAGTAAAAGAACAACCACGGCAGGCCCTATAAAAGGAGCTTTGCCGTGCCCTGTAAAGGGGACCGAAAAACAGAGGAAGAAAATCATAGAAAGAAAACTAAGAGAAAAAGAAAAGGAAAAGAAGAAAAAGATAAGAAAACAACTTGTGAGGATAAAGGGCATGCACCAATAGATCTTTTCTCCCCTCTCCCCCTCAAAATCACACTCTCTAAGGAATAATTAAGCAAGTGAAAACTCCCTTCGGACATCCAACGTTCAGGTCCGATTCCCTCAAAGTTATTAATCCCCACGGCAGGATATTCTCCTGGGAGGTTAATCTCATTGAGAGGAAACGTTCTTCCTCTTTGAAGGATTGTCATCACGGGTTTGGTTCTTTTTACTGAATGACTATTTTGATTAAGCCTCCATTGTTGTCTAATCCATTGTTCTTTCTTTAGAAAGTCATTATTATTGTTATTATTGTTACTATTGTGATACTCGGTCATTGCTATTATTAGTTGCTGCATTCCGTTGTTTTCTTTTTCATCATTGTTATATCTGTCTGCTGTAATCTTTTTCTTTGTAATAACTCTGCTTGCCGTAAGGGTGAGCCTGGCAGTCTAGGCTAAGTTTGTGCCAAGCCGGCCCAAAGTGAGTTTCAGTTGGGCCGGTCTCGACTTCCTTACCCAGAAAGAAAAGAACGAACATCCGGGCCCATCACCGCCAGAGGCAGCCCAGCCCGAATACACAAAAAGGCCCCCACATTAAATTGGCGACTTCACTGGGGAGTTGAGAAAAAGATAGGGACGAAAAGCCCACGCAAACAGATGCCTCCAAAGTCCAGGACAACTCGAAACATGAGTGCCGTACCCTCACAAGCAGAGTCGAGGCCCACAACGCCTCGCCAACCATAACCTAACCAGGCAGAAGGTGCCAACGGAATGGGGGCTGACCCCCAACCGCCACCAAGAATCCCTACCGACAATGCCAACATTTTCATTGAAGTTTTACAGTCACTACAACATTCGCAGCAGCAAATGATGAAGGAAATCCGTCAGCTGAAGGCTGACAAGACAAAGGAAAAGGGAAGCCAGCATGACCCCGAGCATGCGACAGACAAAGAAGAGACACCGGCGGGAGGTGTCCCACACAATACAGAACAACGTTTCATCACTATGGCTGAAGTGGCCGCCCTCTTGAAGCAGGAGAGGACCAGGGCGCCAAAGGAAAGATTCTATGCACGAAGGCCTCCCTACCCACTGAGAGTACTCAGCAAACCATACCCCGAGAGGTATGAACCGAAGGCTTTCGCGCAGTACGATGGTAGGAAGGGAAGTGCTGTTGAGCACGTAAGTAAGTTCATTGATACACTTGGCCCTTATGCCGCAGACGAAGACTTATGTCTTCGAGAATTTTCTAAATCATTATGTGACCGGGCTTACACCTGGTACATTGGATTAAAGCCAGGAACGATCCCAACATGGGATGATATGGTAGACGTATTCTGTACCAAGTACTTTCATGGAGAGGAGACAATGACGCCTGCAACTCTGCAAGCAACCAAACAAAGAAACGGTGAAGATTTGATGGAATACATCAAGAGATTCAGGGACATAGCACTCGACTGCTATGACCATTGTGAAGAAAGGACGTTAGTTGAAATGTGCATGACGAACATGATCAGGGAATACAGGGCAGTCCTCGAAAATTTGAAAATCTCCCAGTTTGCCTAGCTATTGCAGAAGGCAAGAAAGACGGCCCAGTCTGTGAAGCCAAGCTCGGACAAGAGAAGTGCCCCGCAGGCAATGGCAGCATCCACTGGAGAACAGAAAAGGAAGATCGGGGGGAGGGAATACGACACCCCCCCACCAATACCATGCACCTCAAAAGAGCTAGACGTACTGCTAGACAAATGGATAGCAGACGGAGTTTTCAAACCTAATCAGGTTGCTAGGGAACCCACCGAGGAAGAAAGGAGGGACCCACGCTTTTGTCGCTTACATAATTATGTCCAACATTCTACTGCAGAATGTTGGGCGCTCCGCAGATTAGTGCACCGCAGAATAAAGGAAGGGACTTTAGAACTGTCCCAACAGGAAGTCCAAAGAAACCCGCTTCCAAACCATAAAGGGAAGGGGATAGCAACAGTGATAATTTGTGCCGACCCAAGAGAGGACGGAGAAGAAAACATGGCTTTGCCCGCGGCGGCCATAACCACTCTACAGTAGAGTTCCAAGTTCAGAAACTTGTTTGACCAGCTAGGACTCTCAGCAAAGGAAAGAAAGGTAGCCACAGAGGCCTTGGTGAGCATCGCCTCTGGTGCAGGAGTAGAATGCCTATTGGTAGAAATGTCAGGGGAAAGGGCTCTCTTACAGGAGTCAACCGAAATTACCTTTAGTGAAGAAGACATGGAAGTAGGGTATCCGGACCACAGGAGACCCTTGTACCTGGCGACATCCATAAATCAAATCCCCATAAAGAGAGCTTTAGTAGACACAGGCGCTTCTGTGAATCTCATCCCATTAAGCACTCTGCAGGCAGCCGGAATTCCAGAAAGGAAGATTCAGGGATGTCCGATGGAAGTAACAGGATTTGGTGGAAGGGGTGAGTACACAGCAGGCCACATTCAGTTGTGGTTGAAAGTGGGGCCCATAGCCTCTTTAGCACGGTTCCACGTAGTAAAAACTGAAGTGTCCTACCACGCGCTTCTGGGGAGGCCATGGTTGCATAAACACCGGCTGGTCCCATCCACCTATCACCAATGTGTGAAGGGGAGATTGAACGGCAGGATGATACGTGTGGCCGCAAATCCCTCGCCGTTCGAGCAAGCAGAAGCCCACTTGGTGGAAACTATGTTCTACGATCAATGGGCTCCTTCTAGGGAGAGCTCAGTGTCAAGGCCTCTAGGTACTTTCGTGCCTAGATGGGAAGATGTCCAAAATGATCCAGAGCCCGATCTAAGGGAGTTATTGGCAAGAAAAAGACGAAGGAAAGAGACGCCTGCCGCAGAACTTGAAGACGCGCCCCAATGCGTTAGAGTCCGAAGCTCTGACGGCAGAATCATTTACAAATTATGAAGATACGTGAGGCCCACGATTACCCAAACGGGCCCCACTCAAGAAGAACAGCACGAAGGTTTGATGTGTTGCAGAGTCCAAGAAAGTCCGGAGGAAAGAAATAGCGAAGAGGAAAATGAAAGAGTTGCAGCCGAAAAGGAAGTGCAGGTCATGGCAGAAGAGGAAATGGAGGAAATTGACCTAGGGTCTGTCTCACAAGGACTGAGACCCATCTCAATCAGTGCAAGTTTGACAAAAAACGAGAAAAAGGAGTTGATACAATTGCTAAAAGAATTCAAAGATGTGTTCGCATGGGACTACAGTGAAATGCCAGGGTTAGACCCTGGGCTAGTAGCACATACGTTAAATGTGGACCCGCAGGCCAGGCCAGTGGTTCAGCCTGCCAGAATATTTCACACAGAAATAGAGGGACAGATAGTCAGAGAAGTGCAGAAACTGCTAGCCGCAAGATTCGTTAAACCTATTCAACACCCTCGCTGGCTATCCAACATAGTGCCAATAAAGAAGAAGAACGGCCAGATCAGGTATTGCGTAGATTTCAGGGATCTCAACAAAGCATGCCCGAAGGACGAGTTCCCATTGCCCAATATGGACTTATTGATAGATTCCGCGGCAGGAAGCGCCATGTTCTCGTTCATGGATGGTTTCAGCGGATACAACCAGATCAGGATGGCATCAAAAGATGCAGAGAAGACCGCTTTCAGAACACCCATGGGAAACTTTCACTACACTGTGATGCCTTTCGGGTTAAAAAATGCAGGCGCAACGTATCAACGGGCAATGACAGCTATATTTCATGATATGATGCATCAGGAATTAGAAGACTACGTGGATGACATAGTAGTCAAGTCAACAAAGAGAGAAGAACATTTCCATGTGCTGAAAAGGGTATTCGAAAGGTGCAGGGCCTTCAAGTTGAGAATGAATCCCCTCAAATGCGCGTTTGGTGTGTCCTCAGGGAAGTTCTTGGGCTTCCTGGTGCACAGCAGAGGGATAGACGTTGACCCAGCAAAGGCTACGACCATTGCAACCGTGAGACCTCCAACCTCGGTAAAAGAACTGAAAAGCTTCTTGGGAAAAGTCTCATATATTCGAAGATTTATCCCCGGGTTGGCATCAATCACCTCGGCCTTTACCAAGCTGTTGAAGAAAGGGCAAAACTTTGCATGGGGAGATGCGCAGCAGGCAGCCTTCAAGAAGCTGCAGCAGATCATGATGAACCTCCCTACAGTGCAAGCCCCAATACACAAAAGGCCTTTACTGCTTTACATGGCTACCAATCCACATGCCATTGGCGCCTTAATTGCCCAAGAAGATGAAGGTGGCACTGAGCAACCCGTATATTACATCAGTCGCGTCCTGAAAGACGCAGAAACTCGTTATCCAAGGGCAGAAAGAGCCTGTTTGGTTATTGTCTATGCCTCCCAAAGATTGCGCCATTACTTCTTGGCTTATGAAGTATGGCTGATGACTAAGTCTCATGCCATCAAAGCTTTGTTACAGCAGCCAATCCTCTCTGGCAGGATATCACAATGGCTATTGCAACTATCACAGTATGATTTAAGAATGGGGGCGCCCCGAGCAGTGAAAAGCCAGGCTATAGCAGATTTATTGGCCCAGTTCCCAGGGGAAGAAGAGTTTCCACTGGACTACGAAGTCCTAGGGGAAGTAGCCATGGCGGAAGAACTCAAAGAGCAATGGGTAATGAAATTTGACAGATCTTCTACTGCCCAGTCTGGAGGAGTTGGGGTAGTTTTGTATCATGAGGAAGATAAAGCAGTAGCGCTATCATTCAAGCTGGAGTTCCCCTGTTCAAACAATACGGCTGAATATGAAGCTTATTTAACTGGGCTGGCCACAGCCCTTGAGATGGGAGTCAAGCATTTGAAGGTATTAGGTGATTCCAATTTGGTAGTCTGCCAGACCAAAGGGAGTTTTTCCCTTAAGGAACCCAGTCTGGCCCCATACAGAGCAATGGCCCAAAAGATGGAAGAAAAGTTCTTAACTTTCGAGATAGAACATACCCCGAGAAATGAGAATCGGTTTGCCGATGCATTGGCCGCACTAGGGTCACAAGTAATGTTTGAAGGAAAAAGCACCAGAGTGGAAGTTTGCAAAAGGGAAGAATCCATAATTGAAGTATTGAAAGAAAGGTTCCAAGAAGAACACTGCGAAGAGGATTGGCGGACACCCATGAAGGAAGTTTTGACGGGAGAGGAGGAAGCTATGGAACTAAAAGTACTCAAAGACTACGCCTTAATGAAGGGAGAGCTATACCGCAGAATGCCAGGAGGAGTTTTATCCAGATGTGTGAGGCAAAAAGAGGCCCAGAGGAAATTGAAAGAAGTACATGAGAAGACTTGTGGATCCTGCGGAGAAGTCAGCCTTTACCGCAGATTGCAAAGGGCGGGCTTTTATTGGCCAACTATGAGCAAAGACGCAGATCAAGTCCAAACCCAGTGCGAGAACTGTAAACTTGCGATAGACAGAGAAGAAAGTTACGCTGCATTCATCAGCGAGGATTGGAGAAACCCCTTCATACAATACCTGACAGAAGGCATCTTGCCGCAGAAGCACAGCGAAAAATATAAGCTAAGGAGGCTAGCCACGCGCTACTTCTTGCATAATATGACCCTGTTCAAAAAGGGATACGACGGGGACCCTTTAAGGTGTCTAGGCCCTGAGGAGGCAAGGGAAATGATAAAAGAAGTACACTCAGGAGAGTGTGGGGAACACCAAGGGAAGAAAAGGCTTTATAGGTGCCTGCTGCAAATGGGCTATTACTGGCCTACCATGAAAAAGGACACGGCAGAATTTGTGAAAAAATGCCACAGTTGCCAAGTACAAGCCAACTTGATTCACACTCATCCACAGAACCTGCATAGCATGGTCACGCCATGGCCCTTCCATACTTGGGGGCTTGATTTAGTTGGACCAGTGAATCCGCCATCGCGAGGGTATATATGGATATTAGTGGCTACAGAATACTTCACTAAGTGGGCAGAGGCAGTGCCGCTTCGAAGAGCCACAGGAGGGGCGGTGGCAAACTTTATCAAGGAAAACATAATTGTAAGGTTTGGGGTTCCCCACAGGATCATCAGTGATAACGGTACCCCTTTTGTCAATAGTGAGGTGAGGAGAATGCTAGAGTTTTATCAAGTCAAATATCACCGGTCATCACCATATTACCCTCAAGGAAACGGGCAAGCAGAGGCAACGAACAAGACTCTTATAAAAATCATCAGTAAAATGAGCCAAGAATATACGGGAGGATGGGCAACGCATCTGCCAGACGCCCTTTGGGCTTACAGGAGCTCGCCTAAGTCAGCCACAGGTTTTTCTCCTTTTTCCTTGGTCTATGGAACTGAAGTAGTGAGCCCAGCAGAAAAGATGACCCCGTCCCTAAGGGTCATGCAGATGCAAGAAAAGGAAAATGATGAAGAGGTCTTTGCGGCAGAAAGGTGCGAAGACTTGGAAGGACTTGATGAAAGAAGAGAGAAGGCTCAAGAGCACAGCCGCAGATACAGGCAAAAAAATGACTGAGGCTTATGGCAGGACGACTAAAGAAAGAATATTTGCAGAAGGACAACTAGTCCTGAAAGTGGCAGACTATGTTAGGAGGGGCCTGGCAAGACCATCAAAGTTCGCACCAAAGTGGGAGGGACCCTTTGTGATAAGAGAAGCGCATCCAAGTGGATATTACCACTTGACTCAGACGGATGGAAAAGATTTAATGGATCCCATCAACGGCAAATGGCTGAAACGCTACTACGCCTAGGGAGAAAAGCACTGTGATTATCCCTTACCCTTTTGTTTTGTCAAAAGCTGCCATGTTTCTCTTTTACTCTGTTCTTTATTTTTCGAAGATGACTATGTCACAAATCAAATCTTGTAACTTGCTTCTTTGCAATGAAAAGCACGAAATATTTGTTATCATAGCAAAAAAAAAAGAGTAGCAAAGTATAGCATCATAAGTATAGCATCATAAGTGTAGCATCACAAACATAGCATTACGAAGTTAAATTACAAACCCAAACTATGGCAAGCAAGCCCAAATAGGTGCTACAGAAAACATAACGTACTAAACAGAGTAATAAGGCAAAAGGGAAAAACAGCAAAATAAGGGAGAAACTGCAGCATTGTCAATAAAGTCCGAAGATAAGTGACTGATCCCCAAAACGACTAAGTCCTCCCACGCTAGAAAGAAGACGCTCTCTACGGCCCTCCAAATCTGCCACTTCCTTTCTCAAAACTGCAAGGCGAGAGTCAATGGCATCAACAGTAGGCTGAACTCTCCTCATAAAAACTGCTCGAGCAATCTCTCGAAGGTGATCCAAGACGAACTCCACTGCGAAGCCAACGCTGATAAGCTCCTGCACTGCGGCCCTCCATTGCAGGATCCTCTCGGTGGAGACAGTATCCACGAAGTTGTGCTCAATGTCGTTCAGCACGCCGCCTAACATCCTTAAGAAATGCTCCCTGACTGATCGGCCAAGTCGGAATTCCCGCATAAAGTCTCCGCGACTATCATAAATCATCACCAAATGAGGAGCACAGTCTGCAGGAACTCTGAAGCCATGAAAATCTATGTAAGGGAGTTCGGAGCCCCAGAAAGAAGCAGGATCCAGGTCGTTGACTTCAGACTGGTCAAAACGCACAAAGAAGGCCGCAGCCTCACCCACAGGATCTGGAAGGGTGACAGAGCTACTGCCCATCTCGAAGTGAGAAGACACTGAAGGAAGCGGACCTGTCAAAGAACGCAAAGGTCAAGATGAGGAACCATGGTAAGAATGAAAGGGAGAGAAGCCCACGGAGAAGAAGTAAAAGAAATAAGACTTACCAGAGCCAACAGTGACAGGGGCTATGGGGAAAGCAGAGGCAGGAACAGAAAGCGCCGCAGAAACAGACGCCGTAAATATAGCGGAGACTGGCATGGAAGATGTGGTAGGAATGGGTAATGTGGGCATGGCAGGAGAATCTGTCGCAGGCACCCCCACGGTAGCTGAAATGTCTAACTCCCCAAAAGTCACTACAAAACAGGGAAGTGGACATACAAATAAAAAGGGAAAGGAATAAAGTTTGACAGAGAAAGAAGAAGAAAAGGGTTAAGGAAGAAGTACCCATTGCCTCGGGTGGAACGCCATTCTCTTCCTCAGACTCTGAAACTCTCCTCCCCAAGCCAGGTTCGTCCTCAGGATCCTCAAAGACCTCCTCAGACTCCTCAGAGGATAACTCAGTACGGGATTCACGTGTGGCAGAAATGGGGATGGAGGAGGGAGTGACTACCAAAGAGGAAACGTCCTACACTGCCTGAGAGAGAGCAGCAAAAGGGTCACCCGTAGAGATAATGAGCGGTGTAGCAGGAGTAACTTCAATTTCAGCCGTAGCAGGAGGGGTAGTTCCCCTTTGCACAGAAGGTGTCACGGCAGGAGCAGGGATGGCCTCACTAACCTCTCCAATATGAGTACCCTCATCCATGGGTACCGGTCCAGTAGGAGAGGCAGTGGCTGCAGGAGGAACAGGTGTTGCAAACTCAACTCCACCAAAAATGTCTTCCGCAGGAGTGCCCATAGGGGCAGAAAGCTCCTCGGCCGTAGGGCGATATATGGAAAGAGGCTCAGGCTCATCCTGAAAGGCAAAACGAAGAAAGGATGTAAAAACCGAACCAATTCTTTGAGCAAATAAAGCGAATGAAGACAAAAATGTAACAGAGTGGACAAGTGCAGAAGCAAAGAGAAACATACCTCTGATTCTGGTTCCTCAAGCATAATAGGACGGGCAGCTGACGTATCCTCCTTCTGCTTAAACTGCAAAAGCAAAAGGGAATAAGAAAAGGAGTTAAGGAAAAGTCAGCCAAGATTCAGAATGAGTCAGAAACAAGAGGACATATATATGTATATGTGTACTTGAAAGTCAAAAGCAAGGAAAAGTCTTTTGGAAACTTACCCTTCGCTGAGCTGCAGACAAGGGATGGGGAGTTATCTTCCTTTTGCTGCCTCGTGTTCTGCTGGCAGGAGTAACGCTTACAGGAGACTGAGGAGTGGTAGACTTGGACTTACTGACAGACTTAGGCTTAGCAAAAACTTTCTTGGCCGACGCAGGAATGTTCACAACTTTGACTTTCTTTCCCCAACTTGAGGGATAATCACCTGTGTGCCAAAACCATCCCCTTTTCTCCTCATTCCACTCGAAGTTGGCGGATCGGCTCTGTTTCCTAGCATAGGCCAGCACGGACTTGGAAGGGAGGAGTAATCGAGGATTGGGGGAGATAACCATACTAAGTCCCTCAGGAGGAATGAGAGAGAAACCACAACTGCCCGCCAACTCTCCATCAAACGAATTCATGACAAGCTGCCAATAGAGGTGCATAGCAGCAGTGCAGATACCTTCCCTCGAAGAACCAGCAATAGTGACTGCACTAAAACGCTCTCTCCAAAAGTCAAAAGCTGTATGCCGCAGAAAGGGCCTAGCCGAAGTAGGATACTCCGCAAGGATGGAGAGGTCATCAGGAATGTCCTGATCCAGGCCAAACTGCCTCCTCACTCTATTGGCAGGATAATGAACAAACCTAACACCCTCATCTGCTAAGTAGGGCAGCCACCCAGGATTGGTGGCAGCTAAATATGTGATACCCGTCTCATCAAAGCCAGCCAGCGGGGTAGTAGTGCCAACAGTATCAACAAACGGACCCATTACCGAGTCAACACAAGTAAAACCAGGACGCAACTGTCTATAAGCTCTCCAGAAAAAACCAACACCCTCATCAAAAGACTCAACAACAGAATAATCAATGGGCTTCAAACCAGACCAACGAAAAGCCAAAGGGAAATCGAACTCAAACCTGCCACAAAAATCAGTGATAGCACGCGGACAAGACTGGTACTTCTCCTTGGCAAATCGGACAGGCCTACACTTCGCCAAATATTGAGCACAACGCTCAAACAACAACTGCTACAGAATAGTGCTGTGTACGGAAGAAGAAACAATGTGGCAGGAACCAGCCTGACTTTCATCGCTCCGCAGGATGTCCAATTGCACATATAAATGTCCTAAGAACATGGGGGCTAGCGGCAGACTCACCCCAGCAGATATTTTAATGGCCAAACGAAAATATAATGGCTTTATGGCGTAATGGGGAGGAGACCCAAAGACAAACTTCGAAAGCCAAAAGGCAATAAAGGCAGCACGACGAGCAACGGCAGAAAACTTAGAGGAAGAACTAACCCAATAAAACAACTTGGCGTTTCCGGTCATCCTCTTCCTCAACTCTGCTTCAATGTCTTCTTCTTCTGGAGAAAGCTCAATAGCGGCAGGATCGGCATCCCCAAGGATGGGCAAAAGTAACTGATTAGCCACGTCCTCAAGAGTAACCGTGACTTCACCACAGGAAAAGAAGAACGTATGGGTGGCGGAACACCACCGGCGAACCAAGTGGCGAAGGTTATAGAGGTCGCGAAAGTTGGAAAGGCTTCGGGAAAGGACGACGGCCTTTAGAACGCCGGCCCTCTAAAGCAAACCCATGAAATGTGTATCTAACAACTCGCTGTCAACCCATTCTTTCCAACCCAAGGCGGTGCTAGACCCAAATTCGAAATGAATAGGCACAGAGAGGGCGACACCTTGACGAATGACCAAATCGGAGATGGAGGAAGACACCGGAGCCCAAGAAATATTAAGGTTTCGCCGGCAAAGAACGAGCCACACACGGCGCGGCGGTGGCGACACATAATCTCCAGGGGCCCTAGGGAAGTGAGGACTGAGACTATACCAAGGATCAATCAAGGGGGCGCACTCGCTGTCTGGGTCGCGCCGCGCTTCCTCCTCCTCAGAACGGTCCGAATCGGAGTGCACATCCTCTTCTTCTATTTCTTGTTCCACCGGAGGGTCCACGGCGACGCTTTTCCCTTTACGGCGAGAAGAAGCTTGACTTTTCACCGGTGCCATAACAGGAGGGTTTGAACGGAGCAAGGAAGGGATGGGTGTTCGAGAGAAAGATGATGATGGGGAAAGAAAAATATTTTGAAATAAAAGAAGTTTGTGTCTGCGTTGGGAAGGGATTCTTCTCTTAAATACCTGAGTAATTAAGGCCGGCATGAAGAGAGGTGACGAGTCAGCCATTAAGAAGATAATGAAATTAATGAGGCAGCAGTTATGCTTTAAAAGTAACCACCATTTTGGGAAGATCGAAGAGTTGTCACTGTTCACGGTAAGAAAAGATATGTATATGCAGGAAGGAGTTTGTGGTTTCAAAAAGCCCGCGAAGGAAAAGAAAAGAAGTGGAAAAAGACAAAAAAGTCCTTCATTCACATATGAACCGCAAGAGCGCTCCATATGTTCAGGGGGCTAAATGTTGAGGGTCATTTTTGTAAAGACGGCCCAATCCAGCAAGACGGGCAATGAGAGTGGCAGGCACAGAATAAACTATCAGGCCCAAGCGGCAGGAAGAATAGAACATAGGCCCATAACATGAGTAAATGGGTCTTGAGAAAGCAAATGGGCCCAAAGGACCCGGAAAGAGAGAAATGACACCCATGGGCAATGTATGGTATGAGAAAGCAAGAATGGGCCGTGACAGGCCCGAAGTGATGTAAAGAGAGTAGGGGTTAATGGCAAGCCCATGAGCCCCAAAGATGAGTATACAGTAGTTGGGCCGGGGAAGCCCAATGAAATTAGTAAAAGCCCATGGGAGTAAAGAATTGAAACGGGACAAAGGAGCCCAAATGGGACAAAGGAGCCCAAAAGTGATGAAACGGGCCGAAGATGCCCAAAAGAATGCAATGGGACAAAGGAGCCCGAAAGCAAGGAAATGGGCCAAGGAAGCCCAAGGGAAGTAAAAAGACCGCGGGCCCAAAAAGAAAAAAGAAAAGGGATTATAAAGCCCATGAGTAAAAAACACCAGTGGACTCTCTTGAGTCACTGGGGGAAAAGAATGGAATGGCAGGTTCTAAAGAAGGCCTAGCAAGAACACATTATTATAGCAAGAAGTGCTAAGTAATGAGATAAGGCGTAAACATAAACCAGGGAATGGGCCAAGAAAGATGTGAAAACCCAGCATTAACAAGGGCCCAACCCCGAAGGAAAGAAAACGCTCCAGCCCGCGAGAGAGAATGAAGAAGTATGGCAGACAAATGCAAGCAAAGCTTCAGAGCACAACAAGCACATGGGCCGCAGGCAGGCCCTTTTCAAACGTACTTGACAGGAAAGCATGCGCAAAGCCCAGGCGTCACCAGCCTGTACCCAGCCAATATGGGTCATGGTGGGGCCACGAGTCAGTAGAAAGAGGTAAAGGGGGGTGCGGTTTGGTGGTGGGGAGGAGGGAAAAGACCTATTTCACGGTCTCTGCCCAAACCCTTTTGGGAGGTATGTCCTGCTGGGATGACAAACCGCCCAAAAGAGGTAAGATTGGGGAGGGAACGTTGGGTGCATGCCATAGGAAGAGAGAGAGAGAGCATTTAAAACCACGGCAAGAAAGCAATGCCACGGCGGACAGAAACAGGACTCACCTGTCTTTATCTGGCAAGGGTAAGCAGTATGCAGACGGTGGTCGGCAAGCATGCCTAAACCAGACAAAGGCCGTTAAGGGGTGAAATAGTAAAAGAACAACCACGGTAGGCCCTGTAAAAGGAGCCTTGCCGTGCCCTGTAAAGGGGACCGAAAAACAGAGGAAGAAAATCATAGAAAGAAAACTAAGAGAAAAAGAAAAGGAAAAGAAGAAAAAGATAAGAAAACAACTTGTGAGGATAAAGGACATGCACCAATAGATCTTTTCTCCCCTCTCCCCCTCAAAATCACACTCTCTAAGGAATAATTAAGCAAGTGAAAACTCCCTTCGGACATCCAACGTTCAGGTCCGATTCCCTCAAAGTTATTAATCCCCACGGCAAGATATTCTCCTGGGAGGTTAATCTCATTGAGAGGAAACGTTCTTCCTCTTTGAAGGATTGTCATCACGGGTTTGGTTCTTTTTACTGAATGACTATTTTGATTAAGCCTCCATTGTTGTCCAATCCATTGTTCTTTCTTTAGAAAGTCATTATTATTGTTATTATTGTTACTATTGTGATACTCGGTCATTGCTATTATTAGTTGCTGCATTCCGTTGTTTTCTTTTTCATCATTGTTATATCTGTCTGCTGTAATCTTTTTCTTTGTAATAACTCTGCTTACCGTAAGGGTGAGCCTGGCAGTCTAGGCTAAGTTTGTGCCAAGCCGGCCCAAAGTGAGTTTCAGTTGGGCCGGTCTCGACTTCCTTACCCAGAAAGAAAAGAACGAACATCCGGGCCCATCACCGCCAGAGGCAGCCCAGCCCGAATACACAAAAAGGCCCCCACAATATGTGTGTGTGTGCGCGCGCACGTGTGTGAATTAATTCAAGTGGTGCAAAATTGATAATCCAATTAAAATTTAATTGGATTTTCTCTAAATTTTTTCTATTAATATATATATATATATATTGGAATTGTTGAATATTTTAGGAGTTTGAACTATGATTTCTCAATGTTTTTAAGTCACTATATACATTCCTTACAATCTAGAGGTGCAACTCCTTCTGGGTAAGGAGGTGGAGCTCTTGCAGCTAGGGCTGGACATGGCGCTCCTACTAGTGGTGGCAGGCATGGAGCAGATCGCAAAGGTGCAAAAGGACATGGAGTTGGTCGCGAAGGTGCAAAAGGACATGGGGCTGGTCGTTGTGCATGGAAAACTTCAGCCCACTCAATCATTGTTCATAGAGAACTTCCTATTTGTGTTTTTGTTTGTGTTTATATATCTTATTCAAAATTTTGAGTTAAAAAAATCACAATTATGCCCCAGGAGGGGTGGCCCAGCGGTGTGGGAACCCGCGTGCATGCTCATGGTCCCTTGTTCGAGTCGTGGCGGGTACCATGTGGGGGGGTTTTATGGCATGCATTGCGCCCCACACTCTAACTCTCTTGGGGTGCTAAGGTGAGATATGTGGCGCCCTGGTCACAGTTGCTATGGCTCAATCCAACATTCTCTAGCGGGGGGATGCCCCTATTAAGTCACGCCCTGGGGGGTAAGTCACATATGGTCGCTCCCGCCTCCCTTTTCGTTCATCAAAAAAAAAAAATCACAATTATACAATTCAAATTAAACTTTTTTTTAGAAGAGGTTCAAATTATAAATGGTATTACCTTACACTTTTTTTAAAACCATACATTTCTAAAATATGTAATGGTTTCTCAATTATACATGGTATTAGCTTGCACTTTTTTTAAATCATACATTTCTAATATATGTAATGGTTTCTCATTATATATATATATATATATATTGGAATTGTTGAATATTTTAGGTGTTTGAGCTATGATTTCTCAAAGTTTTTTAAGTCACTATGTATATTCCCTACAGTCCGGAGGTGCAGCTCCTACTTGGTAGGGAGGTAGAGTGCTCCTACAGCTAGGGTTGGACATGGCGCTCCTACTGGTGGTGGCAGGCATAGAGCAGGTCACAGAGGTGCAAGAGGACGTGGGGCTGGTTGCGATGATTGAGGTGGTTAGCTAGGACAAAATAAAACAAAGATTTGATGGACAACATGCTTGGGACACTTTTGCATTTTGAAAAATTGTGGGATGTGACATTTATCTTTTATTTCCTTTCAGTTAAATTTTCAATACAATTTATCTAGTTATCTTTTATTAAGTCTTTTAGATCTTATTCTTGCTTTCTTAAATTGATATAAGATTAAGATAATTAGGTTTTTCTGTCGCTAAGAAAGTTGGAGCCTTCACCTTCTCTTAGGCAATAGAATTGGCATTCCTCGGAAGGTGTTTTGTGTTTCCCTAAGATAACTAGTTTATCACTACTTACCATCTATAATTTATTGTGAAAATATTATGGGAGTAGTACTTCTCTAAAAGAATAAGTGTGCAATTGGTTCCATTTAATTGGGTGCCTTTTCAACTTAAATTAATGGCTATCTTTTTAAGCACAACATTTTGGACTCATTGAAAATGGTGAGATTGTGTACACCAAACTTATTTCTTTCTTTCTTCGCTAATAACTTTATAACTTAACTGACGCCTCTTCATGCACAAATTATTTGAGAGTTTAAGGAGGAAAAAATTCGAATTGTGAGATTAACAACATATTGTAACTATCTTTAAAATAAATAAATAAAAACTTATTTCTTTCTCATATATATATATATAATTCATTTATTTCTACCTCACTTTAAGTAAATAAACAAATAATTAAAGTTACAGAAAATTGAGCTTATTCAAGCTAACACGAAGTCATTTTTTATTATTTAAAGTCTAAAAATATGACTTCATTAGAATAGAAGTTAAAAGATGAAGATGAAAGTTCATGGTAATATATATATATATATATATACATTATTCATTTATTTCTACCTCACTTTAAGTATATAAGCAAATAATTAAAGTTACAGAAAATTGAGCTTATTCAAGCTAGCACGAAGTCATTTTTTATTATTTAAAGTCTAAAAATATGACTTCATTAGAATAGAAGTTAAAAGATGAAGATGAAAGTTCATGGTAACTCTAGTCTTTAGAGGCATTTTCCAAAGTCAAAGTTTTCCTTCTCCATGGTAAGATGGAAGAAAGTAAAAGCGTGTGTGTGAGAGTCAGTTTCTAAGCAAGTAAGAAAGATGGGGTTTGTGTGTAGTTTTTATTTATTTTTAATCATTAACAGTCTTGACCCAAATCTCGATCACTATATAGTATATAGTCAGCTTTTGAATCAAGCTGCCTGGCATCGCAATCACAACTATCCAATTATACTAATACAAAAGGACAGCTTAAGTGGCTTGAAATAAGCACGTAATTAGGTAATGTGTGGTGTGAGCTTGTGAAAGTAAATCCTATATTGATTTTCTCATTATAATTTATTATAAATCATCTTTGATCCCACCTGATATAAATGTTATTTGAGACGAGAATTTCAAAAAATAAAAAAAATACAAACTTCTATACAAATTAACCTGAAGTATAATTTGCAAAGCACCACGCATCACGTGCTCAGCAATTATCTGCAGGTCAGTTTGTACAAGTTTGGACAAAATTAGAAATTTAGAAGTTATTATTGCGCACCTTTTATGTGATAATCACATCACAAGGTACAAGATTTTATGAGCTGAGAGGGACAAAGATCGAGATTCAAGTTTTCAGGAAAGAGTTTTACAAATATTAAATTAGGTTAAGTAGAATTCTATCTCCAAAAAAAAAAAAAAAAAAAAAAAAAAAGAACTTAATAGTTCATTCTTTTTCTTTTTATTGATAAGCTACTCACAACTGAATAGGTTAATAAAACTATTTGAGTTTTTGTTTATTAGAATCAGTGAGGGTCATTATCATTCAAAAAAATAGAATCTGTAAGGATCTTTCCAGTTCATCCATTAAATTAAAATGACCCCATCCATAATGTGTATAACATATGCACAAGTCAAAAGTGATTCTTTCCTATTCAGACCAAAAAAAAAACAAAACAAAGTGATTCATTCCCATTCCTTGTGCCAACAACTTCAGTTAATTTTTCTTCAGCCATAAATTTTTTTTTTGAGGGGAATAAAATTAATTTGTTGATGGCCCTACCTGATGGGTTTTTATATACCTTTACTACTACATAAAATAAGAATAAGGTTTCTTAAATTTCTTGGGCTAAATAAATAAGTTATTGTTGATCTCAAAAAAATAAAAAAGCATGACACATGCATAAAGATGGGCCACCAATGCCTTCCTTTTTTTTCAAATATAGGCCGAAGTTTGTTGCTCTTTTTTCTGATGAAAAGATTTGATATTCTTAAACACAAAGCAATGGTTATTTGCATATATAATCAAACTTTAAAACCAAAATTCGACAAATCAGTTCCACCAAAACAAAGACATTAATAATTTCCCGATAGTCCTTTTTTTTTAGAATTAAAACTTGAAAGACCCAAGTCATGGACAAATGAGCCCTTAATTTGTTCAACTATTGACTTCATACCTAGGAAACTCCGTGTACCAATTTTTCTAAGGTATGACTATTAAGTGATAACCAAGAAAGTGTCCAATTGGGTTTATGTGATATCATTGCTAATAGTGTACATCATGTGCTTGTTGATAATTTAGCCCCATGAAGCCAAAGAATATCTGAAATCTTTGTCCTCTCTCTGTGGTTGCTGAGAAAATTCGATTAGAATTAGATGTATATTTAGGTTGAAAGGTTGAGAAGTGGACCCTAGACTCAATTTCGTGTCAAAAAAGTAGACTTCTTTGAGGTCTAAAAAATGATGGCGTAAGGTAAAAGAGACAAAAAGATGTGTCTGTGTTAGCATTTTCAACATGCTGTTTTTTTAGTTTTTACTAAACTATGAAAAGAAACGTGAGCAAATTTACTGTGCTAGGTTCTCTAAAGAGGAAACTTTGAAATCAATAAATGACAAACAAAGGTCATTTTGGATCAAATCGTGTTCCTATGATCTTTAATGGTTAAGACTAGTTAAAGAGGTAGAGATTAGGTCCACACGGAAATAACACAGAATTGTTTGATACTTCACCTTGGTCAAAGGTAAAAGAACCATTATATATGACCTTGAATAGAACTTGCTCGTAGACCAAGCTGGTTGTATAGTCTATGTTCCAACAATGGGGGCTAAAGTGCGCATACTTAATGTTGAGTGCCCCATGATTGCTGTCATGGACTATGAAATTTCATTCGCAGAACAAATTGGATGACCATCCACTTATATTTTGACTATAATATGAAAACGACACCAGTATGACACGAGTGCGACACAGGTACGATACCTTAAATAAAGTGTTCATGCTTTCTAAGTTAAAAATACACATAGATCTTTACTTAAATCGACATGTAATAAGTTCGAGAAATTTTCTAGACACTATTTTCAAAGAAAATTAAGTTCAAAAAGAGAATTTTTTTTTTTTTTTTAAATCTATAACCTTAAAGCAATTTTAGGTTTACTTTAAAAAAATTTCCTCCAAACTTGTTTAAAAAGAAATTAACGTTCAAAAAGAAAGAAGAACAGTAATCTTAAAGCAAATGTCGGCTAGAGCCTAGAGTGCACAATTCAGCTGACTAGTGGTCCACACAAAAAATTGCTTCTTTCCATTTACACGGCTTTAGGTACAACCCAGCCGTGGTCCTTTCTTTGTTCTATAATTTGACTACTTTGACTTTGAGTTTGACAAAGCCCAAAGAGGGGTTCAAAGTTCAAACATGGACTTCTCAGCCCAAGTGGCAGTAGAAGTCAAGAGAGTCCCTCCGATTTCTCATCGTTCCCATTATGGAAGAATTTCAAAATTGGCCCAAAAATGCTAGTTGGGTCACATAAATCCTAAAAGTCATTGTTGTTTTTTCGGCCCAAAATGGCCAGTACAATCATGAGATTCAAGGTCCATTAACCACCGGAATAATGCTAGCTGGCTAGGGACACGTCTAACTACACCCCCAAATCTGCAACATTCTTAAGTGTCACATTATGATTGATGCACCTAAGTTTTTTTTTTTTTTTTTTCCAAAAAATACCAGTGATGGTCCTATGGGTAAGTGCTACAATTCAACTATAAGGGTACGTTTGGTACGCTATAATAGGTCTTGTAATGGAATAGTTATTCATGTGTAATATCAATTCAATTATTTGGTTGCATCTTTATTACATGGATTAGTCATTACATTGGAATAACTATTCTTCAATTTGAAGAATAGTTATTCCTCTTTAAAATGGATGTAATAGCTATTCCGTAGTGCATATAATAGATTTTAAAATTAATATATTTCCAAAAATATAAAATTTCCTTATACATAATCTTTTACAAGCTTTTCTTATGTAACAACCAAACTTATGAATAGTAATAGTTATTCCATTACAATATCATTTATTCCCAGTAATAAAGATTACTATTCTTAATATAATCTACATTCAGTGTACCAAACGTACCCTAAGTTAATATTTAAGCATGTTGTAACTTGTAACTCATGTTTGCGGTAACTCATGTCAACATTTAATAATACAATAGTTGAAAGAGGAACTGTAATATCTTAAAACGAGTACAAGACCATGGCACCAACAAAAATGATTAGTATATTGGTGTTGCTTAGAGGTGTGCATGGGTCGGGTTGAGTTGGGTTGGGTTAAGGGGATTTTTTGTCCCAACCCACTATGGTGCGTCAAAAAAAATTCAACCCAACCCATCACATAAGTCCAGCCCAACCCACATGGGTCGGGTTGAACATATGGATTGGAAAAATTTATTATTATTATTATTATTATTATTATTATTATTATTATTATTAAATTGAGTAGAAAATATATAGATATAAATATATTTAAAAAAACCCAAAGATTAGTATTAATGTAACTTCTTCAAAGCAAACAATACTAATGACTAGATAACAATAGTAATTTACTAGGATTTGTGTGAACTAACAAACTTTTATATAGGATAGGAAGAACTAGTTATTTTAAATATATATATATATATATATATATTAAATATATGGGTGGGTCGGGTTGGGTTTGGTAGATTTGAAATTTTATGACCCAAACCCAATCTGACCCACTATCAAAAAAAATTTTATAACCCAACCCAACCCATCAAGCCTTAAAAATTTTTATATAGGTTGGCGGGTTGGCTACACACCCATGTTGCCAAACACCCCCACCTTAAGGTCCATATTTAAACATTTCTACCTTCAATTTTGGTCTAGGCTTTAACCAAACTCAAAGAGAAGTCTAGGCCTACAACCCACCAAAAATACGCTCAATTAGGCTAGACAAGGTTTTGCAATAAATAACTTTTGTTCTCGCTCTATGGATTTGACTCACAAGATGACACATCTTACATAGTTTTGAGTTAGCACAATTGCACAAACATCAAATACTTTTTATGGATTCATTTTGAACTAGTTGTCATCTTCATACTTGTTGTTTCCAAAACATAGTTATAGATAGTTTTATACGCTGGTTAGTACCCCTTTTCCTCTTCTTTGTTTGTTTCTCAAACAAAAAAAAAAAAAGTATAGAACTGTTATATATATATATATATATAGTTTTATACGCATTTTAGTGGGCCTGTTTAAACATTTTTTTTTGGGCAAGTTTAATGCAGTTATGTTATATTAGGTATCCATTTGGAAACAGTTTATTTAACTGAAATTAATTTTTTTTTTGCTGAAAATACTGTAGATAAAACTAAAAGGTAGCTAAAATAGTACAGTAGAACCCATAATAGTATCAAAAAATGTAGTGAGACATATGAATAGTAGCAAAAATAAGCAGAATAATAAATAAATGACTTTTTTAAGCCATGCCAAATGCACACTAGGTCAAATGGGGTTAGAATTATTTCTCCTATCCATTATGAGTCTTCGTTGACTTTTTTATGAAATACATTACAAAGGCTACAATTACAAAGCATCTCTAATCAACTATGATTTATAAGGGCTTTTTATGTGAGTGTCAATTTAATCCATGCATTTGTACTTCTAATAATTAATCTCTTTCATATTATGTACGTGACTTGTGCCAACTGACAAGTAAAAAATTTTACTTAAAATTTGAATGAAGTTAATCACATTATTATATGTACATGATTTTGTCACACACCCATATTTCTTAAATAAAATCATATCTTAATTTATTAAACCTAGATAAGAAGAAGACTAATGATTGCCTACAAGACTCAGTTCAACATTAGCTAAATCGTTAAAATGGATCATTCTCATAACTTCATAAGAGTCAAATAATATAAAAGAAAAAAAAATGTAATAAACGACACCACTTAAAGAAACTAACTTACATAAACAATACTCATTTGTTAGAGAAGATTCAGTCAACGATACTCTCTCTTTTCAAATTAGAATTTTATTTTTAAAGAAAAAATTTTAAAACTTGAATTGTATATAAGAAAAAAAAAATCAATTGAATGAAATTGGGAAAAAAAAAAAGTCTTCAAATATTCATTTACGTGTGCTTTTTAATTATTTAGTCATATGCCTTGTGACTAAGATATACGTGGATGAGTCAATGACCATGTTGGTCTAATGGCGCCTCCCTAGGTAGGGGTTGGGGTATAATTAGTGTGTGTGTATATATATATATATATATATATATGACATACATCGATGATCTTATTACTAATCAAAATCAAAACTAGTTGGGAGATTAGTATTTAATAAAAGATAATAATGTGAATCGTTAACCCCTCAAAAGATAGAAATATAAATGATAGAGATCAGCCATCATTCACTTCTCTCAGACTTCACAAAAATAAAAGCATCATGCACTAGCTATGACCTTTTATAATGTCATTAAAATACGTAAGTGCATGTCATGCGATATATTTCATTATGGTTTGAGAAGAAAGGTTCTATTTGTCACAAGCATAGCATTAACTCGTTAAATAAAAAATGCAAGAACTAAATTGATACATGAAAATCTAAGGATGATATTTATTAAAACCCCAAATTATAAATGTATAATGTACACTCTGCACAAAACACATTAGGTCAATCTTTTGGTCACAGCCCTTCATGCCCCTATAGATGTAGAACATGAAAAATATTTAAAAAGGATTCTGCTAGGTTTTACTACTTGATAGGGTTGGATCCAAGAGGCCGAGACCACAATCTAGTTGAAGAATTGACTGGTCTAATGATTGGTCATGTCATATAGGCTCAAGTCAGGCATCCAATTGCTTCTATTTGAACCCCATCTAAGCTTGTGAACTTCAGCCCAAGGCAGGTTTGGGCTGGATTCACTAGGCACCTCAAATTCATCCATCTTCACAAAATTTTTTTGTTTTTTTTTTTTTTGGTTTTTGGTTGAATACATCCATCTTGACATCATTTATGCGCTGGGGTGACTTTAAATGGCTGCAACTATCTACCTGCAGGCTGCAACTTGTCCTTGTGCAGTAAAGAGGGGGATGGAATGGTTGTATTGCTTAGGAGGACCACATGTATGGTCTAATCAAATTAATGGAGTGGGGCAATATTGCCTTAGACAGCTGCTACAGAGACTTTTTTTTTTTTTTTTTTACCAAAATTTTCACATCCCTTTTGTGTCATTAGCCTGACCATTAGGTCCATTACTGCCTACATATACTTTTGTTACTATAAGTGTATGATGGACATTCTAACTTTCTAAGGTAATGCATGTGATACTACATGGGACCCGTGTGAAACCTATTTATTATAGCCGCAGATAACATAGTTCAGAACTTCCAGATTTCCATACGATTGCAATTTACAAGTTAGGGAATCAAGATGACCTGAATCATAAGTGCCACCCCCTAATATCTGGGTAGGGCATAACATTTTTGTAACTCCATAAAATTATAATGCTCCTAATTTGAAATTTTTGAATTTTTATTTCTTGTAAAATGATAAATTGAATAGTGCACAACATTTTCCAAACTATATTTTACTTGTAATACAACGACCAGCACCCACCCTATTCCTTTACCCACCCAACTTATAGGATAGAAAAAAGGGGGAGAAAGGCTTTAAAAAATGAAAATAACCAAAATGAAATTGACAAATGTCAATGAAAGGTTATATGATTATGGTGAACTTCATACAACAAGTTCTAGAGAAACTACTACTAATTCAACGGTAATTTCGATAGGCAGGGCTGTACATACAGCTCTCTGCATACTTCACCAGATCTTTAGGCTCGGGAAGGCGAGTAGCCAAACCTACAAAGAAATTGTAAGATGTTAACTGCTGAAGTTGTTGGAGTTGGAAAAGCAAAAATTTTGCAATCTCAGCGATTGGATGACTCACCAAGTTCGTAAGCTTTGGCAGCTACATTAGCAGCAATATGAGCCGAAATCTTTCTGATGTTAGTGAATGGAGGGTATATGAGACCCCTGTCAAAGTTCTCCTGGCTCACCTGTGCAGCCAAAGCTTCCGCTGTTCCAAGGAAGCATGCACAGCCAAAGATGTATTAGTTATCAGTAGGAAAGTTTTCCTTGACCGTTAAAGAAAATCAGATGCTATAACTAAACAAAAAATTTAACCACAATAATTGGGTTAATTGTACGCTACAACATACACAAGAACAAGGAAAAGGTTCATCAATCCAATGGACTAAGTCAGTCCCAAGAATTCTTTCAAAGAGATCAGGCATGAGTAATTAATTATCATTGTCAACCTTCGGATGCAGCCTTTTAGGGTTGAGTTGACTGCATCAAACTTAAAAAACTACCTTTTCGACATTCCATGTCTACTGAAGGTAATTTTAAAAGTAAAAAATAAAAATCAACGCAATATTTTGGCAAGGGATAGACCACAAACTCTTTCATAATTTTGGTTCCTTTTCCTATCTCCACCAGAAAGTCTGGTTCCAGCTTAGGCCAACATTTGGCCCACCTAAAAAGAGGTTCAGAACCATTTTTTTTTTCCCCGTATTGTTAAGTAGCACATGCATACAATGGGTTTTAAACTCACAACCTCACCCTCTGCCCATTATTTTGGAGGAAGTGCCATTTGAACCAGAGTTCATTGGCACTGAAAATTGCGGAATCTAATAACATTATACATTAGATGAAAGTTAATGAGAATAACCACCAATTTTTCTTGGAGTTGATAGGTTGAAAAAAGTGCCATACATCCTGTTTTCCAAGGCAAAAATAAAATTTAACTCTTAAAAATCCATGTTTTGTTGCACTTACAGGCTGCCAGGAGCATATCGTCATGAACACGGATGGCACCAGACATTATTAGACCCAGACCAAGTCCAGGAAAGATGTATGCATTATTTGCCTGAATCAAAAAGAAAAAAAAAATACCAAAATTAGTTGCCAAGTTTCTCGTGTCTACATTTAGCACATTATTCATTAAATACATCAGATTTAAGACCTGGCCAGGCACGAAAACCTTCCCGTCATATTCAACAGGAGGAAATGGGCTTCCACTAGCAAAAATGGCACGACCCTGTGGGTAACAGAGATGAATAAAGAACAAAAAGAAGTGGGTCATCATTAGTAATCTAGAAGAGCTATAAAAGCTGAAAGATATCATTCAAAAACAATTTAAGATTCTTTATAACTCAAAAAACTCAAGTGCATGTTTTTCTTACCTGACTCCATGTATAAGCTTCCTCAGCAGTACATTCAGACTGTGAAGTTGGGTTCGAAAGAGCAAGAATAATAGGTTTCTACAAGCAGTAAGCATACACAACGACCAACTTAGCTTCTCTAGGGTGTATATACAACTCCTAAAACACAGAAGTAAATGGATAGACAAATTACCTCATTGATGGAGGCCATAGCCTCAACCACTTCTTTAGTAAATGTTCTTCCTACTCCTGAAGTCCCTATCAACACGGTTGGCCTAATTGCCTAATGACAAGAGAAAAGTTAGGGAATAGAAACTAAGGAAATGTTAGGTGTGTGTGTGTGAGAGAGAGAGAGAGAGTCAGAGAGTATTCAGACCTTAACAGCATCCACAAGTTCTTTTATTGGTTCATGTTCATGAGCCCAGGGCTTCTTGAATTGTTGGAGTGATTCCTTGCGGGAACTTACAATCAATCCCTGCAAAAGGAATTGTATGCAAATTTTAACTGATGGAAAGAAACAATAATCTACTGCACACTGCAAGGAGCTATAATGGGTTGTCCCTACCTTAGAGTCCACAAGCCAAATCTTCTTGCGTGTCTCTTCTAGTGGGGCCTTTGTCTGCACAAATTAGGAGTTATACTATATTTAGATGTATCTACTAATTCTTCCATAAATCACATCACCCAAAAAAAATGTAAAAGGAAAAACCCTAAGAACAGCTTATAACCTGTTTAGACATCTCAAGGGCTATGAGTTCTGCTATTCCAGTACCAGCCTGCAACCATCAGACAAAAGTGAGACAACAAAGTCTCGGCACTTACAGTAAGGAGAAAAAAAAAATGAAGAGAAGGGTTACTAAAACAAGTAGGGAATTACAGTTTAAATAAGAATGATCCTATATTCTCCATTATAGAACAATGTAATTACTTTTTTAAGAAAGAGTTATTAAATACGGCAGGTATGAGCCCACAAGGACCAAGCAAATTAAAGGCTCACAAGCGCTTATAATAGCCATGATTGAATAATATTACGGTTTTCCACTGTCATCAACTCACCCATTTAATAAGTTTTTCAAATCCAGAAATTTGTTATTTCTTTTTTTATTATTAATCGTTTAATACAAGAACACAGCCTTAATCCCTTTATTAATTGTTCAATACAGCATAATTTATACCGACCTCTCCAGCACCAAGGAACAGAAATCTGTGGTCAGCTAAGGTTCCCCCAACTAATTTCTGCCCTGCAACCAGCCCAGCAAGGACCACGGAAGCCGTCCCCTGCAGTAAGTGAATACCCAAATATGAAAGATACATGTATCCCAATTTGCCAAATATCAATAATGGAAATCAACATTAGTTTACCTGAATATCATCATTGAAAACAAGATGTGTTGTGCCATATTTTGCAAGCAGATCAAAAGCATTGTGGTTTGCAAAGTCTTCAAACTGCAAGACATGGCAAACAGATTTAGAAAACACTAACCTACAAATAGATAAATAAGCCAATAAGCCCTGCAAACCAGATTACAATTAAATGGTGTCTTTGGCTGGGGCCAACTACCTGGATGAGGACTTTTTCTCCATAATTCTGCTTGACTGCCATCATGAATTCATCTAGAAGTTCAGCATATTCCTATGGTTCAAAAAGAAGGCAAGTAAACTTCAGAATAAGTGTATAACAAATAATTTCATGTCCTTCATAAATGAAACTCAAATGAATAAATGAATGCTAGAAGAATTTAGCACGCAAATTACAAACCTGCCCAGTAGCCCTCTTTTGCTTGAGTCCAATGTAGAACTCATCATTCAGTAACTTCTCATTGTTTGTACCCACATCAATGGTTATTGGCAAGCACTGAAACAATCAATAAGTTGGAAAATATTTCTATTAATTATATGACAAGAAACAGAAAAGGTGAAATTGTGGCAGACTGCTGAATCAACTAGTTGTCAAGTTTGCAGAGTTCAGATGCCCCATAATAACTTTTCCCACAACTTTCCATCAAATTTATAGCCCCCATATTGCAAAGATAGAGTAGCATTATCATCAGTTCACTTACAAAGTGAATTAAGTGAACTGCGTGAATTACAGAAACATCACTAGCTACTTCGCTTTCTCTATATGACTGATGGCAACAACCTGTGTACTCTGATGGCACAATAACTGAATATCCAAAACTACGAGTTCTATGGCAGAAGCTAATATAGAAAAATGGAATTCAAATATAAAAACTATGCCTTTCCCCCTCCTTTGGAAAAGAATTGCTACCCAGTGGTAACTTGGTCATACACATGCATTTTGAATCAGCAATGACAAGAATGAATAGCATTGGTTATGTGGATACTTACAGCTGAAGGACGAATTCCCCCAAGTGCGGTATATAAGGAAAGTTTTCCCACTGGTATTCCCATCCCCTGTCAACATTTCATAAATTGACATTTGTCATATGAGAGAGAGAGAGAGAGAGAGAGAGAGAGAGAGAGATGAAGAGGTAAAACACCAATGACCTAACCAGTGTCACACTTCAATAAAACATATTTCAGATGATAAGACATATCCTTAATAACAAAATCATGATAGAGTACCTGACAGCCAAGATCTCCTAGTCCCAAAATCCTCTCCCCATCAGTGACAACAATGACTTGAATATTCTTCTCAGGCCAGTTCCTCAAAACCTCAAGAATTTTCCCCCTGCCAATAAACAGTTTCAGTTTGAACACAATTATAAAGAAAAAATTGCATCAGAATTGACCACTAAAGCAGGGATTTAGAAAGTGTGCAACCAAACATACTTTTCTTTCAAACTAATAAAGAGACCCTGAGGACGCATAAAGATGCTCCCATATTTCTGGCAAGCTTCACCAACAGTGGGAGTGTAGACAATTGGGAGTAACTCCTCAACATTGTCAATGAGAAGTTTGTAGAACAGCCTTTGATTTCTTTCCTGAAAAATCAGCATAGCAAAACTTTCATTTTATTAAATTTCAGCAGGAATAGGATTGCCCATAATTGCATGAGGGAATAGGAAGATCAGCAATGCATATTTTAAGCAAAAACATGTGTTCTCATTTTATAAGATTTTGAAACAAAATTGTAGTTATCACTAGTGTATTTACTTAAAACTTATTGTGTGCAAAACAGAAATTCAGTACAATCCAATATTGAACAAAATTTGAGAACTGTGCCGTGACATCTCCAACTTAAAAACTCAAGCACAGAATTAAAATGAATTGTGTGAACCTGAAGATCCATCATGGCCATGTACTTCTGTAGTGGAACTTGATACTGGCGGATATTGTGCATCATTTTCTTTACCTGGTGAGTAGTTTAGTGATAATGTTAAGTTGATAAAATAAAAAAATTAGAAAACCAAACAGCTATGGATGTATAAAGTTAACTGATGACCTGAAGATCTTGAGAAGCAACTGTTGGGGGCAGAAGGCCACGTAAAAAGTGGGCATCTCTCTCTCTGATAGTGAAGGCAAGCCCTTTATTGTGGTGTGGATCTCTCAATAAAGAATAACCACTGCAGAGCAAGAGAAAAGCCAATAAATGAGAAAAGTAATATATACACATCATGAAAAATCCTACTCAAGTTTACGGGCACTTCAGGTACTTCGTCCAAGAATTATTAGAAACTTTTTGGAAGATTGACTGCAAACGGTGGTCATTTATTTGCAGAAAAATGGCACTGAACAACATTGTTCAAAGAAACTCTGTTTTGAAGTTAACTTGAAAAATCTTCTTGCACATCCTAAGCTATAAAGTCAAAATTTTAGATTTCCATCCAAATTATCGGGATAATGTTAAAAGAAGCAGATTTTTTTTTTTTTTTGGTAATAAAGAAGCATATTTTTCCAGAAGGGTTCTTTGTCATCCTAATATCCACTACATTCTACAAAGAAAATTTTGAAACTCCTCACATAAATTAACTAGTTCTTAGTTTAATTCTATGAAAATTGGTTGTAGTATAACATAAAAAGCACTGGTTTTTCATTTTTCATTCAAATGCACAAATTTATTTTTTAATTTTTAGTTAAGGGTTTGAACCCACTTGGAAGTGCATTTGTTATTTAAGAAACAGTATTAATATATATTTTTTAATCAGTAGAAAGTCCTAATATTATATAACTTCTGTTTTCCAGAAGGGAAACTTAAGAAAGTCTAGTTGCCACCAGATCAAACAAAACAGAGACAAGGAAATGAGCAGAATATTTGTGCAAACTTAGCTAGTATGCAATTTATTTATGTCACAACAAAAATCACCACCAGAATGATCAGATTCAGATCAGAATATTATATTAAGATCTTCTTGTCTGAACATTAAATCATAAATAAAAACAAATCCACAGTGGAGATTAAAATTTTAGTTGAAAAAACGAAAAAGTTAAAAAAAAAAAAAAAAAAAAAAAAAAAAAAAAAAAAAAAACTTGTTTCGGTCATGAAGCGCGCACACACAGACAGAATATAAAAACACCAAATTATTGCACTTTCAGATAAAATATTTCTATATATAAAAATGAAATGATTATAAAAGAGAAGTGAAATCAAAACAAAATTATGTCCCACAAGCATATGTATGTATATAAATACAGAGAACATCAGAAAATAGAAAGAAATCCAATATAATTTTTAGTAAACATTATAAATGTAAATGACCAAAACAAGAACATGGATATAATCGGGAAAAAAAAAACATTAATTTTATTTTTTAAACAAAAAAAAATGGAAATTCATAAAAGCAAAAAAAGTAAATTAGCATAAAAATAGATCAATGATCACACAAAGTCTCATTCTCACCTGGCAACAGAAACACTCCAAGGTGTGACAAACTGGTCCTCGGTGGCTGAATCCTCACCGTACACGTCTTGGACCCCACCAGCAACGGTGGGTTTGGAGTCCACGTCATCAACCAGGGTTGATGAGGACGAGGGTGACTCTGACTCTTCTCTCATTTCCTTCAACTTGTTCTTCTCTACCAAAACGGCTGCGTTTCCTTCACCAGCACGACCATTTGAGCCCAAAGCCACCACTCTCACCGAAACTGGACCTTTTCTCTGAACCCGAGAGATAGAGTAGCTACCGGACCCTGATATCCCAGTATTGTTCTGTGTCACCAAAAAACATATATATATCAAATAAATTAAAATTAACAAAACAAAAAAAAAAGAATTGAGCCATCAATAAAAATGAACAAAATTTGATAAATTTGTTTTTTTTTTTTTTTTAATGTGGATTAGCTAAATAGAGAAGACCCAGATAAGTAAATCTGGTTCTTCGGCTTTGAATTGTGTTATTACCAAATTATTAACAATTGGAAAGTTGGGAAAGTTAAGGAATTTCGTGGGTTCCAATGTGAAAGAGCATAACATGGAAAACCCAGAAGAATAAGAGGAAAAACAAAATGATGTAATTGTGTTTTTTGGTGAAATGGGTGTGCACAAAAGTGTGATCTGAGAAATGGGTTTGATTTATATTACCAGGAAAGAGCTTCTATTCAGCGAGATCATCTTGGCGAGAAAGTGAGAGAAAAAAATGTGAAAAGACCGAGTATTCTGGTTGAGAGAGACTTGTTTAGCTAATAATATAGCCTTCCCTCTCTCCCTCTCTCTCTTTCTGTTTCTTTCTCTCTCTCTCTTTCAGCTTCTGCCTGGTTTCGTTGAGAGAGAGACAAAGAAAAAAAGAGAGATGTAAAATGGCAAAGAAGGCTGTTATATATATAAATGAGAAAACAATGGGTGCAATTGAACTTGTCTCGATATTACCACGTAGCCCCTTTACACAATTTGGTGTTGTTGTTGTGTTTGTGTTTGTGTCACTTTTTTTTTTTTTTTTTTTTTTTTAAAGGAAATGTTATAGGCACGAGGGGATTCATGAATCACATTCGTTGGGTGGGACCCACATTAGTGTGGGGTCTGTGTTTTTTGAGTTCTTGTGGTTGTGATCTTTGGTGAATGGGAAGGAAGGTGATGCTGACTCTCACAAGAATGTGTTGCTATATCCGAGGATCAGATTTAAAGAGTACTGTCCCACACAACACATGTATGTGATTTCCGCGTACAGAGGATAGTCTCTCGTATCAATGAGTTCATATTTGTGGGTGTGGACTGTGGGCGTCATGTCAGAGCACATTCAAATTTTTTTTATCTATTGTAGTATAAGGACTTGTTTTTTTCTCTTTTATATGCTATTTTTTAAAACAACACACTTGATTATCTATTTTATAATATATTTTATTAAAGTATTATTTTTATTTTTTAAAATTATTTTTTTTTCGTTACACATAACAATCATTGTCCACTTGCTTCTCCCATTTTCAGGAATATGTAAATAAAAAATAAAAAACTAAATGCAAAATGAATAATAGTAATATAAATTTATATAGTTTCTGTAGCAAATTTGTAAAATTTATATAATTATACATAGATTAATGTGGGTCATTTTTAAGTAAAATTGTGTAAATTTTACAACTTTTTCTATTATATACAAACTAAAATGAGTGCTCTTATTCTCAACTCTCAGGCAATTATGTAATTGCATGTTAATATAAATTTTTTATTCATATATCTCATTGAATGAGTGTACTTAGTATAAAAATGTTAATATAAATTAATGTAATTGCAAGAAAAACATAGGGTTTAAAATAAGTAATTATTTAAATATAAGAGTGACATATTTGGATAAAAAGTCGAAAAAAAGACCTTTAGGATTTTGTAGTCATATATGTATGAATGCGATTAGTACAGTAGTGAGAAAAAGTGAGTTCATTCACGTCAAACAAAAATAGATATCTAAAAAACCTAAAATAAAATCAATAGAAATGTATAACTTTGAATAAAATAAAAATAATATAATAATATATATACATATATATAATATGGATATGTACATATGGCCAACTGAATTGACTTACCTTCAGTATTTTTTTTTAAATGAATTTTTTTTTTATTTAAATGAGAGATTTTCACATCACCCACTAACTAAATAAAATATATGGATTAATATTTACTATCATTTGTTATTGTATATTTAAAACAAAATACATATTTAGTTTAAAAAGTAGTAAAAGTAAGTTTTTTTTTCGAGAGAAAGTTTCAACCTATAGCGTTTGCTCTTGATAATTGCTTTTTATTATCAAACCAAGACACCAATCAATTTTTGGTATATTTTTCGAGAGAGAGTTTCAACCTATGGCGTTCACTCCTAATAATTGTTTTTTATTATCAGACTAAGACACCAATTAATTTTTGGTATAAGCGGAGATTGAACTGCAGATCTCTTATACAACCATTAAAGACTTTATCAGTTGAGCTAATTAGAACCCACGTAGTGAAAGTAAGTTAAACCGTGGCAAACCTAATATATTACATATCCATATCCAACAAATTTTGAGGAATAAAGTTGGTTGTTATTATAAATAAGTTTTGTGTTAAAAGATTGTTTGCGATAATATTATAAACAGGTACTCTTCCGACATAAGGGAAAGAGGTTGAGATTGTGATTTGTAGTATGAATCTGGGAAGACTAAACTCATTGCAAGAGACGAGAGCTCTTTATATTGACCGTAGGATTGGTGTCCCTTGAGATTTGCATAGGGATTTGTCCTCTTCCTAGCTTTTCCTATAAGATTCTCAACCAGATTATTATTGGCTGGTTCATACTTCATACCCACGATTATTGGAATTCACTCTAATAGATGTTTTTCTTTTTCCCTCCATAAGGACATATTTGGGGACTCCTAGTCACTCTCTCTAGAGAGGCAATTGAAAATTTATTGTTCATAGAAAAAGAATTTAATAAATTGTGCTTTTATTGAAACAATCTATGCATATACGGATCCGGATTCGGATTCCAAATTTTTAATTTTTAATTTTTTTGTGTAAAAGTGGGTTTGGATCTTGAAAATTCACATTTCATTTTTTTCCCTCTCCAAAAAAGTGAATTCAAATGTTAAATTATTATTGTAGGGAGGATAGGCTTAGTAATGTATATTGGGCCATGTGCTCTATCCGAGAACGCTTAGTGGTCCGAGAATAAGAAAACATTGATAAAAGTGTGGGCTAGTGAAGGGAGAAAAGTGTTTGGTCATAAGGGTTCAAGAAAGTGGTTTGAGGACAAATGCCTCCTCGGCTTAACAGAGCAGAGGTCAGAATGGTTTACATGCCATCAACAGCAGCATTCTGGACAGTTCTAATGGTAGGGATAAGCATCAGGAAGGAATAAAACAAGGGGAATGTAAGAAATATCTAAAGAAAATGTGCTATCACCGCATTAAATGCTCTGTAGCTAACTCTCTAGCCGCATTAGTGTGGAAGTGATACCTAAACAGTAATGTCCAGTCTTACAGCTACCTCTAAAAGTTTCAGGAAGGTGCTAATAGGACAAGGGTAAAAGCCAACCATTTGATCTACATGTGGAGGGCTGAGATAGAGCAAAGAAAGGTAATATAAAGAAGAAAATCCCATTACAGAGGGATCATCTAAGGATTGAAAAAGAAAAACACGGTAGCACTAAGAACTGTAATTGTAATCAAGTCTAAGAGAAATACATATATTCAAGAACTATTCTCCTCGGACATTGCCGAGGAAGAATTTCTTTGCACAACGCCTATCTCTTCATTGTTTTTCCTTACTTTCTTACCATCTTTAGTCCATTGTGAGCGTTGTCCACTTCATTGAAATCTAGTTTTTAGCTCACTCTCTACAAATTCATTGTATTGGTCTCTTTAGGCCTTAATCCATTTACCTTTTGGGTCCAAAACCCGCCCTTACAATTATTATTAATGACATTAAGAGTTAGTGATGAAAATTAAATAATAGGGATCATGACGATAGTAACAACAACAATATAAGATACAAAATTCATTGGAAACTCTTGCATGAGTGATCTCAAAAATATACAAAAATTGGGAGAAGAGAGAATAAAATACAAAAACTAGAATTCAGATATTCCCTTTAAAAGAATAAATAAATAAATTTTGAAATCCATATTCACTTTTATGAAGAGAGAAAAAGTGAAATCTAAATGTTCAAAATCCAAATTCACTTTTACACTCTAAAAAAAGGGAATACTGATATTTAATTAGATGTATAAATTGTTAAATTGTTTCAATGAACAATAATTGTTTAATTTATTAGTCTATTAGCAATAAGTTGTTTTTTATCTTTCTTTTTTTTTATTTATATACAAGATATAAATTACACTCTAACCTAATATAAGCGTATATATATGTGAAGTTCCCTCTTAGAGACTTGAACCCCGGCTCTTACCTCCCACACCCTACAAGCACTTATACTTATAGAGTGATCATTGCACTAAGGATGTACGGTGGTAGTAATAAGTTGTTAATTGCCTCACTCTCTAGAAATTGAAGTAAACTTTAGAGAGAGAAAGAGAGAGAGAGAGAGAGAGAGAGGTGAATTCCTACTATTTCCATAAATGGTTAAAAACATATCTACATGTCATGATGTAATAGTTGCAATTGTTTTCAACTCTATTAAACAATTAGAGAGGATAAATGCTTGAGTTTCATTTACACTCAATTCCTTTAATCTTATTAGAGTAAAAACAAGATTATTTATCTTTTTTTAAAGATGTTTTGATGATTTGCTCCCGCAATTTCATACATATTTTTGTATGAAATTTTAAATGTTAAGTACATCTTTTGTTAATTTACAATTTCTTAAATATTTTGTTGTGAAATCATCTATTAACGAAAAGATTTTTACATGATTAGCTAGTGCCTATGTCTTAGAGAGCAAGCAACTAATAATCCACTAGAAATAAGGTTATAACATTATTTTTATATAATAATTATAGCCTGTACATTCTATCAAAAAAGAAATTCTACCCTATACAAATTTCCTAAAATATCCTAACTTAGGGAACTAGTAACAAATATGAGCCAAATCCAACATATTTGTATAATTTTTTAAAGGTTACATAATCTTTGTTTTCAAAATAATGTTAAGAATCAAAATGAAACTAATGTCCTTACTTTAAATATGATTATTGTTTTTTTCTTAAAAGATATGTATAATGTATATACATTTCATATAACTTTTTTCACATTTAAAAATGTCACCTGGTTAGCATATTTTGGTATTTTCAAAGCATTTATGGTTCAAATCTCATCTCCCTTATTGTAATTATCAAATTATTCACACAAAAAACGATGTCACTTGGCCCAAGTTAAAAAACTTTAGCAACGAACTTTTTTTTAGAGAGTTTCAACCTATGGTATTCGCTCCTAATGATAACTTTTTATCATCAGATCAAAACACTAATAGGTTTTTGATGTCAATCATCAGGAATTTTACCAGTTAAGTTAACTGGAACCCACGCTCTAATAACGAACTTGAATCCATGTTGATCCTACTTAACTTTTCTAAAAATTAAAATATATATATATATATAAATCGATGCTGATTTATTGTCTTCTTTTTTTGACAAGTGAATCCATGCTGAGTCATTAACATCTATTAATCATTTATTAATTTCCATTCTTAGACCTTAACAGGTGATAAGCCAATACATGAAGTTAGATTAAGGGTCTGTTTCGATAGAACTTATTATGTTGAAATTGAAAATTGAAAACTGAAAACATTGTAGTAAATTTTTTTTTTTTAAATATGTGAATAGTACCGTGAGACGCATTTTTAATGAAAAAGTGATTGAAAAATGATATTTGTGGGTCCATAAACAGTGCACAAATACACTGTTCATAATTGAAAAGTCAACATTTGCTGCTACTATTTATAAAAGTAGCCGCACAGGAATTATAGCTCCTGAAACGTGTGAAAAAAAAAAAAAAAAAAAAAAGGGCTGAAACATAGACATAGACGTGTCAAACGTGTATCCAAACTCACACTATGACTAGAACGTAGTTAAAATTGCACACTTTTTATTCTTCGTACGAGACGATGGCTTTTATCAATTTAATAACTGTACATTTGAAAGGTTGTGATGGGCAATACAAGGAGGTTTCTCCAACAAGGCAATCGATTCGATGTCCCTTGGTTGATTGCTTCTGTTGCCAAAGTATAGCCGCTTTGTAACTCCGTTTAGTAACCTTAACAATTCTGCCTATTCTGTTGCCTATTGTCAATAAATTATACTAATACTTTTTTTAAAAAAAATTTAATAAACATGGTAGATTTTCAAATTTCTTGTATCTATATTATATGATGATTCATCTTTATTATCAAGTTAAAATACAGAGTGTAGGTTTCAGTTAACTTAATTGGTAAAGTTATTAATGGTTGAATAAGAGATTTAGAGTTCAATTTTCGCAAATACTAAAAACCGATTAGTGTCTTAATTTGATAATAAAGAGTATAATCATTATTAAACTTCAAAGTTGAAACTTTATAATTAAAAAAAAAAAAAAAAGTTAAAATACAAAATTTTTTTATTAAAAATTTTATTTATTAATTGAGCTAACTATATAATAAATCTTATTTGGGCTGCAAATGAAACATGGAAATTATGGCAGACAATCAATCTTTTCCATTGTGATATAATAATTGTGGCAATTGGACATTTGGACTAATAATAAGAGAGGCGATGGAAATGGGGCCTCAAATTCAATGAAATAAGCCTTGTAAACTCCACCGTTTCTCTTGGCAGCGATTCACACACATAAGCAGCCAACTGTTTGAAACAGTAACATGACAACCCACAAAGGAACCATGTAAACGTGGCTGTCGTTTTAGTGAAAGTGCAGGGCTACTTTGAAATAGTTCTGTTATTTAATGATGTGAGGATACCCTAGTTTGTACAATGACTTGACATCTTTTCCTCTGTGTTAACTTGGCATTACCCTTGGCTAGTTGTCTGTCACAAAGAAGTGTCTTAAGTTGTTGTAGAAATGGATACTATGATAGGCAGGGCGGCGCCTCCTCAAGGTCAGGGTGGTCTTGGGCGCCACCTTAAAGTCAAATGATCTTGAAAAAAAAAATTTATATATAATAATTTAAAAATTTTTATTTGTCTACCCTTCAAAAAAAATTTGAGAACACCTTCCGTTTTTTTTTATGTCAATGAAATTAAATTTTACTTCATAATTTGTTCTACATTTAATAAATGAATAATTACTTGATTGTGTATATTGAAAAAAATGTAGCATGTAGGATTGATAATGAGACTATTATGTAACGATTTCAAAATATGAAAAACTCGTAAAAGGCAATTGCAAATTTTATGTATTTGTATTTTTTTTATTGTTATTGTTATCAATATATGAATTTCTTTTTTTATTAGATTTGTGGGGCCAGTAGCCCAAAAAAATTGATGGAGCTTATAATAGGTGGGCTTGCAGCCCAACGACTTAATCCGAGAACACTCATTCGTCCGAGGACACTCCTCTATCCGAGGATAAGGTTCGTTCTTCAAACCAGCCTGCGATGTTAATGTAACTATCTTAGTTGTCAAAGATCTTTGCGGAGTTACATGCAAACCAAACTAATGAATACTGATCAAAGGAGGAACTGGAAAAGATAACAAATATCTCCTAAAAGCTGTTGCCCTCGCATTAAATGCTTCCCACCTAACTCTCTGGCCGCATTAATGTGGAGGTGATACCTGAACAGTAATTGAGCAGCTTTATAACCACTAGGCGGAGGATCCGGGAAGGTCAGATGGGACAGAAGGAAATCCTCAGAAAGGAGCGTACACGTGTACGGTGAAAGCAAGATGGAGAAGCCAGTATATAAAGCGAAATCAGAATACACAAGAGAGGGGGATTCATTTTGAGAGTTTGGAACAAAAGAGAAATACTCTATCTGCTGCGCCAGAACTACGTCTTTTTCTACTGACCGGAGCTAGGTCTTACACCCACATCTTTATAAATTTTTATTGTGAAGGGTCCATTACAAATTGAGTCCCTACAATTGGCGCCGTCTGTGGGGAGAGCTTGATCCAACAGTAAGAAAAGACAAGTGCAACAGCTAATGGCAGAAGGAGCACCACGGCAGGAGGGCACCAGTCCACACCAAGCAGAGTCCAAGGGACCCCAACAGAGTACCCCGTTCGTCCGCGAGCGAAGAGGAGAACGCGAGAGAAGCGTGCGAACGACCCACACGGAGAAGAGTCAGTTTCAAGAAAAAAGCCATGCCTCTCACTCGAAGGACAATAGGGACATGCAACGTGAGATTAATATGCTAAGAAGGGAGTTTCGTTACGAACGACGAAAGAAAACATCTCAGGACTCGAGGCAACCCTCTGACGAGTCAGACGATACAAGCTACAGGCGACGGTCTAGAACTCCGCCCAGTGAACTTTTTTCCCATGATAAAGATCATTACGGTCGGAGGATGTACAAAAGTCCACCTCGGCGGGGCTTAGGGAATGAAGCTTTGAACAAAGCACTGAGTCAAGTTTCCCGATCACCGTTCACGCGACGCATAGAGGACGCGAACATTCCTCGGAGGTTCCATCAACCTACGTTCACCATTTATAATGGTCGAACAGATCCGGTGGAACATGTTAGTCATTATAATCAGAGAATGGCCATTCACTCTAGGGACGAGGCCTTGATGTGTAAGGTTTTCCCTTCAAGCCTAGGCTCAATGGCAATGAGGTGGTTCAACAGTCTGGAGGAGAACACCATTGATTCCTTCGAGGGGCTCATTCAGGCCTTTGGGGCTCGCTTTATTACTTGCAGAAGGGTTGTCCAGCCGATAGGGTCGTTATTATCCATATCTAAGATAGAAGGGGAAACGCTGAAAGCATATTCTGACAGGTATTGGGAAATGTATAACGAAGTAGATGGAGCCAATGACAGTGTGGCTATTAATACCTTTAAGGAAGGTCTTCCAACCGATCATGATTTGAGGGGTTCCCTAACCGGTAAACCTGTCGCCAACATGCGACAGCTTATGGACAGGATTGATAGATACACAAGGATAGAGGAAGATCAGATACGAAGTGGAGGAAAGTCCAGGGCGATCCCTCAAGACAGGAGGGAATTTAGGTTAGACCGATATGGCAACAATCGACCTCGGAGAGACTTTGTAGGGCTGTCAGGTTCTGCTAACTCCCCAGCAGTCAACGTTGTGTTCCGAGAACCGGTGCAGCGGGTTCTAGAGAAGATACAAGACGAGCCCTTTTTCAGATTGCCCAGTAGAATGGCAGGGGACCCTGCGAAGCGCAACCAAAACCTCTACTGTCAGTATCATAGAGACCACGGGCATACTACCGAGGATTGCAGAAACCTGTGGGACCATTTGGAAGAGCTGGTCCGAGATGGGAGGTTGACCAACCTTCTACACCATTCCAGTACCCGAGGAAGCCAGACAGGTCCAACATTGAGAGGAAACGCCTCTTCAGGAGCCCCCCTGGGCATTATAAATGTTATATTTGCTGCTCCTGGAAGAACAAGATCTGCTCCCACCAGAATACTGTCCGTATCCCATTGTTCAGAAAGGGGCTCGAACACAGTGCCGAAGAAAGCGAAGCTGAACGGCTCATTGGTGCTAGGCTTTTCAGAGGAGGATAAGAGGGGAACCATACAGCCGCATGATGATGCTTTGGTGGTTACGATGAGGATTGGAGGGTATGATGTAAAGAGGGTGATGATTGATGATGGAAGCACAGCTGAGGTGATGTATCCCGACCTGTACAAGGGGTTGAATTTGACGCCCGAAGACCTTACGGCCTATAGTTCCCCATTAGTAAGCTTCGAGGGCAGAACGGTCATTCCGTTGGGTATGATTAGATTGCCTGTGCAGACAGGTCTTGATGTGGTTGAGATGGATTTCATTGTGGTGGACGTTTTTTCTCCTTATAAGGCGATCTTGGGAAGGCCTTGGTTGCATACCCTGGGGGCTGTTTCTTCCACCCTTCATCAGAAGGTGAAGTACCCATCAAGTGGCTAAGTGTTAGAAATATTGGGAAATCAGACCATGGTAAGGCAGTGCATGGTGGCCGCTATTCAGCACAAGCCAGAGACGAGCTCATCAGTCGAGGCCGAAGATAAATTATAGCAATTAAAGAAACCAGGAGCCCTCTCTATCAATACCACCGAGGAAGCAGAGTGCGAGGGTTTGGAGAGAGTGACTGTAGGTGATGACCCGGATAGGTACTTCCAAGTCGGAGCACTATTACCCTCGCCAGAAAAGGAGCAATTAGTTGAGGTCCTAAGAAGGAACGTAGATGTGTTCGCATGGAACGCCTACGAAGCCCCGGGGGTTGATCCAGATTTTATCTGTCACCATTTGAATGTCAATCCTTCAGCTGTTCCGAAGAAACAGCCCCCTCGGCGTCCTTCCAGGTTACATGCCGAGGCTATTAAGGACGAGGTGGACAAGCTCAAGCAGGCAGGAGCTATCAAGGAAGTGTTTTACCCTCAATGGTTGGCGAACACCGTTGTAGTAAAAAAGAAGAATGGAAAATGGCGAGTATGCGTAGATTTCACGGATCTCAATAAAGCTTGTCCTAAGGATCCCTTCCCTATGCCTCGTATAGATCAGTTGGTTGATGCAACGGTAGGTCATCCTCGAATGAGCTTCCTAGATGCCTTTTAGGGCTATCACCAGATCCCACTAGCATTGGGTGATCAAGAGAAGACAGCCTTCCTTACTCCCAATGGAAATTATCACTACAAGGTAATGCCCTTTGGCTTGAAGAATGCGGGATCGACGTACCAGCGGATGATAACGAAGATGTTCGAGCCACAGTTGGGCAACAACATAGAGATATATATTGACGACATGGTGGTAAAGAGTAAGGTAGTGTCCGAACACGTGACAGACCTTAACAGCACGTTTGAAGTTTTGAGGAAGCATAAGTTACGATTGAACGCCTCCAAGTGCTCTTTTGGGGTTTACTCGGGGAAGTTTTTGGGATACATAGTAACCCATCAGGGAATCGAAGTGAACCCTGACCAGATTAAAGCCATAAACAGTTTACAACCACCTAGAAACCCCAAGGAAGTCCAGAGGCTGACTAGAATGACTGCCGCACTGAACAGGTTTATATCTAGGTCAGCTGACAGGTGCAGACCCTTCTTCCTTCTACTCCACAAATGGAAAGGGTTTGAATGGACTGAGGAGTGCGCTTTAGCATTTTAGCAGCTCAAGGAATACCTATCTCGGCCACCCATCATGTCCAGCCCTGGTGTGGACGAGGTTCTCTTTGCGTACCTGGCGATAGCCACCTATGCTATAAGCTTTGTGTTGATACGATTGGACAATGGCGTGCAGCGGCCAGTATACTACATGAGCAAATCACTTCATGAGGCAGAGGTACGGTATCTACCATTGGAGAAAGCCATCTTGGCGATAGTGCATACTACAAGGAAACTTCCCCATTACTTTCAGGCACACACCGTGGTTGTTCTGACTCAGTACCCACTCAGAGCAGTACTTCGGAGCGCAGATTACACTGGCAGGGTTGCCAAATGGGGCACAATACTTGGGGCTTTCGATATAAAATATATGCCTCGCACTTCCGTGAAAGGTCAAGTTCTCGCTAATTTAGTGGCCGAATTTGCTGAAGGTACTGAAGAAATAGTTGCAAGCCCGCATGGTACGGATGAAAAATCGGTTGGCCTTATTTCCACTCGGCCCCTCACTCCTTGGAAGGTATACGTGGATGGAGCAGCAAATCAAAGGGGATCGGGAGTGGGCCTGGTCCTAATATCTCCTAAGATGGTCGTTATCGAGAAGTCATTAAGGTTGGGATTCTCGGCCACCAACAATGAAGCCGAATATGAAGCTGTGATAGCAGGAATAGCAACGGTAAAGAAGCTCGGTGGAAAAATAGTGGAGATGTTCTCGGATTCAAGCCTGATCGTGGGCCAGGTCAGAGGAGAGCTAGAAGCTCGAGATACTAGAATGCAAAGTTACTTGAGCCGAGTTAGGCATATGTAAACGAACTTTGAATCTTTCGAGTTGTCCCACATCCCTAGAGGTAGGAATGCACATGCAGACTCTCTGGCTACCCTTGCTACCTCCTCGGCAAAGAGCTTACCTCGGATTGTCGTGGTTGAGGATTTGATCTCACCCACTCCAACTGCGGAAAGCCCTATTCAAATCAACCAGATCAGCTCAGCACCTAGTTGGATGGATGCTATAATGGCATACCTCGAGAAGAATATATTGCCCGAAGACAAGTTAGAAGCAGACAAGATAAGAAGAAAAACTCCTCGGTTCTGGCTGTCCGAGGACAAGAAACTGTACAAACGCTCTTTCTCTAGACCTTATCTGCTTTGCGTGCACCATGAAGCATCAGAGGCACTTCTAGAAGAGCTACACGAGGGGATTTACGGGAGCCACACAGGAGGAAGGTCTTTGTCTCACAGGGCAATCACTCAGGGATATTGGTGGCCAGGCATGCAAAAGGAAGCGCAGGAATACGTTAAAAAATGTGATCAATGTCAAAGGTTTGCTCCGAACATTCATCAGCCTGGGGGAGTCCTTAACCCTCTTTCTAGTCCTTGGCCTTTTGCGCAGTGGGGCTTAGATATTGTTGGCCCTTTCCCTAAGGCAATTGGGAATAAGAAGTACCTACTAGTTGGCACGGACTATTTCATGAAGTGGGTCGAAGCGGAGCCCCTGGTGAATATCAGAGATGTGGATGTCAAGAAGTTTGTGTGGAAAAACATCATCACCCGATTTGGGGTCCCTCAGGCTCTTATCTCTGACAATGGTCTCCAATTTGATAGCAAGGCTTTCAGAGAGTACTGCTCTGACATGGGAATAAAGAACAGATATTCCACTCCAGCTTACTCACAGGGAAATAGACAGGTCGAGGCTGTCAACAAGGTCATTGTAAGTGGGCTCAAGAGAAGGCTAGACGACGCGAAAGGAAGATGGGTGGAAGAGCTGCCGCATGTATTGTGGATTTACCAGACAACCCCACGACGATCAACAGGAGAAACCCCATTCTCAATGACGTATGGGGCGGAGGCCGTGATTCCACTAGAAATGGGTTTCCCCACGTTAAGGACCAGTACTTTCACCTCTGAGGGCAATGATGAGCTTCTGGGAAAGAGTTTAGACCTGATAGACGAACGACGAGAAAGGGCGAGGGTTCAGTTGGCCTATTACCAACATAAGCTGAAGCAAGGCTACGATGCGAATGTAAGGCTAAGGCCACTAGCACCTAGGGACCTAGTGTTGAGAAAAGTCTTGGAGAATACAAAAAACCCAGCTTGGGGAAAGTTAGGGCCCAATTGGGAGGGACCATATCGTATCACTTCTGTAGCAGGAATAGGGGCTTACTATTTAGAAGATCTAGACGAGAAAACTGTACTTCATCCTTTGAATGTAAGCAACCTAAAAAGGTATTACTATTAGCACAAGCAATTCTGTCGTATATTTCTCTTCTAACTTAATTGAAATTCTATTACCTGTATTCTCTAAGTCTATCGGAGTATTGATGAGAAAACTAGGTACTGAACAGAACCAAGGCATTACATGGTCCTCGGACTCAAGTCTATGGTGAAACCAGATACTTCAGATGAGAAAACTAGGTACTGGACAGAACCAAGGCATTGCATGGTCCTCGGACTCAAGCCTAAGGTGAAACCAGATACTTCAGATGAGAAAACTAGGTACTGGACAGAACCAAGGCATTGCATGGTCCTCGAACTCAAGCCTATGGTGAAACCAGATACTTCAGATGAGAAAACTAGGTACTGGACAGAACCAAGGCATTGCATAGTCCTCGGACTCAAGCCTATGGTGAAACCAGATACTTCAGATGAGAAAATTAGGTACTGGACAGAACCAAGGCATTGCATGGTCCTCGGACTCAAGCCTATGGTGAAACCAGATACTTCAGATGAGAAAACTGAGTGTTAAGCAGAAACTAAGTAACGTCAGCCCCTCAGGCCACCTCTTAGTGGAAATTAATACAATTGCGATAACTACTGGAGCATTAAATGAAAGCCAAGTCATGCAAGGCCCTCAGGCCGCAACTTGGTAAAAATCAATACACTCTCTTCTACTGAAACGTTAAACAGAACGTGAATCATAAAAATTAATGCACACAATGAAAGTTGGCGCCTCTTAAATTAGGTCTATACGATCATCTTTGTATATCAAGATAAATCCCATGAGCATCACTTAAAGCATTTTTAGGGTGTTCAACACATTAGTGGACTAATTGTTTGGAATGCAATCTCCAATTCGGCCCGATATTTCTTATAATGTTTGATTCCGCTTTTCTAGAGTCCGAAATCATCTGAAAGTATGAGAATATTCGCGCAGGAAATTATACGAGAAATAAGTAAACCCATGATATCATATATAGGTCTGAGAAAAGAACCATGAGTTACAATAAAAAAATATATACACATCAAAAATTCTTTTTTTTATCAACTACTTGTTTAACTTTATTGGTATTTTGGGTGGTGGGACTTTTGCCGTTTCTTGAGGAGGAACGTCCTTCCCCTTCTCCTTTGAGGCCTCCCCAGCGGGCAAAATGGTAGAAGCTAAATCCTTTTTGAAGCTTTGAGAAGTTTGCCCACCCTTGGGATCCTCTGCAACTTTGGCCAAGGAGGTCCCTTTTCCCTCTTCGGGCACTTCAGGCTGTTTTTGCTGATCGGTTTGGAGAGGATTCTGACCCTGAGCCCCTTCTGATGGGCCAACCGCAGTAGAGGAAACCTCCTGTTGTTGAGGAGAAGAGCTTGAGGCTCGTATGGCTGAAGGAAAGAAAGTGTTCTCTGGCCTTCTCAGTTCTGATGAAAGCTCGACCCCAGCGCGGTTGAGAGCTTCCTCCCAAGTTTGCGCACAGTACTTTTGGCACACAATTGGGACCTCAGTCCTGAACCTGTCCTCGGTCTCAGCTACGCCTTCGTCATACCCTCGTTGCTCAGCCTCATCTCTCGCCTTCTCAGCCTCGACTTTTGCTTTTTCTGCCTCATCTCTCTCTTTCTCAGCCCGACCTCTAAGCCTTTGAGCTTCTTCCAGTTGTTTCATCAGCTTCGATATTCCCTCCTTGGAGGCTTTCAGCTGGCTATTGATGTCCTGGAATTTTTTCCTTTGATCTTCAGTTTGCTTTTGAAAGGTGGTCAGGGCTGAATCGGCACTCTTACGAGCCAGTTCTTCTTCTGCCAACTTTTTCCTCAAGTCCTTTATATTTTTCTCACTATTGGTAAGCGCCTTAGAAGCATCACTCCTTAATTCCCTCTCCTTGTCCTATTGGAGATATAAGCTGCTAGTCATTTCCTCTAGCCTGAAAGTGGTTTGAACAGCCTGTAAAAAAAAAAAGGGGGGGAAAAACGAAAGAAAGAAAGGTAGTCAGAAATAAAGTGAATCAAAAAGAACGGAAGGAACTGTAAGAATGCCATACCATGCCTAGGTGCCTTTTTATGTTCATGAAGATTTCATTCTTCTTCATCTTCTTGAGCTCAGCCATATCCCGAGGGAGAAGGAGGGTTTCTTCTAAAGCGGAGGCAACATGGCATCCAATCCCCCCATTGTACTCTTTGATGGATGCATCTGCCCTCAGGGGTTCGCCACCGAGCATAGGTGCGGGAAGCCATGCTTCAGGCTTCGAGGGCTGGACGGTTTGTTTGGCACCCGCTCTAAAGCTCCCACGAGTTGTCTTCTGCTGTTTTGAAGGTCGCTGACCTTGACTCTCCTGGGCTGGATGAGGTTCCCCAATCTCCACCACATCCTTGCCTTTTTGCTCTCTTTTCCTTTTAGGATCGGCGGATTCAACCCCTTGAGGCTGGGCAGATTTAGGAGAAGGCGAAGGAGGGAGACTGGTCTGAGGAGACCTCTCGGGAACCTCTCGTCCAGATGTACCTTCAATAACATCAAGCAAACTTCTTTGGCTTTTTCTTTGAATTCCCATGTCGACGGGAGTCGCTTCAGGAGACTGGAGTTGATTAAACACCTCAAATTCATCAGCAGAATCCGAGGCCTCCTCGACTATTCTTTCTTGTTCTTCTTCTTCCTCTTCCTCCTCCACTTCCGGAATAGCAGGTCGTGACGAGGAAGCCCCTACGGAAATAGAAGCTTCGGGTAAGGGTTGCGAAAAGGGAGTGCCTTCAGGGATCCGAACACCCTTAGGAACTATGAACCAGGACTTTTCGAAGGCTACGCTGATTCGGTGCAGCCGAGGATCTTTGGCCTTTATCACACCCTTGGGCGCTAGAAAGGACGTGGAAATTGGTTTGTACCCAAGGATGAGGTGCGCCGCCCTTAGTTGATCGTCGGACGGATTCTTGTATATCTCGGATCTTAAGATTCTGTCCAAGCTCTCCCTGTTAACTAGCCTAAACCGACGCTGGGTAAAACGCCTATCTGCAGAATCATCAAGACAATGACGAAATTTCGGTCAAGAATGAACTCAACTCAAATCAAGAAGTACAAATTAAGGTGCAAGGGTGTACAGCCCAAAAACCCCACCTGGTTCACCCCCCTTGGTCGGGCATGGTAAACCGTCATTCCATGCGCCGGAAAAGATAAGGAAATCATCTTTCAAACCCTTGTTCGATGTAGGGAGACACTGGATTAGCCTTACCTCGGGGAACTTGAACCTAAGGTAGTACCCCGCATCCTTCAAGTGTTGGAGGTTGTACACCCAATTCACGTCATGATGGGTAAGGTCCAAATTTAACCTCGCATTAAGGGCTTCTATACTCCCTAACACCCTAAACATATTTGGGGCACATTGTGTGGGGGACAATCTAAAGAACCTAAGGAAATTAGTAGTGAGTCTGCCCATCGGAATAGTCATCCTTCCCTCTATGAAAGCAATCATCGGGATGACTACTTCCCCTGTTCGCCTCTTATCGTACCATTCTTCCACGGAAGCGTACTTCATACCCACCGTTGGGAGAATCTTATACTTGGCCCTAAATTTCTCTATTTGCTCCTCGGAATCAACTAAATACTTAAACCTACCCATTTCTTAAGGATCGTGAAGAGAAACTAGAGAAGAGAATGGAAAACTGAAGAGGGTTAGAGAAACTTACAGTTGTGAAAATAGGCTCCTTGGACAAACTTCAGGTATTTATGAGATCGTTGATAAGAAGAAAGGAGGGACGGGATCAGTGAATACTTGATAAGATCTTAAGATTTTTTATAACTGAAAGGAAATCTAATTTGAAAAGCTCTTTATAAGGGCACAGAAATCGTAAGCGGGAAAAATCCCGCTCATAAGTTGTAGTGATCCTCCACCGTTAGATTCGCATCTTGCTGGAATGTGGAGGACAGAGAAACCGCCATCATTTAATGGTGGCATGCCCCTGACGCCGAAACGTCAGGAACGTGTCTTGGGCAGGTGAAAAGGCATTCTGACATTTGGAAAAGCCCAATGAAGGATTTAAGGACGTTATATCAAAATCCCCCTTTTTCCGAGATAACAAAAAGGGAGATTTTGAGGGGCTATTGTGGGGCCAGTAGCCCAAAAAAATTGATGGAGCTTATAATAGGTGGGCTTGCAGCCCAACGACCCAATCCGAGAACATTCATTCGTCCGAGGACACTCATTCGTCCGAGAATACTCCTCTATCTGAGGATAAGGTTCGTTCTTCAAACCAGCCTGCGATGTTGATGTAACTATCTTAATTGTCAAAGATCTTTGCGGAGTTACATGCAAACCAAACTAATGAATACTGATCAAAGGAGGAATCGGAAAAGATAACAAATATCTCCTAAAAGCTGCTGCCCCCGCATTAAATGCTTCCCACCTAACTCTCTGGCCGCATTAATGTGGAGGTGATACCTGAACAGTAATTGAGCAGCTTTATAACCACTAGGCGGAGGATCCGAGAAGGTCAGATGGGACAGAAGGAAATCCTCAGAAAGGAGCGTACACGTGTACGGTGAAAGCAAGATGGAGAAGCCAGTATATAAGGCGAAATCAGAATACACAAGAGAGGGGGATTCATTTTGAGAGTTTGGAACAAAAGAGAAATACTCTATCTGCTGCGCCAGAACTACGTCTTTTTCTACTGACCGGAGCTAGGTCTTACACCCACATCTCTACAAATTTTTATTGTGAAGGGTCCATTACAAATTGAGTCCCTACAAGATTGTATAATTTATATTTATTAAGGAACACTCTAAAAAAATTCCTGAAACTGCCTCTGATGATAGGATCATGTGCCCTTGACACTACTCTCTTTCTTTCTTTCTTTCTTTTTTTTTTTTTTTTTTTTTTTGTGATTTGGGAGTTTTTCTAAAGAGGTCAAGATTGATAGTTACACATTCATACCATTAAAATCATGTTTCAAAAACATTATTTTAGTTATAGTTGTGAAATCATAAAATCATGTTTTGAAAACTTAATTTTCAAATTAGTGTGTATGGAATGTGCGCAACAATGAGCCTATGATAATCATTTCTCTTTCATAAGTGTAGAAATGGATACTATAATAGGATCATATGTTGTGGACACTACTTTTTTGTGGTTTGGGAACTTTCGAAAGAGCTTGATGTTGATAGTTACATTATTTTGTTATATTAGTAAAATTGTAAAATTGTGTTTGAAAACATGATTTTCAAATGAGTGTGTATGGAGTGTGTGCAACAATGAGTGTGTGATAATCATTACTCTTTCATAAATTCACCACTATTTTTGTTTGAGTAAAAGTCAAGTGTACAAAGTTTTTACCATATTTTTATAGGATCATCATTAACCTAACTTTTATTAATAGTAACTACAATATATCCTCTAATTCATTATGAAAAAGTTATGACATTTTTTGCATACTTAGATGTGTTGTTTTTGTTTAGTTAGACACCCTTAAGATATGAATGCCTAAAAATAAATTGTGGAATTTTTAAGTAGAAACATCATTCAAAACTTTTGATTGAATGAGATATGGTACTAAACATTGGACCTTCATTCTTATATAGTTATATGGCGTTTGATGATCAATCTATCATTTTTATGAGTTTTTTTTTTTTTTTGGTAATCCAACATTTTATAACTTTTATAGCAGCAAATGACCGTATTTTTTTTTTGGGTTAATGCAACTTATGAGATTCTATCAATATACTTTACCTAATAAGACAAACAAAAATGCTAAGCATAAATTCAAACCAAAAAGTGTGGGACACAACAAAAATTCATAAAATATTTCACAACATTAATTCCCAAACAATCACATTATGAAGTTACAGGGAATTAATTTAGACAATTTAAAATTATGGGAATTTTGGAATAAATATCCACACTCCATCAATGAATCTCTAAATTTAAATTTTCAAATAATTTTCTTTGAGGTGAAGATTACTCATTAATCATTATTTGAATTTGATTCCTTCTAAGGACACAACAAAAATTCATAACAATTTCACAATATTATCATATTAGCCTACTACTTCACAATCACATATGAATAAATTTCATAATATTTTAATATTAGCCTACCACTTCACATGAGTTGTTACAAAAATCAAATTATAGATTGTGGTGGGTTCATATGTGAAGTGATAGACTAATTTGAAAATATTGTGAATTCTTTTTCTTTTTCTTTTTTATCCCTAACTTTAGTGTACCCAAAAAAAAAAAAAAAAAAAAACCCAAGATCCTTTTTTCTAAATATGAAAGATGCACCCTTTTTTTTTTCATAAGAAAAAAACAAGTGTCCTTGCATTTTCATGGTCAGAAGCCTCCAATAAAAACGAAAGCGCTTGAGAACATTGTCAAAGGTATCATCTCACAATATCCATTTCCCATGCGGGTTTTTTTTTTTTTTTTTTTTGGCAGGTGCAAGTCTTTTTCCATGAGGATTATTTAAGACCGTGAAATATAGACGTGTGATAATATAACAAAGAGCTGCCCGATTGGATTGGGTAGGTGGGAAGCCATATGTATAGTTGGCTTGTGGCTAATAACCCTGGTAGTTGAGAGTTGTTCACGTTGTTGAAGCTTACACAGACTCCATTTTTCAAGCTATCTACCATAAATTCTTATATGGTATATGAAAAATTCTTAGATACTCCTAAAATATGGTGAAATGATGTTTTCTTCTTTCACTTTATGGTATACCACATCATGAATTTAATAAATAGACCTCAACATAAATGTAAGAATAGGGAACATCATTCATCCTGTTTTAGGAGTATCTAAGAATTACTCATAGTACATACTCTATCTTTTGTCCATGAAAGGTAAGAAATCCATACTCAATAAAGCAAATTTTTGAACCCAAAAATAACCCAACCCATGGAACTTGGGTTCTCAATGATCTTTTACCTCTCTTCTCTTTCTTTTTTCTTTTTTCTTTTTTTTTTTCCTCCTTTGAGCATAATGATCTTTCACTTAAAACTTGTGAAATGTTGGTGCAAATATAATAATAATGAAAATAATACAAGAGATAATTGAATAAAATGTTAAATAATATTATTTATTGAGAAGAAATACATAACACTATTTGAATTGAGGTGCAACACTCGTTCTCTTTAAGGAGATAGATCTCAATTCACACATCATTTGCTCTATGATTTATAAGCAACATGAACTTTATTCGAAACATTTTAAATTAAAAAATAAAACAAATTTTGACAATATAGTGGGACAAAATTGTGATTAAATCAATTATAAATCACAGACGTGTGATCAAAAAAATTGAAAACTAAAAGATATAATAAGAAAGTTGTGGGGGTCAGATAACCAAAAGGTATTGTTAAATTTGTATCTTGGGCCTATGGCCCAATCCGAGGACATACTCGTTCGTGGAGGATCAAGCAACGTTGTTGTGGGAATGGTATGAGAGGAAGAAATATGAATTGTACATAACAGTCCAAAAAATGTTCGAGGAGAGGAATCATATCGAAATTGTGGATCCGAGGTTAGTATGAATATTCTACCTCCCTAAGCATCCTACCAGGTACCATAACGTTGTTGTGGGAATGGTATGAGAGGAAGAAATATGAATGGTACATAGTAGTCCAAAAGATGTCCAAGGAGAGGAATCATATCAGAATTGTGGATCCGAGGTTGGTAGGAATATTCTACCTCCCTAAACATCCTAGCAGGTACCATAACGGATAGAAATCAGTCGTTAGATAAGGAGTGAGTAGACGAAGGCTACCCAGATAGATACTAAAGTTGCTACCTCCGCATTAAATGCTCTGCATCTAACTTCCTAGTCACATTAATGTGGAGGTAATATCTGAACAGTGCAAGGTTGGTTTCCCTAAAATCTACACAACTAGAGAGGGTGTTTAATGGGACAGCCACTCAAGTAGTAACATAGACGATCAACAAGTGTAAAGTCAAGATGCTTGGAAAAGAACTATATAAGAAAGAAGACCCTTCGTGAATTGGGGGATTTTTTGGGGAGAGAAAAAAAGGACTGTGATATTAAGAAAAAGGAGACTTGAAACCTATTGAGGGGGGAAGTGGTATGAACATGTATCCTCAGATAACGCCGAGGATGATTGTTATTCAACATAATTTTGTCTCTTTGCATTATTTTATCATCCAAATCTAATCCAAAGTTGTTTTAATCATTTAGAGCCCAGTTTTTTAATCCACTCTCTACAAATTCATTATTTTGGGCTTCTTGGGCTTGAGTCCATCCATCTTTTGGACTGGGAACTCAAATCTGGTCCCTACAAAAGTAATCACGGTTGGAGAGATTATTTTTCTTAAGGGTCAATTGTAAATATAATTATTCTGTATGGGTAAATAAAATATTTTCAAAATGTCTAGCGAGCCTTTGTGGCTTGGCTACCTTGGTCTACATGTGGCTTCTCCATTATCACTCTCTCTAGTCTCTAGTTTTTTTTCTCTCTACATCATATTATTTTTATGGTGTCTATTTTAACAAAACAAAATCAAAAACAACACCTACATAAATAAAGCCTCTCAATGAATGTATGGAATGCCAATGTGTCTTACATATAAATTAAGGAAAATGTTAACTAAGGAACTAAGGGCATTGGTTTAGGAACTATTTTTAAAAATATTTAATTGAGAGAATAATAAAACAATAAATATTGTTGATAACTTTTTATATTTCTCATCAAAGTAGTGTCAAAATTTTCCTATCTTAGTATATTAATAATTGCCTGAAGGCATCAATTAATATGGCCCATAAATTAATGTATAGAATATAGACTGTAACAACTGCTCTCATATGAAGGCACTTTAGCAGTTACAAGAAACAAGGGTGAAGGTAAACCTACAATATTGGCAGAAGGTTGAGTGCAATCTTTATTTCTTATTTTTGTATTATCCAATTTTTTATATGGAAGACTTGGATTCAAATTTTCCCTAACTCATTTATTACAAGAAAAAAAAGAAACCATGCACAAAATATGTTAGGGTGAGAATTTTATTTTATTTTATTTTTTAATTTTGGAGATGGCAAGTGTAGGGTCCAAATTTTGTAGGCCAACCCCAAAAGATCTGGATTGTGAGCCCAACGGACCCAGAATAATGAATTTATAGAGAGTGGGTGAAAAAGCTGGGCTGGTTGTGAATTTAGCAACGATTCACTTTGGCGAATTAAAATGAATTGAAGTAAAAACACTTGAAAACTGAATAATACTCAAATTCAAAGAGGCTTGTTATTCGAGGAAAAGTGAATACAATTCTCTCCGTTCTCCCCTCTCTAAATTTTTTGCTCCCCTTCCTTATTTAGAGGCCCATTACATTTATATATTCTTCATTCTCCTCATCTCCACCGTACACCTGTTCTTCATCTAAGCATTTACTTGAGTACATATTACATCAGACATCTGCTTTAGTTTGCCGTGAGTGGTGATAGCTGAGATTGCACTGTTCAGGGGTCTTTTCCACATAAATGCGGTCAGGAAAGTTGCTGCAGTGCATTAAATACGGTAGTAGCAACTTTTTCTTTTAGATATTTCTTTGTTCTTATCATCTCTAGGCATGCCCAAAATTTGTCCTCATCGTGGAAATAGTTGGGGAGGTCACTCAGACCTTTAGTATATTTGCTTGATCAAGTTCCCTTGGAATTCGAGGAGAATGACTTCTTCGGACCAATAGGGTTCTCTTCAGACTGTTCATCTCGCTCATTTTCAAGTACATTTCTTCCACCTGGACTCCTTCTTAATCTTTTTTTCTCTTCGGACACATAGTGATCTTCGAATTGGGCCCTAGGCCCAGCATGACGTTGAGCTCTTACACCCACAGCAAGAAATAATGAAATATCCATGCTTTTAAAAATAAAGATTTTTATTTTAAATTTTGATTTTTGATGAATAACTGAAATCTATCTTCATTTCCTAAATTAATTTAAAGATCAATAGTTTTACAGGTTTTATTATTCTTCAAAACTACTTGAAGCACACAAAATGCTAATTGAGTTCATAAATATGTGATGAATTACAAGAGCGGCAAGAATGTAAACATCAACGGCCTTTTTCGCTGGTGTTTTCAAGAGAGTTGATGTTCTTTCAATTGATGTTACCTGACGGCTGACGGAGGTCACGTTGGCAAGAATCATATTTTAGGCATACTATTCTTCATTTATCTCTTTTTTATTTGGTTTCCTTTTGAAAATACAATAAATCTAGATATATAATAAATTTTATTCTTATTAAAAAAATTATTGAAATAATATATTATGATTGATGTTAATAAAAATTATATCATTGTAAGATTAATGTGAAAATTGTGTTGTTTCAATCATAATTTTTTTTATCAGCAACTGTAAAAACTAGGGTTGTTCAAACCAATTGGCAACATGACGAAACTGCCCAACCCAGGGCCATTCAAATCAAAATCGACTTAATCCTAGTAGATAGGTAGTCTGCATCAAATCTCTGGCATCAGCAATCGAGGGGTGTGAGTTGCGTGGTGATTTTGGGCTTTGAAACTTGATGGAAACAAATCGACTGAATCCAAGCTCACTAGAAATTTCCATCCCCCTCAACCCATGTCCTCCCTCATTATCTCAGTCTCAAATTCGTTGAGATCCGACGAGATCTCAACCAAATCTAGCGACACTCTTGTGACACCTCATTTTGTACTCGTTACTAACCTTTGGTCCCAGCCCTAATGATGAGCTTGACATATGTCAAATTAAAGAATTCACAATGGTTTGGAAATAAACACAATTCAAAAGTGCTCAAATCGCTTTGAAAATGATGCTGAAAAATGAAATTTGCTTACTATTTTGACCATAACTTTTAATTCACAATTGAATATGGTGAGATGCCAAATAGTTTTTTTTTTTTTTTTTAAAGAAGTTATTAATCTTTATGCAAAACTGTAAATAGCCACATCCCACATGCCAAAAATGTACGTTGTCACAACCATGTAAATTGTAAAATCTCAAGGCTTCTGTAATGAATTACCGCAAACCTTTGCTTAACCTACAGCTACAAGATAAGTAAAATTGACTAATAAAAAAAATTGAAAAAGACGCGTCTTTCAAACTGCGCACATCTTGTGAGTTTAATTCAAGGTAAGGATAATTTTTCAATGGTACTAGGGAATTAAGTAGCATTGCTTAGATAGAAGAATTATAAGGATTAATGCTCATTTTGAATAATTTATTTTCATCGGTTTATTAGGTTTAAAAAATAAGTTAGATAAAGTACAACTGTATTTAAGAAAATGTGAATATTTAAAAAGTTGTACATAAACCAAATATAAGTTTGATAAAATAAATACAAGCTCTCCCGTGAATAATTTACAAACGTTTAGTATACTCGAGTCTTCTAGGGCCCGTTTGGTAATGTTGTTTTAGTAATGTTATTTGTATTTATTAGAAATACGTGTGGATGAAAAAGTGTGGAGAAATACGTGTAATATTGTTTAAAAACTGAAAAGTGTTGTTTAAAATGCCATACCAAACGGCCCCCGATTCTGCTGGTCAAGAAAAATCAAACAGGCAAACAACTGCTAGCATTTTTTAAGTGTAACCCCTTAACTCACAGGTTAATTTGCATGTTGTCTATCCTTTGGTTTTGCTACTAAAACATAAAAGATATACTGAACATCAGGTTAGAGGACTCAAAACTCAAAGGCTATCACTAGAAGGCAAAGAGGATATAATAAGGGAAGCAAGATATAAAGATTAATGAAAGTCATACAAACTTTTATAGGGTAAATCACCATATTCTTTATTTCAAGGTACCACATCATTGATTGGTCTATCCAACCAATTAATTGCAATTAATATCAAAGGTTTTCTTACAATTTTTATTTTTTGCTCAAAGCTTGTTAGATTTCATTTTGGTTATAAGATCAGCTTATTTTATAACCCACAATCCGATTTGTAGGGCTATGTTTTGTAATAGAGATGGTCTATTGCTCATCTCTTCTTTTCCTTATTTTGGGATTCTCTGCACCCAAAAGGAAGTGGCTAGAATTAAAGTAGTACACCCTTCTCTTTTCAATAAAATTATATTCTTATCACCAAATAGATTTATAACTTAATTGGCATCTATTCTTATCCTTCAGTCTGCTCGATGTATTTCTCCTCTCCCATCTCAAAAATAAAAATAAGAAATTATATATACCATAGGTGGTCTTTAAAAAATGGAGAAATTACTGAAAGGGTTTAACATAGTAGGACGTTAACAGTATAAACTAAAACAATGTTATATGTTTAGTGAAACACAAATTATATAAAGTTAGAAAAAGGTTGAAAAACCTCACAGGCCATTCTCCTTTCTCTGATAAATTGTAAAAAGTAGAGATAATGACAACAGACTATTCTCTTTTCTTAAAGTTTAAATTGATTGACTTACATGACTGATCAATAAGAGTGAATTTTTATTTATTTATTATTATTTAGGAATTTTTTGAGGCGAAAGAATTACATAGGCTTCAAAAGTAAATTAGAGGTAGAATGTTTTTTTTCCCCTCAATTTCTTTTCTAGTAGTTGAAGTTGGCATTTTTACCACATTATGAAATTTGAAAATTCCATTAAAATTAACAGAAATTTCTAACGAAATAAACATGGACGGAGCTATATATTGACTAGGGGACAATTGGCCCCCTAAATGTTAAAAAAAAAAAGTATATTAATAGATACAAATTTCAGCAATTTGGTTCAATAAAATTATACATTGTCCCCCCATAAAAATGCCATCAATTTTTTTTTAAGAGTAATTTTATAGCAAACATGGATGGAGCTTGTGGGGCCCAAAGATTTGGCAACTCCAGCCCACTCCATATTAGGCCCAAGGCCCATGCCGAGGACAATGCAGCATCCGAGGATGAGCGTGGAAGGCCCAAACTGCAAAGAGGGATCGCCGAGGACGACCATGTCCTCGGCCGGCTGATATTGGAGAAAGGAGCTGTCATCGCCACATTAAAAGCATGCAACTGACACTCTAGCCGCATTAATAAGGATTTGACCATTGAACAGTAATGTCTTGGTTACTCCAACTAACAAGAGGACTGAAAAAGCGGCTGATGGGACAAGCCCTCAGACACAAGCTCGGATGATCAACAAGTGGAAGGCGAGAATCAGCTGAATAGGACTATATAATGGAACGAACCCCTAGAGAGATGGAGGTTGAAGGGTTCGGAGTTCGGAGTTCAGAGGGATTTGGGACAACTCCTATACTCGTTAGTAATCAGAAAAAGGGCTCCTCGGATGATGCCGAGGACGAATTTCCCCCTAGAACACTTAGTTAATTCTCATCTGATCTAATTGTTGTAACACTCGCTAGTGCCTAGTCCTTCTATCCACTCTCTACAAATTCATTCTATAGGGGCGCTTTCCGGCCGATGTGGGATTAAGGTGTCAAGCCTTACACTACAAGGTCAGCCTTTGGTGAGGTGAAAATCCTGAACCCCCGCGTCGCATGGGAAAAGGCCGGTCCCTACAATTGGCGCCGTCTGTGAGAATGGACTTGAGGATTAGCGAGTGCAACGGTTGGTGCGGAATGATCAATAACAACACTTTTTCCAAGTTCAAAAAAAAAAAAACACAAACATCGGCAACACACTCATTCAGAAGGCAATCATCATAAATAAATGAAAGATTCGAGAAGTAAAGTAAATGAAATGTGGCTACTTTTTTATTAATTAAAGAAAAGTTACATTGTGCAACAAATACTTAGGCAGGCTTGTTCTAAAGCTAACTACAAAGGTAAATGCCTAGGCAGGCTTGTACTGAAGCTAAAAAAAGAAAGAAGAGAAAAGGTGCCTAGGCAGGCTTGTTTTAAAAGCCAAGTCATGCATGGAGGGAAAGGTGGAGATAGGCCTGCCTTAAGGGCGTCCACAACTCCCCAACCAACATGGGCGGCGTCGAAAGGAGAAGGAAGAAGAGGTCGCGGCGCCTGATGGTCCAATCTCAGGGTTCCCCCTGGATTCCCTCCCAGTCCCATGACGACCGGGCGTTGGCGAATCACTACTAGCTTGGAAGGCCGATGGACCCACGTACGGAGGAGGGACGTTATGTTCCTTTCGGATTCCCCTCCTAACTGCAAGGGGAATCCTCTCTCTGGATAGGTTAAGAAGAAGGAAGATCTTTGGCCTCTGCCTATTTCACCTCTACTGTGTCATCCAAGGTCGGGGTGGCATTCTCGGCTTCTGAAGGGGGCTTGGCTTCCTTGTCCCTGCCCTTTTCCAGGGCCACTCCATCTCCCCAAGCACGAGTCACTATTTTGACAGGGTCCTTGAAAATGTCCAAAAAATGGAGAGCTTTGAACCCCTATTGAACCCAAATGTTTGTGAAATTTGAAGAAAAGATTGCCCCAAAATGCCTTATATAGAAGGCAAGAGCTGGTGAAAACCAGACTGCGTAGAATCCTAAGGAAGAATTAGCGGAGGTATTAACTCTGCCCAATTTCCAAAGAGCTTGCCAGCCGCTGGATCCTCGTAAATCCACAAGGATATTAATGAGGATGTGCCTCGCGCACCGAAACGCCAAACGCGTTACTCGAATAACCCAAAAGACGCCTCGTGAGTAGAAGTGGCGCGCTAAGCTAAGGAGCCAGACTGAAGAAGGGTCCCCCCTAGGCAGAGTAAGCTCAAGGCCGTTATCACTCTAAGGGCAAACTTCCTAACGAGGAGGATGAACAGGCAGTAAAGGAAGAATCAAATGTTAGACAGAAGCCAGGCCTTGCATGGTCCTCGGACTCAAGCTTGTGGGGAAACTAACTACTTCAACAACTAGGTCCTAGACAGAACCAAGGCCTTGTATGGTCCTCGGACTCAAACCTGTGGGGAAACTAGGTACCTCATAAGAACTAAGCGCTAGACAGAACCAAGGTATTACATGGTCCTCAGACTCAAACTTATGGAGAAACTAGTTATTCAAGAAGAACTAGGTCCTAGACAGAACTAAGGTCTTGCATGGTCCTCGGACTCAAACCTGTGGGGAAACTAGGTACCTCAGAAGAACTAAGTACTAGACAGAATCAAAGTCTTGTATGGTCCACGAACTCAAACCTATGGGGAAACTAGCTACTTCAAAAGAATCAAATGTTAGACAAAACCAAGGCCTTGCATGGTCCTCGGACTCAAGCCTATGGGGAAACTAACTATTTCAATAACTAGGTTCTAGACAGAACCAAGGTCTTGCATGGTCCTCGGACTCAAACTTGTGGGGAAACTAGGTACCTCAGAAGAACTAAGTACTAGACAGAATTAAGGTCTTGCATGGTTCTCGAACTCAAACCTGTGGGGAAACTAGATACTTCAGAGGAACTGAGTACTAGACAGAACCAAGGTCTTGCATGGTCCTCGGACTCAAACCTATGGGGAAACTAGCTACTTCAGAAGAATCAAATGTTAGACAGAACCAAGGCCTTGCATAGTCTTTGGACTCAAGCCTGTGGGGAAACTAACTACTTTAATAAGTAGGTCCTAGACAAAACCAAGGCCTTGCATGGTCCTCGAACTCAAACATGTCGGGAAACTAGGTACCTCAGAAGAACTAAACGCTAGACAGAACCAAAGTATTGCATGGTCCTTGGACTCAAACCTATGGGGAAACTAGTCACTCAAGAAGAACTAGGTTCTAGACAGAATCAAGGTCTTACATAGTCCTTGGAATCAAACCTGTGGGGAAACTAGGTACCTCAGAAGAACTAAGTACTAGACAGAACCAAAGTCTTGCATGGTCCTCGAACTCAAACATGTAGGGAAACTAGATACTTCAGAAGAACTAAATACTAGACAGAACCAAGGTCATACATGGTCCTCGGAGTTAAACCTATGGGGAAACTAGCTATTTCAGAAGAATCAAATGTTAGACAGAACCAAGGCCTTGCATGGTCCTAGGACTCAAACCTGTGGGGAAACTAACTACTTCAATAACTAGGTCTTAGACAGAACCAAGGCCTTGCATGGTCCTCGAACTCAAACTTGTAGGGAAACTAGGTACCTCAGAAGAACTAAGCGCTAGACAGTATCAAGGTATTACATGGTCCTCGGACTCAAACCTATGGGGAAACTAGTCACTCAAGACGAACTAGGTCCTAGACAGAACCAAGGTCTTGCATGGTTCTCGGACTCAAACCTGTGGGGAAACTAGGTACCTCAGAAGAACTAAGTACTAGACAGAACCAAGTCTTGCATGGTCCTCAGACTCAAACCTATGGGAAAACTAGATACTTCAGAAGATAAGTATGTGGTCAGTTAGAGTGCAATTAAAGCTAGGATTGTGCAAGTAAAAAAAAAAGATAAGATAATACAAACAGGGCGAATAAGAGAAAGTAGAATGTGCATTTTATTGAATCTTTAAGAGTTACGCAAGGCAAAAGTGCCATTACAATGCTTTAAAAAAAAAAACGCATAAACAAAGTGTAGGTGCCATAGAGGATCATTCCTTCAACTTCTTCTTAATTTCCCCCTCAGGGGGCTGGGCGGAAGAGGTCTCAGGGTCCTTGCAACTCTCGCTTGGGCTTGCAGCCTGGAGAAGGTCAGCCAAAGGAGATACCTCCTCAACGTGAAGGGCCTGTACATCAACTAAGAGATTTGCAGCCTCTCCGGGCGCATCTGCAGTGGGACTCTTGCTTATCTCAACGGCCCCAAGAGGATCAGCTTCCTTTGCGGGCTCTTCCAAGGTGGTAGCGGTCGGGGCATCTTCATCAGGAACAACCCCAACTCCCTTAGGGGACACCTTGGCCTCGAAGCTAGAAGGAGCAGCCTCGCGAATGGCAGAAGGATAGTACACACTCCCCACCTTCCACAGGCCAGATGAAGCCTCAACATCTGCTTGCTTCAAGGCTTCATTCCATACTTGGGAGTAGTAAAGCCTGCATACCCCAAGCACTTGAGCATTAAGGGTGGCTTTTGTATCAACCACCCCTGACTCGTAGGCCTCCTGCGCGGCCTCACCTTTGGACGCCTCAGCCTCGACCTTGGCAGACTCAGCCTCTTCCTTGGCTTTTAGAGCCTCATCCCTGGCGGACTCAGCAACGCCTCTAGGCCCCTTTGTCTCGAGCACCTTCTTTTCCAGGGTCGCAATCTCTTTTCTGGCGACCCTCAGCTGATCCTCTGCCTTAAGCAGGCGCTCTGTTTGATTATGAGCCTGCTTTTGGGCGCTAGCTAGACCTGACTCGGCGATGTCCCGAGCTTTCTTCATTTTCTCCAACTGCTTCCTCGCCTTTGAGAGATCGGCCTTGGAGACTTTGAGGGTTCGCGCAACGTTTAGCATCTTTTCACGCTCCAGGACCGCAGCCCTGCTTTGACTACTGGCAACATCCTCCAACCTAAAGGTAGCCTGGATGGCTTGCCAATTAAAACCAATGCACGATGAGTAAGAAGCCAAGAGACAGGAAGTCAAGGGAATCACAAGTAATCAGAAAATTTACCATGCCTAAACATTGCTTAAGGTTGAGGAAGACCTCCTTGCTCCTCTAAACCTCTAGCTGGGCCATATCTACAAGGAGCAGTAAGGACCTCTCCAATGCGTCAGCCACATGCGCACCCTCGTCCCCTCGAGGATTTCTGAGAGAGGCATCGTCCATCAAAGGCTTCCCATGGAGCATGGGGACAGGGAGCCAAGCCTGGGCCCCGGGCTAGACGGTGATCTGTTTCTCCTGACCTCGGTGTTCAGCCCTCAGCTGCTTCGATGGCTATCGAACGTCGTCATCGCCCTTAGAAGGATCAGATTCTTTGCCCCCCCTAGGCCTCTTTTGTTTGTCTTTCTTCTGCCGAGGACTAGTGGGCTTGGACCTAGATGGCAAACTCTGCTGGGGTGGGAGAGGAGGAAGCTTAGGAGGAGACTTTCCTGGTGCATCCTTCCCTGGCTTCCCCTCAATCAAGGCTAGCAGGCTTGTTTGAGTTCGTTTCTTGAAACTCATCTTCGACCGAGGAAAGGCTTCTTTGGATATAAAGTCCGCTTCAACTAAGCTGGGATTACCCAAATTGCTGGGAGGATCCTCGGGCGAATGGAATTAGTCGAACACTTTAAAATCGTCCTCAGACGGACGAGAGTCAACAACTTCCTCTTCTCCTGGCTCTTCCTCTTCAACCTCGGCAACTTGAGGCGACAAAGAAGTACCCACCAACGGTACGCCCTCAGGAACAGGAGATCCTTCGGGGATCAAAAATCCGTGCTCGACCATGGTGATTTTACGCAATCAAGGATTTTCAGCTCAGATCACGTGTTTTGGAGCCGAGAACGATTTTTGAATCGGATCGTATTCTAGGATCTCAGGAGCGACTCTAACTTGGTTGTCGGCTTTATTCACAAAAATCTCCGACCTTAGTGTGGTCTGCAAATCCTCATTGTTGACCAAGCTAAAGTCACGCTCAAAGGGGTGCGGATCTGCATAAAAGAAAACAAATTCCTGTTCAAAACCAAGCAAAGCAGAGTGTGAAGGCACGAGAAATTAGACCCTCTCCTAGTCTGGGTGCCCCACCTGGTGTAACTTCCACTGTTGGACAATAAAGGCCATCGTGCCACTCTCTGGACACAATGAGGAAGTCTTTGTTCAACCCCTTGCTGGACTTAGGAAGGCACTGAATGAGCCGGACCTTATCGTCCCTCGTCTTCAGGTAATAAGACTTCCCCCTAAGGCGCTGGAGGGTGTAGCACCAATTTACATAGTGGTGGATTAAGCCCAGCCCCATCTTCTCATTCAGGGCATCCACGCAGCCTAAAATCCTAAACACATTGATGGCACACTGGGTGGGAGATAAGCCAAAGTGCCTAAGATAATCTCTCATCACTGGCCCCATGGGGATCCTCATACCACCCTTCAAAAAAGCGATTATAGGAATCGCCACCTCACCCTCTTTTTTCCTAACGCTCCACTCCCCTTCTCCACAGTACCTCAAACCTACTGTATCAAAGATCTTATAATCAGCCACAAACTTTTCCATCGCCTCCTCAGACTCAACTAACTTCTTAAACCTACCCGTCCTAAAGAACTAACGAGGGGCTCAGGGAAAATGAAGGAAAGAGAAAGAGGAATAAGAGGACAAGGAGCTTAGGCGGGAAAGTACGAACATGAAAGAGAAGAGAACTTACAGAAATGAGGAAAAGCTCATCGGACAGGCCTTTTATGTTGAAAGAAGACGTAAGGTTGATTGGAGGCTTGACCAAGTTCAGCGTATGCGCGCAGGAGCTCTTGAATGTAAAAGTGAAGGGGCAAATCGGTACAATTAGGTATGTATACCCCCAATTAAAAGTAACCACACGAGCTTTCCCGCCTATTAAGTTAGAAGCATCCCTACTATCCATTCATCATCACACCGTTGAACGTGGAGGACACAGGGCCGCCAAAATTTAATGAAGGCGCGTTCCAAGTACCGAAACGTTAGGAGCGTTCCCTGAATAGTTAGAAAGATTTTGGTACTAACAGGAGGATAAGATTTGCCAGGACAGGACAAGGACCCGAGGACATCAAAATCCTCCTCCTCGCCCGAGGAGCCGGGCAGCAAAATTTTGAGGGGCTATTGTGGGGCCTAAAGATTTGGCAACCTTGGCCCACTCCATATCAGGCCTAAGGCCCATGCCGAGGACAATGCAGCTTTCGAGGATGAGCGGGGAAGGCCCAAACTGCCAAGAGGCATCGCCGAGGATGACCATGTCCTCGGTCGGTCGATATTAGAAAAAGGAGCTGTCATCGCCACATTAAAAGCACGTAACTAACACTCTGGCCGCATTAATGAGGAATTGACCATTGAACAGTAATGCCTTGGTTACTCCAACTAACAAGAGGACTAGAAAGGCGGCTGATGGGACAAGACCTCAGACACAAGGTCGGATGATCAACAAGTGGAGGGCGAGGATCAGCTGAATAGGACTATATAATGGAACGAACCCCCAAAGAGATGAGGTTGAAAGGTTCAAAGTTCGGAGTTCAGAGGGATCTGGGACAACTCCTATACTCGTTAATAATCAGAAAAAAGGCTCCTCGGACGATGCCGAGGACGAATTTCCCCCTAGAACATTTAGCTAATTCCCATCTGATCCAATTGTTGTAACACTCGCTAGTGCCTAGTCCTTCTACCCACTCTCTACAAATTCATTATATAGGGGCGCTTTTCCAGCCGACGTGGGATTAAGGTGTCTAGTCTTACACTACAAGGTCAGCCCTTGGTGGGGTGAAAATCTTCAACCCCCGCGTCGCGTGGGAAAAGGCCAGTCCCTACAGAGCTATATATTGATTAGGGGGCAAGTGGCCCACTAATTTTTTTTTTAAATATAAGTATATTAATAAGTATTAATTTTAGCAATTTTGTTTAATAAAATTATACATTGTCCCCCCATAAAAATGCCATCAATTTTTTTTAAGAGTAATGTTATAGTCACAAACTTTTTTACAACATTTTTACAAACTATTGAGATAGCAAATTCTTATTGACTTGCACACTTGCATCATTTTTTTACTTACCAATAACCACTTACCACATTAATTAGCAATTTGTAAAAATTTTGTAGTTTTAGTATTTTCTACCTTTTAAAGGCTATAAAAAAAATTAATAGATTAAATCTAAAATAAAATATACAAGCCCAAAAAATTAGCCCAACAACAAAAATTACCAATAATAAAACTAAAAAAATTAAGCTCAATCAACCTATTTTATCAAAAACAAATAACTTGATCCTTTAAAAAGTTTTAAACAAAAATTCTTATCGGTAAAAACACAAGAGAGTGTCACTGTCACCCCCTTAGCACATGGCTTTTCCTTATTCTGTCCATGTGCCTATTATCAAATTAATTATTTGGCACCCCACGTACAGAGATGAGTGTGTCACAAAACTAATACCAGGGAGCTTCATGATTTAGTAAGGGACAAGGGTGCATAGTAACAGTAATTTGCCCCCAAAATTTTTTATATATTTCTTTTTATAGAGAGTTTCAACCCTGAAATCCACTCCTGATAATTAGGAATGTCAATTTTGCCACGCCCCTTTTGACCGTCCCTCCCTGCTTCGCCCCCGTGCGGATTTTCTCCACCCTGCAAAGGTAGTGGGTGGGGATGGGGCGACATTTTAGCCCGTACCATGGGGCGGGGATGAGTTTAGACGTTTTAGACCCACCCTACCTTGCCCTACCCTGTATTGATAAGAGTTAAATTATAAATTTTTCACACCTTAAAACCCTATTATTTAAACAAACATATTATCAATTTATTATATTCTATCTAACGTAGTTCTCTGCTTTTTTTTTTTTTTTTTTTTTTTTTTTTTTTTGAAAGGTTGGAAATAAGATATCAATTTTAATGTTTTCTTTTATCTTTATTATAAACAAATTTATATACTATTAAATCATTGATTTTGTACTAAAAGATTTTTGTTTTTATTGTAATATTGTCTTGTAAAACAATTAGATAATATTATTTAGTTTTTGCTAAAAATTAGTTTGATTTGATGGGATAGATTTATTTGTAATTTCAAGGATATTTTTATTAAGGAAACATGTTTTATTAAAAAGAAATTATAATAGTTGTGGGCAAATCAACAAAAAATAGATTTTTATGAGGTGAGGCGAGATTTCACAGGACCCCAAAGGGTAGGGATGGAGTAAGAAAATTTTTCCTGTCATGTAGGGCAAGGCGGAGATGGGGCAAAAAAAAAATCATGCGGGGCGGGGGTGAAGACTCTGTCCTTCGGCCCTGCCTCACCCTATTGTCATTTCTATTAATAATAGTTTTTTATTATTAGACTTAGATACCAATCAGTTTTATAATTATTTAACAAAAAAAAGAAGAACAAGAAGAAGAAGATAATGCAAGTAACATTGGAAATATCACAATGTACCGCTGTTGTGCTGAAACCTTAAACAATGTAATGCAAATTTATATTTGGTGGAGGCTTATCTGCTTTTGCTTGCCGTTTGAGAAATTCCTACCTCACTAAAATTAAATAATCATATTCTTCTTTGAAACTTCAACCCAAGTCCAAGTCCAATGACAATTCCAATTTGGGTTATCAATTTCGGCGACCTGCACATGACTATGTATCTACTTTACGATTTGGGAAAACAAATCAATGAAGATATTGCCGTTAGGTATGATTACTTGTTTATAGCCAAAAAAAAAAAAAAAAAATCATATTTTTTAATCCATGCACTCAACTATATATTTAGCATTCTACGTGAACCTCAAAGTTTAAAAAAAAAAAAAAAAAAAAAAAAAAAAAAAGAAAAAAAAAAAAAGAAACCATTCGACCTTTAACCACCGACCTTTTTTTCCATCAAATTTGCAAGTTTTTTGACTTTTTGTATGATATTATCATATTTTTTTAATTATTACGTCCCTATTTTGACATGCCTGTTGTATTTTTAAACTCTGTGGTTAAGTTTAATTTGAAAAAAGCTATTAATACTTAATAGAATTGAATCATTTCTTGCACCCTAACTTTTCTTGTTCCAAAAGTTAAAAATAAATAAATAAATAAAAGGAAATAGAAAATTTTGGTTGACTTAGTTTGTAACGAAAATGTCTAGAAATACAACGAATTGAAGAAAGACAAAATAGAAATTTACAAAAAAAAAAAAGGAGAGAATTTTTATGTTTGAGAAAGTCTATAGAGTATAGATTATAGAAAGAAAAAATTTGACCAAGAATTTCACATATACTAATGTAACGTATTATTAGTTATAATTTAAAAAAAAGTAATATTATTGGTTAACCGTTTGCATATTGCTTTTTTTTTTTTTCTTTTTCTTTTTTTTAATTTTTAGCATAGGCTTTCTTATGTTGCCCTTGGGCACGAATTGGTCGGACTTAGGGGGCATTTGGTTCGCTATGATGTTTTATTACATCGTAATATTACATTATTGTAATATTACATTAATGTAATCTCAATACAAGAATACAACATTACATTGTTTAAGAAATTGATGGGATTAAGGTGATGTGCTATATTCTATAATTTTAGATTATAATAATGTTAGAAAAAATAAAATAAACTAAAAATTTTAATGTCACATCATTGTAATACCTATCACATTAAAAATACATCACAACAAACCAAATATCTCTTTAGAAGTTTCAAATTAAATCACATCTATGTGTTCAGAAGCTACTTGATTCAAATCATGCGCTTGATAAAAAAAAAATAGTGTGTCACAACCAGGGGCGTAGTCAGGAATTTTTACATGGGGGGGCCAATTCGAACCGTGAAGGTTGAAATCGACGACGATAAGTATCATCATTATATGGATAGTTTATATTTTTAGGTTGATATGAATCTTCTTTAAGATAAGCTCGTCAAATTTCATTTTGTTTGTTGATAAGGAATTTACATATTTGTTTACATGATCCTGGATCACGATCTATCTTTTCAATTTGAATTCTTGAACATTTGGAGGGGTTAGGGTGTTCATCAAGTATTGAAGTATCAACATTTGTTTCTACAGCCACATGTGTCATAATTTCTGAATTGCTAACATTTTTTTCTTAAAAAATGCATCAATTATTTTTCGTTTGTTCATAATTCTTTTAGCTTTAAGAATATAACTCAAAAATTAAACTGAAAAGAAGTTTAAAAAATAAAATTTTAATTAGAAATTTTTACTTAGTTACATGGATGTTATTCATACTTAAGAAAAAACAAAATTTTCACTATAATTTAAACATACAACCCATTTTTAATACGACTTTAATTAATAATAACCCCTTAAACAAAAACAAAAATTAAACACACAAGTATCAATACACAACATAAACAAACAATTTAACAACACCCACAGCCACATGATATCTAACTAATCAAAAATAGGTAATAAATCAAAACAATTTTACCTTAAGAACTTTGTCTTCACAAAGTGCAAAGATGGGTCACCCGTGTGGTAATGCCAATTGCCTCTGCCTGACTGCCTCCAACTTTAGATCTTCCCTTCAAGACTCATCACAAACAATCTCCCTATGCCTTCAATCATGTATTTCTCTAAAAATTTATGAAAATATAAAGAGCATGTGAATATTTAGGTGTAGATAGTTGAGAAAAATTAAAAAAAGACACTAAAAAGAGATGAATGTCTAATGTTTAAGAAAGAGAAGAAAATTTACCAATCACGAAGTAGTCACCAAGTTCCAAAACTAAAACTGATGAAGAAATAAAAAATTGGTCAGGATTTTTTTTTTTTTTTTTTGTAACTGTGAGTACAGAGGACTGGAGTTTTGGGGGCTAGCAGGTAGGCAACGGTACCAGTGCAAATGAAAGTGTATCAAAGAAGACAAAACAAAAGAATAAGAAGTAAAAAAAGGGATTCCATGGGTCAATGGATGGATTTTTTAAGATGAAGGGAAAATGAAATTTTGTTTTTAGTGTTTGGACTTGAACGGGCCAGCTTGTTTTATTTGGAGTATATAAGGTTATAAGGCTTAAAACTAAAGTTGGCATTGTGAGAATATTTGAGCTGGGCTTGGGAGAATAGTTAAAAATTGGACATGGGGGCGACTGTCTAATATTAGGGGGCTTTTTTTTTTTTTTTCCTACCTACTATAATGAAAAAATAAAAATTTTTTGCAAGAGTCAGGGCCCTCCCAAGCCACTACGTGGCTCCGTCCCTGGTCACAACATAAGTAACCCTAATACAACCCAGGGTGACCGTGGACCGGGTCAATAACCACAAGCGGAAACTTTTTTTTTGTTTTTAAAGCTTTTATTTTTATTTTTTTTAAGTTTGTTTTGGAGTTTAATGAGATTAGACAGTTCAACGGTGGGAGAAAAGCCGCGTCAATCGGTGCCTCCGTCCAAATGGGACAATGTCAACAAAAGGTGGTAATTAGGACCAGTGGACGCCACACGCTTTTTTGTATTTCAACGCAACACATTCTCATTACTGTACCATAGCTATACCCATAGCACTATAAATAAAAAAAGGTCACAATTTAGGTTGTTTGGCGTTGAGGGTTATAGCCGTTTCTTTCATCTGACAATTCGGTCTTTATTGCTCCTCTCCATTTCTCTGCTTGAGCGGTGGTCACTGCATGAGAATTTTGAGTCCTACAACTACCCCCAGTCCCCACCAGCTTCTCCTGGATCCCTCTCTCTTAAAACAATTTTGGAGGAAAAGGGATAAATGCCATTTATTTTTAAAGTAAGTGGAAAAACTCTCATCTTTTTAAAGTATTTAGCAAATTATCCATATTTTAGAACTTGATTTTAACAAAATTGAGTTCCGTATAAAACTTGATATTATCAAAATCAAGTTCTATGTGTATTTATAAGTAGGATTTGACATTAGCGAGTTTCACTTAAATTTTCAAAAAAATTTAAGTAACAAAATATGCATAAAACTTGATATTATTAATGTCAAGTTCCACCTTGAACTTGATTTTGTTAAAATCGAGTCCTAAAAACAGTGGTATTTTACTAGATATTTTGAGAATATAGACATTTTTCTACATACTTTAAAAATAAATGATATTTAGCCATTTTGCCCGCAATTTTGTTACCGATAAAATTTGCTACTTTTTTTCCCATAATTTTTAGGTTTTATTTCATATTTAATTTAATATTAAAGCTTAAATTTGGGTCCATTTGGTTAGATGTTTTGGGAGATTAAAAGAGTATTTTTAAAACTCAAAATTCTGTTGACAGGGAGATGAATGATGAGAAAGGCCCAAGACTGTTATAGAAACACTAAAAGGTTGACAGGGAGATTAATGATGAGAAAGGTTGACAGGGAGATTAATGATGAGAAAGGCCCAAGACTGTTATAGAAAGAAGCTTAGGCAGAAAGACCATGGACAGAATAAAAGAGAGTTCATATTGAAGCCCACAAGGGGGTTCTCTTGTCGTCCTTCCTCCATAATGAAAAGCAATTTGGGCCTTTTATTGATTGACCAAAATTTATGACTCATATTTATATAGTTGGCCTACTTAAAACAATTTTACAAAATTCGGTCATTAAGAACATTTTCGGTAGGCTCTTCAAATTTTTATATTATTTAGAGAATGAAGTATTACATTTACTTTTTACTTATTCATTTTTTTATATATACTTTTCAATAGATTTTTTATATTTTTTCTATTCTATTTAAATATTATTTCTTCATTCTTTCTTTAATATTTATTTTTTTTTGGTGATATTTTTTTAATAAATCTTGTGGAGCACTTGTGACAACGATACAGTGAGTTGTAAGATCATCTAATTTTAATAAGAATTATTATGTTTACAATATTTTCACAATAATTTTACAACAAATTTTATGTGATAAATTGTTATTGGTTCTAATTTGAACCCATTACTAATTTTTTTTTTCCTCAACAATAACAGTTAGTAACAACCCATTGCTTAAGATTTATTGTAAAAAAATTGTGGTAGCATTTCTCAATTTTAATTAATTATTTATTTATTTTATTTTTCCTTCTCTCTTCATTTTTTACCATTCATACATTTCCTCTTTTTCTTTTCTTTTCTCTCTTGTTTTTTCTCCTCCACACACATCCTAACTTCTCTTTATCTTCATTTTTACCTTTCATTTTCTACCTATTGGTCTACCTTTATCTCTAGATATCTCTCTCTTTCACTTGGACTAAAAACACTAAAACATGCCATTCGTCTTCTCATTGCATAGAGGGGAAATCACCACTATGCTCCTCCAAGGGAGAGAGAAATAGTCTTCGTCCTCTGTCCTCTATCTCTAGATATTGTGGGTTAGATTTTTTTTCTTTTTTTATAATTTTTTTTTTTCTAATTTCATTAGTTTTATGAGAAAGACTATGTTTTGTGTTTAGATTGTGTTTTGTATTTTCTTCTGATGTCTTTGTAGCGGTTGAGGTTGAGATAAATACTGAAATTTTAATTTACTGTGCTAAATTTTTTATTCGGATTTATTCAAGTGTGGATTATTTTAAATGAGAAAAATGGTTTGGAGTTGCTACAGTGCTCTCTTCTTCAAGAGAGCTACTGTAGCAACTCTAATTTTTTTTTGGGGAAAAGTTTTCCTTTTAGAGAGGCTGTTGGAGTTGATTTTTTGGGTTTGCTCTCCAAAAATGACTTTGACAAGTCTATTGGATGCTCTTAGATTCCCTATTTTAAGAGGGCATTAATACTTTACAACATAAAGTCATTGAAGAATACAAAGACAATAATAGACGCCCTCCCAACTACACAATGGCTTAAAGCTAATCCATTCCTAATCCTACATACAAAAACAGTATGGCAACAATATTCAATAATCAACTAATTATGGCAAGATTATTTGCTTCCTCTTTAAACCATTGAAGACAATGTTATGATCCTTTTGAATATATGCTATTGTCAGTTTTTTTAAGACTTTCTCTCCTCTCCTCGTGTGTGTATTAAAATACTTAGTATTCTCTAAAAAAAAAAATGTTATCCAAGTGATCAATTCCAAGCATGACTTCACTGCCACTTAGCTCACTTTAAGCATCCATGTTATTAGGGACTCTAGGAATTTTCTACAGATCGAGTTTGAAATCAGATAATGCTTTTTGCCTTTTGTCACCTTCTAACTCCAAAATTTAAAATTTTCAAGTGAAATTTTAAATCTTGTATGGAAAATAGAAACAACAAAACCTGTTGAGTTATTGATTAAACTTGGAAATAAATCGTATTACCATGCTTGTAAATTGCATTAAATTGCATTCTTTCATAAATTTGATTTAAATGTTAGGAAAAATCCACACAATTTCTTCTTATTTTAATTTTTCTTTCTAAAAAAAGGAAATTAAAATCCAGACTCTCAATTTTTATTTTTATTTTTAGCTTCTCTTTTATTTTTAGGGACTAAGTTGGCTTTATAGAACAAACTGATTAGTTTTGAAAAGTCTTGGATATTGGCATTAGCCCAAACTTCAGGATATGAAAAATAGAATTTACTCAATTTTTATAAATACCATTTTATATCACTTCATTTTTCTTCTTTAACTAAACAAAATAATTGTTTCTCAAAAAATAAAAATAAAAAATAAAAAAACTAAACAAAAGAATTTTCCACATTCAACCAAACAAACATGAAGAAAAACTTAAAACTTTTCTATACCCACTTTTCAATTCCTACCATTTTTAATCCCCACTTTTTCATTGCAAAGGTCTCTCATATAGATAAATTTGATTCAATTCTTAATTACCTTTTAAGTCATTGTTCATTTAAAAAATGTAAGAACATTCTCAGATTTTTCTTGTATTTCTTATATATATATATTGATGATGCAAAGAAAATCAGTAGGTTGAATGATTCGGGTTTTAATAGACTAATGATTGTTGGGAGGCCTGAAAAGAAAAAGACACAAGATGAAAAGTGACCTGTTTGAACCGGCCAAGAATCCTCTGATGCTTAAGTTAGTTTTTTCTCTGGAACGTTAGAATTCCAACTTTGAGAGTAGTGAGAACTTACTTCCATTTGATGTGGATGAGTGCTTATATAGTATGCTTTGGAGTGGTTACTTGTCTCGTAACTTCCCCAATATTTGAGGAAATTAGAAGGTTCAGACTTAACTTCCACAACCGCTATAGGAGTTAGAATGTTCAATCTTATCTTCTACAATTGTCATTGGAAGTTAAGTACTTAGTAGGAAGTTATAGCGATGAATCAGGATCTTGCTCATGTTTCAAAATAGTAACATGTGGTTCGATTCACTAGCTTTTGTAAATAAATCTTTCTAGAAATTTACCAAGTGTTAGGGGTCGTCCAGGCACTTTCCTAATGGATGGCCCTTATGCCCATGGACGTCCGTCTTACTAGGGATGACAATTCCTATCTTTTTGACTTGGATGACTCTCATGAATGAATTGGAGTTGATTCAATTTTTAGTTCGCCATCATATATTTTTAAAGTTTTTAAAAGTTGTGTATTTGGAGTAACTAAAAAATTTACTACAAATAGAAGAATCCTCTTACAGAATAGTATAAAAGAATTGATATATGTTATTGTCAGTTATTGTTTAAGAATTGATATTTGCATTAATGAATTTTTTAAATCTAAAATAAACACTAATTGTCTAAAATACCTAGAATTAAAATTAATTATTAATTAATTCCTATATTTTTGACGTGTCGTATCTTAGTTTTTGAATAAATATCGTATCGTTTACATTGCATTGTTTTGTATCCCATATCGTGACATACCCTAAATAAGTTGTATGGTACTCCATAGTATGGAGAGAGAGAGAGAGAGAGAGAGAGAGAGAGAGAGAGAGAGAGAGAGAGAGAGAGAGAGAGAGAGAGAGAGAGAGAGAGAGAGAGAGATTTCAATGAAAACATTAGATTTCAATCGTCGGAGTTGCCATTACCAGCCTGAAAGAATGGTAAGGTGGGACTAGAGAATGTTGAGGACTCTTTTTTTCGGTCCACATAGCATTACTTCATTGGCAACCCATGCTACATCAACATATTATTGATTTTTTGGGTAAATCTCTTTAAAACTCAAAATAAGCTCATATTTCATTCAACTACATGGATTAGGCTTACATGGCCCGTGAGATCCTTACTTCAAGAGGTAGATTCATGGTCCACATTTCCTCTTCATCAATTGGGATCATAACCCCACGACATCATCAACATCAACATATGGATCGGGCTTAAGCAATGAATCAAATCTCACAGCCCATATTATCTCTCTTACACTCATGGCAAGCGACTTCTTCAACAAGAGTCCACATTTACACAAAATGACAACAAAACCTGAGGTACGTCATCTTATCTTTGGTTTATGATCCAAGCTCATAAGTCTCTTTGGGTCCACTTTGGGAGTCATGGTTTGGAGGGCTAAGAGGTATGTTCAGTAAAGCGCCAATAGTTTAAAGTTGATAAAAGAGACATATTGCTTGGCGTGTCTTCTCCAACTCCCTGAACTCTGACGAGTCCATGTATAGAGGGTAACATATGGTAAGCATCTCTTATCACATAGCACTTAAAATGATAAGACTTTCCATTGCTCTTTTCCTAAAACTTAACATTTATCATATGAAAAATACTTAATATCTCCAACCATCTAACTGCCGAGAAAATAACTGTTTATTCAATCCCCAACTGTTGCTATACAAATTTAGAAACTTCATTATATTATTCTACATAAATCTTACACTACTTTCAGCTAAAATCTAACTCAAACACATAGCTTAATCTGATTGGCTATCTTTGATCTCCAACTATATACAAAATATTTCTGATATTTCTGATACCCAGTTGTTGTCTGCCACAATCAGACCATATATGTCACACCCCAAACCCTAAAGGGTCCAAAACATGAGAAAGATGTCTCAAAGTACCTGTAGATTTTTCCTTTTTAACAATCCAATCCACAAAAATCATATCAAGTGCCAACATCAAGAATTATCATAATAATTCCATTGAATATACTCTCAAAGTAAGTCAGAGCTCTAGGCAATAATTACAAAGGCTATTGGCCACAAAAGAATAGAAGTCTGAATAAATAATTACATATCATTAGCTTGTCTCATCAGTGGGAATAACGTCACAACCACTATAATATACAAAAGAATGAGTCAAGCCTATTTTAAGATGTACACCATCTAATATACCTATTACAAAAGTTCAGCCTCCATTAGTAGTTAGTTTAACTACTGTTAGCTATCAAAAAACTGTCTCAAAAGATTGTTGCCTACTCTGAAAAGTTTATAAAATAATGGGATGAGATAGAACTCAGTAAGTAGTATAATTAATAGGGGTGGGGAAAATGCAAGTTTCGTCTTCAATAATAATAATATGACAAGAATGATTTAATAATGAAATACAAGTTTCCCAAAGTAAATACCTTGAAACTACATACTATGATCTGTGAGCACTAACAATATAATTTTCATAACCATAAAATTTAACATAAGGTAATTTATCTCAAATATACCACACTATCATATAGACTGGTCAGGGGATCCACCCATTCATAACTGACATGATATTGTCCTTTCTGGTATGCAGACTCTTGGCTCCATAGACAACAGCCTTACCCATACTCTCAAGGTTTTTCTCTCCCCTCATGGGCAGCAGAGTGTTGAGGGTCATTTTTGTAAAGCCGGCCCAATCCAGCAAGACGGGCAATGAGAGTGGCAGGCACAGAATAAACTATCAGGCCCAAGTGGCAGGAAGAATAGAACATAGGCCCATAACATGAGTAAATGGGTCTTGAGAAAGCAAATGGGCCCAAAGGACCCGGAAAGAGAGAAATGACACCCATGGGCAATGTATGGTATGAGAAAGCAAGAATGGGCCGTGACAGGCCCGAAGTGATGTAAAGAGAGTAGGGGTTGATGGCAAGCCCATGAGCCCCAAAGATGAGTATACAGTAGTTGGGCCGGGGAAGCCCAATGAAATTAGTAAAAGCCCATGGGAGTAAAGAATTGAAACGGGACAAAGGAGCCCAAAAGTGATAAAACGGGCCGAGGATGCCCAAAAGAATGCAATGGGACAAAGGAGTCTGAAAGCAAGGAAATGGGCCAAGGAAGCCCAAGGGAAGTAAAAAGGCCGCGGGCCCAAAAAGAAAAAAGAAAAAGGATAATAAAGCCCATGAGTAAAAAACACCAGTGGACTCTCTTGAGTCACTGGGGGAAAAGAGTGGAATGACAGGTTCTAAAGAAGGCCTAGCAGGAACACATTATTACAGCAGGAAGTGCTAAGTAATGAGATAAGGCGTAAACATAAACCAGGGAATGGGCCAAGAAAGATGTGAAAACCCAGCATTAACAAGGGCCCAACCCCGAAGGAAAGAAAACGCTCCAGCCCGCGAGAGAGAATGAAGAAGTATGGCAGACAAATGCAAGCAAAGTTTCAGAGCACAACAAGCACATGGGCCGCAAGCAGGCCTTTTTCAAACGTACTTGACAGGAAAGCATGCGCAAAGCCCAGGCGTCACCAGCCTGTACCCAGCCAATATGGGTCATGGTGGGGCCACGGGTCAGTAGAAAGAGGTAAAGGGGGGTGCGGTTTGGTGGTGGGGAGGAGGGAAAAGATCTATTTCACGGTCTCTGCCCAAACCCTTTTGGGAGGTATGTCCTGCTGGGATGACAAACCGCCCAAAAGAGGTAAGATTGGGGAGGGAATGTTGGGTGCATGCCATAGGAAGAGAGAGAGAGCATTTAAAGCCACGGCAGGAAAACAGTGCCACGGCGGACAGAAACATGACTCACCTGTCTTTATCTGGCAAGGGTAAGCAGTATGCAGACGGTGGTCGGCAAGCATGTCCAAACCAGACGAAGGCCGTTAAGGGGTGAAATAGTAAAAGAACAACCACGGCAGGTCCTATAAAAAGAGCCTTGCCGTGCCCTGTAAAAGGGACCGAAAAACAGAGGAAGAAAATCATAGAAAGAAAACTAAGAGAAAAAGAAAAGGAAAAGAAGAAAAAGATAAGAAAACAACTTGTGAGGATAAAGGGCATGCACCAATAGATCTTTTCTCCCCTCTCCCCCTCAAAATCACACTCTCTAAGGAATAATTAAGCAAGTGAAAACTCCCTTCGGACATCCAACGTTCAGGTCCGATTCCCTCAAAGTTATTAATCCCCATGGCAGGATATTCTCCTGGGAGGTTAATCTCATTGAGAGGAAACGTTCTTCCTCTTTGAAGGATTGTCATCATGGGCTTGGTTCTTTTTACTGAATAACTATTTTGATTAAGCCTCCATTGTTGTCCAATCCATTGTTCTTTCTTTAGAAAGTCATTATTATTGTTATTATTGTTACTATTGTGATACTCGGTCATTGCTATTATTAGTTGCTGCATTCCGTTGTTTTCTTTTTCATCGTTGTTATATCTGCCTGCCGTAATCTTTTTCTTTGTAATAACTCTGCTTGCCGTAAGGGTGAGCCTGGCAGTCTAGGCTAAGTTTGTGCCAAGCCGGCTCAAAGTGAGCTTCAGTTGGGCCGGTCTCGACTTCCTTACCCAGAAAGAAAAGAACGAACATCCGGGCCCATCACCGCCAGAGGCAGCCCAGCCCGAATACACAAAAAGGCCCCCACACAGAGAGAGCGCATCAAATAAGACCTCTCTTGCATGTGGTTTCTTGGCTCCATGGGCAGCAGCCTCACCCACACACAATCAAGGAACCTCTTCCCCCATGGGCAGCAGGGAAGAACGCGTCATCCAAAGTAAAAAGGCACTGACTTTGATTTGATTCTATTGTCACAAAGACTACAAAAACCAAATCGGGTGATCACCGAGAAATCACACATGACATGGTGTTAAAACCACATAAACTCACAGGTTACATTACTTTAAAATACATAGTTCATATCTAGGTAGTTACAGTAAACCTTAAATAATCTAACTTCTACAAAGTTTGTAAGGTTTTCAACTTCATTCTTGTCAAGAGATATTCTATCAATTTCCCTCATAACAAGACAAGATAAACATCTTTAAATTTTCTAATATACCATAAAATCCATGATTTCCCTATCAAAGATTAAATAAAAGATGCTCATTTTTTCATATCAACAATTCATGCATTTCCCCATATGCAATATTAAATATGATGCATTTTCATATATATAATCATATATATATATATATATATTAAGGTTACGACACAATAGTTTTTAGGAAAATATAGTTTTCAACTTTTCATAAGTAGTTTCCAAAAGTGTCTTACCCAAAAAAAGTATTTATGCAACATGTTTATTTTTCAAAAATCCCATTAAAAAACTACTTACTTCGCAACCGCAAAAGCCTAATTCTCCAAGCTCCAAGGAGATTAGCTAGAATCTAAACAATATCAAGTAAACCTATCACAATAAGCATAGAGCTTGAAATTATATCTAGCTACAATTTAGGAATTGCCAAATGAGCACTTAAGTAGGCAAGCCTAGTATTTAACCTCATCAATAATAATATATCCCACTTCCAAAGTTTCTCAACAAATTGATTCACAAGCCAAAAAAAGTATTTATGCAACATGTTTATTTTTCAAAAATCCCATTAAAAAACTACTTACTTCGCAACCGCAAAAGCCTAATTCTCCAAGCTCCAAAGAGATTAGCTAGAATCTAAATAATATCAAGTAAACCTATCACAATAAGCATAGAGCTTGAAATTATATCTAGCTACAATTTAGGAATTGCCAAATGAGCACTTAAGTAGGCAAGCCTAGTATTTAACCTCATCAATAATAATACATCCCACTTCCAAAGTTTCTCAACAAATTGATTCACAAGGCATAAACTTCAATTTATAAAGTTGATCTAATTTAATATCATCTCCAACATTATGACTAGCTTCCATAAAATTTACACTACATCATTAAGAGACCCATGAAAGCAAAATCAAAATATCCTCCAAGACGAGAAATTTAGAACTTTAACTAACTCCAAATAAACCCAATGGCAATGGAAAAATTAAATTTACCAACCATCACATGTTATAACTTAGAACTCCTAAATTTTCCACTATACATAAACCTTAAGTAGTCATCATTAGCACAAATTATATACCAACTCATCAAATAATTCCATCAATGCAAAACCCTTACATAAATACACATAAATATCACTTCCAATGCTCATAAATCACATGTGTATCATTATTAAAGCTTAGATAAAATAATCTCAAGCAAAAGTGTAAAACCCACAAAAAAGATTATAAATTTTTACCTTAAAAAAAGGATGTGAAGGTGTTTATGAGTTCTCAAGAATTTTTTAGTGATCTTACTAGAAAAATGATGGTAGAAATGGTGATATGGAGGTGCTGGCAGGAGAGTTTGAAGGAGTGAAGAAGAGTGTTCTACCAAAAATGAAAAGGAAGAAAAAGAAAGAAAAGAGAAGTAAGGAAGTGAGCCGGCCAAAGGAATGAAAAGATGAGTGAAAAGAAAAAGGAGTGGTGGGTAGTGGGGTTAGGTGGGGCACGTGGGAACCTAAAAAATATCTGACCTTGACTTTTTTTTTTTTTTAAAATTTATTTTTATTGTTGGCTGGGACGTTACAATATATTTCTCTACCAGCTGCTAGAGCAAAGTATTAACTACTTTTCTTGTTCACCAAGATTATGTCACAACATAATGAGACCTTCACTAAATCTCTAAAACTTCATTGACTATCAACCAATCCTTCTATTGTTTACTAAAAATGTGTTGTAATAGAACCTTGGACCAAAAATACAAATACATGAAAAATGAAACATTTCCAGCAGAGCCCCAATAGTGTATTCAGCACTTGACACTTGACTGGAAGTGATATCATTAGCCATTTAATGCTGAAATCCCAGCAATTAGCTGCCACACCCAAAATAGCAAGATACACTTGAAAGAGATCTTACAATTTTCAGCCAAATCTATGAAATGAATGCTGAATGTCCTTTCTAGCAGTCTGAAATCACCCAGCTGACCTCATCTGCTTTTGCCTAAAGCAACAGCTGTCTCATGATAGCTATCACAGATTTTCCTGACAATTGGGAGAGCTTTTTCAAAACAAATGTAACAGTTGACCCAGCAGCCTTAGCATTACTGATTTTCCACATTTGGCTAAAACCAAAATCAACTAAAGTAACTATCTTTTTCTTGCCAAAATACCTTCCTTTTCTGTTGCTTTTTCCTCAGCAGCTCTTACCCGAAATAACAAGAACATCTTAAAGCTAAACCTACTATTTTTGGCCAAATCTTAGGATGAACTCTCTGAAGATTCATTGTTATTTAGGACATATTTTGGCTGAGATTATTTGCTAAATACCCCCTTAAACTCAGCTTTAAGGGGGACCCTTCATCAACACCTCAAAATGGGGGACACTAATGGGGAAGAACAACTCTCTCATGAACTTATCTATTCTCTCACCCTCTAATGATCTTCTTAAGCTCTCAATGAAGTACTGAGCTTCTGGGTTTTTAGTTCCCGAATTAGAAACTAAATTCTCCAGCTCTTAACCCATAAATGCCTTTCATAAGCCTCCGTACATCCTCCAGCAGTAAATCCTAGCAATATTGCTAAACACACTACAAGACTATTACCCCTCTTATACTCATTCTCTCACTCTCCAAATTCAGAAAATACACCCATCTTACCACTCCTATCTCCAAATACCAAAACACATCTCCATACTCTTCTTTTACAAAATCTTTCTTATTGGAAAGCAATCTCTACAACTTCTCCAGCGGTTATAATCCCATATTTTTACTATCTTTAACCTTTATATCTCTCATACTTCCATATATCATACATATTATAAATACTACATCCCACAAAATATCTATATCTTTTACTATCTTCACACTTCTCAAGAGATACCAAACGCTCATACTAAAAGCCCTTCTTATGGAAGTCATAAACTTCTAATGTTAAAGCCCTTCTCCTAGAAGGCACCAAGATCTCATATCAAAGCCCTTCTTATGGAAGGCACAAATCCATCTTACATAAAGCTCTTCTCTTAGAAGGCACAAGTACTCCATACAAAAGCCCTTCTCATAGAAGACAATATTATTCATAATTTCACAACAACTAAAAGAGTATTGTCAAGGGGAAAACTCATTTAAGTGCATGATAAGAGGGACAAGTTTAACTAGCCCCTACACACAGCTGGACATACTCTTTTTCCCTCCAGTTGCACCCATTTTTTCTCTTAAATCTTGAAGTCATCATGGCAAAAATGCCTCTCTACCACTGGAGTCATTCTGCTGAGATATTATCAGCTTACTGACGCTATACAGCTGGGGCTACAAACCATATAAAGATAAGTGACTTTGCTTCTATATCTTTAAATTTACATCAATGAGTACATGATTACTTCACATTTAAATACATATTACTTTTACAATTATTAACCAAGACTTAAACTCATTTAAATGCATGATAAGAAGGGCAAGCTTAACTAGCTTTTACCACTAGCATTCTGCTGGAATCCCATCAGCTCACTGATGCTACACATTTGGAGCTATAAACCATACAAAGATAAGTAACTTTGCTTCCATATCTTTAAATTTACATCATTGAGTACATGATTAATTTACCTCTAAATAAGTACTACCTTATTTAAACTGTTATTACAACCACTAATCAAAACTATTATATCAAATGCATATTGTATTTTTATTCGACCATTATCATGATTTTTAGACTTTGACTTTAATGATTTTGTAGGCTTAAAAATGCGCCGGTAGCCATTGGTCCACATGACCCAATGTTGAGTTCCGGATGTAACTTTTCGAACAAAACTCGGGCCTAATAAGGTCATCCCTCCAACGGACCACGCGTGGCCGAGCAACCGAAAAAGGCCCCCGAACAAAGAGAAAGCATGACAACAACATTGATATGTGGTGGGTGCTTTTTTTTTTTTTTTTTTTTTTTTTTAAACCCTTTTAGATATTTCACTTGCCTAGTATTTTCACATTTAAAAAAAAATGAGAGAGAGGAAGGGTATTTTAAATGAGAGTGGAGGGAGGCCATTTCACTCTCAAGTTTCATACAAGGAATTTGGGTTATTCAATCAAAACCCACCAATAATTAGGCCCAATTTCGAAAAGATCAAAATTCCTCTTAAACTGGGACCCAAGCCTCTCCACTCCTCTTTGAAACCCAGCCTAAATTCAATTAAATTTTGAATTCTTTAGCCCAAGCTTCTTCAGAATTTCTGGTCTTGGACAAACATAAATAAAATTGTTCGTAATAGAAAAAGCCAGCACACTACAAGTACCAGCAGAGGAGAATCACTGAGCCCGTAAATACATACCGACCCGGATAAAATGGCACGTGATTCTGCGTTCTGGTTTCGATTTATTTGAGGTATGTGACTGAGCGTTTGTTTTTTGAGTTTAGATTCGAATTGGGTTTTTGTTTTTTTGGTTGAAAGTTTAATCATTTGGCTGAAGTTGTTAAAGTTTCGGTTGTTAATGTTCTGTTTGTTACAATTATTAAAACTGAATGTAACATAATTGATATTATAGACCTTGAATACAGCTTTGGAAAAAGGATAAAAAAAAAAACGTATCAATTGTTTGTGCCTTTCAATAACGATGATAAATGTATAGGAGAGGAGTTCTGGCTAACAATGATTTCTGTATCTTGATCGAGCTTCGGTACATAGCAAAACTTAAGTTAAAAAAAAAAAAAAAAAAAAGCATGAGTGAAAGTCATGAACTTATGATTCAAAGTTTTATTGGTGGAATTGAATTTTCAACCAGCTAGGTTACTTACCTTATGTCATATTAATCAAAAGTCCAGAAAAAAAGAGGAAAATGGGATTTGTTAAAAGCCCATTCTGCCGAAGACAGCTAGACAATGTATATTGTGTTGAGAGATTCCAGTTCCATGTGGAGATGCGAGTCGGGCATTTTGGGGGATATGACAAGAGGACTATTATAGTATGATAGGCAGGCAAGTAGAAAGAGAGCTAAAATGCTGATTGTCCCAATAGCTTAAACGGTTAAGAAATGATGAATTTAATCATATAACAATAATTCTAACACTCCCTGTGAACTTAGGACCTCCTGCTCTGATGCCATTTAGGAATTTATGAATTTAATCATTTAATTATAATTCTAATAAAAATGTATATAATTGCAGCATTTACATACTTAATTTAGATAATTTATTTAGTGAAGTTTTTGGAATTATTGTGCCTTCTAATATGTGGCCTCAACCACTGTTTGTAATGAAGGGATTAAAGAACTAAAGAATTCTAAACGCTTTTGAAATTCAAAGTTGCTGTGGTAGACAAGAAGTTGATTGGGGTTTTCATTTCTAAGATTTTTTAGCAATGGTTGTGTTATTTGGTTGTAACTAGTAAGTAGAAAATTCCTGAGAGTCTAATACCACTGTAAAATACAAGCATAAAAGCACAATTGGTGGCTCTAGCAAAGAATGAGTATTTATAACTAGAACGCATCTGTTTAACTCTAGAAGTATGATGGCACTGTAGTATGAGCATTTTGTGGTATGTATTGTGATACCACTGTGTTGTAAACATTTGATTCTTCTAGGTAAGGTTGGAAAAGTGGTTCTCCCGATGATCGTAGTATTAGGATAGCTAATATCATTTGTTCCTAATTGTGTCCAAGTTGTTTCTAGATGATGTAATTTCGGCTGCATTTCATGCATATTGACATTCTTTAATACCCATTTTTATGATGTAATATGGGGTGCGTTCACTGCCATCTGCTGGTTTTGTTTCAACTCTTTGTTTGTATGTTTTATACTAAAAGTGACTGAATTAAAGTGATATATAAGATTTAGTTTTAAAATAATGCAAAAATGAAAGTTGTGGCTCAGTGGAGAAAGCATTTTATTTTCAAGTTGCTGTTGTAGGTTTGAATTTTGAAATCCATCTAAAGGCTAAACTCCTTCATTTTTTAACTTTTCTTTGCCAAGAACCATAGTCAACTTGCACTTCCTGGTGTTTCCGATGTAGTTGTCTAGGATTTGAATTCCCTCCCCCAACTATGGAATTATTGTTTATTTTTATTTTTACTATGCTGTTTTGTTTCTCTAGATTTATATTTTTATTCAAATAAATTTTCTTACTTGGATCCCTATTACGTCTCTTAGAACACCAATTCCCTCCTCTTCAGCTGCTGCCCAACACCCCTACATAGTTCTTCTTTTCTCTTTCTCATTTTTGTTTTCGTATCTTTCGCTACTGTTTTCTTCAAATTACGTTGATCTATATTAGGTTTTAGGTTCTTTATTATTATTATTGTTGTTGTTGTTGTTGTTGTTTTTCCTTTCAACAACTGTGATTTTGATATGAACCTAGCTAAATTTGTTTTTTAATTTTTCAGTTTGTTAGAAATGCCCCATGGTGTGAGCTTTGGGGACTATGCTTTCTCAAGCGACTCATAAGCAGTTTGTATCAGATCAAATGGGAAAATGAAAAATGCTAGAATACCCATAATTAGATCCTCCTGTTTCTCATCATCACAGAAACACAACCTCCCGGTCCCACCAAACCAAACTTTCCTGCCAACAGAAGACTCTTTCTCTCATCCAACTGCTACCTCTTTATCCTCTGCTCTACAGCAATACATCAACTCAGATAACCCTTCCTATGGCCAAAAGATACATTCCCATATTCTCAAAACTGGGTTCAGACCCAACACCAATATCTCCATCAAACTTCTCATATTGCATTTGAAATGTGGCTATATTAAATATGCATGCAAAGTTTTTGATGAATTACCTCAGACAACTCTTTCTGCTTATAATTATATGATTGGTGGGTATCTCAAACATGGGTTAGTCGAAGAATCACTTAGTTTGGTTCGTAGGTTGGTTTATTCTGGTGAAAAGCCTGATGGGTTTACATTTTCTATGATTTTAAAGGCGTCTACTTGTGCTTGTAAAGTTCCTTTGCTGTGTAGTTTGGGAAGGCTGGTGCATGCACAGATACTGAAATTTGAGGTTGAACCTGATGATGTTCTTTATACGGCACTTGTTGACTCGTATGTTAAGCATGGGAAGGTTGGTTATGCGAGGACTGTGTTTGATATGATGTTGGAAAAGAATGTGATATGTTCAACATCTATGATTTCTGGTTACATGAATCAAGGCTATGTGAAAGACGCTGAAGATATATTCAGGAAGACAATGGAAAAAGATCTAGTTGTATATAATGCAATGATTGAAGGTTACAGTAAATCAATTGAATATGCTAGGAGATCAGTTGAGGTTTATGTTGACATGCAACGGTTGAACTTTCGGCCTAATATATCTACATTTGCTAGTGTTATTGGGGCCTGCTCTGTGTTGGCAGCATTTGAAATTGGTCAACAAGTCCAAAGTCAACTTATGAAGACTGAACTTTTTACTGACATTAAATTGGGAAGTGCTCTTGTAGACATGTACTCTAAATGTGGACGAATTGATGATGCACGGAGAGTTTTTGACCACATGCCTGATAAAAATGTGTTTTCATGGACTTCCATGATTGATGGATATGGGAAGAATGGATTTCCAGACGAAGCACTTGAGCTTTTTAGCAAGATGCAAAACAACTACCACCTTGAACCCAATTATGTTACATTCCTAAGTGCTCTATCAGCATGTGGACATGCTGGGCTAGTTGATAAAGGGAAGAAAATTTTTGAGAGCATGGAGAGAGATTACTTGATGAAACCAAAGATGGAGCATTATGCTTGCATGGTTGATCTCTTAGGACGTGCAGGAAGTTTAAAGCAAGCGTGGGATTTTGTAAGAGGGATGCATGAAAAGCCCAATTCTGATGTTTGGGCAGCTCTGCTTAGTTCATCTAGGCTGCATGGCGATGTTGAGATGGCAAGCAGAGCTGCAAATGAACTTTTTAAGTTGAATGCTGATGGTCGGCCCGGGGCATATGTTGCACTATCCAATACTTTGGCAGCAGCTGGGAAATGGGACAATGTAAGTGAGCTTAGGGATGTAATGAAGGTAAAAGGAATATCCAAAAATACTGGATACAGTTGGGTTGGAACCGACATTGCTTTGTAAGTTTTTATATTTGAGTAAAAGATATAAACTGAAACTGACATTTTTAATTAGGGAGACAGTCTCTTTTAATTGGTTTGAGCAATATTTCAAATGCGGACGCTAAGTATCCAAGGATTCTAATGGTAAAAAGTATTTTGACATATCCTTGCTTGGTGTTTTTTTGTGTTAAATTTGTTAGCATCCTTTTCATGCAGATCAACTTAATTGGAAAATTTTTTAATGTAATCTTTTAAGAAGCTATCTCCCTCCCCCCCCCCCCCCCCCCTTTTTCTTCCCCCATATTTAGCTGTGTTATCTTTGCCTTAGCTTTTGTGCATGCTTGGAAATTTGCTGTAAACTTGTATAATTTGGATAGGGTTGTAAAAAAGCAATTTTTTTGTAGTGGCTATTTGCTTTGATTATTGTCATTTCTTTGTAAATTAATTATTTGTGGTGACTTTTGTTGTTAATGCTATGTTTTGTTTTTAGAGCTATTAATTTTTGTTCTCTTAATTTTCTTTGTGCACCTTTTCCTGGTAGTTCTTAAACCATTTGTCTTGGTAAAATGAGGTTTCTCACCTCAGTTTATTGTAATAACCTTTATAAAAAAAATAAAAACACCTTCATGAGTCTTTTCCTTTACAGTTATGCAAGATGTTTCCCATAATAGAGGGAAAAGTTTGCTAAGTAATACATATTTTTTGATAAGTGCTAAGTAATATATTTTAAAAACAAACGAGTTAAATTGACACAGTTTTGAAAATATTTGGAGGGTATAGCCTTTTTATTGTTAAAATTATGTTATTAAAACACGAATTAACTTAAGATTTAGACATAAAAATCCATAAGATTGCTCACTTTACCAATTATCCTCCCCCTCCCTCACCCTCACGAGTCTCACCCTCAGTCGCAACCCGTTCCTACTGTCACCACTGGTTGCACCCTCCGCCTGCCACTCATTGTGTCCCTTTACTCCACTTTCAACTTCTTGATCTGCTTCTTCGCATACAGCAATGCCACTGCACTGAACTACTCCCTTCAATCCTCTCTCTCTCTCTCTCTCTAACTTTACGAAGACAGTTTGAAGGTGAGATTTGTTAACTTTGCCAAAGATTTTTATTTTTAAATTTTTTTATAGATTTAATCTTCTAATCCATATGGTTTGGTTATTTTGATGATGATCTCAGCCACTCCTTGTCCAAACGGTCTTGTAAGTGTGTTAGTCTGCAACTCTCGAATCCAGGTAAGGTAATAGATTTTCATAGTACCCTTTGTGTGCTCCGATATTTTGTTTGTTTTGTTTTTTAATTTTTTTAAATTGTTTTTAATTTATGTATTTTTAAATTTGGAGGTTTTGATTCTCGCGAATATTTATGGATGGACTAGTTTGGATTATATTAATCTTTATGTTGTGAATTTGACTATAATTGTTGGCATTTATGTCTGGGTAACACCAACCTACTGTGAATTTGTTTTGACATATTGTACACAAGGTGTTTGATGAAGTGATTTAGAGGCTCTAGGTTGTGACTTGCATGGCCTTGCCCTTTATATTTTTGTGAGATGTGAAGCAGTTGAAGAGCTTTTGTCATATCCTTTGAAGATGAATGTCTGCTTTGGGTTCTTGGGTTAGACTGCAAGCACAAATTCCAATCTTGTTGTAAAGTCTTTAACTGCTGATGCAGTTTGTTTTGTTTTTCTTTCTCTTCCACATGACAGCCCTTAGGTTATGGTCCGTCATATGTCAGCCCTTGTCTTGAACCTCATATGTCAAGTATGTTCTTAATTACAAAGGCTGGACCTAGCTAAGATAATAGTTAATTATTACTGCCCTTTTCTTAATTCACATTTATAATGTGAATTAAGATTGGCTTCGTTTAGTCATGATGTGCGAGAATTAATTTAAGTGGTCTAAATTTTGATGAGAAGCAGGAATGCCATTCTCCCCTCCTCTTTCCAAGTTGACATTTTGATGTAGGACAACCTAGGCTTCCCACCGTAGACCTTAGGCTTCCCACCTTAGGTGTTTGGATTCACCACAAACAAACACAATGCAATCTCTACAAATAATCTCAATAATAATAATCATAGTCTATCAATACAAAAGAAATCATCTGAAGCTTTATATGTAGCTTCCAGGAATCACAAAGATAAAGATAAACTCTCCTAAACAAATCCTAAAAAATTTCAAATACTAATCTGATAATCCTAAACAAAGGATAATGATGAACAACTAATATTAACCAACTCAGATACCAATCCAAACTAAACAAATAACTACGTTACAATATGAAATTATCCACTAAAAATCTAAAATGAAATATTGAAATAACATTTGGTTATGCTCCTGCATTATACTCCCCTGGTTTAAGACAACTTGACCTCGAGTTTTGTAGTGATGAAGAATTAGGACTTTGGTGTGTACTACTTCCTTCAAATTAGAAATTACCCTAGGAAGCACTGAGAGTAGAATAACCTTCAATTCCACAACACCATAGAACTCCACTGGAAACACAAAATCAATGTGTTGAACAGGCACAATTTTATCTTGAACCATAGTATCAACCTTTTGGATTTTATCAACCTGTAGATGTTCATCAACCTCATGGATCATGAAGGGCTCAGTAGCACTTTCATTAGAATCAACCTCCACATCAAGTGCACCCTCTAAATCTTCGCTCACTTGTTGAAATTTCTCTTCTTGTGTAGACTCTGTAATAGGTTCTTCTTGCTGCATGAATGTTGAAACATCATCTATTGGCGCTTGTACCTCTATTTCAACATTAGTCTTTGGTGGAACCTGAGCATCATTTTTCTGAGTAGAAAAGTCTAGCAAAACCTATATTATTTTTCTTAAGTCTTGAGCTATGGTGGTGAGTTCTTGACGAAAGGATGAGGTGTTTTCTTGCTAAATACTGTCTCTGTGGTGTAAAAAATTCCCATGAGAGGATTGAGATTGATAATTCTCTTGATAGCATTGGGGAACATATTTCTCTCTAAGTATTTGTTTTATTTCATTCCAATCAGTTGTGGCAAGCTTGCTCCTTCCTTTGCGATGATTCTCGATACTACGCCAAAAGTCTCTAGCTCTACTTCTCAATTTCAACTTAGCAAACCTAACCTTATTAGCATCTGGCAGACATATTTGATCAAAGAATTGATCCATCTCATCTAGCCAATTGATGAGGGTCCATGGATCTAGACGTCCATCAAATATTGGCGCTTCTAAGACTACCATGATTCACAAGAATAGATTTTCAACAATTTGAAATGAACATTTAGTGGACATGATTCCCACGGCTGGAGCAATAAGTGTTGGACCTTGATTGGGCTGGTTTAGTGACCTGGTGCTGCCCTGCACATGGGTCACTTGGCTGAAGCAAAAGAGGTGGACTATGGACTCCTCACGTATCTGCTGGAACGTTCTGCTTTTGACTTTATTTTTATTTTTATTTTATTTTTATATTTTTTATATTTTTTTTTATAAATAACAATATTCAAGAACAACCACAACTTAAAACACTAGAGACGGAAAATTAAGCTAAAAGAAACTAAGGCTTCAGAGGAAACTAAACAAGTAACACAGAGAAAAAATATCATGGAGGGCGGCGCTAGATTCGTCGCAGAAGAGGCAGCATGGACTCATGGGTGATTGCTGTCATCAGCGCTCAAAGGTGGAGATTGGTGCTTGCGAGTAGCGGCATGGAGAGATCGGTGATGGCTTCTTGTATTTCGGACCTGGCAGTGTGGGTTTTACATATCTGAAACTATGGTTTTGTATGGGTCGGATCGAAAATGGGTTTGGGGTGTGAGTTACTGTGATGGGTCATTGATTTTGTTTTGAAGGGAGAATAGGGTTCTAAGTTTCAGAGCCTTGCATTGGAAAGAATGGTGGGATTACAAGTTTTGTGGGTTTTTGTGGTGGAATTTGGGTTCTTTGTTTCTGAGTAGAGATGGCTTGATTGGTGGTAATTGCAAAGATCTTGTGAGACATGCTTGGATTGTTGATGATCGTGGGTTGTGCTGCTGGTTGGTGTGGGTTTGGGCTGGTTAGACGTGGTTTTGGCTTGCTGAAAGGGGGTGATCGGGTACCAAGTTGATGTAGGACAACCTAGGCTTCCCATCTAGATTAGTCCCACCGTAGACCTTAGACTTCCCACCTAAGGTGTTTGGATTCACCACTAAACAAACACAATGCAATCTTTGCAAATAATCTCAATAATAATAATCATAGTTTGTCAATACAAAAGAAATCATCCGGAGCTTTATCCTAAATAATAATCCTAAATAATTTCAAATACTAATCCGATAATCCTAAACAAAGGATAATGATGAACAACTAATCCTAACCAACTCAGATGCCAATCCAAACTAAACAAATAACTGCGTTAAAATCTGAAATTATCTATTGAAAAGCTTCTGCATTACATTCTTTGCCACAATGGCTACTTGTTGCTGTTGAGATGGTGAATTTGTTTATAATTTTTTTCAATTCTTTCTCTTTTCTCTAAGTACCTACAGCCACTAAGTCAATCAATTATTATAAGGACTAAAAAAGTTATAAAACTGATATATATATATATATATATTTTTTTTTTTTTTGTAGTTTTCAAAAAAAGCAAAGGAAAAAAAAAAAAGAAAAAAAAAGAAAAGAAAAGAAAAAGAAATCATCTCTTAAAACTATGAAGTGGGTGGCTGTGTTGCAGTGATATATAAGCGGTGTGGACCTGCGCAGTATAAATGTAGTATAGAGTAAGCCTGTATGGAACAAGGGATTCAAGCATAACTTTGTTCGTCTTAAAAGAAAAACAAAGCTAAGATGCAATCAGTTTGTTAGAATTTTTAAATGATTCGTTGTTGGCTTGTTCTTTCCCCTGCATCTGGTCTCATAGATTCTTTACAAATTTACAAGAATTATAGTGGCAAAAAATAGCTACTAAATGGTCACATTCTATTTATGCACTTCTTCAGCTATCTGTTTTGGAAGTTCATTGTCTTGATGCAGACTGCAAACATGAGGGCGAAAAAGGCAGCAAATGTGACTAAAATTGCAGCAGTTGGCCCCATGAAGTTCAGGTCGTACCCAAAATGATTTTCCACATACCATTTGATGGTTGGATCTGGCACAATTCCTGGCACTTTGATCGTTGCATTTATGTCACCATACTGTGTCACAATTAGTCCATATACTGTCCATGCCACTGGGCAGATATAGTAATACCATGTCCACCACTTGGGGATTCTCTGAAAGATCAAATTGTAATTGTATGTGAGGAGAAGTGCTGATTTTAAAGGTTATACAAAGCAGTGGAAATGAAATTACCGGTTTGGGGATGAAAAAGCCAGAGAAGAGAGTGAAGAGTGCATAGAATGCTGATGCAAAGATAGCAGCTGTTTGATGATTTGGTGTGATTGAAACCGTCATCATTCCATAGTATGTAAAGTAGAGGAAGGAGAAGAAGGTGATGAAGAAGAACCAGAAGAACTTTGCTACTGTCCATTGAAAGCTCACCATCGCGTATACTATAAGAGAATAATATGTAGTCTGAACAAATATGTATGGTATTTCAACAATCACCTGCATAACAATGTCAGAGTTTAATAGACTTGGACAAGTTCATAATATTTAATTTGTAACACTTCAATTGATCTTTATTTCTTAGTGAAGACACTTTTTTCTCACCTGTGCTATGGCATATGGTAAAGCCGAATACATTCCGGCTGCTCTTTCTCTATAAAACACTGTTCTTTCAACAGCTACAACTGGCTGCACGGTTGAACAGTTGTTAATTCCAACAAATAGGACAGCAACATACATGGCTCCAATGATCATGGTAAGATCAGTTGTGTTCTCCCTAAACAAAAAACACAAGAAATAAGATAGTGAGCTCGTATATGATACTACTGGGCTTTATTCAGCAGAATCTCCACTGAATCCGAGTAAGCGTATATGCTAACCTTTTGGTGCCAACCTGCCAGAAAATTGTCCCAAGAAAAAGGGCAGCTGCTAATGTGAAGAAGTATCGAACAAGGTTATAATGAGGACTTCTCCAATAAGTCCACCAGTGCTTCCAAAGGCAGGATTTGAATTGGCCCCATGTGGACTGAGAGTACTGAGTAGGAAAATGGAGATCTGATGACCCCTCCAATGGAGTACTTAATTCTTTTACTAGAGCCTTTGTTTGTCTGTTCATGCCATATAATGTTAGCTCCAAAACCCACAAAACTTACCAATTCCAGAAATTGTTACTATTTTTGTGACATGTAAAATACTTACTGAGACAAGGATGATGATTTGTAATTCTCAGCAAAATCAATTCCAAGTCGGACTTCAGATGCAACTGAGCTCACTTCTAGCATCCATGTTGCTGGGTTTTGTTTATCTCTAATTTTAGTGACTCCAGGAATCGCCTGCAATTACAAATCAATGGTGAAATTAGAATGTATTTTAATTCATGTTTCTATTTAGAAGAAGAAGTTTATAAAATACCTCAAAGTATTCAACAACTTTGCAAGAATTCTGACCCAACTGTCCAGAGTAGATGACTTGTCCTCCTCTCTTCATCAATAACAGCTCATCAAAGGATTCAAAGATATCAATGCTAGGCTGATGAATTGTGCAGACTACTGTTCTTCCGGTGTCCACTGTATTCCTCACAGTCCTCATAACAATGGCTGCTGCCCTTGCATCAAGCCCTGAAGTTGGTTCATCCATAAATATGATTGAAGGATTAGCAACAAGCTCCACTGCTATTGTCAACCTCTTCCTTTGTTCTGTGGATAAACCAGTGATTTCCGGAAGCCCTACAATAGAATTTTTGAGACCATCGAGTTCTACTAGTTCTATCACTTCATCCACAAAAGCCTGGAAAGAACCCGCAAATGAAAATTTTTAGCTATAGTAGTTAAATTCAAACTATACATTTGACATGCAATTGACATAATCTTGATTCTTACCATTTTTTCTTTATCGTTGACTTCTTTAGGGAGTCGGAGGAAAGCTGAGTAGATCAAGGACTCTTTCACTGTGACTTGAGGGGAGTGAATGTCTGTCTGCTCGCAGTAACCAGAAATTCTTGCAAATGTTTCCTGCTTCTTGGGAAACCCAGAAATTCTTATATCACCTTCAATGTAGCCCCCTGTTTTTCGCCCTGCAAGAACATCCATCAATGTTGTCTTTCCAGCCCCACTGACTCCCATCAAAGCAGTCAGGACTCCAGGTCTAAATGCTCCTGTCACTTCCTGAAGCAACTGTAGCCTGTCCCCTGTCACACCTTGATCCTTCATTTCCTGTACATTAAGAGTCATTCAGGTAGTTAAATTAGATACTGTAAGTGATGTCCTAATACATACTAAAATAAAAATAACACCTTATAGAGAATTTACAAGTTAAACTTGAGAATACTAATGAGATATAGAACAAGAAGAATATATTCTTACTGAGGGCATGTCCACATAGTAGTTTACACTGTCAAAGGACATGGTTAGAGGTGTAAAAGGAAGAATCATTCCTCTCTTTGAAGCAACCTCATCTGCAGCCATACTGCTAGGTTCGTTGGTATTGGACTCACCACTTGTTTCAAGGCATTGCAATTCTCCTGAAGATCTTAATTATATGTCAGAAACTCATGGCGTTGATTGAAATTGGGAGCAAGGTTAAAGTTCTTACTCATCTGGTTTTCATTGATGGACCTATTAGATTGCAGTTTTGGTTTTCCCTTATTTTCTCCCATGCTGGATTGCTCACTTCCTAGTTCTTCAGAAATAATTGGTTGTGGCTTTCCGAGAGCTATCACAAAGAAACATGAAATTTGAACATGTTAAGTTAAACTATGAGCAAAGAGGCATACATATTCTACCTTGAATGAAATTAAGAGGATAAAGTTAGTCTTAAAAGGTTCTTAAACTTACGATTCAGGTACATGAGTGAGAAGGTAAATAAGATGTTGAAAAGGATGGTGAAAGCCAAGAGAGCTGTTACCCCAATCCAATACCAGTAATTGTGGTGGGGAACATCAAAGTTGTTCAACACTGCCACGCCCAACTTTGTAATATTGTTTGAAGCCTGCAATGAAATGGCAACAATTTAATCAGTAAGTTTTCTTTCAGTTTTGTGATTTAAAAGCGATGTGCTGAAGTTGTATTTTGTCTTCTGAATCTTGAAATAAAATCCATATGTATGGTCATATACTATTTTTCCTTTGTTATTTTCACAACTGCACTTTTAGTGCCCTTTTACCATGCAACATATTTAACAAGGAATATTTTGTGATAATTGTTTGAATGACATACCAGTTTGTCCATCCACCTAGGAGAAAGCATCTCGTTGACAGTTAAGGCATTGAAACCATATGATAGAGGTGAAACCCAGTGGCCCCATGACCACCATACAGGAATACGCCCTGTTGCAATCATTGCAGCATTATGTTAGTTCATTAAACCAGCATGTACACTTGTTTCAACTAAGCTAGTAGATTTGCTTTTACACTCAACAATTTGTATTTTAAACCAGACTGTAAAAATGCAACCTTTAGTAAAAGCATAATTACATTAAAAAAATTAATGCTTCAATCTATGTCAAAAGGCTCAACCTACAGTTTATCATCATGAAATAGCTGAGAAAAGACAAACCTTTTGGAAGGATGAAACCTCCAAGCAGGAACAAGAGTAGCAGAGAAAGTGCTCCCCCCGTATGAGCAATGATCATAGTCCTACACAACCCAGCCATGAGCCTAAATAGCCCAGCAGCCATTTGTTGGATCAGAAAAACTACCAGTAGTTGCTTAAAGAACCTGGAGAAAAAGAAAAGGTACATATCAAACAATTTTCCCACTAACATAATTGTCATTTATGCTAAAGTATTTTAAGCACATATCATGATATTCTGGTGTAGTTCAGCTTACCTGCTAGCTTCTGGTGCGTATCCAATTGTATAATATGTCACGACTGTCCAAGCTATAGACTCTAAAACTGACATGGGAACATGAATCAAGAAATTTGGGATGGTGAAAGCCCATGCAGGGTAAAATAAGAGATCCCTTTGCTTGTAAAACACTGGAAGCCTCATAATAGCTAAAGAGAGCTCAGCAAAACCATTGAACATGTTGACAATCATGGCAAATATAATTGCAGCAACATATAGGGACCCATCATCATATGTGATATCCAGTGTAGTCCTCAAGAACACAGTTGATGCAATGACTGCGACAACTATAATTTGAACAGTCTTGAAGACATAAACAGGTGCAGTCCTCTTGATCAAGAGCCACTCCCTATCAATAGAGGCTTTAAGGAGCTGCATTTTTGGGATCGAGTATTTTGAGAAAGCAAGAGCTGCTCCATGGCTTTCTAACTTGACATACGAGATCAAGAGCGTATTCTGAAGCTGTGCACCAACATGGAAAGCCTTAAACTGGCTTGCAAATTCAGTAACAGATATGTAATGGTATGGCCTGTTCCTATCTGCCCAGTATTGCTCTTGATCCTTCTTTGATGTAACCTGCAACAAAAATGCACTGCATATTAAAGATTAGATTGAAAGGATTTTAGCTTTTTGACACAAATATGTGGCATATTCATTATCTATTAGCAATTATCGTAGGGACACTGATTTCAAGTCGATGCCAAGAGAACCATTTAGCTTAGACAATTATATAGTTTACCTTCCTAATTACTCTATAGCTACTACATGGCGCAGCAATGTAGCCAAGTTGCAAACAGTAAATGATTATGGTAGGTATTGGTAGAAATGATTCAAAATAAGCCTATTGACCAACCAGTGACCTCCACTTCATAGTACAGAGATATTTGGTTATAATTATCACTTCTAGTTAAATGTTTAAGGCAGCCAAGTGAATTTTTCGTGTTGCCATATGTTGCATCTCTGTAGTTACCTCTTGTAAAAAATCAGCAGTGCCCTTTCTTTCAGGACACTCGAACCCACAGCTCTCAAAGAATTCCAGTACATGCTCTCTCGGTCCCTGATAGATGATCTGACCCTCTGATAGGAGAATAATGTCGTCAAAGAGATCAAATGTCTCAGGATCAGGTTGCAGGAGGGACATCAAGATGGTGGTCTCAGTAAGGTGCGCAATCTGCTGCATGCATTTCACAATTTGAAATGTAGTGGAGCTGTCTAGGCCAGTTGATATCTCATCCATGAAAAGTGTTCTTGTTGGTCCAACAACTATCTCCCCTGGGCATTAACCAACATCAAGGCAATTAAGAACTCCAATTTCAATTTTTGGACTCATTAACCTTTTAATCATGAAAGTGACAGGTTTCACAACAGCATATATATTATTTTGAAGATCTTGCTTTTGTTTAACAACAATATATGCTGTTCAGTGCTAAATAAATAAAATATCATATAGAATTTGTTATGGGTTTTGTAAATCACATGATTTAGAATCAACTTTGATTATGCATGGTTCAATTTTGTTCAGATTAACATTTTCTTGAAATATTAAAAAAAATGAAAGTGGAAAATAACTTCATGTATAATGTTTGATTAAGAAAATTAACCTGTTGTTACTCGCTTCCTTTGTCCACCAGAAATTCCCCTTTTCATCTCATCTCCAACTAGTGTGTCCTTGCATATTTCAAGCCCCAAGAGCTGTTCCATACAACAATTTACATTGCTTTAGTTAAGATAGGCAACAACTCAAAAGATGATCAACTTTAATACCCATAGACGTGCTCACTTAAGAAGGTAGTTAGCAGTGTCAAAGTGAATACAAATGCATATATAATTTATTGAGAATTTTCAAAGTTCACTGTTTTGGTGAAACCAAAACTTGACAATTATAATCGAAGGAAGTCTACAATCTCAAATCTTAACCCTCATACTTACCTTGAGAGTGTAATCAGTAATTAGACTGCTTTCAGCTCCCCCCATTGCTACTGCCTGGAGACCAACAAAAAAAATAAACCCAGAAATTAAAGAAAATTATACATTTAACATTTTGGTTAATTGGTTTTGAACAATTTTCTACTACCTTCATGAAAAGATCAACTTCGGCTTCAGGGAAAATTCCCTCATGCTTCTGCCCCCATGAAAGCTCAGTTAGTAGATCTAAATTAGCACAACAAGGATTAGTTTTGAAATAATTTTTTTTATTATTAAAGGTAATTACAATATAAGTCAATTTGATTACCGTATCTGTTCCCAACTCCTTGGAACCTTGCTGAATAATCTAAGGTTTCTTTAACAGTAAGATCACCCAAGTGAACATCATTTTGGCTAATGTAGGCAGATGTCTTCCTTGGCACAAACTCATCAAGCCTATGACCATTGTAAGTGACTTGTCCTTGTACCTAATCCACAAAGAAATGATGTTTACATTCATCACTATTGTTACTAGCTAGGTTTAATTGATTGATCAAAGCAGTAGCATAAAATTAAGGGCTTGACCAACTGGATAATAAAATTGAAGTAATCTAAAACAAATTAAGGTTCTGATAACTTACTTTCAAGTTTGAGTCTAACTTTCCTGCTAGTGCCAACAAAAGGGTAGTCTTTCCAGATGAAGGAGGGCCTAACAAGAGGGTCATCCTGCAACAAAAAAATAAATCAAGAAATTTTAGAAAAAAATTTAATGCTTTAAAACAGCATGAAAATGTTCATTGGAATTGTGTCAGGAGCTTGATACATCATACATACATATTTTTTTTCATAACTATATACACCATACCACTATAAAGAATCAATCTTGAAACCATTCTTGATGTAGCTTTAGTTAGATGATATTACGTACCTTGATGGTTTTATGATCCCATACACATCTTTAAGTATTGTGAGCTTTCTTTTCTCAGCCAATCTGATTCCACACAAACCAAGAGCCGATTCTGCAATGTTTCTTGCCGTGTTCAAGAGAGTTGGAAGAGCCCTGGTGCCGATATAGCAATCGGCTTCTATATGTAGATGGTTGAATCTAACTTCTACTGTTGGTAGTCGGATCCCAACTCTGCATCAGAAGATTTGATAATGAATTCATGGACAACAAATTTCACAATCAGCAAGAACAAGACAGCAACAAGAACATTCAGATACAAGGAAAAAAAAGCAAAATATTGTTGACTCAAACTTACTCATCAATACAAGCTCTTAGTTTCTTTAAGAATTTCTCATTATCTTCCTCGGGAACCTTGAAGTTCCTCTGAATGAACTCTTCTCTGTCATTGGCATGAAGATTTCGAACATCCACCACTTTGTTCACTATCTTGGCCTCATCGTTCTGATCACCCTCCACAGCATATTGCAATATACTAGTTCTCAAGCGATCATAGGTGGGAAGGTTTTGTATGATGGTAGCCCATGCTAAAGCCTCCTCCTCATCTTCTCTTCTTGATGATCTTGAAGGGCTTGCAAAAGGGTTCTGCACATCCGCGTTCACTATCTCGCTCATTTTGTTCTATATCTCTTCAATGCCCTCACTAGTGAGAGAGAGAGAGGAAATTCTACTTTTGATGTGAATATTGTGCCATGCAAACGAATATATATATATATATATATATATATGTATGTATGTATGTGTGTGTGTATTGAAGTGGAAGTGAAACTCATTTGAAGCAGGAGTTCCGAGAGCATTACGAGCGTGTAAGAGTGAGGCCGCCGGACATGCAAAGATAGTGATACGCACAAAAACATATATTATTATGTATATTATAAATTTATAATATACATAATATATACATCATATCATATCATATACTAATATAATAAAAGTTGAACATAGAAGCTGTAGTTGCACCAAGTAGCTTCACCAAATTATATAAATTTTAAAAATTTTTAGATTTAAAAAAAACTAAAAAGGAATAGTATATTATCAGGATTCTAATTTATATCTAAAAAAAACTGTAGAAAATTAGGACTCTAATTCATTTTTATCTCTAAAAAAATACTGCAAAAAAAGAAAAGAAAAATACTGCTTCACGTAAGAATTTTTTTTTTTGGGTATTAATTTTAACGTAAAAAAAAAAAAAAACACTAATATCAATCTAGCTAATAAATATAAATTCTTTTTGTTGTTATCTTCTTCTCCTATAATTTCTAAGTTGATTAAAAACTTTAATTTGATTACAATCCAAACTCTTCATCCAATCTCTTCCTTCACTTTTTTATTCTTTGGATAAACACTAAAATTTAATATAGAATTATGATTAACGTTCATATAAAGTTCTAACTAATTGATATACATGAGGCTCAGGCCTTCGTTAATTGATATAGATGACACCTTGACAGGTCTCTAACAACCTTTCTTTAAATATCTAAAACTCTTATAGAACTTTCACAGAGAGAGAGAGAGAGAGAGAGAGAGAGGAAATTCTACTTTTGATGTGAATATTGTGCCATGCAAACGAATATATATATGTGTGTGTGTTGAAGTGGAAGTGAGACTCATTTGAAGCAGGAGTTCCGAGAGCATCGTGTAAAAGTGAGGCAGCGGGACATGCAAAGATAGTGATACGCACAAAAACTTGTATTATGTATATTATAATATTATAATGCAATTTTGCTTCTAGAATAATACTTCATTAAGATGTATTCGGATCTACTAATCAAATAATTCCAAAAAAAAAAAAAAAAAAAAATTCTACTAATCTAATCACATTCATTTGTCACGGTAATTTATAAAGATTATGTAGTAAAATTATAATATCTCTAGCATTATCATTAAAATTCTACCCCCATTAGATAATTTTATTACTGGTGAATTTTTTTTTGAAGTATTACGTGTGGTGAAATTTGATTGGCCTTTTTATTATTTTTTTTGGTGGTTATGGGCACATTTTAGGCTGTCCATAGGGTTTTTATTTCTTCATGACTGGTCTAATGTCGAATAATCTATTTTATGCATAATCTTTGCAATTCTATTTTTTTCTAGCTTTCAAAATTTTAATTGAATGGGCTACGAGCTAGTATGATATGAATTCATTGGTTTTTTTTTAAAAAAAAAAAAAAAAAAAAAAAGCTTTCATGACTGTGCCATGCCATCCCTCATCTATTTGATGCATAATCTTTGTAATTCTATCTTTTTATATTGACATTATTTAGAGACCAATAGAAATATTCAAAGTGTTTCTAAATAAAAATTGTAAAGAATACTTAAGAGCTAATCACATGTCGGCACGTGTTGATATTTAATTTAAAATGACACGAGCAGTCAAATTAAATACTGCCCTGTGTTATTTTAAATTAGAATACTATGACCAATCATATAATGCCATGTGTCCCTTGGAGAACAAGATATAAAGTCCCTCCATTCAAATCATGACACCTGTCACCAATGTGAGCCAATCACGTGCCTCCAAATCTCTTCAAGACTCTTATAAATACAAACCCTTCTCAATCTTGTAGAGGGGGATTCAGAAACATTCAGAGGTCTTGAAACTCTGCCGGAATCAATCTCCAAAACCTTCAAGAACTTCACGTTCGAAGACGAATAAAATTCAAAGAAAATTCATTCAAATTATCATTCTAGATGTAAAAGTTCATTGAAATCAAGCTCAAAAACCTCCATAAAAGCCAAGAAACTATAAATTAGTGAAGTTCTATGAATCCAAGCCTCTAAAACTCCAAGGAACTTCCACTACAAATCTTCGAAGACAAATAACATTCGAAGAACATTCATACAAATCATTCTTCCAAGTTTCAAAGTTTTACTGGAATCAAGCTTCAAAGTCTCTAGAAACTTCAAAGACTTTGATCCATCGAAACTTTAATGGATTCGAGCTTTGAAGCCTTGAAGAACTTCCACCACAAATCTTTGAAGATCAAGAACATTCGATGAACAGACGATGAACGAGAAATATCTAACAAACATACAACCAGAGATTCATTGCAATTTCTTTTCAAAGACCTTTCAATCCACTTCCCAATCTAAGTGGAGGACATGTTGTGTTTGAGTGAAGACTACATCGACGCAAAACTTGAATTGAAGACTAAGGAGATTGAACTAGAAGATTATTCCATTGTATTAGAATTTAAATATAGAGAATTGTACCCACAAATTCATCAATACAAATTTACACTTGTAAAACATATTCAATTGTTTGATTTTCAAACTTGAGAGTTTGTGTTTATTACCATATGTATCCATTACTAACAAAACAAATGGACATGACAAATTATCTATTAAAAAAAAACTCTAAATTTTAAATGGAAAAAGTCCATTACAAACTTTATCTACAGATATTAATGGTGTGGCTGTTGATGGTGAATGAATATTGAACCTTTCTTTTCATTTATTGTAAAGTATGCAACATAATCGCACCAAAATCCTTTCTCAATAATCATGACAAATATGATGAATTTTTGATAGCAAGAATTTGCTATTAAATGGTATAATTTAGATTACATGGTGTTGTAATTATTCATGGTCACAGGCTATCGCTTGTATGATATAGCTTTGGCCTCTTTTTTTTTTTTTTTTTTTTGAAGCCAGCTTTGGCCTCTTTATACTGTCACATTTTGAAATGTGTAATAATTATTATACACTCTTTATTACACACATTGTACACATATTATCACATGAACTAGAATTGTATTTTCAAAACATGATTTCAAAAAGGAATGCATACATAATTCCATTGTATAATAGCTTTAGCCTCTCCATACTATCACATTTTGAAATGTGTAATGATTATTACACACTCATTGTACGCATACTATACCGCATGAATTAAAATTGTATTTTCAAAACATGATTTCAAAAAGAAATGCATACAAAATATGCAATAATGAGTGTGTAATTATAACCTCTATCGACTTTGCACGTGTAAAAACTAAAGACTACTCATACCACATTGATCTTATATGTGTCTTGAAGGGGTGGCTAGCTTCCGTATGGCTTTGTTCTCTCGTGCTACCAGTACGGATGTCATTCGATAGAGGCTTAAAGGCATTAAGCATCTAACAAAATAGAGAGAAAATTGGGATTGAAACTCTCTAATTTATTGAATTAATTAATAGTAATATGATGAGAACATAGGCTTATACAGTTCTACCCTTATACGATTTGGCCGGAAATCAAAACAGAAAAACTAACGGTTCTAGAATTAGTTACAAATCACAGTAAGATAGGTGTATTAGTTAATCACGTTCACAACGCGTGATATAGCTAATGTTAATGATAGAAATATAAGAACGACAGGTAGCTTAAGTCCTAGTGCGGGTAAACGACTGTAGCTTAGCTTCCGACTTTTTGCTTTATAAACTTGCATTATTCCATGCATGCACTACTCATGCATTTTATATCATGCGCGTAAATAATCATTTCTATTAGTTCGCGCTGGTTTTGCTCTTGTATATATACTAGTACTTTGTATATGCTTCATTTCAATTCAATATTTCCCTTGCCAACCATATATATGTTAGACTAATCATATATGGTTTGATTGTTATTTGCTTCGTACTAGTCGTGGCCTTCACATATGGACCCCTACAGCTACAAAGCAACTTTTTCACGGTTGGGATAGTATATATCTCTGCACACCTTTCACGTGCATGAAAATTTGGAATTTCTTGGTATCTATGTTCAAGTTGCCATAGCTAGTCTTCTCCATATTGGTGCGAGGTGATGATCGATCTCCATTGGTCTTTGCTTAGGAATTGTTGAGCTATATTATATAAGATAATAAGGGGCTATATATGTCCTAACTTCACTTACAATAGAGTTCACAATTTGGGAAATGTTTAGCTTTATATAACCTTAGAGACAATGGACGAGGTATTATAATTAAGATAGGCACCGCATGCATCGACCTTGTTTTGACAATATATATATATATATATATTAATAGGTAAAAATTAGAAAAAGTTCAATTAGAATTTGAAATTAGAATTCAATTTTATGCCATGTGTCTAAATTTATGTGGAGACTACACCATAATTATTTACTTAAGTTTTTTAATTTTTGTGCGAAGTGAGTTAATGAGTGCATGTAAAATATTAAGAATCTAATATTAATGAACTATAATTTTTTTTTTATAGAAAAACCAATCAAATATACTCAATAAAAATCACCGCACAATAAAAATCATCACACGTTCTATCTTATTAAAAATTAGAAAAAAAATAATTATAAGTAATGCATGGTCCTCGGACCCAAGCCTCAGGGGAAACCAAATACTTTAGATGAGAAAACTAGGTACTGGATAGAACCAAGGCATTGCATGGTCCTTGGACCCAAGCCTCAGGAGAAACCAGATACTTCAGATGAGAAAACTAGGTACTGGACAGAACTAAGGCATTGCATGGTCCTCGGACCCAAGCTTCAGGGGAAACCAGATACTTCAGATGAGAAAATTAAGTGTTAGACAGAACCTAGGCATTGTATGGTCCTCGGACACTAGCCTCTGGGGAAACTAACAACTTAAAATGAGAAAACTAGGTACTGGACAGAACCAAGGCATTGCATGGTCCTCGGACCCAAGCCTCAGGGGAAACCAGATACTTCAGATGAGAAAATTAAGTGTTAGACAGAACCTAGGCATTGTATGGTCCTCGGACACTAGCCTCTGGGGAAACTAACAACTTAAAATGAGAAAACTAGGTACTGGACAAAACCAAGGTGTTGCATGGTCCTCGGACCCAAGCCTCAGGGGAAACTAGATACTTCAGATGAAAATGAGAAAACTAGGTATTGGACAGAACCAAGGTGTTGCATGGTCCTCGGATCCAAGCCTCAGGGGAAACCAGATACTTCAGATGAAAATGAGAAAACTAGGTACTGGACAGAACCAAGGCATTGTATGGTCCTCGGACACAAGCCTCAGGGGAAACCAGATACTTCAGATGAAAATGAGAAAACTAAATATTAAACAAAGCATGGACATGGCCTGGTATACGGACACCAGCCTCTGGGAAAACCAGAAACTTCAGATTAGATACCAAGCGTTAGATAAAGCTTAAGCACTGTATGGTCCTCGGACCCAAACCTGTGTTGAAACTAGTCATTATAGGGCGATATAAGCACAGGGCAGAACCAAGGTCTTTGTATTGACCGTGGACTCAAATCTACGGCCAAGCCAACCCCTTTGATGCTAAGTAATGAGCCCTACTAGAGACGAAAATCATGAAAAGCTGAGTGCTAAAGCACTAGCAACTTAAACCTACCCATCCTAGAGGAGCCTATAAGGAGCTCAGGCATAAAAGTGTAAACTAAAAAGATAAAAGCATTGTAAAAACAGGGAAAAATTCCTCAGACAAGCACTCAGCGCCAAAAACAAATTACAAGAACGGTTGAAGTAATGGTAACGCTGACAGCGAGGTAAGGCTCAAACAGGGTGCAAGAATGTGCCGAGAAAGTCAAAATCCTCCTCCCCGCCCTAGAGGTCGTGCAGCAGAATTTTGAAGGGCTATTGTGGGGCCCCAAATATTTAAACAACCCCGGCCCACTCCATAGTCGGCCCAAGACCTGTGCCGAGGAGGATATAGAGGCTGAGGGTAAAAGTGAAAAGCCCAGGCCCTCAAGGAGCCTCGCCGAGGATGCCCACCTCCTCGGCCAATTGATGTTGATAGAATGAAAATATCTCTCACCCCTTAAAGCTTACGCCACCAACCTTCTGGTCGCCTTAATGGCGAAGTGATCAGCAAACTCAGGTGCCTTGGTCACTCCAACTAATAGAAAGTATGCAAAGGCGGCTAAGAATTAACATAAAGCCTGCAAAAGCAGATGATGTGACAGACCCATATACACAGTGTCCGGATAACCGACGTATGGACGGCTAAGATTAACTATAACAATATTATTTAACCAAGAGGATTCCTAGCATAAGGAAGGCTCTCTCCCCCCCCCCCCCCCCACCCCCCTTGAGAGGGGTGGAGTCCTAAGAAAAAGGACAAGTGAGTTCTAAAGAAAAACAGATCCTCGGGCTGAGCTGAGGACGAATATGCTTCACAAATACTTAACAAAAATTATTAGGATCCTCACAAAGACTCAGCCAAAATCATCATGATCATCATAAACACCTAACCACAGTCATGGGCCTTATCCTCGTAGAAAGTACTTATCCAAATTAACTAGCCCATCATCTTTATGATTTTCATGGCACCCGTTGTTTGCTATGTTGGTGTCTAGCCCTTTTTACTCACATCTCTACAAATTTTATTGTTATGGGTCCATTACAAATTGAGTCCCTACAAGTAGTATTAAATTTAGATAAGAATTTTAATATGTGACTAATTACGTTTATTTTTAAAAAATAATTTGACTCATTATTTATATTTTTATGATAAAAATTGTGTTTAATTTTAAATGTATCTCTACATATGCATGTGTTACATTTTATTTTTTTTCATATATAATTTGACTAATTATTTATATTTTTATAATAAAAATTATATTTAATTTTAAATGTATTCATACATTTACATGAGTTATATGCTGGTATTTCCACAATGGAAGCTAGTTAATTCTTGATCCCTAACATTATTTCCTACACAAGCCATACTGTTCCTTTCTCCTTGGTGACCCCACCAGAACTTTCATATAATTCCTTCCAGCTCCTCATATGGAGATTTGGACAACCGAAAACAGCTAATCACGTAGGTAGTTACTGCTTGTGCATGCCTCTAATTTGCTTATCACTTTGTTCCTTGATGCATACTCATCAATGCTCAATAAAAGAGAATTCCTTGAAAATTTACATGGACCACCTTTCCTAAAGGAACAGCCTGCCCATATTAATATATATGCCCATGAATTATTAAAGAAAAGACAGTTTAGCTACAAAATTAGTTGTAACCTAAAACTATAATCTTACTCAATATCTTTAACATTACTACATATTTTAAAAATTTAACCATTGAATTGCATGTTCTTTACGCTCTTAATACCTATGTCAAATTTTATGATAATCGGATATTATTTATTATATAATTTATAAGATTATATTTTATGTATAATTTTAAATTACAAAAAATTGCAATTTAAACAACTTATTGATGATATAGTTATTGATCTTTAATTTTCTAAAAATTTTGCAAATACGAAGGATATAAGAAGAAGATGTAATCCAATGGTGGATTTGTCAAAATTTACTTCTGATAAAAAGATATTGAGTAAGGTTGTAACTATTAATATATAAGCTGTAAGGGCTCAATTTGTAATGGACCCTAAACAATAAAACTTGTAGAGCGTGGGTAGAAGGGCTTGGCACCAACAAAACAAGCAATGGATGACATGAAATTCATAAGAATAATAATAAAGGAATTTGACTAGGTATTTTTGAGGATAATCACTGTGCCCCTGGTTAAATGTTTGTGAGGATTTTTATAATGATTTTAGCTAAGTGTTTGCGAGGCATGATCGTCCTCGACTCAATCCGAGTATCTCTTTTCCTAGAACTGACAAACACAAGGGTTGCTCTCTGGCGCCCTAAAAGATCCTCCCTCCTTTTCTTTGATGGGGGTTCTCTCTATTATATAGTCTTTTTTTAGTTAATTTCTGCCGTCCACTTATTAATCATCTAAGCCTATACTTGAGTGCCTATCCCATCAGCCGCCTTTGCAGGCTTTCTGTTAGTTGAAGCAACCAAGGTATCACTTCTGGCTGGTCAACTCACCATTGATGTGATCAGAATGTAGGTGGAGTGCATTTAATGAGTGAGTGACAGCTCATCCTCGAATATGCACTTTCCTCGACTTGGACTTTGGGCCTGACGTCCTTAGATGACTTGGGCATCATTTGCCCATCCTCGGATTATGCCCTCTTCTTGATTTGTACTTTGGGCCTGATGTGGGGTGGGCCGGGGTTGCCATAATATTTGGGGCCCCACATAAGCTATTAACTATTTCTTCAAAAAGAAATAGTTAATAGCTTATATATTAATGGATTCCAAACACATTAATCAAAACAAATCCAAATTACAAATCAACCAAAACTAAGTCATATTGTGCGCAAGTTATGTAATTGCTATTGATTTCAATCAACTTTCCTATTTAATTGTTTCTAACCCCAGAACAAACAAAAGTAAATTATAAATTCATCAAATGATAAATATAATTAACCAATTAGTCAATAATAGAGTGCTGGAGTTGTTCTCCCGTTGAATCAAATGATAAATATTGGAGCGAAACAATCTATTTATTAAATTTGAGAGAGATTTCCTTTAGATTCCGGTTCTATACTATGAAAAACCAAGGCTAAAATCAATCTTTTTGTTATTTCTATATTGGATAAAAATTTAACAAAAGTAAATCTATAAAATTGAGAAGGTTTGTTGTAGAATTCTGTTTTGACTGTATGGTTACAATGAATGATTTGATAATTTTCTTTGGAGTGTGACGTTTTAGGTTGGTTTTTTAACATGTTTGATTTTAAAGATTTCTCAAATGGTGTAACAATCGAGCTTTTGTGACTTAAAATTGTCTTCGTGGCAAAAGTTTATGTGCATGGGTACTTTTCCTACGTATCAAAATAGGCTTAACTATAGGACCTAATTTTCTTTCACCTTCTGCTAGTATTAGAAGTATTAGATTAGATATTGATTGTATAAATTTGTTACAGCATATGGAAGTTACCAAGCCAAAAATTTTGGCACAATGAAGGAGATATTTTTTGAAGTCTCAACATTGTGAAAATGGGTTTTTATTTATTTATTTTTTTGGCATTTTCAGGGACTTTGAGAGTTGTGTAATTAAATGTGGAAAAGTAAAAAACCTGTGTAGCTGGCACCAATGGATTGAGGATTATGGAACTGAATCATTGCTGCCTTTTTATATTAGTGATTTTGTGGTACTACTTTCAGTCTTAAATTCTTGAGATCTTTAGGTGTAAGTCCATTGGAAATATGTAGAGTTGTTATAGCATAATTATTGACTAATACAAGGTTGAAACAGAACAAAAGAAAAAACAATTATTACCATTTTAATAAAACAACGTTTTATTTTATTTTTATTTTTATTTATATTTTTTTTGGGGGTAAGAACTGATAAAATAACACTAACTGAATAGTAATGAACTTACTAAAAAAGGCATCCTGCATTCAGATTTCTCTAACTAAACTGAACTTATTATTAAAAAAGACATCTCAAGTTTCCTACAAAAATAAATTGAAGCCTTATACAACTCTCAGAATTTTCAGTCAAGGATGGTTTCTGTTATATGTATATATTGTTGTAAAATAGCGGAAGCTCAAATTACCAAAATTGATTGTGAAAATATTTTAGGCTTGTGAAAGGTCTCCAAACTAACAATAAGAACAAAGAAAATTAATCCAAAAGAAAATAAACACAAAACACCAAGAATTTACGTGGTTTTGCAATTTTCTACATCCACAGGCAACGACGAACAAATTTCATTATATCAAATTTGGAATAATACAAATTGGTGTAGAGGCACTCTCAAAAACCCAAATCTCAAATACACCTATATAGCTCTCTCTCACAAATACAAAACCAAAGAACCAAATACAAACCAAAGAACCTGTAAAGTTAAATTTATTCAACTATGTGTTGGTTTTATTATGTACCAAATTTATTTGTAATTCAGCATTTAGAAACCTTGTATTTAAGTGGGAATAATGTAAGGGTTGTGTGTGAGAGAGTGTAAAGATTTGATCAAGAGTGTGCAACAAGAAGGTGACTCGCAACTGGAACTCGTGACTGACTCGTGAGTGGTGACTTGCCAAATGAAGCACATGTATGAAGCATGCAAGAAGTTGAAGAGTCAGGACAGCTGGATCACTACAGGACAAAAAGTACAGTATGGCTTGGACTGGTAACTGGTGACTGAAACTCGTGACTCATCCCAGTAGCGAAGTGACTCGCAAGTGCACCCTGTTTTGCTGAAAAATGATTTTTCACATTTCATCTCATACCCTACTATAAATACCCTTATACTCACGAAATGTATGAGTGAAAGAGAGATCTTCTAGAGAGAATTTTGAGAGAGAAACCCTAGAGAAAAACAAGATTGATTCATTTATAATCTTATAACTTGATTCTCTTAATTTCTCTACTCTCACCCTCTCTATTGTCATACCCATGAGAGGATTATAAATCAAATCCTTACCTCACCAAATTCAGAGTAGTGAGAAGGTTCTTGGTGTTTGGGAAGCAGTTCAAGAGAGAACCAATTCATATTGGTTGATGCAATGGGCTAATTGTGGGATCTGGAAAGTTAGAGAAGACATGGTTTGGCGTAACCCTATTGGAGCAAGAAACTTAGAGGGCTTAGATGTATTGGGTAGATTAGACTTGGAGGGTCTATTATTATTCATGTATCCCAACTGATTTTTTAGTGGATCATTTACCGCTTGGAGGGCGGCAGAGAGATTTTTCGCTGAGTTCTTCAATTTTCTCTTTGATAACACGTGCCGGTATTATCTTGTATTTGCATATCTTTTTCCCTTACTCTTAGCTTTTAATTTTTGCTAGTTGTGGTTAATTAATAGCTTAGAGTAGTTTTCTAATTTGGCTATTGCTTATATTTCATATTCCGCATATATATTGTTTGAATATAAGCTTGTATTGGAAAATTTTTTTTTTTGGGTCTAAACATTCACAAGTGTTTTATATACTAAATGAGTTTTCAGAACCAAGGTTTACAAATACCAAATACTGAATACCAATTGTGCACAAATCAAAGAGACAACCACAAAGAAAATTCAAAAGTTGCAACGTACTAAAAGAGAGCAAATCACTAAACCGCAGGACCAAAACCAAGTGGTAACAAACCTCTCTCACTATTTCAAATTGCAACTCACAAATATCAAATAACCAAAAGAAGAGAGAGCCTTTTTCTCACACACACTTTCTTCTCTTTCTCTCTAATTTTCCATAATAGCACTATGCTTATATAGGAGATTTGAGTTGGCTAGTATATCCAAAACCAAGAAGGACTAGATTTCTTTTCCACACACAAAAGGAGAATCACTCCTATTCCAAAAGGAATTCCAAATCAAGTAGTAGACAAGACTTCTAATAGAGTTTAATAACTTCAAACAATAGTAATCCAAAAGGAATAACATTCCTTCCTTATCCAAATCCAACAAGGAGTCGGAACTCCTAATTCAAGCCATATTCTACAAATCTTCACCTTGGCTTGAATTTCATCAAGCCTAACAAACGACATTTGTAGACCACCAAATACAAATCCTTAACAAATATATATAGGAATCATTTTGATTAGTAGAAACCGCTATAACAAGAATTTCTTTCATAACTCTCTTCTATCTGATCTGGAAGTTTAGAGTCTTTATGCAATAGGCAAACATGAATGCAAAGAAGGCTGCGAAGCCAACCAAAACTCCAGCAACAGGCCCCATGAAATTGGGATCATACCCAAAATGGTTTTCAATATACCAACTGATAGTGGGGTCAGTTACCATCCCAGGCACTTTAATGGTGGCCTCCATATCACCATATTGCGACACAATCAATCCATACAACGTCCATGCTACTGGGCAAATCCAATAATACCAAACCCACCACTTTGGAATTTTCTGAAAGTTCAAAAACCAATGAAATATATGTCAAAATGAATAATTTAGCTAATTCCTAAAAAGTTATTTTTGAAAGGAGAAATAGTACTTGGTGCTTACAGGTGCTGGGATAAAGAAGCCTGAGAAAAGATTGAAGACAGAATAGAATGCTGCTGCAAAAATGGATGCTACTTGGTGGTTTGGTGTCATGGAAACAGTCATCATGCCATAATATGTGAAGTATAGAAAGGAGAAGAAGGAGACAAAGAAGAACCAGAAGAATTTTGTGGCTGTCCATTGAAATCCCACCATGGCATACACAATAAGTGTATAATATGAAGTTTGAACAAGCACATATGGTATTTCAGTAATCACCTGCATATCAAACGTTAAAGTTATTTTCTTATTTAGAAACGATTGAACTGAGTGGTAACATTCTTCTTAAAAGTTCTCTTTGTGAAAATCGGGCCTAGAAATTCAATACATGGTTGGAAAAATTTGAGTACTCTTGTAAAACAAATGAGGTCTCCTAGAAAATTTAGATCTTTAAAGATCAAAGAAAATCCAATGTAATTTGCAACGATCCTACTGAAATTAACACTCTTTTGATAGTGAAGTACCATACAAAATGAGAGCTTAAGTAACCTACTATGTGAACAGCCAAGTGGACGTTTTACAGATGAGCATAATTCATGAATCAAATAGTTAAGTTTCTTCAACAATCTGATAAAAGTCGTCTTTATAAAATATGTTAGAATGCCTAATATTCCCTGTTTAAGACATGAAGTCATTGAGAGTAAAATGATAATATTAATGCATTCAAACCTGTGCAAGGGCATAAGGCAACGCAGAGTACATCCCAGCAGCTCTTTCTCGATAAAACACTGTTCTTTCTATGGCTACTACCGGTTGTACTGTTGAGCAATTATTAATTCCTAAAAACACTACAGCTGCATACATTGCTCCAAGTATCGCAGTAAGATCACTTGCAGCCTCCCTATACCATACAATATTTTAGACATTGAAAAAAATTAGCCATCAGAATGATGAAGGTTTGAGTTATTTTGCCCATAAAATCAATGAGATAATTCAAATTATATTATTTAAAGGAAACAGAAGACCTTTTAGTTCCGACTTTCCAGAAAATTGTCCCAACCATTAGGGCGGCAGCCAAGGTGAAAGAGAATCTAACAAGGTTATAATCGGGACTTCTCCAGTAAGTCCACCATGTCTTCCATAAGCAAGATTGGAACTGCCCCCATGTGGATTGAGAGAACTGTGTGGCAAAATATAGGTCCTCTGCTCCGGGTGGTGGAGTGCTTAACTCTTTTACCAAGGTCTTATTTCTCCTGCACATAAATGCATATGTTTGATCAAGACTGGTAATCACTCTTGCTCTTGTATTTCTATGATGAATATCTTGACTTACTGATGCAAGGATGATGACTTGAAGTGTTCAGCAAAGTCAATTTCAAGCCTAACTTCTGCGGCCATTGAGCTCACATCGAGCATCCATGTTGCGGGGTTGCACTTCTCTTTGATTTTTGGGACTCCAGGAATTGCCTGCAAAATGAGTATTGAATCAGATAGTGCATTATGCTTTTGTAACTTATGGATGAAGAAAAATATCCAGTAGAAAAAAAATACCTCAAAATATTCTATGATTTTGTGAGAATTTTCACCCAAAGGTCCAGAGTAGATGACTTGTCCTCTATTCATCAATAGTAGATCATCAAAGGCTTCAAAAATATCAATGCTAGGCTGGTGAATGGTGCACACGACTGTTCTTCCAGTATCTACGGTATTTCTCACAGTCCTCATGACAATGGCTGCTGCCCTTGCATCAAGACCTGAAGTTGGTTCATCCATGAAAATGATTGAAGGATTGGCAACAAGCTCAACTGCAATTGTCAGCCTCTTCCGCTGTTCTGTTGACAACCCTGTAATTCCTGGAAGCCCCACTATAGCATCCTTCAGATTGTCTAGCTCCACCAATTCCATTACTTCATCAACAAAACTCTGAAAAGAATAAACCCAAGAAGAAATTGTTTTAACCCCTATAGGTTGCTACATACGAGGTTTAGAACAGTTTATAAGAGTTATATTAAGTTCATACCATCTTTTCTTCAATGCTGACTTCTTTAGGGAGGCGAAGGAAAGCTGAATAAATCAAGGATTCTCGCACAGTGACTTGAGGCGAGTGAATGTCAGTTTGTTCACAGTAACCAGAAATTCTTGCAAACGTTTCTTGTATCTTAGGGAATCCAGAGATTCTAATATCACCTTCGATGTAACCACCTGTTTTTCTTCCTGCTAAAACATCCATCAATGTTGTCTTTCCGGCTCCACTGACTCCCATAAGTGCTGTTAAGACCCCAGGCCTAAATGCCCCCATTACTCGTCGAAGTAATTGGAGCCTGTCATCTGCTACTCCTTGTTCCTTCATTTCCTGGTCAAACCACAAAGTGATAGAGGTAGTTTAGCTAGACTTAAAAATTCTTAATTTGTAGACTCCATTTTATGTTTAAATAATATATGATTACATATAATCTTTTTTTGGTAGAAAGAGAATGGAAGATGGGCAGTAGACAATTACAGCGGGCATGTCCACATAGTAATTCACACTGTCGAAAGACATTGCCAAAGGAGTGAATGGGAGAACCATTCCTCTCTTGGGAGCGACATCATTGGCTATCTCAAGAGTCGAATCAGCATTTCGACTTATTCCATTACCATTAGATCGGCTGCTCATAGTCCTGATTTCCATTTCTCCTGAGTGAATCCGAGTCCATGTAAGGCAACAAATAACATAATGATATTCACATTGATGATTGACTGTGCAAAAGACTAAAATTGCCAGTAATGTTTTGTTGCATACTTGTATTGTTTCCATCAGAAGAAGACAATAATTGAGAAGTAGAATCTGTCTTTGACACGGGTCTTCTCAGACTTGGTTCTTTATAGTCGGCTGCCATCTCTCCTGCAGCTTCTTCAGATATTATTGCTTGTGGCTTTCCCATTGCTAGTGTATTGAACAAGAGAAAAGATAAAAAATTGTCACTTTGAAGAAAACAGATTGAAATCGCAAATTCACATGCACCCTTAAACAGAATGTTGTCCTTACGGTTAAGGTACATAAGTGCTAAGGTGAATAGGACGTTAAATAGAACTGTGAACCCAAGCAGTCCTCCTGCGCCAATCCAGTACCAGTTTTTGTCAGAGAAAACATCGAAGCTCTCAAGGACTGCGACACCCAATCTGGTTGCATTGTCTGAAGCCTGTAGTGGTATTTTTTTAGCGAACCAAAAGCATAATTCTCTTAATTTGTTCTCATCTTTTGAACTTTGTTTCAATATGTTACTAAAAATATGCATAGGCTGTATGATGTAAAAATATACCAATTTGTTCATCCACCTCGGAGCAAACATTTCATTTACAGCAATGGCATTGAAACCGTATGACATAGGTGAGACCCAGTAGCCCCAAACCCACCATTTTAGAATTTTACCTGTTATAACCAAACCAAATTTTGAATTAGTTCAACAAACTGTAATGTAAATTTTTTGATTTTAAGAAAGGTTTTCGTTGCTTTGAAATCTATGTTAAAAATTTTGATTTTTTACTAACCTCTAGGAAGGATGAAACCTCCAAGTAGGAACACAAATAGGAGAGTGAGAGTTCCACAAGTGTTGGCAATGATCACAGTCCTGCAGACTGCAGAGATGAGCCTAAAGAGCCCAGCAGCCATTTGTTGGAACAGAAATACCAACAGTAGTTGCTTGAAGAACCTGTCCATGGGGTTGGGATAGAATGTTCAATTGTCTGGAATTTTTTAGTGCCTCAAAATTAAGTGTTAGGACATATGTGGAACTTGTTAGCGACATATGTTATGTAAATTAGCTAATCTCTTGACAAAATGTACTTTACTTATAATTGGATAGATCTAGAATAAATTTATTACTTCAAGGAACACGAGTTCAAATTTAGTATTGAAACCATGCAAATCTATCAAAGAAACAAGTGAAGAAGTGCTGTTTATTAAAGCTTGACAGATCATATCTATCGAGGTTTAATGCTGATGCTCGACAGCAGCACGATAGAAACTATATCTATCGAGAATTACGAAATTTAGATTTCTAGATCTGATTTCATGCATATCTATGTATATTTGTGTAGGGTTTTTTTTCTTATAACCCTAGACATATATAAAGATTATTTTAAGGGCTATCAAAGGGATGCAAGGTGATGCAACTTGATGAAAAGTCATTGTGCATGCAAATTGTGATTGAATACAGAACTTGTCCTAGTTCATCATATTCTCTTTAGAAGTTACTGCGTTTTTGCGCCAAGGGTTTTGTGACCAATGAGCTTTCTGATCTTCATTGTTAGATGAACTGAAGAACTTTGTAGCCAACATCTTCCTCAAGTTGGCGTGTTAGTCACGTATTGGCATCCATGCATCA